>CM053582.1:201625912-201680892 GCA_028627135.1 Pseudochirops cupreus
AAATTTTTAAAAAAGATTTTTAAATCTTTGAGTGGGCTGTAAAATTTTGTTTTTATTCTTTTGTTTTGTGTTTTGTTGTTTTTTGGAGAGGGGAGAGCAGGGCAACTGGGGTTGGGTGACTTGCGTAGGGTCACATGGCTAGTGAGTGTTAAGTGTCTGAGGCCAAATTTGAACTCGGGTCCTCCTGACCCCAGGGCCTGTGTGCCACCTGGCCACCCCCAGTTCTATTCTTTAGTATATAGTGATTGATTAAAGCATTAATGATTCTTTTGTATAACACAGGTTAATAAACTTCATAAAGTAGAGGATCAGAACAGAAAAAAAAAACTTAGTACAAACAATTTTTGTTGTTCAGTCATTTTTCTGTCATGCCTGACTCTTCATGACCCCATTTAGGGTTTTCTTGGCAAACATACTGGAGTGGTTTGCCATTTCCTTCTCCAGCTCATTTTACAGATAATAAAACTGAGGTAAACAGAATTAAGTGACTTACCCAGGGTCATACAGCTGGTAAGCATCTGAGGCCAGATTTGAACTCATAAAGATGAGTCTCCCTGCCTCAAGGCCTGGCACTCTGTCTACTGCACCTTCAGATGTCCAAGAGCTTTGTAACTAGGGTGAAGAGACACCTAGTTTAAAATCCCAACAGCTCTCTTTCCTGGCTTCCCACACCTCCTTCAGATCTTAGCTGCGACAAGAAGCCTCTCTCGGCCCCTTTAATGCTGGTGCCTTTCCTCAGTTGTTTATCTCCAGCTTATCCTGTTTGTATCTTGTCTGTATGTCGTTTGCACGTTGTCTCCCTCATTAGGCTGTGGACGGGGCCTGTCTTTTGCCTTTTTTAATAGGCTTTGTATTCTTTGTATGAGGCAGCTAGGTGGTGTGGTGGATTAGAACGCTGGGCCTGGAGTCAGGAAGACCCTGAGTTCAAATCCTACCTCTGACACTTAGTAACATGTGACCTGGAGCAAGTCACTTAACCTCATTTTCCTCAGCTCTAAAGGAAGAGATTAGACTAACTGACCCTTAAGGTCCTTCCTTTTCTAAATCTCTCATTTATGATCCTAACTACACCACTTGTCCTCTGATCTCTGGCACTTAACCTCCCCCACGCATATTTTCTTTTCATCTAAAATTCAAACAACACTACCAATCTCTGTGCCTCACAAAGTGTTATGAGTGAGAAGCTGGATTGTAGGCACAGTTAACTTCCAGTTTTCTTACACCCAGAGCAGCATTACTGATTCCCTGGGATGGCACAAACTACATCACTATAAGGATTTCTGGGCACCTGCCATGTATAAACCTGGCACTTAGAGTACATTAAGAATTGAGGCTTTTTCTGCCCATCAGTTGGGGAATGACTGAACAAGTTGTTATATATGATTATAATGGAATACTACCGTGCTATAAGAAATGAACAGACTGATTTCAGAAAAACCCTGAAAGACTTATATGAACTGATGTAAAGTGGAGTGAGTAGAACATTGTACATTGTACACAGCAACACTATGTGATAATCAACTGTGGATAATTCCAAAGGACTCATGACGAAAAATGCTATATACTTCCAGAGAAAGAACTGGTGGAGTCTGAATATAGATTGAAGCATACTATTTTTCACTTTCTGTGTGTGTGTGTGTGTGTGTGTGTGTGTGTGTGTGCATTTCCTTTGGGACTGTGTCTTCTTTCATAACATGACTAATATGGTAATATGTTTTGCATGACTAAACATGTGTAACCTATATTAAATGCTTACCATCTCAGGGAGAGGGAAGTAAGGGAGGAAGAGAGAAAATTTGGAGCTCAAAAAAATTATTAAATGAATGTTAAAATTGTCTTTACATGTAACTAGGGGGAAAACAAAATACTCTTTTTTAAAAAGAATTCCAACCTTTCATATCAATGTCTAACTCCATAGTGCAGACTGAATCAGCTCTCTCTCTCTCTTCCTCCAGCTCATCTGATCACTGAGGAACTAAACTTCTTTCTATCAATGGTCCAGACCTTGAGTCAAGAATTATTCTCAGTGAAGCTTCCCCAATTCAATGGTTTGCTTAGATTGTACACACTTACTTCCCCTGCATTATGAGCCTGCTTCTTTCTGGGTAGAGCCCCTCCAATTAATTCTCCTTATCTGTTCCAGTTCCCTTAAAGTTTTTTCAGCTTCCTGCTCTACACAGCTACCAACCCTAAATCCATTAACCCCTCTTACTTCATACTTTCTGTGCCCACAGACATTCTAAAAGCCCCAAATGTCTTCACAAGCTTGTTCTCTACTTGTGTCCCAGGTAGCTATCCTACAAGACAGCCAGTTCTATAAGGGAAGGGACCACACCTTATCTCAACTGTGTTTCTCCCTTGAAGCCGAGCAAGAGGCTCTTTGCAGAAAAGCTGCTGACTGAATGGGGATTTTGGAGTAAAATTTGTTGGATTATCTTGGATCTCCATATTCCCCCCTAGAGTCACTTCTATCAAATACATAACTCTTGGTCTGTGGTCTCAGTACCAACATTGACACAAACAATGTTTTGTTCAGAATTGTGATTTCATCAGTCTAGAAAACGTCTGCTATGGAAACGCCTTCACCAATGAAGATTGGCAGCTGTATCTGAGAGAGTGGGTAGCTTACCCACGGGCACATAGCTAGTGTATGCCAGATGCAGGCATTGAACCCAGTTGTTATGCATCTTAAATCTGCTGCAGTGAATCTCTCAGAGTCAGTCAGTCAACTAGTATTTATAAAGTGCCTACTATATGCCAGACACTGAGTCAAAGTGTTTAAACAAACAACACTTTTCCTAAAATCATGTTTTGATACACTTAAGCAGAAAGACTTCACAAGGCCGTCCAAAAGACAAAAACCAATAAAAGCTGGAAGCCAGAAAGTTAAAAAGCAGTGAACAATTAGGTTCCCTGGGGTCTTAGGAATGAAGTTTTCTGTTACCCAAAGAGCCACAACTGGATCCTAGATTAATCCACCTGAGGAGAAAATCAAATCCAGCTGCTCCAGGGTTGCCCCCTAAACTCTTTGTTTGCGGCAATCTCAGTTCACGCTGGGGGGAAGGGGGGAGGGTAGGGAGTTGAATGCATAGCTCTCCAGTTCCTGGACCACTGGGGAAACCTGGAGCTCTTCCTGATTCCAAGCCTGGCGTGCTAAACCACCCAGGCTGACTCAGAAAAAGCGTCACCATCTCTGAAACCAAACTGTTCTTTAATCGTCCAGCCCCGCCAAAGCCGGCTTACTCTCAGTCTGCCAACCAGTTTGGGGGAAGAGTTTTGCTAAAACCTGCATTGAGAGAAGTTATCTGATGGCTAATGTGGAAAATTGTTTTGCTTAATGACACACGTTTTTAAATTTTATTTTTTTAATTTATGTGATGATACAAGTATTTCCATGCTAGAGTATAATAAAAAATTCCCTATATGTACAGATGACATATTTTTACATATTATTTTAAATCATATGCAAATATGTAAATATTTTAAAAATAAAAAAAATTACATATCATTTATAACGGTTTTGTTTTTCTTGCTTACCTTCTCAATGGGTGCCAGATTGGGGGGGGGCGGTATTGAGGGATGATGGGAAGGAAAGAATTTGGAAAGCAAAATAAAATAAAATTGAATTTTTTTGAAAAACAGAGCAGTCACCTGGTACACAGTGGAGCCATTCCCACAGACTGGAGACAAGAACAGTGATAATTAGAATACTATCTAATGTTGATGTTGGAGCTGCTGTGTTTTATAGTGATGTTACGTCCTTCCCACACCAGGGCTGGCACTTAGAGTGGGGCTCTCGAGGTGAGCTTGTCTGGTCCTTATCCTCAATTCAGAGTTCACCAAGTATGTCATGAAGTGCCCTTTCAACCCCATTGTGCAGATGTGTAGGCTGAGGCAGCTCAACCCAAGGTTGCAAGACATGCCTGGGCAGAGCATGTCAAGCCCACAAGCATTCCCCACCCACGGCCAGATGCCCAGCACTGTCTCAGTGTATGAGTCTAAATTCTTACCTTAGAGACTTCCTCAGAGCACCGCCCTTGCTTGGAGGGGGAACAGAACTCAGGAGAACAGTTTAAACCTGTGTGACTATAACTAGGACCCAAGAAACTCAGGGTGCCAAAGAATGTACCATAATTAGGATGATGATGGTAAAGTACCAGATTTTCTAAACAGCTTCTGAAAGAAGGCCTTCAGGTCATATGATCTAGACGTGGAACTGGAAGAAATCTTGAAGATCACCTACCCTAAACCCTTTCTTTTACGGATGATGGAACAGGCTCAGAGATACTGACTAGCCTGGGGTCACACAGCTAGGAAGCATCTAATTTGAACTCAGGCCCTCCTTACTCTAGGTCTGGCCCTTTTTCTGGTATAACAAAAATCATCCCTAATAGATTCTGATATTTGTCTCTCTATCTTGAGCATGATCACATCCAAGAGACCCTCATTAGAATAAGCCCACTTCTCATTATACTCTTCATTCTCTCATTACTTGTTAGACCATCAGAGCTGATTGTCACCCACTCTTTCAAGAACATATAAGCATTGAGTGGGTTCTGTGAAGGGTCTTTGGCATTCAAGAGTGCCACCGATCCCTTGTATTCATTTTTGCTAGCATGATTAATAAAATGATTAATTACCCAGAAATTATGTCACATCACTAAGAGTGCAAGGTTCTTGTTCAGGATTAGATAGCCAGTATATGTCAGAGGCAGGATTGAACCCACATCTTCCTGACTCTAAGACCAACTCTCTATCCAATATACCCCAGTAAAAGTGATTACTAAACACACCTGTGATCTTATCTACGCAGGCATACCTTCCTTCCAGTAGTACAGATTACAACTCATATGTGCCTAGCCATCCTGTAAGACTCTTACATATCAGATGAATACATGTGTATACACATACACACATATGTATATGTATGAACACACACATGTACTTCTAGCACATTTGCCATAGGAGGTTCATCCAGTGTACTGGGTCCTCCCTCACTTTCTCTCAACAACACAAGGAAATAAATGGAGCATATGAATCTATTGAGCCACAGTAGATCACTGAGAAGTTAAGGGGCTTGCTCAGGGCTGGGCAGTCAGTATATGTTCAAGGCCCATCTCAGTAGCTATTCCTCATTCTTACCATATGACCTGCTGATCTTTTTCACTCTTATAGTTATTTCTTTGATGATCTTTTTTATTGTAATATTATTTTGAAATTGCTTATTAGTAACGTATTAAAGCTTACTCATGCCCATTATGTGGCTCTCCACTGTCCTGAATATACATCTTGGGGGGGGGGGCAATTGGGGTTAAGTGATTTGCCCAGTGTCACACAGCTGGTGTCTGAGCCCGAATCTGAACTCAGGTCCTCCTGTCTCCAAGACCATTGCTCTATCCACTTTGCTACCTCGCTGTCATCTGAATACATATATTAAAAAACTAGAAAGCTAAAAAACAAATCTGGTAAGCATAGTAGAGGTGATACTAACAAGCAGAGAGGCAATAGATAAATTTGGAACCGAAAAAACCATAGAAATGATCAATAAAACTAAAAATATGGTTTTGAAAAGACTGATAAAATTGATAAATCCTTGGCTAATCTGATTTAAAAGGAGAGAGCAGAAAATCAAATGAATAAAAAAGCAGATGAAAAAAGGAGAAATCACAACAAAACCTGAAGAAATGGAAAGGATAATCAGAACCTATTAGGTACAACTAGATGCTCATAAACTGGGCAGCCTTGGTGGGTAGAGTACAGAACCTGTAGTCAAGAAGACTCATCCTCTTGATTTCAAATCTGGCCTCAGAGGCTCACTTAACCCCATTTGCCACAGCTTCCACATCAGTAAAATGAAGATACAATGGAGAAGGAAATGACAAACCACTCCAACATCTTTGTTAAGCAAACCCTAAATGAGGTCACAGTGTAACTGAAAAACAACTAAACAACAAAAATAATAAATTAATAAATTAATAATAATGAATAATAAAACTGAGAACACTCAGAAAAAGAATACCTTCAAAAATATAGACCACACAGACTATCAGAAGACCAGATAGAGAGTTTAAATAACTCAGTCTAAGAAAAGAACTATCAAAAGAAACTCATATTTCTTTTTTATTTGAAACTTGTTGGTTTCTTTGTAAAAGAATTACCAAAGGGGGACTCCTGATGTGTTCACAGGAGAGCTCCACCGAATTAATGAAGAACAATTAGTACCCATGCTTCACAAATTATTCTCAAAAACTGAGAAAGAAAGCACCCTACAGAATCCCTTTAGAGACAAACATAGTCCTAATACCTTAACCAGGGAAAGATACAACACAGAAAGAAAATTATAGACCAATATCATTAGTAGCTTTTAACCAAAATGCTGTCAAACAGACTACAGTGATTTTTCCAAGAAATCATTCCATATGACCACGTGGAATTTATATGATAGATACAAGGATGATTCCTTGCATTGAGAAAACAATCAACATAATTAATCATATTTAAAAATAAAAACATCCAAAACCACATAATTACTCAATAGATGTTGAAAAAGCCTTTGACAAAGTACAACATTCTTTTTGCTAAAAACAGTATAGGCATAGAGGAACCTTTTTAATATCATAAAAAGCACCTTTCTAAAACCAAAAATAAGCACCATATGAAATGAGGATTCTAATAAGTCTGGGAGTGAAGCAAGGATATCTACTCTCCCCACTATTATTTGATATGGTTCTAGAAATGCTAACAATAAGACAAGAGCGGGGATTTAAGAGAATAAAGATTGGCAAAGAGTAAATAAAATTATCCCTGTTTGCTGGTGACATGATGGTTTACTTAGAAAAGTCTAGGGAATCAGCCAAGATACTAATTAAGACAACAGTTTCAGCAAAGTTTTAGACTACAAAATAAATCCTCAAAAATAAATTGTATTTCTATACAATGACTTAAAAAACACAAGAAGCAATAATAGAAAGGGAAATCCCATTCCAAATAACTACAAAATACATAAAATATTTGTGAACCAACCTCCCAAAGCACACAAAAGACTTGATACATTCCATTGCAAAGTGTTCCTTAAAGAAATAGAGAGCACTGTAACTAGCTGGAAGAATATTTGGTGCTCATGGTTAGGCTGTACCAACGTAATAAAAATAACAAAACTACCAAAATTAATTTATACTTTTAAGGCTATACCATCAAATTACCAAAGGGATGCCTTATGAAACTTGATAAAATAATAACAAAACTCCTTGGAAAAATAAAAGATCTACAATATCAAGGGAAATAATGAAAAGAAATATTGACGAAAGAGAAATAGCATTTCCATACCACAAATTATATCAAAAAGCAGCAGTCATAAAAATTGCCTGATATTGGTTATAAAACACATCAGTGGAACAAACCACACAAAGAAGAATTAGCAAAAACAGAACTTAATAACTTTGTGTTTGGTGGATTGAAACACATAATTTATTTGGGGAAAACTAACTGTTTGATTAAAAAAATTCTGAGAAAACTAGAAAGCAGTCTGACACAAATGAGGCTCAGACCAATACCTTACACCATATTCCACAACATATTCTAAATGGATACTTGATCTTAATATTAAAGATCATACTACATAAAAAGGTCAGAAGAAAAACAGATCTCATACTTCATACAAGTATGGGTAGGAGACATTCTTAACCAAACAAGAGACAGAGGCAATTTAAAAAGATAGGACAGATAATTTAGCTTATGTGAAGCTTAAAAGTTTGCACAGACAAAATTATCCCATGTAGCATGAGAAGGGAAGTAGTTGCATAGAAACAAATTTTCGTATCAAATTTCCCTGATGAGAGTTTATATTCAAGATATATAAACAATTAATAAATAAAAATAAGACTAAGAGACATTTCCCAATGGATAACTGGTCAAAAGATATGAAGAAGTATTTCTCAAAAGAAGAATTACAGAGTATTCACAACTACATGGAAAAAATTGTCCAAATCACTAATAATAAGGGAAGTGCAAATCAAAATCACTTCACACCCTGCAAAATTGTGAAAATGACAAAAATGTCAATAGTCAGTGTTGTAGGAGGTGCAGAATGACAGGCACACAAATGTATCATTAGTGGAGTTGTGAAATGGTACAATAATTTTAGAAAGAAATTTGAAATTAGAAATGCAAATAATTATTACTCAAATGTCCATAACCTTTGAACCAGAGATTCCATTATTCGATTATTGGGTTTATACCCCAAGGAAGCCATCAATAAGAAGAAAGTTCCCAAATAGACCAAAATATTTATAGCAGCATTTCTTGTGATAGCTAAGATTTGGAAACAAAGTTGATGCTCATCAATTGGGGAATAGTTAAACAAATTGAGGCATTTTAATAGAATACACACACATAATATATATACATACATATATACATATACATATACATATACATATACATATATATATATTATATACAAAAGTTAAGTCAGCATTTTTAGTGAGAGCAAAAACTGGAAACATAGTGAGTGTGCACTTCTTTGGGAAAAATTGAAGAAATTGTTACATATGAATATAATAAAATATTATGATGTCATTACAAATTTAAGTAATTCAGAGAAACCTTGTATTAATTGACACAAAGTAAACAGAGACAAGAGAATAACATTCAAAATGATTACAATAATTCAAAGGACAGCAATATTAAAAGATATCAGGGCTTTTGTTGTTGCTGCTATGATCAGACATTAGTTATTGCATCAGATCAATGCAGCATCTAATCTTGACTCCAGAGGACTAACGAGAGAGGTGGTGGTTTACAGGTGTGGAATGAGGTACACACTGTCAGACATGATCAACGTGTCTGTTGTTTTGCTTATAAGCATTTGTTTTAAGTCAAGATTCTAGGGCTTATTGGGATACGACAATAATTTGAAAAAAAAAAGCATAAATAAAAATTTTAAAAGGAAAGAAATAAGCAAGTTATATAATCAGAAAAGGGGGGGAAAGGCTCTACACTTGGAATTAGGAGACCTGATTTGGGTGCTGGTTTTCCTTCTTAGTATTTTTTTATATCTTAGACAAGTCATCTAGGCTTTCACTTCCTCGGTTTCCTCATCTATGAAATGAGGTGACTAGATTAAATGATCTCTAGAGTCCTGGCACATAGTAGGCATTTAATATAGCATTATTGGTTGATTAATTGATTCCAATTGTAACATTCTATGATCCAGTGTAAATCCTGGATAATATCAAGGGGGCGTGCCTCTGAAACTGATTTCCTATCTGTCCTTTCTCATCTTGGATCTAAGAGGCCACATGACCATGGCAAGGAACTGAACCAACTCTAGATGCTACATCAGAATGACAGGCTGTTATTTTATATTTTGGCCATTAGAAAAGTCAATCAATAAGCATTTGTTAAGCACCAAATAGGTGCCAGACACTGTGATAAATGCTAGGGATACACAGACAAAAATTAATTAATCCTCATCCTCAAAGAGCTTTCATATTATCAAGGGAAATAACATGGAGGTATGTATATTATGTATGTGTATATGTGTATAAATATGTGTGCATACATATGTATGTGTGTATATGCATATATGTAGATGTACATATACATGTAGATATAAATATACATATGTACACACATATATTGAGCAAAAGCATAGTAATATCAGGGCAGGGGGAGGCAATGGCATCTGTAGGCGGATCAGAAAAGGCCCCAGGTAAAACGTGGTATTTGAAATCAACTCAGAAGGAGACCAGATATTCCAACAAGAGGACAAGGGGAACATTCTAGGGTATGGGGGCCAACCAGTGCAAAGGCACAAGCAGAAGATGTAATTTCATGTGTGCAGGTCCATTTGGTTGGACTATAGAGTGAAGGGACATGATGCATGTGGAAAAGCAGGCTGGTACTAGATTTTGAAGGGTTTTAAATGCCAAACATAGAAATATGTATGTGATCCTAGAGTGGAATAGAAAGGTGCTGGAGCCTTCTAAGCAGGGGACTGATATGGTCAGATCTATGCTTTAGGAATATCACTTTGGCAGTTGAATGGACATGGATTTGAGAGGGGGAGGTACCGGAGTTAAGAGGCTATTGCAATACTAAGATAAAAAGTGATGGCAGTCTCAACAATGGTGGAGTTTGTGTGAGTAGGGAGAAGGGCAGAAACATGAGATGTGTTGTGGAGTTATAAGCAACAAGACTTGCCAATTGATTGGAAGTGGGAGAGCAAGGAAGCAAAGTGATTAAGGATGGTGCCACTCCTGACAGAAACAGAGGGGTTTGGAGGAGGAGGAGGTTTGGGGGAAGAACAACGAGTTCCATTTGGAACATGATGACTTTGAGATGCCTATCCATTTGGAAATGTCTAAGAAGGCATTAGTGGTGCCAGAAACTCAAAAAAGGAAGAACAGGCCATTTATACTACCTTGTAGACAGCTCTTGATTGGCTTAGGCACACTTGGAACTTTATGGAAACCATGCTAATTATCAGAAGGCAGAGATGAAAAGAAATTAATTCAAAGTATAGGTATGAAAGTTAGAGGCTTACACAGCAATTCTGCCTGTAGCATACCTATCTATGTAGATAGATGTAATTTTTTAAACTGTGTATTTAAAACACTCCTATTGCACCCAGGCCTCTGGCCATAGTCAATGAATAATATTTCATATTTCAAGTATAGACATTAAATGAAATTATACAGTAGCTTGACTCTCCATTAAAGAGAACCAACTGTCCAGTATTGTTCCATCCATTAGCAAACACCAAACTGAAAAGCAGTCAAGGCATCCAAAAATATGTACTTTTTTATGGCTGCTTTTTATGCTGAGGATTGCATTTTCAAATTTTACAACTTGAATTTAAAGACCTTTATTCTCAAGTTGTTTGGAAAATTGGGTTTGACCTGTACCTACATGTACCCCCCTTCCCTTCCTCCATAAGCTTGTTTGATCTATCCATTGTGCCAGGAAACTCCTGGGCTCTGGAGCATGACTCAGCAGTACCTGGCCTCCTGGAATTTCAAAGGGGGACCCCAAAAGGTATGATCAGAGAGCTGCTGGGTTGTTGTATTTTTTTTCACTTTGAAGATCAGAACCCAAAGATTATCTTTGTGGGCTTGTCCAACTATTCCTTCATCGCCTTTCAGTTCTGATACAGAGAAAAGTCCTTCTCCAAGACTTTTATGATTGTACAATTTTGACATTTATGTTGGAACATGCTGGGTATCTGCACATGCTCACACAGATGCTCTAAACTATCATGGCATACTAGTACTTCCCTGATTTTCTATGTCACCATCTGGACTTCCTTCTGCTTTCTCCCAAGTACATTTGAAATGGTTCATTGATGCTTTTTTCTGTTTCTTCTTCTTTTGACATGGCCTTTCCTCCCGCCCTTCCCTCATAATTCTCTCTCCCCAAAAATAAAAGACCATCTTGCTAACAAATTAAAGTCAGGTAAAACAGATTAAAACATATTGGTGATGGCTGTAAATGTATGTCTCATTCTATACCTTTCTGCCAAGAGATGGGGAGCATGCTTCCTTGGCTAGTCCCCCTGGAGTCATGACTGTTCATTGCATTGACCAGAGTTCTTGTGAAGCTGTTTTCCCAATATTCCCACAGTCCTGAGTTCCTCTTCAGGATTGAGCCCAATTTAGCAAAATATGACTTCCTCACCTCAAGTCACACATCTGAGTTGCTTAGCCTTTATCTGAAAGTCAGCTTATTTCTGTGACTACTTTGACAGATCACATTGGAAATTAAAGGGTAGTTCCTTTTGTTTTTTAGCTCCCCAAATGCAGTTCATTGTAACATGAGAACAATTTCCTATTCTCATTCAGCTCTTGAGCCACCCAAGGAATCTGAGCCTGTTTTTGAGGAGCAGTATGCAAAGTGGCTCAGTGGATAGAGTGCTGGGCCTGGAATCAGGAAGACCTGAGTTCAAATATGACCTCGGATTTGAAGGAAAAGACTGAGGAAAGGCAGCGTTAGGCTACAAAAAAGGGTAGAGAGGATCTCTTACTAGCTGGGCAAGTCACTTACTCTGTTTGCCTTAATCCCCCAGAGAAGAAAATGGCAAACCACTCCAATATCTCTGCCAAGAAAACCCCATGAACAGTGTTGATGTGTTATGGTCTACGGGGTTGTGAAGAGCTGGACACAACTGAACAACAACATAGGGGGCAGGAGAAGCAAAGGCTAGAAGGGATACATGGCAGACAAAGCTACACGGAGTTTAAAGCTAGAGTGGGTAGGATGTGGTACTTTAACTGGGCCCTGAAGGGGAGGAGGGTTTGCAGAGACAGAGGTGAGGAAGGAGAACGCTATAGTCATAGAAGACAGCCTTACAAAGGCATGGAGACAGAAGATGCACATCCAGCAGGTTTGGCTGAAAGGAGAAATGCATGATGGTAGTAATGGGTAATCAGCCTAGAGACATAGGTTGGAGCCACTTTGTTAAGGGCTTTAAAGCCCAGAGGCATTTTCATTTTATCCTTGAGGCAATAAGGAGACACTGATGCTTCTGGAGCAAGAGAATGGTACCTGTAGTTTAGTAATGTTAATTTTACAACTCTGTGGAAGAATTAAAGAAGGAAAAGGCAAGATGAAGAGAGACCAGCTGGGAAGTTAACCCAGGAGAAAGGTGATGAGGACCCGGCTGTGGGTGCATGAGTAAGAAGAAACGGATGAATGCAAAAAAAAGTTTCGTTTGAGAATTGGCAAGCAAGAATGAGGAATACAAACTTCTTTGAGCCTCAGTTTCTTTACCTACAAGTTTCCTTTGGTGTTAGAGGTGTCACTTGGCCTCTTAAAGCCCACAACATTCTAAGCACACAAAAACCAAATTAAAATGGAATTGGGAAATATTTAACAAAATAAATAAAAATATAAATCGAAAATAAACACAGATATAACAGAACATAGGTGGGTCAATGTGCAGTCCATAGAGATCCTTACATAGAACGAGTTTGGCGCCACGGCTTTGAGGAATCCGCGACTCCACCCGGTGTGGCCACGCCTTCTACCAAAGCAACTCTCAGCCCCTCCACAACTCCTTATCATGTTCACTTCTCGTCCATGTGTTCCTATACGCCATCCAAACACGCTGAAGGGGACCAGTGTACCAAACGGACTGTCTTCCATTCTCCATACGCAATCTGCTTTGCCACACACACAGGTGTTGCCAATAAAAGTGAAAGACTTGGTGATTTTTCTGGTTAGCCAGACTTTCAGACTCTCTTGGCCGTAGAGGCCTTCACCTTCAGCTTCAGCTTTGCATATTTGTTTGGTCCTGATCCTAGACAGACCGTCCTGGACAAAGATCCTCACTACCCTTTTGTCCAACCCAACATGGGCTTCTCCTCAGCCTTTTCCTACAACCCAGAAGGCCAGTCAAACTCAAAGCCACCTGGGCGTTCCAGGCAGTATGTCCCAAGCAAGATCTTTAAGAGGTGGGGAATTCTGGGAAGTCTGACTGACTAGTCAAAAGTAACTTCCTACCAACTTCCTGAGTCTTGAGTTTTCATGGCAGCACATATGGCAAAGCAGGTTACATGCATAATTGGCCCACTCTCTTCTCTGATGATACATATCCAAAATAATGCCATTTAGATCAGCACATCTTAAACTGTGGGTATCAACTCTATATGGAGTAGTAAAAAATGTGGCAATAGTAATAAGTTTCTGTATGTGCAATGACCAAAAATTAATCAAAAATCAAACACGTAATGAACCGGAGGTGTTTCTGGCTACACTTGCCCAAGCGGTATCACAAAACTCCAATGCAGCCTTGATTCTGAACACAAAGCATTCGCACTTTGCAGTGTGCATGCCCTCAGGCCACACTATGCCAACAAATGCTGCTGAAACCCAAAACAGGGTCCTGAGCAGAGAAAGAAGCCCTGATTTAGACAACTTCTTGCGAACAAGTTATTATTGGTAACATGCTGCAGCCTGCTTATACATATCATCTTTCCATTTCCCTTTGGGCTATTTCCAATTTAAATTCTTCTGAGATGGCAAAATCCCATGGTTTGAAGCCATATAGCATTACCTAGAGAATATTGGCATTAAAATGAAAGGTGGTAGGGAGGAGTTAGACAAGTTCTGTTCAACCCCTGAGGGAAGAGTTAGGGGTGGATTAAAGTTGCAAAGAAGCAGATTTAGGCAAGAAAAAATGTCCTAACAATCAGAGCTCCATATATATGGAATAAGCTGCCTGAGAGGGTAATGTATGTTTCCTTTCACTGAAAACCTTCAAATAAAGGTTGGTGACCTTTCCTGTTTAGTTAGGGGCCTGCTTGAGTGGAGGACTTCTGAGGTTACAATAAATTCCAGGATTCTGTTGGAATTATATATAAAGCACTTGACAATTTCCCATATGTGATTTGACCTGACTTTCTTTTCCTCTTCTGGGCCTAATGCAATGTCCATCAGCAACACTTTTCCAAAATAAACTTACTTCTTCAACATTTCAATGGATGGATCGGTGGTCTCCCTGAGGTAGGAAGTATTCCTTTCACTGACACAGACTGCAACCCATGCATACCTTCTCATCCTGTGCTACTCTTGTCCATTCTCCCCTGCCCCCCATAAATTTTTCACAGGGGGTTGACTCAGTGTGCTGGACTCAGTCAACAATCAACAAGGATTTATTAAGCATCTACTACGTTCCAGGCTCTGTGCTAAGTGCTGGAATTACAACGAAAGGCAAAAGACAGTCCCTACCTTGCAGGAACTTAAATTCTAACTCCCATTCTAAGGCTACATAAAAACAAGATACACACAGGATAAAATGTAAAATAACTGAGCAAGGGAAGGTAGTATTTTTTTAAGTTTATTATCTAATTTATTATTTGGTCCAACTTGTGATCAACACTCCTCCCCATTCTATTCCCTGTGAACTTTCATTCTTTGTGTGGTTAATCTTTTTTTCCAATTTATTTATTTATTTTTAGTTTTCAACATTCATTTCCACAAGATTTTGAGGTAAAAATTTTCTCCCTGTCTTTCCCCTACCCCCCAACCCCAAGATAGTGAGCCTACTGATACCCCTTCCTCCAATTTGTTATCTCTTATATCCTCCCCATTGTAAGGTAGTAGTATTAAGGGAACTTAGCAAAGACTTCCTAAAGAAGGTGAGATTTTAGCTGGGGCTTGCAGAAGCGTTCTTCCTCTAAAAGTTTCAACATTGTGTGAGGAGAATCCACAAGCTATCAAGTACTGTTCACTTTCACATACTTCCATTTCAGTCATATACCTTTTGAATGGCACCCTCAAGATGCAATATGGTATAACAGATATGAATGTGGCTGTGAAGTTCAGAAGATGAGTTTGAATCCTGTCCCTATTTTTTAATAAGTTTGTTCCAATGTCTTTTTTTTTTACATTATCAGGTTTTTGTTTAAGTATTCCTCCTTCTTCCTCTCCCAGAGAGCTGTCCATATAACAAATATGGCAGATTTTTAGAATCACACCCACCCAGACCAGTGTTCTAATAAACCTTGTCTTTGGCTGAAAGAAGACTGGGATCAAATTCATTTGGGCAGGGCCTATGTGTCATTATTTTGGGGTCCTAGCACCTCTAAGCCTCAGCACTACCTCTGTAAAGGGGTGGGGTGGGGACATCTTCTTATCTTTTTCCCATGTCCTGTTTTTTTTACAACTTTGCTATTGTTATAAACTTGCTCAGTCTAGGAATAAACAATACTTGTTGGAAAGCCAGGAAGGTTTTCATTATCTTTATTTTACATTTATTCTTTCCTGAATAAATGGGCAGACTCTTCAAAAGACTACGGAGAATCAGACAAATGCAAGCCCTTTTACGCTGCTTCCATTCGAATTTCCTGCCTTGTTTCTCCCTTTAGAACTGGGATTGGTCCCTGCTCTTCGGGATTACAATCTTTCTGACCTGCCCACTACACATATGTTCCCTAGTATGTTCCCTCCTCCCAACATGAGCTGCCATGCATCCCATGATCAGACAGTGCGGCTCCAATTCTACGCGGGGTGTGTCAGTTACTATGCATAAGGCTAGTTGAGCATGCATGTTAATGAAAAGTCGGTGACCATCCTGTGACTCCCACTTGGTCTGAGCCAGCTGAGCCCAGGCCTCTTCCAAGGGTAAACTTACAGATCTCTTCTAGCTATGATTGGATAGTGTTCCTCTGCCCTTCCTCCCCTCGCCCTAATGTACACCTTCCTGCACGTCCTGTGCAGCATCCATTGTTCTTGCAGAATCTGTGAAGACCAAGCTACTAGCACTCCTCACACTATGTTCCCTGATTATTTGGGGGTGGGAGGAGGCGATGATTTTTCTTTGCATTTGCATTGTTGTGATCATTGTATGTGGTTTTCTTGGTTCTGCTCACTTCCTTTTGCATTAATTCATTCACTTTCTATACTTCTTTATATTCATTATAATTGTCATTTCTTATAGCTCAGTCATATTGCATTATATTAATTTACCATAATTTATTTAGCCACTCCCCAAGCAATGAACAATTATTTTGTTTTCAGTTCTTTGCTAACACAGAAAGTGCTGCTAAAAATATCTGGAATATATGGGGACTTTCTTCTCAGTGGCTTCCTTGGGTATGAGGTTCCACGGCCAATGGACTCTCTGGGCCAAAAGTTTGGACCACTTTAATCACGTTATTTCTTGCCAACATTTACTGTGTGATCCAAGTCTTTTAGCTTTTCTTTACTTCAGTTTCCTGTTCTGTAAAATGGGGATAATAATAACAGCATTTCTTGTCTCGTGGGGGTCACGGTTAAGATTCAAATGAGAGAAAATCTTTATTTAAAATACCTTAGGTGGCACAGTGAATAGAGCACTGGCCCTGGAGTTAGGAGGACCCGAGTTAAAACCCAGCCTCAGACACTTAACACTTACCAGCCATGTGATCTTGGGCAAGTCACTTAACCCCAATTGCTCCCCCCCTCCAAAAAGCAAAAAAAAAAATCCTTATTATCTTTATTTAAAACTTTAAAAACTTTAAGGTACTATATAAATATCAACTAGTCTTGTTCTTTATTAGTCTTATTCTTATCATAATTCTTTATTATTAGTTTTTATCCTGCATAATTCTGCAAGGGCAACTATTTGGTGCGGTGGATAGAATGCTGGGTCTGGAGTCGGGAAGATTCATCTTCCTGAGATCAATTTTGGCCTGAGACACTTAATAGCTGTGTAACCCTGGGTAAGTCACTTAACGCTATTTGCCTCACTTTCTCATCTGCAAAATGAGCTAGAGAAGAAAATGGCAAATCACTCCAGTATCTGCCAAGAAAACCCCAAACGGAGTCATGAAGAGCTGGACCCTACTGAACAAAAAGGTAGCCTACTCCCATCAATTGCCCGTCAGATGACCCATAATTTTCATTTTTTGGAGGTTTTGGTATTTCATGACTGGATACCATCCACTATGTTGAAATAATAAAGATATTTAAAAGGTGACCCTTTGTTTCAGTATTAAGTTTCTGCTGGTTAAAGGCAAAACATAGTTTCCTGAGGCACTCCAATTCACCCTCCTCTTCACCTCTGGTCTCTGCTTATTGCTTTTTGCACTGTCTGTCCAAGAAATATGTACTGATATACTGATGTGTTACAAACAGTGCCCCAGGAGTTAAAAATTACATTAAGGGTTGACTTTGTGAAGCCCCTAGTTTATTCCATAACCTAACAGTGCCCTAAAGTCCTTTCCTCCTTATCTTGAACCTGTACCAAAAGAATTGCTTGTCTCCCTTATCTTGTGTTTCCCCTATTCTTTAATTTTTAACATGTGTCCTCCTGCTCTGGCCTTAAATCTTTAAACCATAAAGAATTCCCCTTGCCTCCTTCATCCTATGTCATCCTGTCCTGTCTTTAATCTTTAACCTCCCAAAAAACTACATCATCATTCTGAAACCTCTATATAAGGATAATTCTCCCAAATGTCAGGGTCTCACTTAGCTTTCTTGCTAGGAGACTCAAGCTGCTTTTTCACATAAAATAAAGCTCCCAATGGCTACAGAAAAGGTCTAAGTCAGTGGTTCTCAACCTTCCTAATGCCACAACCCTTTAATACTCATATGTGGGTGTATCTGCATATGGGCAGACCCGCCTGGAGACGGATAGAGAAGCGATGTCTCGGTTCCCAAGACCATCGGAAATATGTGTTTTCCGATGGTCTTAGGTGACCCCTGTGAAAGCGTAGTTCGACCCCCAAAGGAGTCGTGACCCACAGGTTGAGAACCGCTGGTCTAAGTGAAATCTTTTACACCTGAACCAGCTCTACCAACTCAAAACTTCATCATAGACCACCTTTATCTTCAACCCACAAAGATATATGCAGCCATGGACTAACTGGACTGGCTTTCTGTCTAGGTGCAAGACAGAGCAATGCACTTTTTTAACATGTATTTGTTTTCCAGTTTTGCATCAACCTCTTTCACATTGCAATGAATTCCACTAATGAGGATTTATAGTGTAGATCCATTCAATTACTGCACTGTCTTCTAAAAATAGGGCCATTCTTCATCTACAGTATGGAGATACTAATATGTACTCACACTACCACTACCTCCCACGTAAGCCGTGACGATCAAATGAGAGAATGCACATAACATTTTATTAATCACACAAAGTCAACGTTTTTCATTTCCCTTTTAGCACGGAGCAATTGAAATCTCCATATCAAGGGAGAGAAAATTTTCTCATTTGTAATCTATATGAAGATGACAGTCAAACAGGCTTTTTTAGAGAAAGAAAAACAAAGCATTTCAGCAGGGATCTTTTGTTTTCAGATCTCAAAACAAACATACACCAACACAGACAAAAAAACAAAACCCAAGCTACGTGAGTATGTTCCCACAAATACAAGCCAAGCTGAGAGGTTTAAGAAAAACAAAAAGCCTAGAACATGGGTTTTTAACCTTTTCTGTGGCATGGACTTCTTTAACAGGCTGGTGAAGTATCTAATTCCCTTCTCAGAATCATGTTTTTAAGTGCATAAAATTAAACGTTATCAAATTACAAAGGGGACAAATTATAATTAAATACAGAAATCAAAAAATAATTTTTAAACAAAAAAACAAGTCACGGTCCCCAGATTAAGAGGGCTCGGACAAGTGTCTCATTTGGGTTTAGCCTTAGAACAAAAGTATCCTGATAACACCTCTTGGGAATATCTGGAACCTCCCAATGCTCCAAGTCAAAGATGTCAAATAGGCATGGTGTTGCAGCCTTCAACACTCCCGAGTGTGAACTAGAATAAAATGTAATTGGAATATATTTAGCAAAATAAATAAAAATACAATGGAACATAGATAATGTTAATACATGGTTTTCTAAGCTAATTTGCAGATCCCAAGGATCCCTATATAGGGTTTATTGGCCTCTGTTTCCATCTGAGTTTGACACCCCTGCTGTAGGTAATCAGCTTTAGGATCTTTACTTAAGAGAAGGGAAAAGTGAACAGTTACAGCACTTAGGGGACATTCCCCTTATCAGCAGGGAGTTAGTGATAGAACAAGAACGGATTTCACAATGGGAAATAATACGGTACAGTGGAAAGTGTAATGAATTTGGGGTTAGGGGACCTGGGTTCCAATCCTCGCTCTGACATTTACTACCTGGTATAACCTTCCTTCACATGCAAAATGTGAAGATGGACTTTAATGCCCCTTCTGACCCCGAGTCTTACGGTCCTATGGATAAAGTATGGGATTTGGAGTTGCAAGACCAGAGTTCAAACTCGGCCCTGATTCTAGCTGTAAAAAGAACAGCTTAATATAACTTCGGTTCCTTCATTTGTAAAGTGGGATAATAACCGCTTCACAAGGTAATTGCAAAGCTCAAGGGAGGCAACATTAGTAAAGCATTTTAGAAATATTCATGTGCTTTACAGATGTAAGTTATTTTTATTATTGCTACTATTATTTCTAGTTCACACTGTTTCTCTGACCCAGAATACAGGCAGAGCTGGGGAAGAAAAGGGAATAAACATTTATTAAGCACCTAATATGTGGCAGGCAATAGCCCAAGTGCTTTACAAAAAATATTTCATTTGATACTCACAACAACCCTGGGAGGTAGGTGCTGTTATCCCCATTTTATAGTTGAGGAAAGTAAGGTAAACAGGTTAAATGACTTGCCCAGGGTCATATAATCAGAAAGTATCTGAGGCCGGATTTGAACTGAGGTCTTCCTGACTTTAGGCCTAGTGTTCTATCCACTGTACCACCAGCTGCCTCAAGAGTTGCTCTCTTCACTCCACACACTGTACTATTTCTCATAATAGGCAACTATAACAGATAAATTAGCCCCTGCTCCACCCCTGCTTTTGTGTGTTTGTGTGTGTGTGTGTGTGTGTGTGTGTGTGTGTGTGAACCTTAATTTCATTATTATATGGAATTCCCATTGAGGAAACTATCTCTTCCTATAAAGATTAACAATTTAATGGCTTAGACACTTGCCCACAATCATATAGACAATCTATATCAGAAATGGGACCGGAACCCGGGGCCTTCCTGACTCTGCAGCTGGTTCTTACTTGTCCTCTCCAGATAAAGCCACTTCTGTTAAAATACCACCAACCAGCGCAGGCCATCTGCTGACTTTGTGCCAAGCATAGGTTTCCTTTACCCATGAACCAGGACTAAGCACTATCATTGGTTGAAAGACTACTGAGAAGATGAATCAATTTATGAAAAGCAGAAACTTTATTAAGAATAACTCTTATAATGTAAATGCATAGACAGTCATGTGTAGTGCTTAGAAACGATTATATGGCATAGTCAAGGATAAATGATTTGACTTGAAAACATTTCAACATAAATCAAAGCATCATGAAGCCGAGACAGAATCATGTGTAGTGCTACTATCCATAATCACAACAAAAGTAAGAGGACTATGGATCTCATCAATGATTGTTTTTGTTGTAGACAGTCACTGGTGATTGCCTCATCAGACTCCTTGCTGTCTCTGGTGCCAGGACAAACAGCCCTGGGGTACCTTGGATTGTTTAGTGCTCCTGGAAACACACACCTACCCAGATCCATGTTTCTGAGAACACCAAATGTGCATTCTCTGCTAGCCCTAGTTGGCATTTGCCAAAAGTTGATCAAATCAAGGAGTGAGTTCTCGTGCTAAATGGGGAGGAGTCTTCTCTGGTGCTAAAGGGGACTGAGGGTTTTCATTGGTTTCAAGCAATCAGATTAGACATTTCTATGATTACAGCCCAGAAAAGTGCTTGCCACATGAGGCATAACAACAGTGTTATTATGAGAAGCTTTACTCAGTCTGCATTTGGCTTTTCAACTTGGCAAGCTTCATGAGGCAGTCATCTCGCCATTGCCTCCTGGCACCCAGGTGTGCTGGATCAGCAGGAATGTGGGCACTCATAGCCTGTGATAAAGGAAAAGGGAGATGTGGTGAAGCAGTGCTGAGAGGGAGATCTTGGTTCTACTCTCTTGGCACACCTTCACATCCACCATGATTTTCTCATTTCCCAGGCAGCACAAGAGATGGGAATGTGAATCTTAGCATGGGGCTTCTCAGTGTCTGAGGGGATGCTACCTCAGCAAGTTCATCCTGAGACCAATCAGTCATGAATTTCCAAATGAAATGGGTATTCATTACGGATGCTGCTTTTGAGCCCTTCAATGATCTCTCACAGGTCCTGGCAGCTCTCATAAGGCCTGTGTGCTCATTGTCTCCGGAAAAGCCTCATCAGGAACCATATGGATCTTTGGGGGCCAGTGAGGAAAGCAAAGATTACACCAGAATTCCATAGAAAGCTGGTATGGGAGAAGGAAAGCAGGAGGATAAGATGTGAATGGGCTTCAAATGTCTAAAGCTCCAAATTGCAGATGAGGGGCTGATATGAATCAGTGGAGGGAATTACCACACCAGAATACATACCTGATGAACATTCTCTAAAGTTGCTCCAGAAAAGTCTGGAATTGGCCCAAAAGATTTTAGGACACGCTTTATACCTTCACTATATCGTTCACAATAGTTTAACATGCCTGAAATGATGAGACAGGGTTCAGTAAATCAGTAATATAAATATCACTTAACAGTGAAGTTCCCTAATCAAAAAAACTTTTTTTTTAATTAATAGGCTTGACTTTGAAGGGAGATCAGATCTAACCGGTCCTTGTTAAGCTCTGCAGTGACTGGGCTAGAATTAGGAAGATTACCAGGTGAAGCTCTTTTTTTCTTTTCTTTTCTGAATTCAGGTCATGAAATCCAGGGGGGAAAATCTATGTGACTCTTCAAGTCCAACACCTTATCATGACCAGTAATTAACCCATGAAGGAAGCTACCAGCCACGTAAACCCTAAGGCAGGTCATGGGACTGCCTCCTTAAACAATGTGAGGCACAAGGAAGGTAAAACAAAGGTGAGATAACATTGAATAGATATTCTAAAAGCTTTATCAGTACAAGTTCAATCAAGGAAAGAAATAATCCCAGGCAAGGAGAGGACACTTTTGTTGGAACCCTCGGCCACCTCCTAAAGTCTGCTTTCTCTTCTGATAAGATCTTCTGGCATCATAACCTTTGGATCTTCACTGGTCCTGGTCCCTGCCAAGTCTTCCATGTATACAGATGACTACCACCTTTCCTTGCCAAACCCTTTTCTCCCTAAACCCAACTGAATACCCAATGTGGTAGTGTTGAAAAAGAAAATAACTCTAGCAGGGAATGAAGAAAGAAGAGAATATAAAACAAGTGGTACAAGTGCTTCTGATAGCCAAGTGCACAATTGTTAAGAAATGTTATTCTATGTAACCCTCTCCGATCCAAGAAGACATTGGGAAAATCCAGAGATGGAGATTCCCCAGTAATGATTTTTGAATTGCAGATGATATTTCTATGATGAGAAGCAATATGCTATGGTAGACAGACAGCTGGCCTTGGGATCATGAAGACCTGGGTTTAAGTCTTGCCTTTGACACATACTGGCCGTGAGCCTGGGCATATCTCTGTGTCCAGGCAACCCTCTAAGGCCGTAAGTTGCAGACAGGGAGTTTCCACACTAGAAATTCCTCACACTTGAAATCCCAGACTTGAACTGCCCCACCCCCCATACTCCATTTAAGGAGGGGGCTAAGAACAGGTCCTCATTTCCCACCTGATTGCATTACTTTGGAACTACTCTGACTTTTCTATCATCCTCTGGGAAGCCTTACCATCTGGCAAGACCTAATTCATTTTGGTGCTCACACTCCATCACCTTCCCCAATTCCCTTCAGCTTCTTTTTATGTGTTGCCATCCCCTCATTAGATTGGAAGCTCCTTGAGGGCAGGGACTGCCCTTCTTTCTTTTTTCTTTTTGTATTTTGTGTATGAATTACAGGACAATAATTAGGGTTAGACCAGTTAGAGCCAGTCTTTTCTAATCCATTTGCCTCATTTTATACTGCTTTTAACCAAGCTCATTTAGTAACACATCCAAACCTATGCCCTTCCCAAAGGGTATTCTAAATCCATAATTCTTTCTACTCTCCCAATCTGTGCATGAGTCATCAAAGCTAAGATCACCACTCGGAATCCTGAAGTGCTAGAAAGCTACTTCCCCCTGTTGTGAGAGCAACAATATTGTCTCGACATGCTCTGTCTGTCCTTACGAGTTCCTCCCTCACATTCCACTGTCAGTTCCTTCCTGGGAGGCACTTTCTAGGAGGAAGTAGGAAGGTGAAGTTGAGCCAGGTGAAAGAGTTTGCTTGGAAACCCAACCCAGTCAGAGATAGATCTTGGTTTTCATTTTTTTCCTTTAAAGAAAGAAACTGAAGTCCCTAATTCCTGACAGAACATTCTGTGTATGAAGCTATTCTTCCTCCTCTTCCTCTTGCTGCTGCTCCACCTTTGGCCCATTTCCAATGTGTCTGAAGCCACAAAAAGTCAGCACTGTGCGCTTTTAACTGAGCAGTCAACGAGGAGGCCATAGAGGAAGAAAAGGGAAGGATGGGATACCAGAACACGTCAGTGATCACCACCCATCAAAAATAGCAGAATAAGTCATTTACAATTAAACAATCAGTCCTTGGGCTCTGAAGCTCAACTTTTTTTTCTTAAAGAAAAAAGAAAACAAAACCATCTTCTTCAATACTCAGTTCATATTTGCTCCATATCACAGGACTTGATCCTAAACTTGATCCAATTTGCCTCCAGTACATTTTTCTTATATTCCCTTATACTAAAACATTATCCATTTTCCCACTTAGAAAAAATAATTTAATGGGAAAGCCAAATATAATAGAACTGTAGGATTTGGAACTGGAAGCAATCTTAGTATAACTTTATTCCCCATTATGTTACAGATAAGGAAACTGGGACTCAGATTAAGTAAATTGCTTAAGATTCTACAAGTAGTAAATAGCAGAGCCTGGATTTAAACCTAGAGACCTTCATTCCAAATTCTTCAAGTTATTCCAAGTTCTTCTAGTGGTTAAATGTTATAACACTTTTTTTTTATTCTGTTTACGTATTATAAGTGACCTTAACAGTACTGGAACTTGCAAACTTTTTTTCTTCCTTTTGTTGTTCAGTTGCTTTTCAGTCGGGTCCAACTCTTTGTGACTCCATTTGGGGTTTTCTTGGCAAAGATACTGGAATGGTTTGCCATTTCCTTCTCCAGTTCATTTTACTGTTGAGGAAACTGAGGCAAACAGGGTTAATTGACTTCTCCTGGGTCATACAGGTGGTAAGTGTCTGAGGCCAGATTTGAATTCTTCCTTTAGGCGCCAGGATATATGATGGATGAATAGCTCTCTTTAAATCTGCTGAATAATGTTACCATGGGTTTAGCTTACTCCGGAAAAAGAAGCCTTCCTTGTTCAATGATTTTTTAAAAAGTAATAAGTAAAGGGAGAGCATTTGCCAAGTAAACACTACAGGAAACCCAAGGTGGTTATGGCTGATTCCTGTAATTTTAACAAGAATAAAAGAACCAGGAAGTGTCAAAAGACATTGTTTGTGAAGAGGGGCACAGACTCACTGGAGCTAGCTACATGGTCACACGATTAGAAGGCAAACACATACTAAGCTGAGCCAGTGACCAGAAGAGATAACACAGAAGAACAGCTTCTCCTTCCCTCAGGGAGAGGTGATCCCCCTGCGAGAGCCTATTCCTGTACCCCCTTTTCACCTGCCCCAAATCAATGCTCCGTCACAAGCACTGGATCTGGGGTCACAGGAGCCCTGGTTTCAAACCCCACTCTGCTCTTCGTGACCTAAAGTAAGTCACATCCCTTCTACAGATGGGACTCAATTTTCTCATCTTATTAAGAAGAGGCTATTGTTGTTGCTGTAGTTGGTTTGTCCTTCATGCTCAAAGAAGACCACGACATCAGGGAGATGGTGACATGACTTGCAGTTGACTTTGATTTGAGGGAGGAAGGGCTGGGCAAGGTCACCAGCCTCATTTTCTCCTCCAGAGCCATCTGGGTCTAGTGGCCAGATATTCATCAAGATGCCTGGAGATGGCCAAGGATGCAATGGGAGACTCTGGCCCTTTTAAGTTAAGGTCTTTTCAGGTTCTCCCTTTGAGTGAGATAATAGCCACTGAGTAAATAGACCTCCTTAAGAAGTGAGTCAAGGGATGGCCCCTTTAATCAAAAAAAAATTCAAACTGGGTCCTTCTAGTTCTACTTTTAAACATGATGATGTCCTTAGGGGAAAGGGCACAGGTACGGCACTTCTAAATTCCAGAGGTTTGTATTAATAAATATTTTGAATGGGACAACTAAGCTTAAAAAAAATTTTTTTAACCCACTTATTTCTTCAAATAGAACTAAAAACAGCGAAACCTTTTACTTATTGTATGCTACAACTTATATGTTCCTTCAATTTCTATAGTTAATTTCTCCATTATGTGGGTTCAAGAAATACTTGGTAGACAACTGTCTTTTGTGAAATGAGCAGACTGACACTGTTTCTTGATAAGTTACTAAGGAGTCCGTCTACTTTCTTACTCCTCTGTAGCCTCCATGAATGTTAATAAGGGTTTAGCACCTTTGGAGATGCCCCTAGGATTGAGTGCTGGGCCTGAAGTCAGGGAGACTCATCTTCATGAGTTCAGATCTGGCCTCAGACACTTACTAGCTGTGTGACCCTGGCCAAGTCATTTAACCCTGTTTGCCTCGGTTTCCTCATCTGTAAAATGAGCTGGAGAAGGAAGACCCCAAATAGGGTCATGAAGAGTCAGACATGACCAAACAACACCAGTAACAACAGGTGCTGATAATTAACGCAATACTGAAGGAAGAATTCTAACAAACTGTACCTTTAAAAGATTTTCTTGGTTGTCTGGAACGAAGAAAGTGCAAAGTAATCCTGGATCACAGAAGTGGATGTGGAAGTGGAATCTAATCCAACTCCCTTCATTTTTACAGGTAAAGGAACTAGGACCAAGAGTCACTTGCCCAAGACCAGTCAGGTGTTTAGTGGCAAATTTAGGATTCTAACCCAGAAACTTTCTGGTTCTATACCACACTATCTCTACCCAAGTCTGCTCCATGTTTATGATTTATTATTACTATTTATATTAAAATACAACAAATACTATTTTATTGCTATCTAGCAATTTTATTATCATCACTTTAAATTTAATATTCACTAAAATTAATATAACAGAAGTTCACAGTTTCTATGTACAATCCTCTTTTTATATTCTCTGCATACTGAAATGTTCATATTTGTTGATCTTTGTTAAGTTCATAATAAAAGAAATGCAATTAAAATTTTTTTTTAAAAAGATAGATTCAATAGATGAAGATCCTGCTCTGGTCTTCACTATTCTGGGCCGGCCACAGAGCCTTCAAATCCATTAGGGAAAGAAGTGAAAAGATAGTTGCCAGGTCTATTCACTGAAGACTCTACACCAGAGGTGGGGAACCTGCATCCTTGAGGCCATGTGTGGCCTTCTAGGTCCTCAAGCCCCCTTACAGGGATTTGTTCTGTGACGTTTGGGTTCTGCCAACAGGCCAGCCTTGAGGACCTAGAGGGCCACATGTGACCTCGAGGCTGCAGGTTCCCCACCCCTGCTCTAAACCTTTCCCTTAATTCATTAATTTTTAATTTGTTTTAATTTGTTTTAATACCTTTTGTTTCCATTTCACCTTCATTCTTAGATATCTCCCTCCCTGCTCCCTTACCCACTGACCAATCCCTTAAACAAAGAAAGGAAAAGGGGTAAATTTCAGAGAAACTAACAGATGCATCAGCTGAATCTGACAATATACAACATTCCCAAACTCTAGCCCCTCATCTCTGCAAAGAAGGGAGGAAGATGGATTTTCTCTTCTCCTCTTTAGTATCCAGTTTCCACAGTACAGTTCCATCTTCTTGTCGTTCTTTCTATTTGCATCATAGAACTCCTTGTGTCTAATGTTCCCCAGGGTCTTCTCACTTCACTCTTTATTAATTCACCTGAGGTTTTCCATGCTTCTCTGAATTCTCTCTAGCCAGAGTTTCTTACCGTGCAGTAATATTCCACTACATTCATAGTATTCCACTAACTATATTCCACAACTTGTTTTAGGTGCTAAGTGCCTAAGGTAAGCACTTCTATATTATTATCTCTCATATATGAGGTGACAGATTCAGGGAAACCTAGGAAGATTTATGTAAAATGCTGCAGAGTGAAGAGAACACAGCCAGGAGAAAATCTGTACAATGACCACGGCATTGTAAAGGAAAACAACTTTGAAACACTTAAAAACTCTAACCAATGCACTGACCAGCCACAACACCAAAAGACTGATGATTATGATGTAGCATTTTCCCCCCTACTTCTAGATATGCAAAATGAGACATACTTTTTTTAGATATGGTCAATATGTGGATGTGTTGCTGACTATACTTAATTGCTACGAGACGGCTTTTTGGGGGGGAAGGAGATGGGAGTGTAGAGGGGAAAGAGGGGAGTAGTAATAATGATGCCAGAAGAAAAGAGCATCAATTAAACATTTTAAAAACACAGAAAAGGGAATAAGGAATGTCCTATTAAATATAGCATGCATTATATATGTGCACATTATATATGTGGATAGATAGGTAGTTAGACGGATGGATAGACAGACAAAGACAGACAGACAGACAGACAGACAGACAGATAGATAGACAGATAGATGGACAGACAGATAAACAGAGAGATAGATTTTAAAAACTTGTGTAATAGAGGCACAGCTTCGTACCAGCTTCTTTTCCGGGTCTTTGTATATTGAAATGTTCATGTTTATTGATGCTCATCAGGTTGATATTAATAAAGAAAGTGTATATGTATATGTATATGTACATGCATGCACAAATATATACACATACACGCAAACATATTTGAGTTGGAAGCTAAACCTTCTTCATCATGACCAAGAAAGACAATGAGTTCTTAAGTCACAATAAAAGGGTCAGTGTCCAGGACACAGGAGGTGATGCTCTTCCTATATTCTGTCTTGATTAGACTACATCTGAAATGCTGCATTCAGTTCAACTGCCTCTTTTTAGGAAGGACACTGACAAACAATGGAGTCAGCTAGAGGCCAGTGAGGAAGGTGAGGAGCTTCCATCCCAACCAGTGGAGGGTCAGTTAAAGGAAGTGTGAGTGTCTAGCCTAAGGAAGAGAAGACTAAGAACACGGCACAGAGCCTAGTACACAGCAGGTGCTTCATTCTTGCTGACTAACAGGGTAGCTGCAGCTGCCGTCAAGAATCTAAAGAGCTTTCATGTGAAAGAGGGATTCAATTTGTTCTGATTGGTCCCAGCAGGATGAACAGTGGGTAGAAGATGTAGTGAGGTGCTGGTAGGGAGATTTCAGCTAGATATAAAAATATTCTAACAACTACAAGTGTCCAAAAGCGGAATGGGCTGCCGTGGGAGGTAAGTGATTCCCTCTCACTAGGGGTCTTCAAGTGAAGGCTCAGTGACTGCTTATGAGGGATGCTAAAAAGGAAACACTTAATCAAAGAGGAGTTAGATTAAATGGTCTGCAAGGTCACTTTTGAGCAGCTAGATGGTGCAGTGGGCAGGGTGCCAGGCCTGGAATTAGGAAGATTTGTCTTCCTGAGTTCAAATCTGGCCTCAGGTGCTTACTAGCTGTATGACCCTAGGCAAGTCATTTAACCCTGTTTGTCTCAGTTTCCTCATCTGAAAAATGAGCTGGAGAAGGAAATGGCAAACCACTTGGGTATGTTTGCCAAGAAAACCTCAAATGGGGTCATGAAGTGTTGGATGAGACTGAAAACAACTGATTGACAAGATCCCTCCAAATTTGATATTCTGCGATAAAATAATGATAGCTAATATTTATACAGTTTTACAAAGTGTTTTCTTTTGTACAGCCCTATAAGGGAGATAAATAAAACATAGCTGATAAGTGTTAAGTTTGAGTTGTTGTTAGTGAGTCATTTCAGCTCACCCACCTTACAGATGAGGAAACTGAGACAAACAAGGTTAAACGACAGGCCCAAAGAAAAATCCCAGAGATGGTAAATAAGGGTTTACTGAAAAACCCCAGGGGAACCTGAGCTTCCATGGCATTTGTAGGCACATGGTATGAAGGCTCTGAACAGGAACAGTTGTATTGCCATGCCAAATTAAGGAGTTTGATATTCCAAACCAACATGGATTTCCCAAGGTTGATGCTCACAACCTGAATGAACCTTTCTGGTTTTAAGAGACACGTTTTCACAAGCTTGTTGATGAAGTTCAAAAGCAAAGGGCTCCAGAGCTCAGTTTTCCAAGTGACAAGATCTAATGCTTTTTGAGAGCATCTAAGTCCTGGCAGAAGGGGTCAATTGCCTGGGGATGAATGAATCAACAATACACCAGAACTAAGACTTCCTAACTCAATCAAGGCCAAGGCTCAATCAACTGGCTGTTTTATCTAAAATGAATGATACTGTCATATAAGTGAATCAAATCCATTCATTGGGTAATTTTTAATTATAACCACTATCTATGTGTGAGAAGGGAAATTTCCCAGGAAAGCACAAAGAATAAGCAGATAGTTTTCCTTACATGGTGATTTATATCTAACTACTGCTAAGTTCAGGGACCAGATAAACAGATAAAAATAAATGACAAAAACCCAGCCACCAAATCTGATTTCTTCTAAGAAGACTGCTCTCTCCCTGACTCCAAAGTTAATGCTGCTTTCTTAGTTCATTTTTGGAACCAAAAGTTCACAAAAGGAGGAGAAACCAAACAGATATAAGTTCTAGATACTGCACAATTGCACTTAGCTCTAGTTGGTCTCAGAGTAAGATTTCACTCAGAGTAGAAAAGTATTCTGACCCATAAAACCACCTGGTATTTTCCCAAAAAATTATTTTTATGACTTAAAAAAGAAAAGGGAATGCAAAAAAAAGAGTCTCAGTTATACAGAGTTAACAGATTATAAGAAACTGATTCAAATTTATGAGAAGCATTCCTCAATTGATAAAGAGTTGAAGAATATGAACAGGCTGCTCTCAAGGGAAGAAACCATACCTATTTAGTCATATGAAAGAAATGCTCAAAATCACCAACAATCAGAGAAAAGCAAATTAAAAAAACTCTAGAGTTCTCCCTTACATCCATCAGATTTGCAAAGTAGACAAAAAAAGAAAAAGAAAAAGACAGGTGTTGCCAGGGATGTGGGCAAACATTCCCATTAATGTACTGTTGGTAGAGTTGTAAACTGGTCCAGCCATTCTGAAAAGCAAATTATTAAATTGTGCATGACCCAATGATAACATTATTGTACTTCTGTCCCAAAGAACAGTGAAAGAAGAAAAGGTTCTCTTTTTTGTGATGGCAAAGAGCTAGATACTAAAGGGGTCCCCATCAGATGGTTGAACAAATTATAACATGACAGTTAACATTAGGTCTGATGGCAAAAATATTTGCTTTGAGGTAACTCCACTTAATAGGTGATGTTCTTATAAAGACCCTAGCTGTCTGGCCTTGGGATCTGAACCTTAGTTTTCTTCTCTGCCCTGTAGTGAATCAGTCACTAATACAGTCAGAAAATGAACTGAGATCTCCTAATTCAGACAAGGCCAAAGCTTAATAAACTGCACTCTTTATGTAAATGAACGATACCTTCATGTAAATGAATCAAACCTTTCCACTGCATTGGGTAGTTATTAATTACAAAAATCGAATCTGTGTGTGCGGAGGGAGATTTCTCTGTAAAATGAGGGTAATCATATTTGCACTCCCCATTTATCAAGGCTGTTGTGAGAGAAATTCTGTGCAAGCTTTAATGCTCTATACAAATGTGAGTACTTATTATTATCATCCTAACAATCTGTTTGAGGAACTAGAGTTAGGGCAATAGTAGCCACAAGTGCCATTTGCAAAAGCAATAACTTTTGACATTTTCACATGTCTACATACCATTAATAAACAGAAATTAACAATGAATGGATCTAACATAATCATTTAGAGATATAAGTAGAAATCCTGTGGCATAACTACATTTTCCTTCCTTCTCTCCCTTCAAAATTCATTTAATACTGGCTATGCATAAGGCATAAAACTACGTGTAAGAATCTTCTCACACTTGTATTCTGGAAATCATACATGCTGGGGGGTTATATTTTAGTTGAATTTTGGGTGACAGGAAAAAAATCTCAACCAAGTAATTTTATTACGTCTGAATAAACAATTGCTGCATTGGCTTTATGGAAATAACATCACAAAACACAACAACAGAGAAAACTATTTTAACCTCCAATCTTTATTGATCCTTATTTCTGTATGAAGGGCAACTAGGCCTTCGATGTATTCTAAGTCAGTTCTTACATGTCTGACCTTTTGGAATGCACTGAGGTTGAAATCCATGTCACTGTCATATGCAGCCAACTAGATAGTCTTATCAGATGTCTCCTGTTTAAAAATTATTATGGGCCTCCATCCTGTCTGCTGCACACTACTGACTTCTCACATTTCTGGTTTCACTGGCATCTGTGATTATTTGTTTGAAAGGTGAAGATCTCCTCGATGCCCTCTTCCCTGCTGATTTCTGTGGGTACCTGGGATATCTTGATTGTTTTCAGTATCTAGCACAATGCCTTATACACAACTGGTGCTCAGTGGATTTAGGAGGAAAGGAAGGAAAGTACAGCGAGGTCACAGCATTTCTACTTACACCTCTAAATGACAAAGTGAGGTTCATTAGTTGTTAATGTCTATGTGTGTGTGGTACATAAATAAGTGAAAGTGTCCAAAATTATCATTTAAGCAAATGACTTTTCAGGACACTATTCCTTAACCCTGATTCCCCAGATTGTTATGATGATAATAGCAGCTCAATTTGTTTGGATAGTACTTCACACAAATAGTACTTTACACAGATAGTACTTTACACAGTACTTTCCTCACCACAACCTTGTGAAACTGGTAGTGCAAATATGATTATCCTCCTTTTACAGAGGGGGAAACTAAAGCTCAGAACCCAAGGTCAGACAGCCAGGATCTTCATGAGAACATCTTATATTCCAAGGAGTGAACTCAACACTAACCCTTCCATCATCAGACCTAATATGTCAGCAGTCCTGAGAAAGAATACCCCTTAGCCTTATCTGTTAAGAGTAAGTGTCTAACTTTAGAACACTACTATGTTTCCTCTATACAAAAATAAATCCGATTTCTATTTGCTCAGTCACTCAGCTTCTGAACCATGAATGGCTGATCCAATCATCTCTTGTCTGGAGATGACAAACAACCTCAGAGTTGAAGCTTTGAGTGAGTTAAAATGACGAGATTTCTGCTGATCCTAAATTAAGGATCAAAGCCCTACCTGACAGCTATCTATCAAAGAGCAAGACCAAGGAATCCAGGACACTGACCCATCCAGCAGAGATGCTATGTTAGGAAGAGCCCTGAGGCTGTACAAACCACCTATCTCATCTATGAGCAGCTGTGTTACCCAGCCTGGTGAGGAGCTCATACAACCAATTGCCAGGTGATCAGCTTGACCCAGATGAGCAGCAGACTGCCCATCCAGCTAAAACAGCAGGGCCCCAAAAAGGAGCAAATCTCAGCTGAGCCGCCTGTCCAGCAGAGTCATGTGAGCAGAAGAGTGACCTTGTCCATCATGCCACACCCACAGCAAACATCATAAAGGTTCTCTGGAGATAGCGAGCACACTGAAGACCTGAATTCCCAAGGATGTGAGTTGTTTTTGACCACTTGTGCAGCCTGCAAAATGTGCCTCATTTAGAACTCTGAAGTGTACTTTTGGGAGAGTGTACTCTTGGTGTTGAGGGAAATGCCTTGGAACTACAATTCTTGCTATGCCATTTGAACAAATGCATATGTTAAAGTACTGAGGTTATCTGCTCATTGTTAAGAAGCAGATCAGTGGGGATTTGTGTACTCAGCACAGCAGTCGCTCACAAGGTTGGCCTTCGAATCCTGAAAGTAACAGAAGCTTCTGATCTTGGGACTCAACCTGCTGGGGCCAGGGAGGGCAGGGTGAGGGAGCCCTGAAGAGTGCGTCACACCAAGAGTAAGGTTTCAAGGAATGTTTACGTATTTCCCCCATGATCATCACACTGTTTTTTAGTTGGAGACAACAAAACAACTTAGTTATTCATAAGACCTTTATGTTAGTTAACAAAATTAGTTAACTTTTGGGGGGGGGGGGTTGGGTGACGTTATTTTCCTCAAGTCATAACTAGTAAAATTACTTAGTTGAGATTTTTCCTGCCCAACAAAAATTCTAATGAAATAAAAATGTCCCATAGCGAGAAAAACGTACCTTCTGCATTGAGGTGCATCGTCTCCAAGGGCCCGATGAAGGCATACCGCATTCCGAGACCGTCTGACATCACCAGGTCAAGATCCGAGGGAGACACCAGGCCCTCCTAAAGGGAGAAAATGGCATGAGATCGGCACTTCTGATTTCTGGGGCTTGGTTTCATCTAGAAAATGAAGGGCTTGGATTAAATGATCTCTTAAGATTCCTTCAAGTTCTAAATGCTATAATGTACCAGCTGGAGCTTTTAGGAAAGGGGAAGAGGAAATAAGGGGAAAAGTTGGATGGGAAGCTGAAAAAGTCCTCCTTGCTATTTCCATTCTATCAGGAGTAGGGATGGAATTAAATTGAAGGCACCAAAACAAATGAATACACACCACATTGGTGCTGCTGTGCAAAAGAACAGGTGATAGCACCGCTCTCAAGCTCTCTGCACCACAGAATTACTGCTCTTTCCTCAGGATACCTCAAACACCTCATGTGACAATGTTATTGTCTGACATACAGGATAAGTGAGAGCATTAGTGTCAACTCAGATATTAAATATTAGTAATGTCTTATTTTAAAACATCTTTATCAGCATTTATAACGGATTTTACAAATGTATAGAGGAAAACCAACAATACCTTACTCTTTTCACATCCTGTTAATCAGCAGTACCTGATCTGCTGCTATAAGCAAACACAGGAGGTTAGACAGGCCTTGGATCTTACCATTGGCAAGTTGGGGGGCACAGGGTGTGGAGAGAGCAAGCTTTCACTTGCTTAAGGAAGTCAGGCTGTTACAACTGGAGGCTAGAACTGTTGTGTTTGTCCTTCATTTTTGAGGAGGACCATGGTATCAGGGAAATGATGACATGACTTGCAGTTGACTTTGATTTGAGGGAGGGAGGGCTATGCAAGGTCACCAGCCTCACTTTCTCCTCCAGAGCCATCTGGATCCAGTGGCCAGATATGCATCAGGCTGATCAGAGATGATCCAGGATGCAATGAGAGACCCTGGAACTTTTGGGCTAAGATCTTTTCAGGTTCTCACTTTGAGTGAGATAATGCCCATTCAGTGAACGGGCCTCTTTAAGAAGTGAGTCAAGGGATGGCTCCTTTAATTAGAAAAAAAAGGGGGTGGGGGGAACCTGGGAAGGGAAGACCCTTAGGGTGGCAGTTCCAAAGAGAAACAATTACCACTGACATTCACTCTAAGCCAGGAGGGCCCAAAATACTCTTATCTGAAATATAGCAGATGAACTTCAGTTAACTATGCTGATACACTGATGTGGGATGTGCTTGTAAATGGCTCTTCCTGGGGGACTGCACTTTGTTCTTCGACTCTGCCTTTAAACTCGGCCATACCTGTAAATAACAACATAACGAGACTCTTCAAGCTCTTTTTTTCTTTAGGGTATCATGCTGTCCAACCAGGTTTCAAAGTCCTCTTATATTTTTGGACATATTTAGTGGTTTCTCAAATTCCAAACTTGTTTCTTTAGTAACATAGCTCTGAAGGAACATTTTTCTTGTGGCCACCTTCCTGTCTTTCTTGGATTTGGGTTCCTTAAATCTCTGAGCTGTTAGAGGGTTATTTTCCTCTTTTATAAGAGCACTTATATGTAGTACTACAGTCAATTCTTTATGCAAACAGTTCACAGCTGGTTGTAATGGCAGCATCAGAAATCACAAGAGAGAATAACCCTAACTGCCATTCATCTGCATTTCCAGTTCCTAGGAATGTTCCATTTGAGAGGCTACAGGCTGAAGTAATTTAGTAATTACATTTAGTTAGAATATTATTAGAATTTTTTTAACCTAATCTATATAATTCCTTTATTAGGACTGTTGAACAAAATTTTCAAACAAGTCATTCATGATCAAAATTCTCCTGTTGATGAAAACAAATTTTTTTTGCTTTTTTTTTGAAGGGGAGAGGGCAGGGCAATTGGGGTTAAGTGACTTGCCCAAGGTCACACAGCTAGTAAGGTTAAGTGTCCGAGGCCAGATTTGAACTTAGGTCCTTCTGATTCCAGAGCTGGTGCTCTATTCACTGGGCCACCTAGCCACCCTAATGAAAACAATTTAAATAAGATAGTTACAGTTGTTCCTATAAAAAAAGAAAAGAAAAGAAATCTCATCATGAAAGACATCTCCTATTTATAATAAATCAGGTAGTGGACAACTATTACTCATTGTTAGCCGTGTGCAACCAAGTCTGCCCTTTCTGCCTTCTTAATGTCTGCAAAGATCACTTTTGTTTTGGGGATATACACCTTGGGGTTCTCCATGTATTCTCTCCCCAAGTGATACCTTTATTTTTGTGGGCATCTGTGTAAAAGAAGCCTGGAGACTGACCAGTCCTTCAGCCAAAGAGTCCATGCAGATTAGTCCATTCAGATTGTACTTGCCTCCTTTTTCAACCGTGTGGCAGTTCCTCCGAACAAAAATCTTGGTGCTTTTCTCAACATCACCAATGGTGAATCTGGTTTGACGTGCACACTCACTCCCCGCTGCCAATCCAATTAGCACTTTCTCTCTCAATGGCATTTCTTGAAGGGCCCAAACCAATGACTCACAGTTCACATGAAGGTCTAAAGTCCATTTCCAAGACAAAGTTTCAGTTTCCCACTCTTTTCCATCAGAAAATGAAACTAATTTGCTGAAAGCACCTGCAGACCTTAACAGGATGACATCTGTTCCCCTCCATGTTTTTTCTACCTTCATTTTTTGCCTCTTTCTCAATATGTTGACATCAACCCCAGTCAGAGATGCTCTTTTGGAATAATTTCCCCACCCATCTCTTCTTCAAAGGTTTCTCTAATGTTTGCCTTGTGTTTCTCTAATGTGTCTTGCATTTAATACAGGCTTAAAACTCCTCTTCATATATACTCTTTGGTACAGCAAGTGACCTTCTTGCCATCTCTCATACATGGCAGTCCACCTCTAATCTCTAGGCCCTTTCACTGGCTGTCTCCAATAGCTGCAACATACTTTCTCCTCATTCTTAGAATCCATAGTTTCCTCCAAGACCCATGCTCAAGACCATCTTTCTCCATAAAGCCTTTAACTGACTCCCTCCATCCCAAGTACTTGTCTTTCCCTCAAAATTATCTTATATTCATTTTGTGTCCATTTGTATGTACTTATATTTATATGCACATGTTGTTTCCTCCAAGAGAACGCACACTTCTTAAGGGCAGAAAATACTTCAATTTTATCTTTGTATCCCCAACACCTGGCACATCGAAGGAGATTATTAGCTATATGCTTGCTGATTGACTGTCACCTTCCACCAATCCACTGGAACAGGTACCCTGACCTGACTGCTCCTAGTAGGAGCCCCATGCACCCCACGTCAGCCTCCATGGCTTTCCCAACCCCAGACTCCTCAGCTCTGCTGCCTCCACCCAGTCTCAACCCAGGCTTTTGTTGGTCTTGATCCCAATCCAAGTGTAGTGCTGCCACCCCCAATGTCCCAATGGAGTAGGTGCCTGTTACTTTTTCTCCTAACCTTTATAGGGAGGTGTGGGAAGGGGATAGGAACCAATAGGTCCTTTGGTTGCTGCTGCTTCCTATGAAGTGACCTCTTCAAGAGAGGCTATTTTGGCCGGAATGTAGAGCTGCCTAAAGGACAGCAATGGACAATAATCCTGAAAATTCAAGCCAAAGCCAGACTCAGCAAAGGGGAGTTGTTTATCTCCCCTCACCCCCCTATCCCACTGTTATTTACAAGGCATGAAAGGAGCTATGTAAGAAGTTTGCACTTCACCTCTCATTCTTATCTCCTAAACTAGATGGAGCATCGTGGGAGAAGGAAAGACTTCTGCCCAGGAACCAGCCCAAACAGATCACCTACAAGAATGCCCACCGCACCCTCGGCTATGGGCCACTATCATTTGCAGCTTTCTGCAGCACCAGCCTGGAGCTGGTGTGCCCCAGTTTAGCACCCATCTCCAGTGGCAGATGAGTGAGACAACCAGACGAAGAGCTCTTCCGTTGAAAGCTCAGCTCTGCAGTTACACTCATGGGGCACATTTACAAACAGTGCCACACACACCTCCATGTAACCACAGGCTCAGACAGGCAGGTGATCATTTGTTTTACTACAATTTACTGGGCAAATCCTTGAGGCTTTCCTTGAAAGGGCTGCCTATTGTATCCCAAGAGGGTGCTACCTTTCAGCCAGGGTGTGTATGTGTGTATGTGGAAGCATAACCAACCTTACTCAAGGTTGCTCCAGCCCCTCCCTTCAAACTCCAGGCCACTTTGATACAGCCCTCTCTGCCATTTTCCAGGTCCGCAAGTGGGTGGAGAAGCTCCTCCCTGCCTGGCCCATGTTGGGCCCATCTCCCATCTCCTCTCACTGTGCTCAGAGAAATGGAGGCTGGAGCTCCCTCTACTGTTTCTCCACTTCCTCCCCATCTCTCCAAAGATTTTGGGGAAACTCAGTTGCCTGTTCTATGTACTGTCTTTTCATGAATGACAAGGGTAAAAAAGCCCTAACCAGCTGATAACTAGAAGACTGACCCCTTTCACCCACCCACTTGGCGAATGAGTAAGAACAGCATCTCCAAAAGTGATCGTGATAAATTCACGATCCTTCCAAATAGAGTAAGCGCTCAGGGGCACTGGAAAAAAGATTTAGACATGGAAGAAATCTAATTTGGACTTCTCATTTTACCGATGAAGAAACTGAATTCCAGAAAGGCTAAGTAACTTGCCTAAAGTCACACAGCTAGTTAGCAACAGAGAGAGAATTCAAACCCAGGTCCTCTGGCTTCAAATCCAGTAGTACTCTTTCCCATTTTGTTATGCATTAAATAAATAACAAAAAAGCAAACATGGACAAATTAAATCAGATCGCTGAATTCCGACATCAGTTCTTCCCATCAAATTGCTCATCTGAGCAGCTAACAAAAACAAAATTGTCAGACTGCTGGAAGTTTTTGCCTCATTTTCCCTTCCTTAAAACCACATCGAGATGGACTAAAAATGGTCTGCCAAAGTGAAGGGGTGCAGAGAGAGGAAGAAAAGTGACCCCATTTGACTGTAAGCTCCTTGAGGCCAAGGAATATCTTTATTATATTTTTATCTGCTTAGCACAGTACACATAACAGGTACTTAATAAATGTTTATTGACTGGCTGAGACAATCCAGAGTCTGGAAATTAACCCAGATAATCCAGAGATTAATTTTTAACCTAGATAATAAGGAATTCACTATTCTGAAAACAGTCAGGAGAGTGTTCATCAATTGCATACATTTTCCCCTCTCTCCTCTCAAAATGGTGTGTGTGTGTGTGTGTGTGTATGGGGGTGAGGGTGGAGAGTGGTGGTGGTGTTCCTAGCCTTATTACCAGTCTACTTAATGGTACCTGTCTTGATATTCCAGAAGCCCATGGGCATTGTAATGTGTAATCAAGCTGGGCAAAGGGAAACTTGTGATCAGTTTTTAAGTTAACACTTTAGACAGCTGTAAGTTTTAATTTTTACATTTCAAATCATGAATAACATAAAAATAGCGGCTATGCCAATGCAATTCTTTTATATAATTGTACCCATGTATATTTTCTGACTTGGAAGGATGCTAGAATATTCCACTGACACAGTGAAGATTTAACAAAAGTTTACTTTTATAGGCATAATCAAGGCTATCAATGATTAGGCTTTAAACAAGGCCAGAAAGGCCACTACCCAGCTCCCAACCGACTGTGAGCAAAGAATTCTTTCATTAATTGCCACATTTCCTTCACCCTTTTCTACTTTACATGTAAAATGAATTATTCAGTCTCAGAAAGGTAGAGGATACTATTGTTTCTTACTCATATACCTATGCTATAAAATCATAGCTTCAGATCCAGGAATAACCTCAGAGATTATCTAATCCAATACCTTCATTTTGCAAAGAAGGCAAATTTAGACCCCCAAGAAATAAACTGTCTTGCCTAAAGTCACATGTTTTATTAGCAGCACAGCTGGAACTCCAACCCACATCTTCTGACTCTAAATTCATTGCTCTTTTCCCTGTATGACAGGCCCTTCTCTAATGGTGCTATGTGCTATTCAGAGAGGTTAGGATCCACCTTGCAGACCTGAGAGGTCAAAAGGGCATAGATTTTGAACTGAAAAGAACCCGAGAGATCACACGATCCAAACCCCTCATTTTACAAATTAAAAAAAATGAAGCACAGGCGACTTGCTCAGAGTCACAGAGTAACAGATCCAGGGTTTCAGCCAAAATTGTTGCTTACACGAGAACAATTCTATGCTGTCTTTCCTGTAAGTGAGCTTTCCAGCCAGTCAAGGCAATCTCTACAAAGTGTACCCATAGTGCATTGCACTATACAGAATGCTCGGCGCTGTATTAGGGGTTTCAAGTCCAGGTCATTCTACAGAGGCTATCACTATCAATCAACAAACATTAAGTGTCTACTACATAGCGGGCATCATGTTAGTTCTGGGAATAAAATTCAGTCCCTGTTTTCGAGGATCCCTTGGTGAGTGAACTATATATGCCATTCTGCTGATGAGTTCAATTCCAACCAAACAAGTACACGACATAGCTGGCCTTGAGAATATCAAGAATTGAATAAGAAACTGAAGGTGTCATTTGTTTCAGCTCAAAAGATTAAACTGGCTAAAGAATCCTAGGAGAATCATCAGTTAGTACTTTGCAGACTTTCTGGATTTTTCAAACTCTCTGCTGTGTTCCCGTGGTCTGGTTAATTGACTATTATTGTTTTTATTAATAACAACAATAATAAAAATATTGCTATTACTGCTGCCTCAATTTTTTACATTGCTTTTTTTGGAATAAAATAATGGCAGGGTATAAGTGGAAAGAAACCCCAACTAGTTATGCAATTCTTAACATACAGGAAAAACAATAAAAAGACTGTATTAAGGCTTAAGACTACATGTCTTGCACCATGCCCGGAAAGTCAGTGGAGTGGGGCTGTGCCAAAGCAAAGCAGATAAAGAATCCACCGAAGAAGTCCCTTTAAACACAACTCCCTGCTTCCACTTCCTTGTGGATGGAATTTGGGAACTGTCAGAAGGAACACCTGGAGGATGATCAATCCATTAGTCAGCGGCTTTCTGCCTGGGCTCCAGTAAACCCTCCTCAGATGCCTCAGGGTGGCAAGGCAGTGACTCCGGCTTCTTAAGGGCTATACCAGCCCAGGCAAGTTCTCCCACACCAGAGAGGTTTTGAGGATGGGCTCAGAAAAGGTCTTTACAGGGTGTCCTAAGAGAACTTTCAAGCTTATTGATGCTTGTTGTCTGTATGTTGTCTAAGGGGCAGTCTGACAAGTCCGAGGGAGAATCATCACCGTATGGCCACGATGTAATGGATTTTTTGGCCACAGCAACCATCGAAGATTCATTAACTATTAATTAATAATAATTTATTAATATTCCTTAATAGAGAGGTTGTAATCTCTGTCAGTGCAGGAGTACCCACACCAATGAAATCACAGATCCTTGAAGTACTGAATTTAAATTACCTATCTGGATCCTTGAAGGTGACCCCCTTCCCTTTGGGGAGCTTGCAGTCTAATGTTGTTTGTTGACTGATACGTTCTGTCTTGACATGACATCTCCCAACAGACACCCAATAAAAACCTTGACACACAAGGTACATTCCTCAAAAACATTTAAGGCAGGAGTTCTTAATATTTTTTGTGTGATGGATCCCTTTGGCATTCAGGTGAAGTTTATAGATGGAACCCTTCCTCAAATAACATTTCTTAATGGAAAAAAATGAAATATATAAAATTACAAAGAAAATCTATTATATTAAAATATGTTTATCAAAATATTAAATGAACAAGTTCATGGATCCTCAGGTTAAGAACCCCTGATTTAAGCAAACCTTCTAACGGTGTGACTGAGAATACAGCTATTTTTTCCTGTGACTTTCCCCACTGTGGTTTCAATATATCACAGGTCGACATAAGAAATTAAATGGGAATTTTTTTGGAAATTCTGTGGAAGTTACAGATGACCTGCAAAGGCCAAAAGACACAGAAATGGTTTACAAATGCATAAGATATATGTATAGTATTACATAATATTAACATATTTTATCTTTTAATACCATAATAATTCATATTTCTCTGGTACAAAGGGAGAGCCAAAAAATTTTACATGGATTTTCCAGATTGTGAGGGCACTGCACCCTTAACCCCTGTGATGTGGAAGGGATTACTATATACTTAAAATGTAGTTGGAAAATCAAGACACATGAAAATAAGTAGTGATAAATGAAGGTTTCCATGGATAAAATAAATAGATAAGGAGAGGAAAGGGGAAATACATTCAGTCTAGGGACGCAGCAATTATAAAGTGGGAGAGGTAGGCTCTAAGGCAGCGGTTCTCAACCTGTGGGTCACAACCCCTTTGGGGGTTGAACGACCCTTTCACAGGGGTCGCCTAAGACAATGGGAAAACATATTTCCGATGGTCTTAGGAACTGAGACATCGCTCCTCTCTCCATCTCCAGGCGGGTCCGCCCACATGCAGATACGCTCACATACTTGTATTAAAGGGTCCCAGCATTAGGAGGGTTGAGAACCACTGCTCTAAGGCAATAAATATCCTAATTACTTACAATGTTCACCTACATTTTCTCCTGCCTCCTCTCTCCTACTTACTAATAAATAAATTCATTCTCTTAGGACATCTACCTTTCCATCATCCCCTTCTGTACTCTGAATCATTCATCAGCTTATGTACATTCCAAATAAACTTTTTTTGGTTTACAAAAGGACTTCATCCTCTTACATTTTACTGTGCTGTTAACTTTTTTTTTAAAGTTTCATTGGTACCATTTGTTTTTTAGACCACAATCATTTCCCCCTCAAACATCTTCCCTATCAAACCTTCCTCTGAAAAAAAAGGAGGGGCTTGGGATGGCCAGGTGGTACAGTGAATAGAGCACCAGCCCTGGAGTCAGGAGGACTGGAGTTCAAATCTGGCCTCAGACACTTAACACGAAACTAGCCATGTGACCTTGGGCAAGTCACCTGATCCCAACTGCCCTGCCCTCCTCCCTCCAAAAAGGCAAAAAAATAAATAAATAAAGGGGAGGGGGAAAGAAAACTAGCTACTGGAAGGCATATGCTATGTTGCCCATTTGTAGTGCCCCTTGACTCTTCTGATGGGAGAGAAGGTGCCAGCAGGTCTTTGGAGCCAAAAGTTAGTCATTAAAATTAATCAGTTTACCTTTTACTTTAAGAATTTCATCACATCATCTTCCCCACCACCTCATATATCCACCTATCTCAATTTTCAACTTATTCATCCTCCCCATATTCCTTTTCTTCTATTTTCTCTTGGTCTTCTCATTAGGCTAATTGTTGTTGAGTCATTTTTCATTCATGTCCAACTCTTTGTGATCCTATTTAGGGTTTTCTTAGCAAAGACACCACAGTGGTTTGCCATTTCTTTCTCCAGCTCATTTTACAGAAGAGGAAACGAGGAAACTGGGAAACAGGGTTAAGTGACTTTTCCAGGGTCACACAGCTAATAAGTATCAGAGGTCAGATTTGAACTCAGGAAGTCTTCCAGACTCCAGTCCTGTTACTGCACCACCTAGCTGCCCTTCTCATTAGATTATAGCATTTTAAAGCTGGAAGCAACTTTAGATATCATATTTTGGTAGAACAGAAAGAGCCTTGAATTTGGAATCAAAGAACCTGTGTTCAAAACCTGGCCCTGCTAGTGAATTGTCTCTACCATTTCAGTAAATCAGCCCATCTCTTTGGGTCTTCGTTTTATCACCTCTTAAATGAAAATGTTGCACTAAATGATTCATGAGGCTCCTTTCATCTCTAAATCTAATGATCTACTCCAACCTGCACATTTTATAGATTAGGACACTGAAGCCCACTGAGGTTAAATGGTTTGCTGGAAGTTACATCCATCTGAGGGGTTGAAGATTCAGAATTAGAACCCAAGTCTCCTGACTCTCAGGTCAATAGTCTTTTCACTATATCATCTTTTTTTTTTCATTCTTCTTTCATGCCGCTCTTCCTCAGTTCTTCTTTCTAATTTCTCTCCCCCATCCCTTTTCTGGCTAATTCCTGACTTCAAAAAAACCTTTCTCTTACTTTAGCATCTATTATTCTGTTTTTAAATCACAATTTGTCCAGCATTTCATGTGTGTCTTGCTGGGGCAAATACACCTTCCATGTAGATTCTCTGCCTCTCTTAAACTATGATCCATGAAAAAGGCCATTTGACCCTCACCTACAAAGAAGCTAAGGGCTCCCAACCAGCCTCCAAGTACACACAAAGTAGGAAATGTGTTCAAGAGGGCCCACAGAACATTCGTCCAAGTGCCTTACTATGCACTAGGTGCTGGAAAGTACAAAGGCAAAAATGAAACTGTCTCTGCCCTCAAGAAGCTTATATTCTATTGAGGGAAAACCATGTATAGAAGCTCATGAAATGATATTAACAAAGAAGCAGCCATAGAATGGGTATTTGGTAACCGCAGAGACATATTCTGGATCCCTGATTTGGAACATCTGACTGGTGAGACATTATTGCAATAGAGGATGGTATAGGTGCAGAATTCAAAGCACCTACTGTAAAAGCCAGGCATCAGACAAATACGGACTTTCCCACGGGAAACTTTAAGGCAGTTCTGGATATATTTCCTTCTTTTACAATATGTTCACTTAACCTGTGTCTTTCATACTCAGCAATATGAAGCTGGCCCTAGGGGAAAATCTTCATCAACTCTATTCCACCCATCACTGCATTCCAGGCAGAAGGTGAGGCAGACAAGTTTAGTAACAAAAAAGAAGAAAAAGGAAGGAAGGAAGGAAGGAAGGAAGGAAGGAAGAAAGGAAGGAAGGAAGAAAGGAAGAAAGGAAGAAAGAGAGAAAGAGAGAAAGAGAGAAAGAAAGAAAGAAAGAAAGAAAGAAAGAAAGAAAGAAAGAAAGAAAGAAGGAAGGAAGGAGGGAAGGAAGGAAAGAAGGAAGGAAAGAAAGAAGGAAAGAAAAAAAGAGCAAATACAAGAAGCTGATGTGCAGCTGTGATTATTATTCAGGCACTTGTGGTTAGACCCATTTGATTGCTCTATCTGCTGTTAATGCCTACAAGCCTTTGTAAGGAGGAACACAAACATTCACACAGAGCTGCACAGAAGCATTTGGTTAACCAGTGTTGATTTGTATACCATGTCTTAACTAACACAACAGGATAAGGAATGGCTCTCAACACAGTTACTCGGGGAAAGCATTCCAAGAACACTTTCAAGGATAATAATAGCAAAGGGGAGTGACTACAAACTGAAGAGACGTGACAAGTGAGGGACAGTTGAGGCAAAGGCCACTGGGTGACAAGTGCAGTGCTAATATGGTAACCCCTGTAGAGTAACTAGACTGACAAAGGAGGGGCAAACCAGCCCAGGCTTCAAATGGAGTAGGGCAAAGCTTCTGAGATGATAAAAGAAGGGGAGGATGAGAAGGGGAAGAATTCTGAATGGATAGTATTTATTAAATTTGGCTGCCTTGTAATGTCCCAGAAGCAACCTCATGGGACAACAAGATGGAGCTTTTCTCTCTAATAAATCATACACACACTAACATTCTCCTCTGCTGCATCATCACAGGGTGAGATGACCTCAAGTTAGCAAAGGCTTTGGGAGCAGAAAGCAAGTTGTGGCAGGTCTTACTCCAAGCAGGAAAGGCTTTGAGCATAAGCCCAGTCACAGACTACATGTCTGCTGTCTGGGGACAAGCCTAGCTAAGTTTGGAGAGGTTCATCTTCCAGCTTGGCTAAAGAATGATGAAGCAATTCACAGTAGGAGGCAGCGCTAGAGATGGTGAGCCAGCTCTGGAGTCAGGAAGTCCGAAGTTCAGGGAAGCAACTTGCCTCTGACAAATGTTGGATGTGTAACCTCAGCACCTCAAACTACTCTCTAAGACTGTAAATTATAGATGAGTCTCCTTATCTTCACTGATAGAGGGAGTTTTCACGATTAGAGGGGCCACACCAATGAAATCACACATCCACTCACACTCCTGGCTAAGAATTACCAAATGGTAGAAAAAAACAAAATTGTAGACCTTAGAGGAGACAAGGATCTTGGTGATCATTAAGTTGTATTCCTTCTCAAAAAAAACAAACAAACACACAATAATAAGGCCTAGAAGAGCCAAAATCTTTGTAAGTACAAGGAGTCCTTGCACTCAGGAAGTCCCAGAGCTCTGAAGGCCTGGAATACAGAAGTTAAGTCAAAAGACTTAAACTAAAAGCACTAAAACCCAGTAACTTTGGCATTTTCTCTCATCAGACATTTTAGTACCATAAATATAAAAGCTTTAAAAGATAATGGAAAAAAAATAAATGTTTATTTTTTTCCCTTTTTCTTTTCTTTCTTTTTTGGGGAGACTGAATCTCCCTCTCTAACCTGAACTGCAAGTTCAGCAGTCACTCAGGCAACCCTACTAATTGCTGACACAGAAGCTTTGACCCCTTCTGTTTCCAACCTAGGCCAGAATGCCCCTCCTTAGGCAGCTCCTTAGGAGTCCCTGTAGTCCCTGAGAGAGGAAGGGGAAAGGTGGTGAAGGTGGGGAGGTGCTTCAATATACTGATGTTAGACTTAAAATAAACACTCAGTTGGTTATAGCCCTATTGCAACTCAAGACTCCTGAGCTCAAGTTATCTACCAGCCTCAGCCTCCAAGCAGCAGGGCATTACAGACATGTACCACCACTGCTCTTCGATTTTTTAAAAATATATACCTTTATGTGAATGAATATATAATTCTTTGGCCTGGAGTAACAGTATAATTGTGCCTCAATTAATTAATTTTTTAAGGAAAAAATCTTTTATGTCAAAAAACTTCATGAACATACCTGTACAGAGCTAAGACTATACACATTCTGGTTCTAACAAAAATCCCTCTGGGCACAGCTACCCTGAGTTCCACCCAAGTTGCATGTAAATAGGACCAATCCTATGCAAAGTTTTTCTGCTTATTCTTTAGCTTTCCTTTATGTTCCTTCCCTACCTCAGGCACCCCATACCTACCTACTGCTTCCTTCACTAACATTCCCTTTGAAAACAGGAAAGAGGCTGATGTCACTGTCTACATTTATGATCGACATACTACTAGACTTCAGTGGGAGTGAGGTTCAATGCATTAACTCAGCCAGTATTTGTTCTTTCAGCCATACATCTAGCTGTGCAATATCTGAAATGCAAATCATTCATGTACACATATGGAAAGATCAGGCATTCCAGGCTTAGAAATTGTAGAAGTTCCTTACTCATCTGTGGAAAAAGAACTAGAGTTTGGCCTAGTTACTGTTTTCCTGGTTAGAGTAAAGGGGTCAGTGTCCCCTGCCCTTCCAGCACCCTACTTCCACTTATCTCATCCTTCCAGATCAAAGCTGGTAGTCAAGAAACCCAAGTTTTCGTCATAATAAAATACTGTGACTTTAGCCAGATCACTTAAATTCTTCAGTTTCAAATAATGGAAAAATAACAATATTCAAGACTATTTATCTCACTGAGTTGCTTTTAAAAAGAGCTTTGTAAATTTTAGTACCTCCCTTCCCTCCCCCCAAAAATGTAAAGTATGATCAATCAATCCCAAGTACATGTTCAGCACTGTGGTCACAGCTTTCCTTGGTCTAAGAAGTACATATAAAACTATACAGAGCACAAAGAGAAAGCTAATAAAAACAAACATATACTGAGTAGTTTAAAATATAAGGTAGTTTTGGAGGGAGGGGCTCAAGTAGTTGGGAAATGTGAAAGAGTGCTTGAACTGAGTCTTAAAGGAGGAGAGGAACCTATGAGAGAGTGCTTTCCAGTCATGGCGGACGGCCAACGGGGAAGGCACAGAGAGGGAAGGATGGGAGAATGGTTGTGTGGAAGCAGGAAGGAGACCAGCTTGGCTGGAGGGAGAGAAATGTTTAACAAGGCTAGAAGGCTAGGTTGGGGCCACGTAGTGCATGGCTTTAAACACTAAACTGAGAAGTTTATATTTGACCTTGGGGCAACAGGAAGCAACGAGAGTTGACTGAATTGGGGAGTCGTGTGGTCAGATAGCTGCTTGATAAAAACTACTTTGGCAGTGGTATGTGGGATGGATTGGAGGTGGGGAGACTTCAAAGACTTGAGGCAAGGAGACCAATTAGGAAGCTGTTGAAATAATTCAGTCAAGAGGTGATGAGGGTCTGAACTAAGGTGTTAACTATATGAGTGCAGAGAGGAGTCAGATGTGAGAGATGCTGGGAAGGTGGAAATGGCAAGACTGGACAACTGACTGGATGTGTGGGGTGAGGAGAATGAGGAGTCCAGGATAACGCAGAGGTTATGAATCTCAGAGACTGGAAGGATGGCAGTGCTTTCTATTAAAATATGAAAGTTTGAAAAAGAAGAGGGTTTAGGGGGAATAATAATGAATTCATTTTGATGACCATTAGGAAAGTGGGCATTTACTTTGTTTCAAGTTCTGTGCCAATATTAAAAAGGTGTATGTATATATGTGTGTATGTATATATTTAGGTATGTATATGTATATGCACACACATATATACATATATGCATGCATACATACATACATACACACATATATATAGGTGAATATGGAGCCTTCCTTTTTGTCACTGACCTCTTTGGGGTGGGTATGGTCTGTATGTTTTAAAAAGTAGTCTAAACATTTGTATGACACTACAGCATGTGTTAGATTCTTGATGCTACCCTACAAATAAAAAATGTTACTTCAGCTATGCTGAGAACATATTTATTGTATATTCAATGACCAGGATTAAGTCACACATTATTCTGATAGATTCATGCCTTTCTATAAGCTTTGGACCTTCCAAATATGTAGTTATTATAGAGAATGAGGCTCAATAACCACTGGTAACACAGTGACTTTGTTCTTACTAAAATAATCCTTGTGTTAGACTCTGGCTTCTGACACAATGGACCAAGTTCATTCTTGGGCACCTTCCTCTAATATCAGTTATCAATGGTTCATGACCCCAGTGTCTGGGAACATAAGAATCTGGCTTTTTTCCAAGGCCCTCAGCAATAGTGAAACACTTAGGCTAACATAAAATGGATTTATTTAATGCGACAGTAAATGCAAATAGATCGTGTAACATAGTTCTTAGTTTTGCCCTTAGCAAAACTCCTAGAGAGCTCTATTTCTCCATCCAGGAGGGCAATCAAGTCCCCACAAATTCATGGCACTATACCTAATGAAGTCCTAGCCACAAAAATATAACCATAGTTCCTTTCATTGCTTTACAATTACATTTTCAAGCTTATCTGATGCAAGTATTGGTACAACATCTCTACTGGCCCTCTGGCAGAGCTGGGTGGCTCAGCTCTCTGAGTCTCTCTGTCACTCCTATACTCTGTGAGCACAGCACCCACAGGCTGCACTAGGTTACTATTCCTCTCCTTCATGACACCCTGCCCCAGCTTCTCAACCCACTCACTAAGCCAGGCAATACAAGTATTCTTATCCCTATTTATAGATGAGGAAATTGAGGAAAAGTCAAATAATTTGTTCAAGGTCAAACAGTAAGTATCACTGGCACTCAAACCCTGGTCTTCCAGAATCCAAACCCAGCACCCATCCATCATACCAAACCGCCCCCAACTCTCCACATCTCCAACTGCCTTTCGGATGTCTTGAACTGGATGTCCAGTGGATAGCTTAAACTTAATATGTCCAGAACAGAACCCATTATCTTTCCCCTTAAGCCCTCACCTCCTCTGACCTTCTCTATTACTGTAGAGGGGGTATATGGGGTGTTCAAGAAAGACCAGCACCTGTGGTATGAGGGCTCTTCATCTACCTTTAGTGTCCACCTGATTCATCCAACTCTCACCTATGGCTCCAAGAAGCTGTGGCATGGGCAGCAGCTACACCACAGTAAATGGTCTCAGCAAACAGGCTAAACCAAGGTTGAGGAAAACCAACATTCCTCAACGCCACTGGTGAGTCACAAGGAAGTCTACTTCAAGCATATAAAGATCTTCCCTGGCAGAATAGGGGGATGAGAACAATTTGTTCCAATGGCCACAAAGGTGGTTGAAGAAAGCGCTTTGGAGCACTTAAGAGTTTGGTCAAACATTGAAGGTCATCCACTGTATCTCAGACCATCACCAGTAGTCTTGACTTTCATCTGGTCACTGGACTTTAACGACTCAGGGAAAGGGAATGCAGCTGATGGACTTTAATGGTGGCAGCAGCAGCAGCTGCTGTAGAGGATATGAACACTCTTCTCGCAGTCCCTCAGGCTCACAGATTAGGAGTCATTCTAGATTCCCCACTCTCTCTTATCTAACCTATGTCACCTTTGCAACATCTCTCAAATACGTCCCCTTCTCTCCTCTGATACTGCCACCACTCTAGTGCAGGCCTTCATCACCCCCTATCTGGATTATTGCAATGACCTACTGGTAGGCTGGCCGGCCTCAAGCTTCTCTCCACTACAATCCGTTCTCCGTTCAACTACTGAAGTGATTTTCCTGAAGCACAGGTCACATCATGTCACCTCTCTACTCGATAAACTCCAGTGGCTTCCTATTGCCTTCAGGATCAAATACAAAATGCTCTGTTTGGCATCCAGAGCCCTTCACAATCTAGTCCCCTCCTATTTTTCCAGTCTTCTTACACATTACTCCCCAACATGTATTTTTTTATCCAGTGACACTGGCTTGCTGGCTCTTCCATCATACACAAGATACTTCATCTCTCAGCTCTGGGCATTTTCTCTTGCTGCCCCCCATGCCTGAAATGTTCTCTCTCTTCTGCTCTAATGACCAACTTCCTTGGCTTCCTTTAGTCCCAACTAACATCCCATCTTCCACTGGAAGCCTTCCCCAACCTCTCTTAATGCTAGTGCCTTCCTCCTGTTAATTGTTTCCTATTTATTCTGTCTGTAGCTTGCTTTGTATATATATTTGTCTTCAAGCTGTCTCCCTCATTAGATTGTAGGCTCATTAAGGGCAGGGACTATTTTTGGCCTCTTTCTGAATCCCCAGAGCTTAGCATAGTGCCTGGCACATTGTTGTTTAGTTGTTCAGTTGTATCCGACTCTTCTTGGCAAAGATACTGGAATGGTTTGTCATGTCCTTTTCCCGCATATCCCCACTTTATAGATGAGGAACAGAGGCAAATATGGATTAAGTGACTTCCCCAGGGTCACACAGCCAGTAAGTGTCTGAGGCTGCATTTGGACTCAGGTCTTCCTGACTCCAGGCCAGTGCTCTATCCACTGCACCACCGAGCTGCCCCATGGGGCCCTGTGCCTGGCACAGAGTATATGCTTAATGCTTATTGATTGACTGATGATACCTCTACAGTATATCATTAGAAGGAGGCATGACTGGAAAAGTTGGTGGGTCAATCATACAGTGAGAGAACTGACAAGCACTCCCTGCGCTCCTCTGGTACTCACAAGGTCAAGAAATCTAGACGAAGGAATGGATTGTATGTGGGGATAGGAGTTACATGTGACTAGAAGGCATAGACAGACTGCATTATGCATTGCATTACTGAAGGGAGCAACCACTATGATATGATCACTATCTATCAACATATCCACTGAAGTATTAAAGAAATCTGTTTATCTTGGACAAATGCTAGAGACAGACACTGACCTGGTCCCAGAATGGGAAGAAGAGACTGAATCATATATGGGCAATAATTGTACAGCACTTATACTAAACCAGAAACACAGAATCCCAGAGTTAAAAGGAACTTCTAATCAGGGGCCCTCTAATCTGATCCATGCCTTAACAAGAATCCCTTCTGCAACATGCCCAAAAAGTGGTCATCTGGCATTTTCCTAAAAACCTCCACTGAGAAGGAACCCACAGTTTCCCAGCATAGTACATTTTATGTTTAGACAGCTCTAGTTATTGGAAGTTTTTCCCTGACAATAAGCCTAAATTGGCTTCTTTGTGATTTCTATACACTGTTCTGCATCTAGAATAACCAAGAAACTAAAAAGGGAAACAGAGAAATAGAGGGAAATCACACCAAAGTACAATATGCTATGAGAAAAAGTTCTTTTAAAATTTTGAAAATACATATTTTGATATTCAACATATATGGAAAAGGAGATTTACATGAAACTATGAATCTAATATACCCCATGCTTTAAAATATACATATATACATGTGTATATTGTATAATAAATTTAACATATTACTTTCAAAACTGTCTTGCATTTTTGTGCTTCATTCTCTTTTCCTCTGTGCCCTTTTTTGTATCATCAATATTACCCTCCCTACTCCTCCTCAACAATCAAAAAAAAATCCCAAATCTTGTAAGAGATAAGTATAGTCAAGCAAAAGAAATCCACAATCATAGCAATGACCAAAAAATTTATGGTTCTCTCCACATACGTTTTCTTCAGGAAACAGATAACACACCCCATCCTAAGTCCTCTGGAGGCATTGCTAGTAATTGCTTTGAAGAGCGTTCTTAAGACTTTCAAAGTTGTTTTTTCTCAACAAATAAACTTTCTCCTAATTTTGTTCACTTCATTCTGCATCAGTTCCCACTTCCCAGGATTCTCTAAAATCATCTCTTTCACCATTTCTTACGACACAATATTTGTTATATTTATATACCACAATTTGTTCAGCCATTCCCCACAAATTGAAGGATAGTGCCTTAGTTTCCATTTTTTTCTTTTCTTTTTTAATGTCTCTTTTAGGATTAAGAAGTTTGTTTTGCTTGTGGTTGTTCTACATCCTGAGCCATCTCCATTTTTCCTGATGAACATCTGGCCCACTGGACCCAGATGGCTCTGGAGGAGAAAGTGAGGCTGGTAACTCTGCCCAGTCCTCCCTCAATCAAATCCAATTCAATTGCAAGTCATGTCATCATCTTCCTGGATTTTGGTTATGATGTTCATGAGATTTTTCCTCATGGGCTTCTTTTAGGAGGTAACTGACAGTCTTCATTCTTTGGTTCTAGTAGATCTAGGATGTTTTCATTTATGATTTCATGAAATATAATATTCAGGCTTTATATTTTTAACCATGGTTTTCAGGAAGTCCTATGGTTTCTTAAATTATTTCTCCTAGACTTGTTTTCAAGATTAGTAGTTTTGTTACCTGGCACTTTACATTTTCTTTTATTTTTTAAATCTCTTGGTTTTGTTGTAATATTTCTTGATATCTCATGGAGTCATTGATTTCTGTTTGGTCTATTCTAATTTTCAGGGATTCTGTCACTTGGGAAAGATTTGTCATTTTCTGTTCTAAGCCTTCCTTGTTCTCCTTCCAATTCTTTCCTCAATAGTTAAAATTTCATTTATTATCTGTTGCTTCACTTCTTTGAAGTATTCATGTAGTCCTTTGGAAATTCAGTTTTTTTCCTTTTAGTCTCTGCTTACAGTTGTCCCCACTTCTGTTAGATTTTGGGGCATTTCTGTGTCTATTATAATTCTTTAGAGTGGTCTGTGTTTTCTTTGGTTCATTCATCTCTTCAGCCTTAGTTCCTGTGCTAGAACTTTGTGCCAGGACTAGACTAGTCTTTACCCTCTTTTTTGGCTTTTTTGGATAGGATGATTTGACTTTGCTTGGTCTCCAGCCATGGCACATGGATTCCCCTACTTACCACTCCACTTGCCAGGCTCCCTTTAAAATTCTGAAGTTTAGAGAACTAGATCTTCATGGGGTCTCTATGGTATCTCAGGATAAAGCGATAGAAACCTGAGGGTCTGTGGCTGTGTGCTCTCCCAGTTTAATGAAACTGACACTGTGTATTTCTAACCGTCCTGGGGAGATGGTTACCAACCCATAATCACCATGAGCCTTTATCATAGTTGGTTTTTTTAAGCCTTTTGTATTCATACTTTTAAAGAACCACCCCAGGGTGGTTGGGTTTCTCAGTGGAAACCTCCACTTATGTTGCTTTATGATATAAAGTCTTGCAAGCTACCCATACCCATGGCTCTGGCCTATCTCTTGTGCCATGGGAGACTACCATCTTGTGTGCCTGACTGAGGCCCCTTTTCCAATTACTTGTGGGCTTTTAAGTTTTTACACAGTTCTAGGGTAGAAGTCATCACTCAATAAAGTTGTTCATTTTAGTTCTTTAATGTTATTCACTCTGGTGTTGTTTTTAAGGGTTTGTTTCGTTTTGCTGGAAGTGGGGTGTGAGAAGGGTTTCCTTCCAGACAGACGCCTTGGCTAGAAGAGGAGGCTCTTTCCTCTAGGGGACCAAGAATATGGAGCCATGAACGGCCTACAGCTCTTTTGCTATAATGAATCCTGGGGGTTGGCCGAACAACTCAACAAAACACAAACGGAAACATTCTCAGGGAAAAGGTAAGGTCTGGGGAGAAGGAATAGACAAAGCCAACCCATGATCCCTGAGTCTTTGTCACAGGATTTTTTTTAAGCCTTTTACATTCATACTTTTCAAGAACAATTAACTAATCTATGTCTACACTTGTCTGGGGGATTGAAAATTGTGCTTGTTTCTTTAATATAATTTAAAGCAGGTCTTCTTAACCTGGATGTCTACGAACTTGCTTTTTAAATATTTTGATAACTATATTTCAACATAAATGGTTTCCTTCATAATCCTCTACGTTTTGTTTTAAAATATTCTGAGAAGGAATCCACAGGCTTCGCCAGGCTGACCCAGGGGCCCACGACACACACACACAATTAAGAGCCTTTACTTTAAAGACTTTTCATGGCCCGGCACGATTCTTCCTGGCACATGACTGGGTACTGGCCACGCTCTCATTGTCTCTTTCCCTTCTTCTGCCTTACCAGTTTGCTGTTGGATGCATTCCAGGCGAGTCACAGCCTGAGGTGGGGTCCACATTATTTCAAACATTTACCTACTGACAGGAAAACTTCTGAGATAACCTCACCTTCCTATTACCTGTAAAAGACTGCCCTGGACATGCTTTCTCATGCTTTATTTCCTCTGGTTTTAAATGCCTCAGGCCCTAAGGTCACTACAGAAAGTTCTTCCTCTGATTTGCTTTGCATGACTTAAATAAACGTTCTCTCTTCCCCCTCGTTCCTATGGCTTCATTTTGGTCCTGTGTTTCTTCCTGTATTATATTTCTTAAACAACTGGCAGGTACTATGCTTATTTTGTCATTGAGAAGCTAATAAATGTCTGGGTTTATATACTGATAGAAAGGGAGGTCAAGGTTACTAAGCACTCTGACTTGTATGCAGTTTATTTTTTTTTAATTTTCTATTTTTTATTTTAGTTTACATCATTCATTTCCT
>CM053582.1:201681392-201740831 GCA_028627135.1 Pseudochirops cupreus
TTTTTTCCCCAAAGAAGGAATCTAGGGTTTGGTTGCTGTTTTTACTTTGCTTCTTATGCTTATTCTTATTCATGGTTGGCCAGTCTGTGATTTTTTTTTAAATCTCTGTGCAGCTCTGCTTCTATAGGGGAAAGCTCTGTCCCAAATCACTGGGGTCCTCCCAGTTGCCAGAGCTCTCAGGGAGTTACTGGGTCCCTCCCCCACTTCCAGCTCACTGCAGGAAAAAGAACCACAAGACCAAAGCCCAAGACCGCAATCCAGATGCAGGCTGCTCAACGCGAGAGCATTTGGCCTCTGAACGATCGCTTGGTCCCCCTGCAGTCTGCAGGCCGAGAGTGATGAAACCCCAATGTGGAGGCAGGTGCAGGACCTCTGCTTTTCCACTTCTCAGCCCTGGAGGCATTTTGGTCAGACCGCTTTTCTCCCCTGATTTCACAAGTCCCACTGACCTAGTTCTGGACACTGCCGCAGCTGCCGCCAATCCGCTCACCCGAAGCTCTAGCCGGGGCTCGGCTTCTCTCGTCCAAGCGCCCCTGGGGCACAACAAGCCAGGCTGGTTTCGGTTCGCAGTGCTGACATGGTTCCCTGTAGCCGAGCTGACTTTAGTGGAAAGCATATTTGTATGCGTTTTGGAGTTCTAGGATTAGTTTAGAGTCATATTTTATGGGTATTTTGGGGTGGCTATATGAGAGCTGCGATATGTTGCTGCTCCTACGCCACCATCTTGGCTCCGCCCTTTGTATGTAGTTTATTATAAGAAAACCGAAGAAGGAAAACATCCTTTTGCTACAAGTAAAAATTAAACAAAATGTTACACAGAATGGAAAAGCTGATCTGAAGATTCCTACCAAAACTTCTTGTACTGAGTCTCACCTGGATGCTTAGAAGCACTGTGGAACTCAATGGAAGAGGCAAGAGTTACCATCAGTGACCTACAAATGAGGAAATGGAGGGAGGGAGGGAGAAGAAAGAACAAATGAGGGTGGGAGGAAAGTGAGTTGAGTGACTAATAGTAACAACTCACACTTGTATAGAGCCTTCATTTTGAGGAACTTCCCAGGCCAGCCCCATGATCACTCCTTCTTTCTTTTTCGTCTCTCCTCCTAAGTCTCTTGTCTTCTCCATTCCTCAACAGCCATCTTACCCTACAAGATGCCTCCATCTCTGCAGTCTTTTCACCCGGGAAGATCCTTCCACCCTTGCAGCCTAGTTCTCTGATTTTTGGAGGAAGTGTCAGGCCAGATTCATGCTCACCTCTACACTCCCTGCCCTACTCTTCACCCTCTCAACTTCTCCATCCCTCCACGTGTGTACCTTCCCATCCCACTCCCCAGGTTTTTAGCTCCCAATTATGTCTTGTATTGCCCAACTAGAATGTAAGTTCCTTGAGGGTAGGGATCATTTCTTTTTGCTTGTATTTGTATTCCCAGTGTTGAGCACATTCTAAACTCTTAATAAATACTTGTATACTCATTGACTTAAGGAATAAATTAAATGGGGGTGTGAATTCAAAATATTTGCATTTCAGTCTAGTCTTTAGTCTAGGTACTACTTTGGTAATGCATCCAGACTTCCCATCTCCCTTTTCCCTGGTTCAATCTTATCTAGTATCAGAATTCTGGCATTTTATATCATCCTCTTTTGACATGATTACAGTCCAACTACCTCCAATTAAAAACATTTGATTCTCCTTAAGCTATATTAATATAGTTAACATTAGAATGTGAGATATGGAATTTGAAAGAAAGACAAAGCATCAGACATCAGGGGCTTAGTCCATTTCAAAAATTGTTATTAATTGACTCTATGCCTGCTATCCAATCATCTCTTCTTCTATAACAAGTTCTGGACAGCTGTACTCTGAGAAAACATCTTTTTTCTTAGAGTGTGTTGTCAGGATCAAGGAGCTTGTTCCTTCCCTAAGTGTTGATAAGTAAATATTTTCTGACAGCAGAGACAAGAAAAATTTCTCTATATTTATTCCTCCTTAGGTCCCCAGCTTAAATCTAGTCTTCAGCCTGGGCAACTGTTTCCATATATGGCAGTCCACTTCGGCTGCCAGGTATGACACTGTCCAGTGAATCATAAAAGGCATGCAGAGAAAGACAACAGAGGAGACACGGTGGCAGCGCCATAACCCTTGTGTGCTGTGCATACTAGGTAGGAGAGAGTATCATGACTGAAGATTCAGTTTTATACCATTCCCTGACCCACAGCATCTCTTTGTAACACCTCTCCAACCTGAGAAAGGTTAGATACCTTGAACGTTAGCTATAACCTAAGCAACTCATCATTGTACCGGTAGCTTTCATATTACTAACAGAAAATAACTCACACCTCAAATTGTATATTCTTTCTCTCTCTCTCTCTCTCTCTCTCTCTCTCTCTCTCTCTCTCTCTCTCTCTCTCTCTCACACACACACACACACACACACACACACACACACACACACACACACACTTTTCCATTAAAGTATCATTGACTTATATAAGGAAGTTTGTCTTTTACTACAGACAACCATTGTATCAAGTTTATCTTTAAAGATCAGCCTTTGTTCATACATGCCCAATAACTAAGGAAAATCTGTCCATTTGCATCTTTTCTTAGGAAATCTAGTGGTTAGACAATATTATATAATGTTATTACACTGAATAATTAGTCTAAATTGGGGAACATCATCTGAAGCTGGAGTTTTCTATTTAGAAATGTGATTCCCAAACATTCAGGGTGTTGTAGCACCCCATTATTATAAATTCTACTCCTGCCTTGCTGGCATCACCACATAACATCATATAACATTTTAAAAATGAAAATAAATTAAAATTATTTAATTTTTAGACAATTTAAACAAAATTTTTGGATACCTTATATATTGGCTACTCAATGCCTTCACAATTCTATCTTCTCCAGCAAAGATCTCCTTTATATACACAAGTTCAATTCCTCTTTTGTTCTTATCTTTGTTTTCCTTAGTATTATATAAACCACCACTATAGCAGGTGCATAATGTTTATGGATTGATCTATTGACTGAAGTACATCTGGGACTATGATATTAAGCTCCAAGTGTAGTGGTTCTTACTGTCCTTGATAGAGAAAGTAGTTTGGTAAAATTATTTTTGTAAATCTTTTCTATTTTTCTTCTGTTGGTAGTCAGTCGTCCTTACGTTTTCATCCTTGGGTTAACTCAGAATGATTATGCTTAATTTTGTATCTTGCCAGTCTTTCTTTTACACTGGTTTTACCCCTCCACTGCTTCTCTTTGTTTTATGAGACAATATTTTTATTACTGTCTATCATCTGTCTTCCTAAGATTTTACAAATTTATATGTTTACCCAGCATTACTTTTGGCGACCATCTCTTTCCATTTGACGAGGACATCCAACATTTGCTGACCAAGACATTCTCTTGGTCTACTTTGGTCTCCTTATTGTAGCAGTTAATTGTTATTGGTTAAACTTCTCGAAACAATTAATATAGTTTGTGTCAATGGCATTTTGGTTATCTATTTCCCATATTTTACTTTCAATGATTTATTTAAATAATTCAGGGTTGTTTCCATTACTGTATGCACCACATTTTTAGAAACTAATTCTAACTTTAGTTCTGATAAATCAATGATCTGACTCTACACTGCCAAGTATAATTCTTTCATCAATAGCAAGTCTTTTCCTATCCATAAATTACAATCTACTTCATTCTTTATGATATTATTTGGTACTCATCATGTCCAGAGCCTGTCAGTTCTTTTTTCCAACAAAGTGTTCATGATTAAGAGGCATTAAGTTCCTATACATTTTACAAATCTTTAGCCTCTCTCTTTCCATTTTCTGGAACCTATACCTTCTCAGTTTAACTTTTCTTATCTTTGCATTGAAGTCACTAAATATCAGAGCAGATATTGATTTGATTTGGAAGGTCTTACTGAGTTCATTGTAGACTTTTTCTAACACTTTATCCTTATGTGTTGCTTGGGGAAAGATATCAGAGGTGGAAAAAATCTTGGCCCTTATTAATAACTTCCAATATATATGCCAATTCTTCTATATATATATATACTCAAAATCTTTATGAAATTCACCTGTACATAAACTAAGGGCATCTTCCATGACATGAAAAGAAGCAAATGAAGTTCCACAATGGACAACTTCTTTATCTTTTCAGAATTAACTGAAAATTGTGGGGAACTGATAAGATTCCCATTGTGCTCATTGCCTAATGATTCCCCAATAAAAGCATATGATTTGGTAGAACAAAACACTGCCCTACAGAAATTCTTATAACAAGCTATCTCCCATGAAGACATCTGAATTTAATGACAGAATAACCCAGTCCAACAACCTTTTGATAATAAACATAAATTGATGCATAAAACTGGAAGTTACACCCTGTCAAAGGTATTTGCTATTGTGACGGAACAGATAAAGCCCATAGTCTGGAATGAACAGGGACATCGCGCAGATGAAGTAGTTTTCCAGATGCTTCTGTTTTCAGAATGGCTTAGAGACGTGTGCAGTGGAATCAGAACATTGCTGAACCTCCTGAGAAATCTATGGTCAGTCTGGAATTTGGTTATTCAGCCACACAGGAAAGACCAAATATATGAAGATTTTCTCTTGCCCAGATTTCTACACGTATTCGAATGGACATTTTTTAGAGTTTATCAAACAGTATGTCCCGCTGGGATAGACAATACAAATGGACAAGTTGGGCTCAGAGTGGAACAAGAGAAGGAGAGTGGGTTGTACTTCTTTTGGGAAACTGCAAAGCTAAGCTAATTTACTAAGCCTAAATTTCCCATGAAACCACAGTTCCATCTTTTAAACACTAATATGCTACCAGTGTTGCTGAACGGTAGCAAAATATGCAATAGAACTGCTTCTGAAAAGCTATAAAAGAGAGTCACATAGAGAAGAACTGAAAGATGCAAAATGAGTGTAAATAAGCTGCAACATATAACAAAGGAGAAACTTCAAAGAACAGAAATAAAAAACGTCATCAAGGAATTGTATGAGATGAACCGGTCACATGGCAAGAAAAGGAATGACGAATGAACAGCCAGTGCTTTGCCTGGCAATACCAGGAGAAAATCAGGAAAGCCTCTAGCATATTGAGCTGGCATTGTCCCCTCACCCCCAAATTACTGGGAAGATACAAATGAGAGTTACACAGGGTAGGAAGGTAGGGAAATATTGAAATACTGGAAGGAACTCATAAATTAATGAAATCACAGATATTAAATGAAACCAGTACTGGGAAACTGATTAACGTTTGTAACATGTGATAATACTTTACCTGAAAGCAAACTATATCTGAGTAGGAATTTGGCCCATAGAGAAATGTGGACACAGAGGTACTAGAATAAATACATGGATATTAGAAGGTGTTAGACTAAATTATCTCTAGGTTCCCTTGTTATTCTAAATCTATGAACAAGACATGGAAAAGTAGGGGAAATTTAAAAAGAACATCTCATCTTACTAGATGGTCATATAAGGCATTTTAACTCATCTCAAGTTTCTACTTACCAAGCTAAACTCTCAGTTACCTATGGATGGCAAAATCTTTATTCACGCACCATTATTTCCACACATTTTTCTTCTCGTTTGATAAAGATCTATGAATGAGCTCACCATCAAAATCTTCTGTCTGTCCTACTTTGCTCCTTTGTTTTGTTTATGATGACTAATAGGGTATTCATTTTAATAAAGGGGAACAGTTTTATCTATGCAAAAGATGAACCTTACTCCAAACACAGAAATGAGATCTAATATTAAAAAAGCATCTGAGTCAAATGGGTCACAGTCTTCTCAAATCAAGGGATCAAGAATTTTTTGGTTTCTGAAGTTAAAGGGCCAAAAACTTATGATGGGGGTTAGTCCCATTTCACAAGAACTGGAAACATTAGAGGGAAGTAATGTCTCTCAATTTCTCTATCACTGACGCATAGAGATGGGCAGAAGATGTGTTGACAACTTTAATTTGCTTTCTTATGATTCATTTAAACTATCACCACCCACTTACTATAACTCTATTGTCTGAGAATTCTACAAATACAAACCCAATTTTTTTAATGGTAAAAGACTTGTCATCACACTACTTCCTTTGATGTGCTAATGCCTTAAGAATTTCTGCTCAAAATTTCTTGGCACAAGGCCCCAGTAGGCAGGACTATCTTACCCAGCAATCGAGCCCAGCTTAGGAAGATGGATGTCCAGTTAAAGGAGTAACACTAGTTACCCATAGAATTCCTGGTCTTGTTGGTATGTAGCAAGGCTAAAATATCATAGAAATGATACACTTGTATTCTGAACCCAATCTAGAATCAGAAAAAAATGGTTTGACTCTTCAGAGAAACTGGATAGTGTGAATTAAGATTCACTATCTCACACCTAGTACCTCTTCTCTTTCTTGGCCTAGAAATGATCACCTCTGAACTCTCTACGCCCCTTTCCATCTGAGAGAGCATAAGTTACATTTCCAAAGAGCAGAAAATTCGTTTCTTCCCAGAGTTTTATCCTTTATGCCTAGCACTAAGTAGAAAATTGATGCCCAACTGCGACAGTCACTAATGGCTTATTTCTTTAGCATCTGCACAAAATAACATAAAAAAAGCTGTGTGAAAGGTATACTTTTGCTAATCCTACCTGAATCAGCGTATATAAAAACATAAATTTGTAAATTGGCTTTAATGCTGCAAGTGAGGAATCACTTTTTGCTTTCTATATGATATTTGCAAAACCCCTATTTCATATCAGCAAGAGCTGCCTCTACTCACTGTCTCCATCTGTAATTAAACAGAGGCAGTCTGAGAGAAATGTTATCTATGTACTTTCCACAAATTTTACAGAAAACCATTGATTTGTTACACTTAAAAGATTCATTTCAGGTGAAGAGCATGGAACACCCTCAAGCAACAATAAATGTGAGTGGTTCTGTCTGAAATTACTTTCTTCAACTGAGGGACCAAATACTTGCAATGGTCACTCTTGAGAAGATCTCACTTCTAAAGGTTGTAAAACACCAGAGAAAAAGTGCTTAGCTCAGCATCTAGCATCTCGGTGCTAATCACCTCTATGGAACATGGAATTGTAAATAATCTCAAATGATGAGCTGGAAATGTGTCATCCACCCAGCCCTATTATGGACTGTGGTGTCTCAGCACGTACTTGGGGTTTTCTCCCAGAGGACTTCAGAGCTTTGCAGTGGCTCTCTGGTAACCACAGTAACCTATTCTGTTACACCACATTGTTAATAACAACTTGAAATGGATAAGGACCACAAATAGGCAAATGATACGCATTTCATTTCAAAAGATTCATACGGAAAACCCAGTTTTCTCAAACCAACTCCACTGGTGCTGCTTCCTCCATGAGACCTACCTTGACGCCCTCAATTACTAAAGCAGGGGTTCTCAACCTGGGATTCAATGATTCCCAAAGAGTCTGTGAATAGTTTTTAGGGGGTTCATGAAGGGGAAAAAATTACATCTTTATTTTAATGAACTTCTAACTGAAATCTAATATTTCCTTTCATTGTGAATGGAGGCAACAAACCACTGCAGTAGCGGTACCTGTGACTTTCTCACCAACAGAAATGACAAATATTTTCATAAGACAGTATAGTTGCTGCAAATGTCTTGAAATATCATTTACACTTATCACTACTTTGAAAAGATTGTATTAGTCGCATTGCAATCTTATGTATTTTATTTTATGCATTTAAAAATATTATTCTGAGAAAAAGCTCATATGGGCTTCACCAGGATGCCAAAGGGGGTTGTGACACACAGAAAAGTTAAGAACCCCTGTAATAACACCCCTCTATTACTTTGATTTTACTTTGCATATGTTTTAAATTTGCCTATCTACACATAAGTTGCTTTTCTAACAGAACAGAAAATTCTTGAAGGCAAAGTCTTTTTTGTCCCAATAATAGCAGCATCTTGCACAGTGTCTGGCATAAAGCAGACACTTAATGATTGCCCTAGAGCTGAGTCTTAAAGGGTTCATGGGGTTCTAAGAGGCCAAGGATGGAAGGAAGAATCTTCTATGGATAAGGGACAGCCTGTGCTAAGGCAAAGATGGAACATCATGTTCAAAGAACTGCACGTTGTCTGGTTATTATCTACTCTTTGTTTTCTGTGACATCAACAAGGGGAGAAAGGAATCAAATCTCTCCTCCCTTATTTTCTCCTCTAGCTAAACATTTGCTGTCCCCAGCTAATCAATCAGGGTACTTTTTGGCAAAGTCCACATGGTACAAAAAGTTCACATTTTTCCCCAAGGTCTCACTTCCCTAAGACTCATTTTCCTCATTTATAATGTCAGGGGCAGTTGGACTAGCTGAGTCTGGTTGGAGTGAAGAAGAAGAATGTGTAACCAGCCTGGAAAGATAAGCTGGAGACGGACTGCAAAGGGTTTTAATGACAAAAGAGTTTGGGTTTTATTTTAAAGGCAATTGGGAACCACTAAAAGAACCACTAAAATTTCTTGAGTGGGGAAGTGACATGGTCAGATCTATACTGGAATAATTCCTTCCTCATTTCTGCCTGTTAAAATATTTCTCTTTCTTCAAAGATGAGGTGTCATTTCCTCTATGAAGCATTTTCAGATGCTCCCAACTAAAAGTACTTTCCACCCTCAATTTTGCCTAGAACATGTTGGTGAAACCTTCTTCTCCACCCCCACCCCATGCTTTTACTCATATCATGGCCTACTTTGCATCATATTTATTTGTATATATGTCAAATCCCCCAATTATATTGTAACCTCAGTACCTAGAACAGTGCACCTTCCACATGGTGGATACTTATTAAACATCTGTTGGATTGTCTTGAACCTGCGAAACATGACTCACCAAAGGTGAGTAAGATGAGCCAACTACAAAAGTACCTCCAAGGCAGAGGCCAAGCTACCAATTATATGTTATCACTGCTACTACCACTCCTATCATATTCCCACCCAGGCTCTCACACTGAAATGTCAGAAAAAGAAAGAACCAATGGTCCAGTCTGGCTTGAAATATCCAAAAAGAAACAAGGATTATACCACAGTGTCAAAGAAGAAATGCAAAAAAATTACCTAGCAGATTATGTACCTTTCCCAAGGTGACGTGATATCATTTACTTATGTATACATGCATGCATGCATTCAACAACAAAAATTTGCAGAATGTCTTTTTATTCAAGACACTGTGCTTAGTGCTTTGGGAGTTAAAAAGAATTTTATTATATGGTTCCTGTCCTGCTGGAGCTTGTAGTCTAGTGGGAGAGATAAGATGTACAAACTAAAACACAAGCTGGAAATGTGAGTATGTAGTAAGAGGCATAAAGAGCTATAGGGGTTCAGATGAAAAGGAGATCATTTTCACCTGGGTAGATGAGAAAGTTTTATGAAGAAGAGGACATTTGGGTTATAAATATAGGAAGAAAATGAATTGAAGGAATTAAAACATAGTGAGGAATTGGATGAATGGAGCTTGGGAGGGAAGGGCATTCCAAGCAGCAGAAAAGGCATGAGGAAAGTCTATTTAGTAAAGCCTTCAGATTCAACAGATCCAAAAGTGAATGCCTCAGTTTCCCCTTAAAACATGCCTTTCCTCTTATTTTCTTCTGTTGATGGCACCAATATCATGAGGTTAGTGATGCCATCATCCATCTCATGGTTAATCAGACTTGAAACCACAGAGTCGTCATCAACTTTTCTCTCTCTTTCATCCTACACATCCTATCAGTTCAATTCAATTCAATAAATTACCTACTATGTGTTGGGCATGGTGCCAAGCTGTCAACTCCCTTCAATTCTACACTGGCAAAATTTTTTACATCTCTATCCCTCTGGGCAGGCTGACGCAGAAAAAGGCAGTCAGGAGAAAAGCAAATGAAGGGACCTGTAGAAATGGTTGCCCTCTGACAGAAAATCTCAGAGCCTGGACCAGTCCATCCTGTTTTTAAAAGGTAGCCATTCCACAAGTCCCTAAAAACTAATACAATCTAAAGAAGGAAAGTACCTTAGAGATCACTTGGTCCCTCCACTCCCTTCATTGTATGGATAAGGACACTGAAGCTCAGATACATGAAATGACTTGTGAAGATCACACCCATACCCAATTGAGACTTAACCTGTAAAAGGTAATAGTAAGAGATCAAGCTGGAAAAATGAGTTGGAGCCAAATTGTAGTGAGTTTTAAATGCCAGATTGAGGAATCTGGATATTATATTTTAGGAAGTTTGTGATATGATCAAAATTATGCTTCAAGAAAACCAATATGGCATTCACCATCAGGACAAGACATTTCTGTGCCCTAGAGAAGGTTGGAAAATTACACCACTATATGTCTATAACCAACGGAGAACCACAGACTTGACTGCCATATTGTAGTGTGGGAGAAAGTGTCTGATCTGCACAGTGCATTGCACATTGTAGGCTATAAATGTATTTTGAACTGAATAGAATGCAGGGTCAGTACATCTGGGATCAAAACTTAGCTCTCTACTCCTTACTCCTCATGAGTGACTTTTGGGAAAGTGCCTGGGTCTTAGTTTCCTCATCTGTAAAATGGACTATATGATATGCATCCAAGTTCCATTACAGCTCTAAACATAGGCTTGTTCATGAAACACAGGTAACATATTAAAAATAAATACCTGCTCATCAAGGAGAGCAGGATTTTCTGGAATTAAAATTATGTGTAAAATTTAAAACTCATTGTAACTTATGTTACAATTTCTATCTCACACCATAGGGGGATGCCTACTTGCAGCCCTTAAATACAGCTTTATCAATAACATACAAGCTTCCCTATCTGGCCTTCAAAGTCTTTCACAATCTGTCTCCAATCTACCTCTTCTGATTGATTTGCACATTATTCTCCCTTACACACTCCCATCCAAACTGTCCTACTCACTGTTCCTCATATATAATATTTTCTATCTCTGGCCTCCACACCTCTGCACAGTCTGTCTCTCAAGCCTAGAATGCTCCCTTTCCTCATTTCTACCTTTCAGAACTCAAGCTTCCTTTGAGGAAGCTCAACACCCTGACATGAAGTTTTCCAATTCTCCCTTCTTTGAACACAATTCCTTCTCTTTAGTTTGCATATATTTTGGATTGATTCATCTGTGTGCATGCTGTTTTTCCCTGGTCTAATGCAAGCTCCTTGAGGGCACAGGTGGTTTCATTTTTCTCTTCATAGCCCCAACACCTTACACAATGCTTAGTACAAAGTATACACTTAGTAAATGCTTGCTATAGGAATAAATGGTAGAAATACGAAGGATAGATTAGAGTGGAAAGAAACTAGAGGTAGAAGGATAAATTAATCAATTTATTTATTAACAAACACTGAGGAATCTTTAGAAATAGTCCAGGCAAGAGGTAATAAGAGCCTACCTACCTACCTACCTACCATTTAGGATAATGGTGTGGGGAATGTCAAGAGCACAAACTCAAGGGGTATGATGTAAGATCCTACAATCATAGATCTAAAGGCAAAGGGAACATCAGAGGACATCTAATCCAACCCCTTCACTTTACAGATGAAGAAACTGAGGCCCAGGAAAACTGGATCTTAGAGAGTGACGGAATACAGGTGGGAAGATGCGTGGAGAAATAAAAGATGTTTCTAAGTTTTTGTAGTTAAGAGGATGATGCCATTGATAGAGATAAGGAAACTAGGAGGAGAAAGAGAGTGAGTTGCTGGGAAGGAAATGATGAGTTTCACTTTGGATACACTAGATTTAAGGTGTTAACAGGACATCCAGGGAATTGAAATGTTGATCTGGAACTCAAGAGGGAGAATGAGGTTCAAAATAAAGATCTGAGTCATCTTTACAGGGAAGGGGAAGGGAAAAGAGGAAAAGGGAGGGAACATGTATTTATTAAGTGAATATGACACATACAACACTATGCTAAACGTTTTACAAATTATTGAAGCCTTGGGCATAGGGAAGGAGGAAGTGCAGAATAAGACAATGAGAGAAGGTTGAGAATGGTACTCTACAACAATAAAGGAATAGGAGGAGGAAGAAAAGGCAGAAAAGTAGACAGAAAAGTGGTGATCAGAAAAGTGAAATGATACTTTCCTTTTTACTTTGAATATTGAGAGGAAAGAAAATAGTACAGTGTATTCTGTAGCTGCACATATTAACCTTCCTCAAAAAAAAACAGAGGTTGATTTTCTTAGTTATTTCAGCCACAATAATGCCATAATTGGCAGGGGGGAGGGATACTGTAATTTTATTTTGTTAATTAAATTATTTAATTCTAGATGAGGATAAATATTCTGAATATCTGTGGATTTTTTTTCTCAGTGAGAACTTTTTGGTTTGGGTTTTTTATTAACTTTTGTTTATTTTCAGTTTACTTCATTCGTTTCCACAAGATTTTGAGTTACAAATTTTCTCCCCATCTTTCCCCTACCCACCGCCCCAAAACAGTGATCCCAATGTATGACCCCTCCCCCAATCTGCTCTCTCCTATGTCCTCTCCCATCACCCCTCTGACTTTCTGGTAGGGCAGGATGGATCTCCTTACCCCAGTGCCTGTATATCTTATTACCCAGTTGCATGTAAATAATAATAATAATATGTACATATATATATTTGGTTTCAGTTTTTAATGCCCTAGAGAACACTGACATAGGTCAGTGAACTATGGTTTGGTAGTGTCAGAAACCACCAGAATGCCTAAAGATTCTGGCCCAGAACAGGAAAGCCCAGAATTCTTGATAATCATTACTTTATTGTATATGACACAATGTTACCAGACTAAAGTGGTGTTGATGAAGGCTAGAGACAAGTAACCAGAAGATGCTCATGGTAAGCAATTAGCTGATTTGTAAAAAATTAGCAATAATAATAATAACGCAACCATGGGCCAGAAACAAGCATTAGAACATCACGTACATCCTTTGCCTACACTGACTTCCACTTCCGGGCTCCTGGCTCAGACATGGAATAAAGCAAAGCAGTGCACTGTTGCTGTTGAACTGCAAGACAATCTGAGTTTATGAGACAGATGACCATTCTCCCAAATAGTATGATAGATCATATTCCCATATGTTATTTTACTTTGCCATGATCCTGGGGCTGCAGATTAGTAGATTATCATTTTTTTACTTTATATAGGGGGTAACTGAATCAAGGTAGCATGGTGAGTCAGCAATATTACCTAAAAAGAACTCATCTCCACATATCCCCAGTTCAAGATTCTTTCCACAAGGCTAATAGGAGCAGCCTTTAAGATGAGCTATTTTGCTCATGTTTAAGTGAGTCCACAATATTATGACCCAACTGGGATACACACACATACACACGGGGAGGGAGGAAGAGGAGAAAGGGAAGAAAAGGGGGGGGCGGGGTAAGAGGGTATGGGACGGAGACGAAGGGGAGAGAGAGGGAGGGGGGGTGGAGAAAAAAATAGAAGAGGAAGCCTGTAGGTTTGCTAATTTTTCTAAGCTCAAGTATGAAAGGGTGCTGAAATTCAGAATGGTGACTAACAGAATTTTCAGTTCTTCAGTAGGATAAGACCAAGTGTAAAAAAATACAACTTAGTAAGGTTTTCCTTTTTTTTTTGGTCTAGACCTGTAATTTCACCAATACAGGAAGCTCTCTAGTGAGGAAGCTCTCTCTATTAATGCAGATCAGCACCTGCTCTGAAATTTACAGTGTTAGTTGACTTTTCTAGGGTCATACAGATAGTATGTGTTAATAGCCCTTATCTTCCTGATTCTAAGGCTGGTTTTATGTCCACTATGCACGATGCCTTTCTAATAATTCGTTTAACAGGAAGCTCCCAGATGCCAACTTCCTTCTCCTACAGTAGCAGCACAAGTGAATGCCTCTCCAGCATCCCCCCCGCCCCCATCCCCTGTTAGTGCCAGCCATGTGTGGCCTCAGGATGTTGTAGAGTCTGTGATAACCTCTCCAAAGAACTGAGAGTGTGTTTTACATCATTTTGGTTCATTTTCAAAAGCTGTTAGTTACAGCTCTGTCAGGAATGACTTGTTATTGTGGCCAAGTTAATGTTTCTTTGATATTCATAAGGGAAAAAATATTAAAACCAGTCTGAGGAGAACGTTCACTAACATGAGAAGTAAACATCATATATTAATAATCTTAAGATGCCAAATTTTCATTCATGTTTCTGAAGGACTAATAATAAATGAGTTTCTTTTTTTAGGAAATGAGAGTTAGCTCCAGATGCAATATAATTTATCTATTTCTCCTGAAAGGTTATAATTCTCCTTGGTCAGGACTAAAGAAAGCAGTGGGAAAATCTAGAGTCACAAATAGATAATTACGAGGGAATGGTATGAAAGAGTAAGGGGAAAAACCTGTTATTATATACTAATATCAAATAACAACTTACTTTGGAGTGAAATTCCTGAAACCTAAGTAGTTTTCTATCTTCAATTTTATTTTCATTACCTTTTGACTGAACCCAAGAGAAAAGATAGCCAATAGCTTTGTAAATGAAGCTGGAAATGATAGTGAACTTAACAAATAATAGGGTTATTTCTGACTTTCCAATAACCCAAATTTTCTCCCCCTAGCTCCGTGCAAGTGCACTATATGGATACGACTGCTCAGTGCTCAAATATTTCCTATTTTTAATTTTTTTGGTTGCTCTTTCAAGCTTTTTACAGTTTCCCATCTCACAGTACTACCTCATGACCCATCCCCAGCCCACTGCTTGTTATCTGGTAAACTAGGTGGATGTGTGGCATTTTCACAGAAAGCCATCTATTTCTATTTGGTCAAAACCTTTAAAAAGTTTAGGAAAAACAGACATACGTCAACAAGCCTCCAGGCTTCACTGATGATGGCATACTGAATTCGGTTGAGAATAAACCCATCAATCTCCTTCTTTATTTTGATAGGTGACTGCCCAATCTTCTTCATTAGAGCATATGTTCTCTCCATTGTTGAAGGATCTGTCTCTGGATGTGGCACCAGTTCAACCAATGGGACGTAATATGGTGGATTTACCTTGACAAAAGAGGGGAAAAAAGACAGGAAGAGTCAGAAAAAGTGTTTTGGAAGCACAGAATACAGCTTTCTTGCTATTGCTTTTAAAGCACAAAAAAGAACTCTACTCCTCAATAACATGAATTCAATAACAGTGGGAATCCCCCCATTACTTGGAAAGTAATGTGTTCTTTAGTATTAGCAGCGAATGGCAAATTAATAAGAAATAAATTAATTAATAAAGAATGAAATGTCTTTAGAAGTCACAATATCCTGAGAACAGAATTTAGTGTTTTGACAAGTAACCTAATAGTTTTTTGGGGGGAGTGGGGGGGTTGCTTTTTTTTGGAGGGGAGAGGGCAGGGCAATTGGGCTGCAACTGTGATGGATAAAGCCAACACTTCCTGTGAGCACCATTTGAATGGTCATCCCAGCCTCAGTGACTGTATCTTCTGGGGAAGAAGCAAGTAGAGTCTTCAGGGTTATCTTTTTGGTATGTGATGAAGTTAGATCTACTTGATCTGATATGAAGTCTATATAGCCCAGGAGGATGAGGAAGTCACTGTACATGAACCTGTCCCTAAAGCTGGAGAGCTGCTGTGCCATGAGCCCATCCTCTGGAATGTAACAAGTGCTGCCACTGATGAGATAATCTGCCATGGCGGGGACAGGGCAGGGAAGAAGGGAGAGAAGGTGGGCTGGGCTGGTGGGAGACCCAGGTAGAGCAAAGTGGGGTTGATGCTTCTCCTACAGAACTACCAGGATCCTTTTCAGTAGCTAATGTTCTATATCTTGGAAGGTAACAATTAATAGTATCTAATTTCCATTAATTATCTAATAACAAACACCCAATTTAAAGATGTTTGCCAAAAACAAAAACAAAACAACCAATGGTTCACATCCTAGAGCTTTTATAATATATTTAGTCCTCCTAGTTCAATCTATTTACAAAAAAAAAGTGAAATTCTAGTCTATAATTTTTTTAAATACACAAACTGAGTAATCCTTAATATCTAGCATAATGACTGACATAGGATATGGGCAGGGATGGATCTGTCACTTCACTTGGACATAGTAGGGACTTAATAAATGCTTCACTGATGAACCAGCTGATCAATGAGCAAGAAATTAATTAATTAATCACCAAACATTTGTTAAGTGCCTACTATATATGCCAGGCATTGTGCTAAGTGCTGAGGATACTAAAAAAAAAAAAAAAAAAAGGAAAAGACAATCCATGACCTCAAGGAGCTTATGGTCTGATGGAGGAGAAAACAAACAAACACATATGTACAAATGAGTTATATAGGGGACAAATAGGAAATAAGGGAAGGCATTAGAATTAAAAGAGTTGGGGAAGGTTTCCTGTTGAAGATAGGATTTTAACTGGTACTTAAAGGAGGCCAGTTGGCAGATATGAAGAAAGAGCATTCCAGCTATGGGAGACAACCAGAGAAAACGCTGGGAATCGAAAATAATGAAGGCTGACTCAGAAGAGACGGTAAGACAACGTTAAGCCAATGTCACACTGGAGAGATAAAAAACAGACAACGAATACTTTACAACATATGCAAAAATTACCACAGATATTCAACGTGCTGTTCAAAATACTATGAACTTCTACAGTGGCACTTGTGAAGTTGTTTCCTGGGTTATAAACTCAAAGCATCTCGATGGTAAACTGCACTGGCACAATGACGGAACACCTCGACAAAATGCTAGAACGTGCCACGAGGCAGACGGTTTCTGAGTACTCAGACATCTCACATGGAAGGGCCACGTGAGTTTGAGTGGACTGAAAGCTTAACGTGAGTCAAGAACATGATGCCACGACGGCCGCAATAGTTGAGGAGATCGTAAGCTCTTTACAAATAGAAACATGGTAGCCAGAATAAAGGAAGGCCACACTATACTCTGCTCTGGTCAGACTTAGGGTGAAAAAGTGACCTAATTTTCAACCCCGAGGGGGCAAAAGTCAAATGAAACCCTGACAAAATCACCAAGAAGTTATCTTCTACGTTTACAAGTTATAGAAGAAGATGGTGAGAAGACTGAAGAACATTCACATGAGCATTAGTTGAAGGTGGTTAGCCTACAGGAAAGTGACTTAGTTAATGTCTTTATGTATCTGACAGTCTATCAAGTAGAAGAGGGATTAGATTTCTTTGATTTGGTTCAGAAAGCAAAACTAGGAACAATGAATTAAAATTATAAAAAAGCAGATTAAGCCTGGATGGATGGGGAAAAGTTCCTAACAACTGCACCTGTCTAAAAGGGGAATGGGCTACCTTGGGAGGTCAGTCAGTACTGACAAGCATCTCTTTTTAATCAAATTTATTTTTTATTCAACAAGCATTTTTTTCCCCTTCTACCTGCTTCTTCACCCCCACTGAACAAGAAAGAGGTAAAGCAAAGCCCTTGCTGGAAAGATGCATAGACAAACAAAACAAATTCCCTCACTGGTGGGATCAGAAAGTGCACGTGTCATTCTGCATCTCAAGCCCATAATCTCTCTGAAGAGGTGGGCAGCATGCTTCAACACTGCAGTTATTCATTGTACTAATCAGAATTCTTAAGTTACTTCAAACTTGTTTGTTTTCATACTGTCAACGAAAATTTCTTTAGTACTTACTATGTGCCAGCTGTTGAATCATTTCATTGTGTCCAATTCTCCACAACCCCTTTGGGATTTTCTTGGCAACATACTGGAGTGGTTTGCCATTACCTTCTCCAGCTCATGTTACAGATGAGGAAATAAGGCAAGGAGGATTAAGTGACTTGTCCAGGGTCACACAGCTGGTAAATATCTGAGGTCAAATTTGAACTCAGGGCCTCCTGATTTCAGACCTAGTGGCTCTATCCACTGCGCCATCTAGCTGTTCCACACCAGGTGTCAGACACTGTGCTAACTGCTGGGAGTATAAAGAAAGGCAAAGAACCACTGTTAAATCTAGAGTCTTTGGCCAGGGCTGTTTGACTGTTGTTGTTCAGTTGTACCAGCTCTTTGTGACCCTATTTGGGGTTTTCTTGGCAAAGACACTGAAGTGGTTTGCTCTAAAGGAACTTGGATGCTAATGAGAGAGAAAACATAAAAATAACTAAGTGGATACAAGATATCTGCAGAGTAGATGGAGGATTAATTTGAGAATGGAAGGAACCAGGATCTGAAGGGATGCAGAAAGGATAACTTTCTGGAGAGATAGGAGCTTCAAGATGACTCTTGAAGGAAGCCAGGGAAACTAAGAAATAAGGTGAATAGGCAGAGCCTCCATGCATGGAGGACCACCAGTACGAAGGCACAAGGATGGAAGGGAGAGTGTCCAGTTTGAGGAACGACACGTAGGCCAATGTATCTACAGCACAATGGAGGGAAGTAAGATGTAAGGAGACTAGAAGGTTGGGAGGGGCTAGGTTATTAAGAGCTGTAAATGCCAGAGATGTTTAAATTTGACCCTTACAGTAACAGGGACACTGGAGCACACTGGGGAGGAGGAAGTGGGAGTGACATTGTCAGATGGAAACTTGAGAAAAATCCTCTTAGCAGCTGAGTGAAGGCTGGATCAGAAAACACAGAGAACACAGAGCTGACCAAGAAAAATTGCCTAGAAGGTTACTACAATAATCCAGTTGGGAGGATGTAACGAGTTTCCCATAACTGAAAGTGTTTGAGCAGACTGGATAACTCCTTGTCAGGTTTGATGTAGGCAGTAGTCCTTCTTAGACATGGGCTGGATTAAATGAGCTCTGAGGTTCCTGCCAGTCCTTCATACGATTCTATTTTTCATAGCTGTAATACATGAAAGATTCCTGAATGATAAGCAGTATTTTAAAATTAGGCTGAGGAACAGAATTACTTAAGAACTTGGAATTCTGTTTGCTTACAGACACTAACGGATTCCTTTCTCCCTCCCCCTAAAGCATGATGAAATAACCAACAAGAAACAAAACCCTAGGGAGGCTATTTCAATAACAATTTAGTATTTCCTAATTTGTGTAGGAGTGTGGATTATAATACTTAGCTACAAGAATATTAGCTACCAGCCTAGTCTAAAATGCAAATACTGTAGCCCAGTGATTGTGTCACCTTAGTGGACTTAATCCCAAACTAAATATTGTTTTTAAAGAAATAGATTAGGGGGTCTAAACATTCAGCAGCTTCAACAATACATTCTTTTTACAATTTCTACATCACTGAATGCCTTCCATTTTCCTCAGTATATAAGCTGCTTTATAAATTGCTTCAGTGGCATTATTTCCGGGTTTCATTGCTGCTTGAAAGAACTGTCTGTTTTTGCTTTTTATCTTTTAATTTCTGCAATACAACTTTTCATGCCTCTCCCTCTAATTTAAAATATTTGTGGTCCTTATGAGTGCTATAATGCTGATTAGCATTTAATTCCTTTAATGTTGATATTGCAGTATCACAAAGCAAGTCATCTTATCTTTAGCAGAAACAAGATAATATTGCAATTTCCAATCCTTATTTTTCTGAGATTTGAACGCTGAATGCTGAAATGCTGAAAACAAATTGACATTCTGAAAAAAAAAATGCTGAAAACAAATGTCCCTAGTGTTAATGAACCGTCATCTTCTCATAGTACCTAGGGGCCTTGACAAGAAAGCCACTGATCCATAGTGAGAGCTGTGAGCTCTGAGACCGTGCCCCTTCGACTTAATTTGGTGCACAAGAGTAGAACAAGAAGTGTTAACAGTAGGGAAGGCAAGGAAGGAAGGGAGAGAATTAAAACAAGTGAGTTCACTAAGAGAGTAAAAGAATGAATGCGCTTTCTGAAACACAGCATTACTGAACTCAGCAGGCTCAGGAAGTTACATGCTTTAGACCCAGAAGTGACAAAGAGCCATGACCCTTTACTGCTCGATGCTATTAGAGAGTCCTGGGAAATCTGTCTCCAACCTATACTCAAGAAATTTTTTTTTAAATAAATAAGGAAAGTAGGTATACCGTAGAGATAAAGATCAAACAAGATGGTCTCCGAACTCCCGTACCGAAAGAACTGTGTGTGCCGCCGTTGGGCACTAGACGCACAAGAGACAAATTGTAGCGTCTATGGAGCTCTTTGCGGTCTCAGGTTGAACGAGGCTATACAAATGCAACGCTCTTTCATTCATCTCCATGAAAAGTTTCTGGGCAGGAGCTGAAAGGGAGCCTAGGGATCATGTGACCGCCTCCATCCCATCGTGCTGGGCACGCAATACACTGGGTTCATTTATTTTCTCCCTGCTGAGATGCAATAAAGCTAAAGTAGGGAGGAAAGGCATACTGCTCCTTTTCCCAGAAGGCAGCTTCAACAATTTACAATTCATTCACACGTAAATATCCACCCAGAAGGGGGGTGGAAATGCCTCAAGCACTTGGGACTATGTTGTGGTTGTGTTGGGTTTTTTTTTTAAACTTGTTTCCTGGGGAAAAAACAGACTTAAGCATAAGACCGATAGCTGGACGGGACCTCAGAAATGAAGAAACCAAGTCTCAAAGTAGGGACTTGACTTGCCCAAGGTCATAAAGATCCTAAATAGAAGAGTTAGAATTTAAATCCTGAAATAAGGAAAAGTCCTGGATTAAGAGTCAGAAGACCAGGGTTCAGATGGTGGATCTAGTGCTTGCTAGGTGTAGCCTTGATCAAGTTACTTCATTCCCCACCCCTGGGCCTCAGTTTCCCCATCTGCAAAAATGAAGGGATGAGATAGTCTCAAAGGTCCTTCTGACTCAAGAATCTTATAAATCCAGTTCTGACTCCAGATCCAAGATTCCTTCCCTTACATAACATAAAATGCACACACAACTAAAAACAAAAAAAAATTTATATGAACGGATGACTTTAATATATTTTAGCAATTATTAATAATCTAACATTAAATAACATTTATTACGTATTCATGTACACATGGTACATAGCTGGGCAAGTAGAGAACAAGATATATTTTTCAAAGCATGCCGCTACCCAAAAGAGCACGCGGTGACACACAGACAGCTATACATACATCAAGTGTATAAGTTAAGCGTTTATATTACCCACAAACACTGGCACAAGTGATTTCAGTGTCATGGTGATAGAACTGTGAGTCACAAAAGTAGCACGTTCAGGCATGGGGATGTCGGTGGGAATAACTCTAGGTAACTTAAAAAAAAAAAAAACCAGGTCCATTCACAGCGACTGTGGATCTTACATGCGCATAAGTTACTATCCTTCAATTTAGAAAACTTATCATTGGACAGCCTATATGCAACACCTGTGATCTTCATCTCACAAAATTATTCTTTGAGATTCTGTCTATAAAAACGGGACAGAGTTTGACTTAGTGGATAGAGAATAGGAGTTGAAGTCAGGAAGATAAGAAGGCAGATGACACCTCAGACATTTATTTACTAGTGGGAAAATTATTCAAACTCTCTAGCCTCAGTATCTTCCTGTAAAATGAGGATAATGCTGGCAACCACTTTTCAGGTTGCTGGGAGTCAAGGAAAGTCACCAAGCATTTATTAAGCCCCTACTGTGTGCCATGCACTGTGCTCACTACTGGGGACATGAAGAAAGCTACCCTGCCCTCAAGAAGCTTACAATCTAACCGGGGAGACGACATGCAATTGACTATGCATAAACAAGATATATACTGAATAAAGTGGACATGAATTTGGAAGAAAGACACTAGTTTTAAAGGGGTTCAGGAGAAGCTTCTTGCTAAAGGCAGAATTTTAGCTGAGAACCAAAGAAAAGTAGGAGGAAGAGATAAAGAGGAAGAGAATTCCAGGTAGAGGGGACAGCCTGTGGAAATAGGGTATCTTGTACAAGGATCGAAGACATAACATGAACACTTTACAATCCTTAAAACCCTATACAAATACGAAATGATCCCCACAGCTACTCTAAGGTTATCTTCCAAGCACTCTGTATTTATATTGTTTGTTCTTATAAAATAAATATATTCTGATAAATAAATGTTCTCTCCCCCCGGCACAATGTAATTTCTTTGAAAAAGGCTGTTTTTGCCTTTCTTTGCATCCTCAGTGCTGAATAAATGTTTGTGGATTAGTGTGTTAATTAGTAGTTAGATCAGGGGATCTTTTTAAGCCCTGTCTGATCTAATATGGTGATAAGATAAGCAAAAAGGAAAAAAGGAAATCAGGGATGAAAGTGATAGTTTGGAAAATGGCTGAGAATAAGTAAGCCGAATTCTGTTGACCACTCTATGGTTATCAACTATTCCCAATGTTTATAGTTCCTGTCTCCAAGTTTTTTGATCAAACCATATTTTGACGTTCCAACTACGTCAGTTCATTTTTTAGATTCTGAATTTCTGTGCAACTTGATTTATTTCCGTCATTCTTAGAACATGATGTGCTGGGAATAAAGATATAGGACCCTTTAGGGAAAAGGTGCCAAAGAATTAACAGATTCACATAGAGATCTTTGGCTCAGTTGTGTGTATGTGGGGGGTGGGAGGGTGGTAGGTTTTGGAAAAATGATCAGTCCCTATATTCCTAACAAACTAGAAGTACTTCCCCATCTCATGTGCTAAACATTCATTTCTGTCAAGACCTTTTAATGGCTCAGAATACATCTTTGTACTTATTAAAATTTTTTAAACGTTTTTATCTAAAATTTTGAGTTCCAAATTCTATCCCTTCCTCCCTTCTTTAGACAGTAAGCAATCAGATACAGGCTATACATGTGCAATTATGTAAAATATTTCCTTTTTGTCATTTTGTACAAGAAAATGCCAATAAAAGGGAAAAAATGGAAGAAAATAAAAAATAGCCTGCTTCAGTCCATATTCAGTCAATATCAGTTCTTTCTCTGGAGGCAAATAGTATACTTCATCATTAGATGAAAAAAACTGTAAAACTGTAAAACAGAGAAAAAGCAGATTGATGAATTGAGCATGCAAATAAAAAAAAGCTAGAAAAAGAAAAAAATAAAAATCCCCAATTTAAAAAATTTTTTAATTTAATTAAATTAATTAATTAATTTGATTTTTTACATCTTAGATCTTGGTATTGCTGACAATAGTTAAGTCATTCACAATTCATCAAACAATATTGCTGTTATTATGTACAATGTTCTCCTAGTTCTGTTCACTTCACTTTGTATCAGTTCATTTTAGTCTTTCCAGATTTTTCTGAAATCATCCTGCTGATACAATAATATTCCATTACAATCATATACCACAGCTTGTTCAGTCATTCCCCAATTGATGGGCATCCCTTTTTTTTTTTCCAATTCTTAGCCACCACAAAAAGAGCTGCTATAAGTATTTTTGTACAAACAGGTCCTTTTGTCTACTTTTGGATGTCTCTGGAATACAGACCTAGTAGTGGCATTGCTGGACCAAAAGATATGCACAGTTTTATAGCCCTTTGGGCATTGTTTCAAATTCCTCTTCAGAATGGTTAGATCAGTTCACAACTCCACCAATAGCACATTAGTATCCCAGTTTTCCCACATTCCCTCCAACAGCCCACATTTCGCTTTTCTGTCATATTAGCCACTCTGATAGGTGGGAGATGATAGCTCAGAGTAGTTTTGATTCACATTTCTCTGATCAATGGTGATTTGGAACATTTTTTCATATAACTAAAAATAACTTTGATTTCTTTGTATGAAAACTACCTGTTCATTTCCTTTGACCTTTGGGAAATGACTTCTATTTTTCACAAATTGGACTCAGTTATCTATATATTTGAAAAATAAGCCCTTTATCAGAGATACTTTTGGCAAAAAAAAAAATTCCCATTGGTTGCACTGGTTTTGTTTGTGTAAAAAATTTTTAATTTTATATAATCAAAATTATCTATTTTACATTTCGTAATGTTCTCTATATCTTCTTTGGTCTTAAATTCTTCCTTTATCCATATATCTGACAGATAAACTATTCCATGCTCTTTTAATTTGTTTATGGTATCATAATTTAGGTATAAATCATGTACCCATTTTGACCTTATCTTGGTATACAATGTGAGTTGTTGGTCTATACATAATTTCCACCACACTGTTTTCCACATTTCTCAGAAGTTTTTGTCAAATAATGAGTTTTTGTTCCAAAAGCTTGGATCTTTGGGTTTATCACATACTCTATAGATTACTACGGTCATTTACTACAATGTAATTTGTACCTAATCTTTTCCATTGATCCACTACTCTATTTCTTAGTCAGTACCAAATTATAGACTTCCAACTATTTTATGCTGTGTACAGTTATTTTAAGCAGAATTTCTCTTTCTGTCTCTTGCTACTGGCCTTTGTTGGTAATATACAGAAATGGTGATAATTTATGTGGGTTTATTTTACATCCTGTAACTTTGCTAAAGTTGCTAATAATTTCAAGTAGTTTTTTAGTTGATTCTCTAAGATTTTCTAAATATAACATATCATCTGCAAAGAATGATAGTTTTGTTTCCCCATTGCCTATTCTAAGTCCATTAATTTCTTTTTCTTCTCTTATTGCTATACTAACATTTCTAGGATAATATTAAATAATAAAGGGAATAATGGGCTTCCATGCTTCCTCCCTGATTGTATCACTTTTAGATAAATACTACTTATCATTTTGAGGTCAGCTCCATTTATTCCTGTCTAGTGTTTTTAACAGTATATAACTGTATTTTGTCAAAGGCTTTTTCTGAATCTATTAAGACAATTATTTGATTTCTGTTGGTTTTATTATTGATATGGTCAATTATACTGATAATTTTTCTAATACTGAACCAGCCCTGCATTCCTGGTATAAATCCCACCTGGTCATAGTGTATTATCTTCATGATAAGTTGCTGTAATCTCTTTGCTAGTATTTCATTTAAAATTTTTACATCAACATTTATTACAGAAATTGGTCTATAATTTTCTTTCTCTGTTTTAGCTCTTCCTGGTTTGAGTATCATACCATATTTGTGTCTTAAAAGAAATCTGTAGGACTCTGCCTATTTTTCCAAATAGTTTATATAGTATTGGGACTGTTGGCAGAATTCCCTTGTGAATCCATCTAGTCCTGAAGATTTTTTCCTAAGAAGTTCATTGATGGGTTAATTTCTTTTTCTAATATTGGGTTATTTAAGTACTTTATTTCTTCTTCTGTTAATCTGAGTAACTTATATTTTTGTAGATATTCACCTATTTCATTTAGATTGTCAAGTTTATTGGCATATAATTGGGCAAAATAGCTCCTGACAATTGTCTTAATTTCCTTTTCATTTATGGTGAATTCACCCCTTTCATTTTTGATACTAGTAATTTGTTTTTCTTCTTTCCTTTTTTTTAATCGAATTAACCAGTGGTTTATTTATTGTACTGGGTTTGTTTGTTTTTTCATAAAACCAGCTTCTGGTTTTACTTATTAGCTCAATGGTTTTCTTACTTTCAATTTTATTAAACTCTCCTTTGATTTTCAGGATTTCCAATTTGGTTTTTAATTTGGGATTTTTAATTTTTTATTTTTCTAGTTTTTTTTTTTTAGTTGCATGCCCAATTCATCAATCTGCTTTTTCTCTATTTTACAGATGTAAGCAATTAGGGATAAAAAATTTCCCCTAATAACCACTTTAGCTGCATCCCCTACGTTCTGGTATGTGATCTCACTGCTGTCATTTTCTTTAATGAAATTATCGATTGTTTCTATGATCTGGATTAGATTAATTTCCAATTAATTTCTAATCTCCTTTCCACTGTCCATTATTGAATGTGATTTTTATTGTGTTATGATCTGAAAAGGACACATTTGCTATTTCTGCATTTGGTTGTGAGGTTTTTCTTTTCACTTAAATCTACCTGTCTGTGTACAAAATCACAGATGATTCAAGTCTGGCACAAGAAATTGGATGTCAGCTGACTTGCTGAACTTTACCATCTGGGTCTAGAAGGAATAGGCACAAATTACTGTACTTCCTCAAAAAGAGTATATAGTAGGCTAGTTATTGATTGTCCAGTGCCAGCTTGTTCAGTTTAGATTGGATTAGCTAGGCTTTTCCTTCTCTACCTATTTGAGATTTGTCTTTTAGTCATTTCTCTGGTCTTGGAACAGCTCTACCAGAGAGATGAAAAAAAGGAAGAGAAGAAATCCATTCATTCATTCAACACATTCAGTGCCTTATATGTGTGGTTGAACTAGGTTAGTTGCCAGAGTGTTTGTCTTACTACAAAGATACATAAGACAGTCATTGCTTTCAAGGGATTTACAATCTAATAATGGTATAGCTAGGTGATGTAGTGGATAGAGTACAGGAACTGGAGTCAGGAAGAGTCATCTGACCTCAAACGCTTACCAGCTGTGTGACCCTGGGCAAGTCACTTAACCCTGTTTGCCTCCATGAGACAAAATGAGCTAGGGAAAGAAATGGTAAACCACTCCAGTATCTCTGTCAAGAAAACCCCAAAGGGGTCACAAAGAGTAAGACATAACTGAAAACAAGTAAACAACAATGAAATTAATGGAAAAGGCGATACTTCAACTGGGTCTTCAAAGACCAACATCTAGAGATAGAAAGGGGAAAATACAAAGTGGAACTCAGGGAGAAAAAAACAATAGAATGAAGGGAGCTAAGTATGGGAGAAATGTAGACAATACTGAATTTGGCTGGACTACATGAGCCTGTAGAAGATCTATGTAATAACATAGGAAAAGTACGGTGCAGTCACTTTTGTTAGTTCATTCAGTTGATGTTGTTGGCTATCCCTGAACTATCAGCACAGATCACTAAAATGTGACATCATTCCCATGGGAGAAGGAAGGGAGGAGGTAAAAAGGAAAACATGTGATGAAGTAGAAGGCTTATAAACTAACCTGTCTGGGAAATGTCTAATGCTTCTAATTAATCATGTGACCTCACACAGATTTGAAAATGAGCTGACAGAATTTTTGGAACTGGAAGTTTTCAGATGTGAGATCATCAATTTACATCTAATATAGAAGCATAGTGAATGATAATCTAATTACTGAGTGGGTGGTTCCAGATGTCTTTGGATACTAACAATTTTGGCCACCTTTCAAGAGCACTGAATTCCAATGGAAAGAGGTATTCCTGGGACATTCTTTCAGGGTATCCTTGGAAAAATAGTTAGAATGCCCCTGGGAAGTTATCAAACTATAAGATGGAATGATAGGTTGATATCCTTGTGTGGACAAAACCAATCTCTCTGCTTTACAGTCACATCTCAAACATTTGAGAATACTACCAAATTAAAAACAATAGATTTTACTTTGGAATATTGGTATTAATTAAGGCATAGGCACAAAATGTTTTATTTAAGAATATAGACACTAGGTTCAGTGGCACACTTATGTGTGTAGAAAAAGATGAAGTAGAATTATTTCCTTTTCCAAATCAAACTCAAAGAAAGCCCAGAGTTAACCCTCACATACTTCCTTCAACATTTCCATGGATCTATGACCAAATTTTCCATGGATCAATGAGAAGGTTCCCTCAGATGGAACAAATCATCCATAGCCTCTTATAAATCCTCTTCAGTAGGGCCACCCAGTCACTGTGGGTCTTACTCTGGATCTCTTAACATTGTATAGAGACAATGAAGTTCACAGAAGTTATGCCCATTATTCATTCTTGATTTGGTCAATTCTACTTCTTTTTCTGGGAAATCATCTTTCTAATTATATCCTTTTCACCATTTCTTCTCCACAATTCTTGACTGATATACTGCAGACCACTCATACCCACCCTATAATGCCTTCTACGGTGCCCTTTGGATGGCCTGCAATTTTAATTCTTCAGAAACTATGATATTCCATTTTTCATAGTCATACTGCATCACCAAGAATAAAACTTGTGTTAAAAAGATGGCTCTTACCAAAATATTCATAGCAATATTTAGGGAGAGAGGGGGAGCAAAAACCTGGAAACAAAATAAATGCCCATTGACTGGAGAAAAGCTAAACAAATTTTGGTATGCAAATATAATGGAATGTTCCTTCATCATAAATGCTGAATAGGAAGAATTCAGAGAAGTCTGGTAAGATTTATATGAACTGATGCAAAAAACACTGAACCTTAGATAATTATAATGCTCAAGCGTGGCCCTGAAGTAGAGACAAAAAAATTAAATTTCCTCCATGCCTTCCTAAGCTAGAGGACTATGGATATGAAATACCACACAGACTTAGCTAATTAAGTAGTTAGTTTTGCTTAACTTTTTGGTTTTTAGTCTGTTATGAGGGATGGTTTGCTGGGTATGACAGGTAGACAGATATATTCAAGAACAAATGTTATATTAAAACAAAAGCTATCAATAAAAATGTAAAATAAAATAAATATATAGGTCTTTGTTTCAGGAAAGAGCTTGGGGTCATCTAAAACAATGCACAATTTCCAAATCTGGCTTATTCCTCTCCTATTCAATTTTAGACATAATTCACTGCCCATGTGCAGTATGTATACTAACTGATTAAGCATCCTATTTTGAATCTGCATATTATAATTTAAATAATAACCATTCTGCATCCTCTTAATTTTCCTATATATTTAGTTAAAATAATCTTTTTTGACCTATGTTCAGAGATTGATGAAATCAGAATAATGTCATTTGGAAGCATCTGGAGGGACCCACCATCTATCTAGAGTTCTTCATTTGAAGTCCATGAAATTGTTTCATTAATATTTTGATAAATGCATTTCAGCATACTTGTAATTCTCTTGTAATTCTGCGCATTTTATTTTATGCATTTAAAAACATTATTCTGAGAAGAGGTCTATAGACTTCAACAGGTCCAGTGGGGTCCATGACACACAAAAGGTTAAAAACCTCTTATCTCTAGGGAATCTCTCTTTCATTTGGATTCGGCAGTGATTTTCCTCAAGGACCATGGCAGACACCTTCAGCAAGTATCGTTCTGTTTTATCCTTCACTTGATATAAATAATCAGAGGAGTACTAAACAAAATGGGAGATACCTTGTTGGAGAAAATCCTTAAAGGCAATATTTTCCTCTAATACTTTTTTGTATAGTCAACAAAAAATAAACATAGTAGAGCCTAACATTCTTTGTACTTTTCATTCAGTTATGACAATAAAGATGTGGTTTGCTAGAAAATATTTTACAAAAGCCTATTTGTTCCCTCTGAAATGTTTCCAAATGTTAATATGTGCATGAAAATTATTTTCATAAAGATTTTGTAGAGCTAAGAAAATAGGGATGTGGGCTCACGGATTATTACAATTTCCTCAGTTGCCTTTTTTGGGTAATAATATTTCAGATATTTTTTTCAAAGTGTCTGGTGTTCTCTTTCAGACATCCTGACAATCAACCCCTCAACACCCTCAAAACTCTATCATCTTCAGCACTGACCTCCTCTGTGTTTACTTAGTATGATCTTGATGCCTTCCTCGACTTTGTTTTCTTTAGTGACGTTTCTTCTTTCTTTGTGCAACACATTAAGGATTATAATTTTAGTGTCCACATATAGTAGACAAATTGTCATTGACAAAAAAAAAAAAGAGTTTGTTATAAAAGTCTTGGAAAGTCTTTTCCCTTTCTTGGTCTTTCTGCTGCCCTCCTTTCAGTGACACCCCTAAGTACATCTGGGCTAAGCTGGCTTAGTTGGGTTTCTCATCTTGCTTATTTTCCCCACCTTTTCTTGATGTTTTATGAATCAGTACTGATCATAACCTTCTACCATCCCCTTCCATAAAACTTTACAAATGAGTTTACATACTAAACCAATGCTGTACTTAACTGTCATACTGTTCTGCTTGAAAGGGAGATCAAGGGTTCACATGCTAAAGGGACTCTCAAAGCTCTCTTATCTCTTCCTTAAAGTAATTAATTGTAAAGCTTCTTAGGAAATTATGATGACCAGTTTCAATGTCTGTTTTTTTAAATTCATTCTTCCTTCTTTCAGACTCCATAGCTGTTTGAATAGATCACATTGCATGTTCCATTTTTATTCTTTTTTCTACTTTGGCACTGATTTTTATCATTAAGTTGATGATCTCACTGTATATAGACTCATGATTCAAAAATGGTTCTATTACTAACTAGGGTTTTTTTTCCTTAGAAAATAGTTTCAATTTTTTTGTGTGTGATTTTACTTGGTGTTTACCATTTCCAGCATCTCTCAACTCTCTTCTTGAAGAAAGCATTCACAATACATAGGCTTGAGTTTTCTATGTATTCAACAAGTCTTTGGTCTTTCACCTAAATCATGTTTTCCAACATAACTTTTATTGTCTTCCCCTATGCCCACCTTTGCAGAGAAGTCACAAAGTATTAAAGTATATGTTGATTTAATATGAAGGCTATTATTGAGTTATTCACAGAATTGCTCTACTTCTTGAATAGATATTGACACAGGTTACAAATAATTTCATGGTGGTTTTTTTTTCAAATACTGAGAGCACCAAATATCATATTTTTTTGTTGTCTTTGTATACACAATAGAATTCTAACTCCTCCATTTATTTCTCCCTAAAGAAACCATGACTCATCTTTCCATTTAGCCACAACTTTCTTTTGTCTTTTTGTTTAGCTTATGGTGAGAATGCTTAAGCTGATTATGTTTCAGTTAATTCAATAGCAGGCCTACTTGTTGGCCACTGGTCTCTGGAAAGGTCTCAGATTTAAAGTACTGACAGTTAATGTTTATAGATGGTCTAAAAACTGTAATTTTTTTTTTAACATTTTTCTACCACTCTGCCCCATCACTGTAGAACTAGAAGGAAACAGCACACAACTAGAGGCCATCTTGCACTTTTGTTGGTTTGTTATAGCTGAACAATTTATCACCGGGGAGCTAATCTGTTGATTATCAGTCTTGACCTAATTGGTTAGACTAGCCTTCAAAAAACACAAAGAGCTTGTAGTCATCATACACTGAACCTCATCAACGTGGTAGAACCCAACATGAGTTTCTATCACTCTTCCTTAGAGATCTTTCCAAAATTCACCCCTTCTCTCATTCCATTACCCAGTCCAGATGGTTAATCACTTCATGCCCAGATAACTTCAGTTAACTGGTTTCTCTGCTTGAAGTCTCATGTATCCAGGCTGCATAATCACTTTCTAGGCTCATCTTCCTAAAATATTCCTTTTATAATATCTTAAGAGCTTTCAGCAGCCCCCAAATATCTAATGTATCATAACCAAACTCTTCTCTCTGGAGTTAAAAACTGCCATGATCTCACCTCAACCTAATTATCCAGCCTCAATCCCCACCACTCATTAGTATACAGTAAAAAGAGCACTGGATTCAGAGTCCGAAGACCTGGATTCTAATCCTGGCTCAGCTACTAACTTCATACATATTTGTGTGACTTTGAGCAAATCAACACACCTCTCTGGGTGGATCTTAGCTTCTTCCTCTTTAAAATGAGAGTTAAATTAGATGACTTCTAAGTTCCCTTTCAATTCTAAATCCTATGATCCTACCAGCATCCACTCCGTACCCTCTACTCTACTGATTGATTGGTCTCTTCACTATCCCACCTATATACACTTGTTTCTACTCCTTTGTTCTTGCTTCCACTATCTTCTGAGTCTAAATACCTTATCCATTCTTCAAGGCCCACTTCATTTCCAACTGTGATTTCTTGTCCAATCTGCCTAGCTAAAAGTATTCTCCCTCCTTGAAATTTCCTACAGTGCTATATCTGGATCTTTTCTCTGTCCTTTCTACATTATTCATCTCATATCCCATCCTCCAACGGAATACAAACTACTTGAGAGAAGGGACTGTCACTTTTCATCAGAGTCTTTTACTACATTTGTTGTTGTTTAGTCATTTTCAGTCATGTCTGACTCTTCATGACCCTTTTTTTGGAGTTTTCTTGGCAAAGATACTGAAGTGGCCTGCCAGTTCCTTCTCTAACTCATCTTACAGATGAGGAACTGGAAAAAACAGGGTTAGGTGACTTGCCTAGGGTCACACAACTAGTAAGCATGCAATGAGTTTTCACAATTCCAACCCCAGTGCCCTATCCACTGCACCACTGAGCTGCCCCTTTTACTACCTAGGCATAATGTTTCTCTGTGGAATTTAATAAAAAGAAAAAAATTAAGAACAATGATTCCGGTAGATGCATTATTATTACATTAACTTCAAAACGGTTTTAGAATGATCTGAATAATTATTTTGGCCTAGGCAACAGGTAAATTTATGGCAATAATATATTATTACATTACAATATAAACATTGTGCTCTCATCCATTTTCACATGATAGGATATAAAAGTAGTTCTTGGAAAAAATCGTAGTGGATTGATAAGGAAGTTCACAAAAGAAATAATGAAGAAAAAATCAAAACATATGCTCAGGTACTCACAGGATGAGCCACAATGCATTGTTTTACATGCTTCAAACCGTTAAACACCTCTGAAGGCAAAAGGCAAGAGGTAGAGCTGCTTAAGATGACTTTATCATCAACAATAAGGTCTAACTGAGAAAAAACCTTCTTCTTCAATTCAAGATTTTCTGGAGTGCATTCCTGAAAACAAAAGGAGACAGAATTGTAATTACTACTAATGATGAGTACTCTTGAGCAAGTTCACAAGATCATTTCATGGTTGGATTTATTCCAAAATGGAAATAATACAAAACCCACAAAAGGTACCAGCACCTTCCACCAGAAGTCTGCCAAGCCAGGTGGGAGGTACGATTTGTAGACAGGCTACACACCTCAGGCAGGCAGACTGCTGCAAACATACAGTGTTCTTAAGCATTTACTTCCTCTCTTTGTTTAAGGCAATCTGCTGCCCTTAACAGGCTAAAGAGCTGATTTTCCCAGGGAAATAATAAATGTAGAATTAGAATGTATGTTACATCACATAGTTTCCAGAGAGTTTACTTTATATGCTTCTCTAAATGGTACAAGACAAATACACAACTTAAAAGTAAAGATACAAAGACAAAAGTGAAACAACCTCTACCCTGGAGGACCTTACATTTTAATAGGTGAGATGTACATATTCACCTATGGGTATATATCCAATAGACAAAACATAATTGGCAGAGAACAGAAGAAGCTAGGGGGTGGGGGCTGGGGGTAAGTCAGAAAAGGCTTCATGTAGAAGGTGGTGCTTGAGCTAAGTATTAACCGAAATCTGGCATTCTCAGGGCAGGGGTGAGGAGAGAGCATTTCAGGTACAAAGGCATGGAGACTGGAGACGGACTATGTAGGAGAACATTAACAAAGTCCACTGGATGGACCACCTAGTGGGAGAAGGGAGGCAAGACTTGTGCAATAAGACTGAAAAGTTAAGTTGGGGAAAACTTTAAGAGCAAAATAAAGAAGTTCGTAATTGTACCTGGAAGTACTAAGGACAGTGACATGAACAGACCTGGACGTTAGAAACAAGTTATTTTGGCATTTGTGTGGAGAATGGATTAGAGCAGGGAGAGCCAGGAACCAGAGAGACCAATTAGGAAGTAACAGTTACTCTAAGCGAGCGGTAATGAGGGTTTGATTTAGACCCATGTGAGTAGAGAGAAGGGAACAGAGTCAAGAGATGTTATGAATGAATAAAAAGATTTGGTACCTTGGAAACAAGCAGGGTGAAAGAGAGTGAGGAAGAGAGGATATTACCAAAGTTATAAAGCTGGGAAATTTGGAGGATATATTTCTGGAGTGGGAGGAGGAACATAATGAATTCTGTTTTAGATTTGTTGAGTTTGAGATGTCTATAGGATATCCTGTTTGCAGTGTCCAACAAGACAGGGTAATGTATTCCTGGAGCTCAAGAGAAAGACTAGGGCAAGATATATAGATCTGAGAACCCTGTGTATAGAGATGAGAATTAAATCTTCAGGGGCTGATAAAGTCATCCAATGCAGAGAGGTAAGAGAAGAGGGCATAGGGCGTCACCTTGGAGAATATCAATGATGATCCAGAGGTCAGAAACATAGGAGGGAGCAGTACCATGTCATGAAAGAGCAGTATCATGAAAACCCAGTGAAGGGAGAATATCCAGGAGGATAAGGTGGTTAACAGTGGCAAAGGCTGCAGAGTTCAGAAAGTATAAGGATTGGGAAAAGGGCACTACGGGAGCAAAAGTCATTTTGAAGAGAGCAGTGTCAGTTGAGTGATTGGTTCTGAAGCCAAACTGTAAAGGATTAAGAAGTGAGTCAGTGAGAAGAGACATACAGGCCATGATTCTAGACAGTTTTTTCTAGGAGTTTCACTGAGAAAGAAGAGACATGGGATGATAGAGTCTAGTGAGGTTTTTTTTTTTAAGGATAAAGAAGATACGGGTGTTTTGTAGGCAATATGGGAGGAACCAGTAGATAGGAAGAGACTGAGGAGGCAGAGATGACTGTAGGGACAACCTGAACTATAGTTCCAAATATTTTTGAGTACCCTTTTCCAACAACAAAAAATCTTGATGATCTGGATGTGACAGTAACTATACTTATTGGTATTCATTGATTTAGAAAATGCTTGAGAAAAAAAAACACCTACCATGCATTTAAGAATGCTATTAAATAAATTTATATTTCCTTAATCATGAAGATCCAGGTTAAAAAATTGCCTCAGACACCTTCTAGCTGTGTGATGTCTCAGCCTCATCTGAAAATTGTGATAATAATAGCACAGGTTAGTAATGAGGATCAAATGAGATAATATGTATAAAGTGCTTTACAATGTAGCAATTTTGGGTGGTATTGCCAAAATGCTACATAAATGTTTTATTCAGTTGTTTCAGTCATGCTTGACTCTTTGTGACCCCATTTGGGGTTTTCTTGGCAAAGATACTGGAGTGGTTTGTCACCTCCTTCTCCAGCTCATTTTTACAGATGAGGAACTTAGAGTGAAGTGACTTGCCCAGGGTCACACAACTAAGAAGTGTCTGAGGTCAGATGCAAACTCAGGAAGATGAGTTTTCCTGACTTCAGGTCCAGCACTCTATCCACTGTGTTACCTAATTGCGCCATATAAATGCTGGTTATGATTATTAGTAATTTCAACAAAACTATATGTGTATTTAAAAACAGTAGCATAATCAGTCTGCAGAAGATATTTATTTATTATACAAAGTCATTTAATAAGAAACATCTCTTGAAATAAGACCACTGCCTTCTCCCCAAGGTGTCTACAACCCAAAGGATGGGAACCACCACTCTAAGATACAGAAACAAGGCCAGATCCTCCTGGATTCACTATTCAGAATTCTGCACCAGAAGGTTTTACTGACTAGGCAGTTGGGGTCACCGCAAGCCACAGGGGAACTCAATCTAGTTGATAGATGGGGGAGTGGGAAAGGTAGCTACACAAAGTGATCACTTCTTTGTGTTTATCTCCTGCCCACCCAATGATTCTCACCCATATACTGATTCTCAGACTTTTCCTGACCAGTTTCACAGAAATCTTATGTAAATTACCATAAATTGTTCATTTCATTAGATGAGAAGCACTCACAAACAGCACTGGAAAGTCAGGTCAGTGTGAAGCCTCTTATTCATTCTTTCAGCAACACCACCCAAAAGGTTTCTATTTAGATTTAATATTGCCCAGAGGCTCTGCTGTGCACTTAAATCAGCTGTGTAAATATCCATCAGGAGGCATAAATTCCACTTCCACTTGATCTATAGGAGTTAAAACTTTTACTCCACAGGGTGGGGAATTGATGTTGTGTTTGTGTATGCTTTTTTAAAATATCACAAAACTATGCGGGAATTTTACTAAGAACAAAAGGTCAGAAAAGCAGCACGTTGCAAAGATAGAAAAAAGTGGAGTCATTTAAGAACTGTAAAGCCCATTGTATTAAACCTCCTTATCAAAAAAAGCTACAGTAGCTGCCTAGGTATATTGAGTAATTCCTGGATCAGTTAAGTTTTCGAGTTGGGTTGAGTTTAAATAGATTCTTTTAGCAAAGCCAGAGCCTAGGAGTGATGCAGATACTACGGGAGCTAATAAAAGAGGAGCCATGAATGAATAGCCTTATTGTCAAACACCCTGCAGATTCTCCCCCTGAAATTCTATGCCTTTCTTCAGATCCTATGATAATCAAAGAGGTAAGAAAGCTTGAAAGTAGGAAACCCAAACCTGCTATGATTATGTAAGGTTTTTAAATGGCACATTTGCTTGAAGTTTCTTTTATAGTGGCCCAATTGTATTCAAGTTGTTGGACCAGGGCAATAATGCCTCTGTCCATGTCAAGCTTGGAGTCACTTTCTCAGACAAGGGATACTGACTCCCTAAAGAACAGAGAGATGGGGAAAGCAAGAATGAAATACTAAGAATCAGGAACTTCATCACTTGCTGCGGATCACAGAACAGAGAATTCTGCAGCTATTGTTTGCCCTGAGTTAAAAAGAACATCAAACAATGAGGGAGCAAACAGACCCAAATCTATGCAACAGCCATGCTCTCTTTTAAAAAGAGCACAGAAGACTGGTAAGAATTCACCCTGGGCATTTTAAAGTCTCACTGCCATACTCCTGTGAAAAGCCATGACCACAAAAAGCAAAGTCTTGTCCAAGATTCCAGGATCTACAGGAAGTATCAAGCTTGACTTTCAATTTAATCCAACCTCAAGAGCATCTAACTGGAAGAGTCAGGTACATGCCAATTTGTCAGCTTTCCAGAATAACCCCTTGGAGAAAGGGAGACAGGCAAGCATTTTCTTCTAAAGTTTCTCCTTGATAAATTCAACTCTTTCATTTACATTTTCCAAAACAAATAAATTCAACATTGTGAATATTATAAGCGTGCCTGCAGTTTCTAAATAGTAGTAATATTTTATGGATTCAGATTCTTTAAAAAAAAAAAAGCAACCTTTTTCGTAAATAAAATAGAATCATAGGAGTTTGCAATGTCCAGCACTGTTCAGATGAGAAACTTCATGAATGTACTCAGAAAGTATGTTATAATTAAAGCTAAGATTTCTAATCTGACAATTTTGTAGGGAGAAAGCAATGAAGAAGAGAAAAGGGCTGAATTCACTGGTGTCATAATCTGCACTTTTAAAAGCTGTTCCAAAAGTTGGTGAATCTTCAACTTCAAACCTGAGGTCAATGATAAGACTTGATTTGCTAATCATAAATAATAAGAATAGCTAATATTTATGGAACACTTAAAGGCTTTCCAAAGCACCTGACCTGTTATCTCATTTGATCTTCAAAAGAACCCCGGGCAGGAGTTGCTATTATCACCATTCCCATTTATCAGATGAGGAACCTGAAGCAGACAGAAGTGAAGTGACTTGCCCAGGGTCACACGGCTAGGAAGTTTCTGAGGCAAAATTCAAACTCAGGTCTTTCTAACTACAAATCCAGCATTCTAGATAAAGACTTTTTTCAAGTTTAATCATCTACCCAATCCGGTTTCTACTTCCTCTCTGCACACAGTCAACAACCCCATAGCCTTTTCAAAGAAGGCACAGAAATGTTTTGCTCCAGAAAACATCTGAATGAATTAAAAGGGAGGGGGGCCTACAAAAATCAAAAAGAAACATAAATCTATTTTGTCAAGGGCATAAAGAACAAATTACTTCATACCCAAGGACTTATCTTCCTTTCCAAAAGCTCTGAAGAACTGGCACATTGTAGTTACTGTGCAGAAAACTGTCACTCAAAGAGTAACTAGCATGTTGGTATCATGTATTAAAAATCACGTCATTTTCAGAAGATAATGTGTAAAGATTATAGGGATTATTCTTGTTTGCTCTTGCAGTATGAATAGAAAAAACCCCAGATCTGAACTCAGAAAAGCCAAGTTCGAATCTTAGCTACACCACTTCCTGCCCATGTGATGTCAGGTTTACTTCTCAGGGGCTCAGTTTCCTCCTCTCTAAAATAAGACAAGCTCAGAGGCACCAAATAATGTGCCTTCCAGCCCAAGTACCTGGACCAGATTCAAATGTAATTGGTAAACATTTAACAAAATAAATAAAAATGCAATAAAACAGATAATATTACATTTTTAAACTAAGTCAATATGTAATCTACAGGGTTTCTTTAGTGGTCCCCATTTCTCTTTAGTTCAGTTTTATTGTCACATTTATAGATCATATGATGTAAAGGGAAGAAATAAAACTGAAAAGTCATTTAGAAAACCAGTGTACTAAGAAAACAATGTACCAAGTATAAATTTAATAATAAGTTATTTGAAGATAAGATGAAAAATTAAGGGAAAGTGGAAGCAGAAAATGTACAGAAACTTACACAACTATGTAATTAAGGAGATACTGTATGTGTGTGTTTCTATTGTAATCAAATTCCTTTACTTCGCAGATAAGAAAGGACTGGAACCTCAGTCTTCTTACCCCCAAGTAAGTGCCCTCCCCTCTGCACCATCCTTCACCCCAGACACAAATTACAAAAATCAACTTGGAAACACTCTTTCTTCACATGGAATTTGGAAATTTTAGTAACCAACTCCTGTCTTTTATCCAGTCAATTCCTATAACCCACAGACATAAAATATAAGTGTGAACTTACCAGAGACCCTCACTCTCCTTAGTACTTTAGTACACTCATACAGGACTCACCCTAATCCCTTATTCATTCCTAGTGCTTCCAATTCAATGGAAAGAACCCACAGGGGACCACACTCACAAAGATACCATAGTAAAGGAAAAAAACCAGATACTACTATGGGCAATGGTTGCAAACGCAAACTCTGGACGAAGCTGCTGCTCCTAAATGTTTCCAGCGCTCTCAGATTGTTTTTAAGCCAAGCTATTAAATCAGCCTACAGTCATGAGAGCTAGTAGGCTGTTAGCCCTGCATATAATTACCCCCCTCTCCCAGAGGTGACTCCACACTGGCGGTATGTATTTTCCCATAGCTGGACACTTACATCCTTCCACCAACAATTCCTATGGTAATGCAAGGAAGTGCACAGGCTCAGCAAGTTAGTTTTGTTCGTAAGAATGGGAACAGGAGACGGGAAAAGAGTCAGAGGAGGGAAAATGTCCATATAAAAGCAGCACAAGCACAGTGGCAGCAAGCAGAAATGAAGCCACCTCTCAGAGACCAACATTTCCCTGACCTGTATCTATGCTATAAATTTGGCCATTGCTACCATCCTACCTCCACTTGAGAGGTCATCAGAACTGACCTGGCTCAATAGTTCACTTTAAAAAATTCTTTAATTTACTCTTTAATTTTTAATTTATGGAATAAAACAAGCATTTCCCCAACATAGTACAAACAAAAAAATATAATTGCACATGAAACTATAAATCTACTATGCACAACTTGCTATTCCTTTCAAATATACAACAAAATTTTCATGTAAACTTTTTTTCCTTTTTTCCTTGCCTCTCCCCTACCCCTACCCTGCCCTAGGAATAGTTGCCATTAGATACAAATAGGTGTGTATATGTATATATTTGTATTATATATGCATATATGTAAAATAACTCTCTATTTATCAGTTCTTTCTCTGGATGCAAATAGACTTTTTTTTCATATGTCCTTTATAGCTAATTTGGGTATTCATAATAGTCAAAACAACTTATTTACTCAAAGTCATTCTTAAAACAATATTCCTGTTACTGTATATGATATTCTCTTGGTTCTGTTCATTTCACTCTTCATTATTTTGTGCAAGGCCTTCCATGTCTTTCTAACACCATAAGCTCCTCATTTCTTATAGCACAGTCGTATTCCATCACAATCACATACCACAACTTATTCAGTCATTCCCCAATTGATGGGCATCCCCACAATTTCCAGTTCTTTGCCACCACAAAGAGAGCTGCTATAAACATTTTAGAACATATAGGTTCTTTTTCTTTTGCCCTAATTCACTTTTTAGAATTCCCTGTTGGCCTCAGATACACATTATTTAACTAAACCAAAGCTCCAGAGCTGTCCACAGCTGACAAACAGGAACTCTGAGTCCACCCAAAGCCCATCTAAGCCCATTCCTAGTGAGGACACATTTGTCTCAAAGTGAAATGGGCTAATTTGGGAGATAAGGGGAAACCCCTCTGACCAGAAGATTTCAAGCAGAAATCATATCTCCATTATCAGGGGACTCCTAAACATAGGACTAAGAGACCTGTAAGACATCTTTTAGCTTTAAGATTCAGTTGATTCTGTAATGCCAGCTGCCCCCCAGAAGAGGCCCCTCCTAGTTGTGATTCTGACTCTCTCCAGACTTCACCAACATGATTCATCAATCTCTCTCAGTGCCGGGGGGTCTTCTCAACCTGAAACATCCTTATGCCATGCCACAATCTCCCACTGCTAAGTTTCCTCTGAGGCCTCCATACAGGGGATGAGCCTAGGCCAGCTCTGCTTCATTTCCCTCCCAGCTGTGCTTCTGACTCTCCAGACTTTGCCATCATTCCCCCTTCTCCAATCTCCCATGTACCTTCTCTCCATCTCCTTCCATCCTTCCCCCGACACCCAGCTTTTCAACTCCCTTTTAAGTATGGTATTCTCCCATTAGAATATAAGCAACTTGAAGGCAAGGCCTTTTTTTAAACTTGTATTTGTACCCCTAGAGCTTAATAAATGCTGCTGCCTGTCTACCTGTCATCAGGATAGTGACAAGAACATCCCAGAACACTAAAGCTCCCATTGGGAGCCCTCCGTCACAATGTTCTTTGAAGGAAGCTTGTCCAAACTAAGGGGCTCAGTGATCTCTTGGTAATGGTGTCCTAACTTGACAGCTGTTCTGATCTTTCATATCAAGTACATAAAGGGCAGTAGCTAGTTGGGATAAAGTGATAAAAAAAAACAAATACATCCTTAGGCTTCAAAGTATCCTTGGAGGAAATAAAATAAGTGGTATCTTTTTACATAAACATTTTTTTACCTTCTTTCAACACTCCCCAAGATAGAAAAGAAAATGAAATAAAATTAGGCAATCTGGTTTAAACATAATCTCTGTAAATTTTAAAGAAAACACACTTGACCTGACAAATGTGTGCCTTCCAAGAGTCCGTCCCTGGGGGTTTTCATCTGATTAACTGATTGTTCTTGCAGATGGTACTGAATTTGGAAAAGATATCTGCCAATGTATAGTCAGTAGCATTCTGAAGCGTTTCAACTGCCGGCCATGGCAAAAGCACTATAAATTTTAGAGTTTGATGATACTTTGCAAGTTTAAGCTTACTGAATGTCATAAGAGTATTTATGACAGAGACAATATTTTTTAAGGTGGTACATAAATACCAAAGACAAGCAATTTTGATGCCCAGGGCAAGCTTCATGAACATTCCCTCATATCAACTTTTGAGGATAATCTAAGGGTGGGAAGAGGGAAAGATACCCTGAGGCACAAGATCCCATAGGAGGAAAGACTGAGATCCCAGGACAAGTCAGAAGAATAAAGGTAGCATTACAGGGAAAGAGGGAGGCAGCAGGCTAGACGAAGGATACAACTACTCCTGGGGTTCAGCCACTGGGGAAGAAAGTTTCCTGTATTTGCTAATTATTCTTCCTAACTAGGTTGAAAGTTCACTTATTTCTGGCTGCTAAAAGAGTATAAGCACTGTAAGCATACTCAAAGTTTTGGCACCCCAGGGGAAGCTTTGGTAAATTTTTTTTCAACCTCTGGTTTCCATGGAAAAAGATTGTGGGAGAAGCAGAAGAGAAAAAAAATTAAACAAAAAAGACAATGAAAACCTGTAGATGATATGAAGGGTTTTGAACTAGTGAAGAAGGCTAGAGGTTCAATTTGGGGAGTCATTTAGTGGAAACTAAGGAAAGGTTAGAATAATCTTCAAGCTTATTGGTTTCAGGTTGAAAAAAGTACAAAATCAAGAAAAATAAAGCTTCAAAAAGATCAAGGAGAATTAGGTAGAGAGTAGAACCTGAAAAGGAAGACTCAAGAAGGAAAGGTTGTTGGCAAGACAAGGCAAATTTAGTAAGAAAAGGAATAGTACAATAATTAGCATATAAGCAAAACGACAGAGCAAAGAAGGGGTGATAGATACGCGTGCAGAGCTGTTGAGACTAAGGAGAGGAAACTGGGTGAGGTTGTCTCGTTATTAAGAAGCGATGACTGCCTGTAAAAATTTTAGCTAGAGTGTAGAATTGATGTGTAAATACTCAGATCGTAAAAAATAAAAAGTCTGGAAGATATCAACTAATATGAAAAATAGGGTGAACCTGAAACCAGTATCTGGGCCTGGAGATTATTGTTCTTTAACTTTTCCTTAATTTTTGCCAAATTTTTCCCCAAAGAATATATCTCCCTCCACACTCCAAGGTGCTGGGGATGATGAAGTTCCTAAAGGAAATAAAAAAGAGGCTACAATGAGGGTGGAAAAGGTATCTGAGCTAAAGAGGGGAATCTTGACCCTTATCAGATGATAGATACAGATATAGATATAGAAATAGATACAGATATAGATGTAGATATAGATGATATGGATATAGATATATAGATATAGATATAGAATATATACATATACATATATATTCTCTTATCAGAGAATAAGAATGTTGCAAAGAGAATAAAGAAGGAGGGAACATTTATTAACTGCCTACTATGTGCCAAGCACTTAACAAACATGATCTCATCTGATCTTCACAGCAACCCAGAGAGGCGGGCCCTATTATTAGCCTCATTTTGCAGGTGAAGAAACTGAGACAGTCAGAGGTTAAGTGGCCTATCTAAGATTCTCTGGCAGTTAAGTGTCTAAGGCCATTCAGGTCTTCCTGACTGCATTCCCAGTGCTCTACCCAATGCTCCATTTGACTTCCTCTGTTAAGGAAAAGGACTACTGCACGATTTAAGGCTGAAAAACAGAGCTAAGATTCTTCTTTAATAGGAGGTATCTGGAAGTTTTGAAGAGGAAGAAGCTTCTCTTCCTTCCCCCAAAAAAATTACATAGTAGAACCACAGAAGCTAACAAGTGAGAGACCATCTAGTAAGGTCAGGAGAATCAAAGTCATGATTCCTTGCTCAGGAGTACTAAGGCAGATATTTACTGACTCAATGGCAACAATGGAGAAGGCAGTTTTCTTCCTAGAGCATGCACTGAAGATATAGAAGAGAATTTCCTAATATTCAGTAAAAGAGGTGACAATTAAAAAAAAGAAGAAGGAAAGAAAATGATTGGAAGAACTGGTGGGGCAGGTAGGTGTGACTGGTGATTTGACTAAGCACTTTGTGGAATACCTCTTAACAAGGACCTTATTCATCTTCACTGTACGATAAAAATGTGTGCAGAAAAAAAAACAGGTGACAATTACTGTCTTTTGGTGATTCCCATGAGTACAAACAATAGTGCTAAAAAGAACCTAAAAAGTATTGCCAACAATTATCTTTGGCAGTAAGTTGAAGACCACAAAGGAAACAGGTTGAGTCTTCCTTGTTGTGAAGAAGACAGATGAAGGAGAGAAAAATTAATTTGAGAAGTGAACAGCTAGCTTAAGAAGGTGGTCTCTAAGAATGAGATTTGGACTTATGAAACCTAACTTAATATATAGGTATGATGGAATCTTTGCCAGAAATGGAGTACACCTAAGAAATGTTGGTAGGAATGTATTTGCCAGGTCTCTTGATAACAAGATTAAAAAGAGTTAGGGAAAGAAGAGTGCCAGAGTATATCTCCCAAGCCAGGTACCATTGACAGTAGTTAGCTACTGATCAGGAGTTCAGAATAGCAGTTGAGAAACTAAGAAATTCACAGGAGACAAAATCTAAGAAAAGAAACAAAGTAGTAGCAAAAATAAATAAGAGAAATTAGATGCCCTAATGAAAACAGGAAAATTTAATCTTAGAGATACTACAGAGTTGCTGTGATGAAAGTGATGACTTGATTATGGCACTAGATGAGTATACTTTATTCAAAAGATAAAGGGATAAGTAAAAGAAGGTAGGGGTGGTGTAGCACTGTATATTAAGAAAGTACACTCATGTGAGAAAATTATCTAGGAGACAGATGGGGAAGCAAGAAGTATTTGGGTGAAGGCCAATAGACGGAGAAACACAAGAGATTTTTCATTGCAGTATACTACAGATCACTTGGAAAGAAAAAAATAACAAACCAGAAACTTATGAAAGGTTACAAGCCTGGCATAGAAGGATGATATTGGGGTGTTGGGGTGCTCAGATTATCCAGATAGTTTCTAAAGCTCTCTCTGCCAAAAGCAGAGCAGATAATAACTTCCTGATTTGTCTTAATGATAAATTTCATCTTCAAAAGGTGGAAAAACTAACCAAGGGAAATTGCATTTTTGATCTAAATCTCACTAATTAGAAGGAACTGATCGCTGGGGTGGAAATAATGGGAACCCTAGGGGGAAGTGACCATTCTTTTCTAGAGTTTGTGATGAAGATAAAAAAGTAAATCATGGCACAGTATGATATGCATGCTAAATTTTAGAAAAGCATACTTCCAAGGGTTCAGAGGAATGTTGGCTATGATCCCATGGACTGAAATACACAAGAGAAGTCAATTCAAGAGAGTTGGGAGATTTTCAGGAATGAAGTTCTGAAGACACAAAAAAGGAAATAATTCCAATGAAGAGGAAAAATGGTAAGAGACCAATGTGTATAAATTGGGAACTCATCAATTAACTAAGATTTAGAAAGGAAATATATAGGGTAGGGGTGGGAAAACAAGATCAGGTAATAGTGCATAAATATAAAAGCATGACATGATCCTCTAAAAAACTTCAAGCATTAATATTGTTGGAGCTATAAATTAGCCCAGAAATTATACAAAGTAATTTGGAACTAAAAAAAAAAAAGTTACCAAACTATGCATATTCTTGGACCAAGTAATAACACTAGTAGACCTATACCCCAAAGGAATTGAATAAGAAAATAACCCATATGTACAAAAATATTTATATCAGCTGTTTTTGTGGTGGCAAAGAACTGGAAATTAACGGGGTACCTATCAATTGAGGAATGACTAAACAAATAATAAGTTATAAATTAATAGAATACTATTGTGCCATAAAAAACTTTTAAAAACAACAAAAAAATACAGTTCCAGAGAAATCTGGAAAGACATGTAAGAAGTAAGCAGAACCAGGAGAACAATTTACACAAAAACAACATTGTGAAGATAAATCACTTTTTAAAATTGTTTTTGTTACATTTTAAGTTCTAAACTGTCTCCCTTCCTCCTTCCCTACCCTGCTCTCTCTCTCTCTCTCTCTCTCTCTCTCTGTATGTGTGTGTGTGTGTGTGTGTGTGTGTGTGTGTGTGTGTGTGTGTGCACGTATATGTGTGTATATACTCTGCTCTAGAGAAGATCACCATTTGGCGCATATGTATGTGTGTATATATGTATATGTATATGTATATACACACACATATATAAACACATACTATGCATACTTCTGTTTATCAGTTCTTTCTCTGGAGGTAGAGAGCATCTTCCTTCATAGGTCTTTTGTGGATGATTTAAGTATTTATAATAGTCATTCACAGTTATTCTTTATACAATATTGCTGCTACTGGATCCAATATTCTCTTGGTTCTTTTCATTTCACTCTGCATTATTTCATGCAAGTCTCTCCAGGTTTTTCTAAAATCAAACAGTTCATCATTTCTTACAGTCCACTATTATTCCATCACAATCACATACCACAATTTATTTAGCCATTGCCCAACTCATGAGCATCCCACCCATCCCCTCAATTTCCAGTTCTTTGCCTCCACAAAGAGAGCTACTATAAATATTTTAGAAGACATAGGTTTTTTTCCCCTTTTAGTCTGATCAGCTTGGGAAACAGAACCAATAGTGGTATTGCTGAGTCAAAGGGTATACACAGTTTTATAACTCTTTAGGCACAATTCCAGGTTGCTCTCCAAAATGGTTCATAGTTTTCCCAACAGTGTATTTGTGTTCCAATTTTTCCTCATCCCCTCCAATATTTGTCATTTTCCCCTTCTATCATTTTAACCAGTTTGACAGGTGTGAGATAACATCTCAAAGTTATTTTAATTTGCATTTCTCTAATCAATAATTTAGAGCATTTTTTCATATAACTGAAGTCAGGAAGACTCATCTTCAGGAGGTCAAATCCAGCTTCAAATATCTACTTGCTGTTGTGACCCTGGGCAAGTCACTAAACCCTGTTGGCCTCTATTCCTCATTTGTAAAATGATCTAGAGGAGGAAATGTCAAACCACTCCCTTATCTTTGCCAAGAAAACCCCAAATTCGGTCACAAAGAGGACACAACTGAAAACTGACTAAACAACAATATATAGCTTTGATTTCTTTACTAACTGTTCCTATCCTTTGACCATTTATCAACCGAAGAATAATTCATACTCACAAATTTGACAAAGTTATCTACATATCTGAGATATAAAAACTTTAGCCAAGAAGTTGTCTACAAAATTTTTTGCTAAGTTTCTGCTTCCCTTCTAATCTTGGCTACATTCGTTTTATTTGTACAAAACCATTTTAATGTAATCACAATTATCCATTTTACATCTCACAATGCTCTTTATCTCTTGTTTATTCATAAAGGATTCTCTTGTCCATAAGTCTGAAAAGTAGTATGTTCCATATTCTGTTTTCTTGTGGTGTCTCCCTTTATATCTAGGTCATGTAACCATTTTGACCTTATTTGGGTATATGGCATAGGATATTGATCTATACTTGATTTCTGCCAGACTGTTTACCAGTTTTCTCAAAATTTTTTACCAAATAGTAAATTCTTATCCCAAAAGCTTAAATTGTTACACTTGTCAAACACAAGGTTACTATCATCATTTACTGCTGTGTATTATGTCTCCTCTGTCCTAGTGACCCTTTCTACTTCTTAGCCCGATAGCTTTGATAGTTACTGCCTTACAGTACGGTTTAAGTTCTGGTGCAAAATCTCCTTCCTTTACATTTTTTTCATTAATTCCTTGAATAATCTTACCTTTTGCTCTTCCAAATGAATTTTGTTATTGTTTTTCTTGTTCAATAAAATTTTTTGGTAATTATAATTGAAACAGCACTGAATAAATGGATTATTTTATGTAAAATTATCATTTTTATTATGTTGGCTCTGCCCACCCACAGACAATTAATATTTCTTCAATCATTTAAATCTGTTTTTGTATGAAAACTGTTTTATAATTATGTTCATGTAGTTCCTGGGGTTTTCGTGGCAGCTTTGTTCCCAAGTATTTTATGCTATCTATGTTAGATAAATCACTTGGAAAGACAACTCTGATCAATGCAATGACTACCCATGATTCCAGAGGGCCTATTAATGAAGTATGCTACCTACTTCCCGTCAGAGAGACGATGGACTCCGGGTGCAGAATGAGATTTTTTTTTCACATGGCCAATGTGGAAATTTGTTTTGCTTGACTAGGCATATTTGCTACAAGGGATGTTTGTTTCTCAATAAAGGAAGATGCCTAGATTTTAATAAAGTTTTTTAATTTTAGCAAAGCTTTTAATAAAGTATCCTGTTTGATTATCAGCTCTTTCAGGGCAGGGATTATCTTTTACCTATTTTTGTATCCCTAGAGCTTAGCACAGTGCCTAGCTCACAGTAAATGCTTAATAAGTCTATTGATAGGTTATCTTATATTAGAGGGCATTGGTCATGAACTCTGCAGTTGACACAAAATTGGGAGAGGTGGCTAACACATCAAATGACAGAATAAGGATTCAAAAAAACCATCCTGACAGGCTATAGTAGTAAGTTGAATCTAATATAATGAAATTCAATATGTGGGGATAGAAACAAGCACCTACTATGTGCCCAGCACAGTGCTAAGTACTTTACAAATATCTCCTCTGATCCTCACACCAACCCTGGGAGGAAGGTGCTATTATTAGCCTCATTTTATAGCTGAGGAAACTGAGGCAAACAATGGCTCGGTGATATCTGGTCAGGGTCACACAAGTCAGGAAGTGCCTGAAACCATTATGTGAACTCTTGTCTTCCTGACATCAAGTCCTATGTTCTCTCCACTGTGCCACCTGGTTGTAAGAATAATTATAATGCCTTACACTTAGGTAGGAAAAATTAAGTTCACAAGTACACGATGGAGGCAGTATATTCAGACAATAGTTGTTCTGAAAAAGATATGGGGTGTTTAGTGAATTGCACGCTCAATATGCAGGTCAATATTGGTATGCCAACCAAAAAAAGCTAATGTGATTTAGGCTACATTATGAAGGGCAGAACTTCCAGGGGATGATAGTTTCACTGTATTCTACTTCCATCAGATCAGAAGTAATGGACAGAGAGGAATTAGCAGCCTCACTGCCTCCCTTCAAATCTGGTCACCCAGGTACATGTTATGTTGAGAAGACAGCATGGCCCCTTGACCTACTTCTCTCCAGTCTAACCACCTGAGATGATTCTTACTTTCCTAGAGGCTTTGAAGGGGTTTTCAAGGATTATCACTCTCTAAATCAAAGGCTTTTTTCTCTACCTGGAGACTTGTCCTAAAGAATAAGTTAATGCCAGCAACAAAGCACACACCCTACCAAAATGAAATCATATGTTTCATCAGAGTGTTCAGATTACTAAAATTGCAATATCATGCTTGATGCAAGTCCACAGAAGCCATGAGTCATGAAGGAGCTTCCAAGAAACACTCAGCTTTCTGTCAGGGCTGAGAATCATTTCTAGAGTCAAAATCACAGAACCTCAGAGTTCTAAAGGACCTCATGGCTCATCTAAACAACACATGAGGAGTCATATGATATAATGAACAGAAAGCTGCACCTGAAGTCATGATGACCCAGATTCAAATCCTGCCTCAGATGCTTATTAACTGTATGATCCTAGGCAAATCACCCAACTTCTCTGGGTCTGTTTCCTCATCTGTAAAATGAAGAGGCTGGATTCAGTGAAGTCTAAAGTCCCTTGCAGCTCTAAAACTATAGCCCTGTATCATTTCATCATATCCTTGACAAGTGGTCATGCAGACTCTACTGGAAGCCTGCCGGTAATGAAAATTCCGGGACTCCCTGAGACAGTTATTTTACTTTTGGAGAGCTCTGATCATTTGTATGTTTTTCTTTACATTGGCCTTAAATCTACTTCTCCATAACTTCTACCTATTGTATTTACTTCCTCCCTGCAGGGGTAAACAGAACAAATCTCAGACCTTTTCCCATGGCAACTCTTCAAATACTTGCAGATGAAGATCATGTTCTCCCCCCCCCTCCCTTCCAATTTTCTCTTCTTCAGGATCGATATACCCAGTCCCTTCAACTGAGCCTCATACAACAGTCTCTACACTCCCACATCCTGGTGCCATTCTTCTGCCCACGTTCCAGTCTGTCTATGCCTTTCCTATAAGTGAATGCTCAGAAGTGAATATGAGTCAAGATCTGTATTTAAGATAATCTGGTTGTGATACCCGTTGTACTACTGTTCTCTAGGACTTATTTGTGCTCTTTTGTTTGGTTAGTTAGATGGCCCCCTCAACACTCCACGGATACCCCATTCTGTATCTGTGCATTCAATCAAAGAGGTTAAGGATTAAAACAAAGCTAATAAAAACCAAGACAAGAAGAGCAGCAGAAAGCTGGGAAACAATTTTACAGCCACTGTCTCTGATAAAGGCCTCATTCCTAAAATATATAGAGAACTGAGTCAAATTTACAAGAATATAAGTCATTCCTCAGGTGATAAATGGTCAAAGGATATGGACAGGCAGTTTTCAGAAGAAGACATTAAAGTCATATGAAAAAATGCTCTAAATCACTACTGATTACCACATCACCTATCAGATTGGCTAACATCACAAAACAGGAAAATGATAAATGTTAGAGAAGATGTAGGAAAACAGGAACACTAATGCATTGTTGCTAGAGTTGTACACTTATCCAACCATTCTTGACAGCAATTGAGAACTATGCCCAAAGGGCTATAAAACTGTGCATACTCTTTGACCCAACAATAACACTTCTAGGTTCGTATCCCAAAGAGATCATAAAAATGGGAAAATGACCCACATGTACAAAAATATTTATAGCAGCTCTTTCTGTGGTGTCCAAGAACTGGAAATTGAGGGGATGCCCATCAACTGGGAAATAGCTGAACAAGTTGTGGTATATGAATGTAATGGAATACTATTGTTCCATAAGAAATGATGAGCAGGCAGACTTCAGAAGAACCTGGGAAGACTTATGTGAACTCATGCAAAGTGAAATGAGCAGAACCAGGAGAACACTGTATAGTAACAGCAACATTGCATAATGACCAACTACAACAGACTTAGTTCTTCTCAGCAATGCAGAGATCTAAGACATTCCAAAAGACTCATGATGGGAAATGCTATCTACATCCAGAGAAAGAACTATGGAGTCTGAATGCAGATCAAAACATACTATTAAATCTCTGTCTCTTTTTTTTTTCTTTCTTCTTTCTTGTGGTTTTCCACTTTGGTTCTAATTCTTCTTTCCAACATGACTAATGCAGAAATATGTTTAATATGATTGTACATGTATAGCCTATATCGGATTGTATGCCATCTTGGGGAGGGGAGAGTGGAGGGATGGAGAGAAAATTTAGAACTTAAAACCTTACAGAAATGAATGCTGAAAACTAAAAACAAATCATTTAAAATTTAAAAAAAAATTAAAGTGAATTCTTTAACTTTAATCCTTCTGTACCAACATCACATCATAAGTGGTCTTTGAAATGAGATTGACTTTGTCATGGTTATTGTATATCATTCTTCTGACTACTTCCTTTACCCTGCATCACTTCATGTCTCTCTGGACTTTCCATATTCACTCTAACATTCTGTTATAGTCCTGTGCCACAAGGTATTCATCCCTGCATTCATCAGGGCTAACCACCCCTGATAGAGGAGAACTGTTTTTGATTCAAGTAGTCAAAATCCCAAGCAAGAGAGTGATTGCCCTTAATCACAGGATAATAGAATCATAGCCTTAAAGCTGGAGATCACCAAGTACAACTCTACCTCCCATTTTACAGAAGAAGGATTGAGGCCCAAAAAGACTGCCTTGCTCACAGCACCACAAGTTAAGCAAGTTTGATGGAAGTTTCTCTGACTCATAATCCAATTTTCTTTTCCTTAACTCAGACTACCTTTCCCTCTCTTTTACATTAAAACCCATCCAACAAAGGCCTAGAAAAAAGTACATTGCAAAAAGGGCTCCCAGAAACTACAACTGGGATAAAACCAGCAACTGATGTTCTACTATTGAACATGGCCTAGAACTGTGAAATAACACCCCATAGAATTATTTGTTACCACTAGCATAAGCAGGCATCTATCTACATTTACACAATGTAAAGCAAGCTAAGGTTCCAGATCTCTAAGAACTTGGGTCAAAGACAGGCTACATTGCCTCTGAACAAACAAAGGCACAAAGATACCTACAGAACTGCAAAAATAAACTGCATATAAATCAAAGCCCATTTGAAGAAGGCATATCTTGTCTATGCAAAAGAGGCATTCTTGAAAAATCATATACAAAAGACATTTTTTAAAAGTATAATCATATGCTATGTGTCATAAAGAAGGTAGCTAATTAGAAGAATTCCATGGTGAACTCTACAAATATTGATTTTCATGTAAAGCTCTCTATACAAGAATTACAGTAGTAAAGACAGTATGGTGAAAGAAAACTTCTGGGATCTGGAATCTAGTTAAGTCTGGAGAGAAAGGAGAAGAACACACTGGTGAAGAAATCATAGTAAAAACCCATTCTGGAAAACAATTTGTACTTACACAAAAAAAGTTATCACACACACACACACACACACACACACACACACACTCACTCACCACAGCTTTATTTGTAATATCAAAAACCTAAAAACAAAATACATGTCCAGTAACTGGAGAGTAACTGAACACCCTGTAATGTTACTGTACTCCAAGGAATGATGAGTGTGAAAAGTTCACAAAAACAGGGGGAAAAAGTGATGCAGAATAAAGGAAGTATTGAAAAGGGCAGTAACCACGACAATGTCAAGCTCAGTTCAAAGTCCACAGACAACATTGGTACTACAGGATTAAAGCTAATAAAGAACATACCATAACTGTTAACAACCCATAAACCGTAAAAGCAGAAGGTAACACATCAGTCAGGCACAACTGCTCTCGGAGACAATTAGGCTTCCCAGTTTAGAAGGGAACAGTCTTGGTGAAAGATTTGTTTGAACAGTTGTTTGGTTACTGTTCACTGTATCCAAAAATAAATGTCAATAATTTGTTTTAAGTAGAGTTTTTAAAAAAGAGTAGGGAAAACTACTCTAGTTTCTAGTACTTCTCCCGCATCTTGCTCAGCAAGGGGTAAGCATTTCCAGTTGCTTCTCCATTTTGGATGAGACCAATGGTCTGACAAATATCTCCACTTCAAGTACTGGCAAGTACAGGACGGAGAAACAGAACAGAGATTTCTTGCTAATATGGAATGCTTTCAGCCAGTCTGCAAATGAGCAGGCCCAGAACCCAAAACAATCAGGTTGCTAGAACCATCCTCCCCACCCCCAAAAAATAAGTTTGGAAGGAAAAAAGAATCCAGGCCCTGTGTCTCTATATCAACTTGGCTCCCATGTTCATTGGAGACTATATATTTGGGAACTGAAACAAAGCGGTTAATATTGGTTATGGAAAAGACTGCACCCTATTTGTTTCTAGACAATGTTGTCCAAGCCTTCCTTAAGCAGCCTGAGGGCCAGCACTTTCCCCGTTTGTGACAGGGAGCTACTCTGGAGCAGAGCTAACTTTTTGGTTGAATTTTCCCGTGTTTTGTCCATTGCTTTGTACAAGTGTAGGGTTAAGAACTTTCTCTGATTATCTAATGTGATAAGGCATTTTAACAGGATCTGTCATATACTGAAGGAAAAAAAAAGTCATTGTAGCAAAATTAGCTTATATTCAAGCTTTAGCTAAAAAAAAAAAACAAAAACAAAACCCCACTCTACAAAACAATGAACTTTTTTTTAGAATTCATACGTTTACACATTCATCTGAGTCAAGAATATTTAGCAACAAGGTGAAATTTCACTGTTGCAAGTTGTGACAGCTCTTAGTGCTGGAATCATTCTCACAAAATTACTCCAGGAGCAAGTAAAGTTCTGACAAAGAAAGTATAATCCTCTTTTCCGTAATTCAGGCAAGACACATTAGTCGTCTAATCTCAGTGGCATAAGAGTTGTAGTTTTGCCAGCTTATTTCTTTTAACTGACTTAAAAGCTGCTACACACATACTCAAAACTGTAAGAGACAAGATATCAAGATAATGCAAGAAACAGGAGGAATAAACTCCTGGAGAAGCTCGTCTCTCCATGGCATGGGGCCATGGCAAAAAGGAAATACACACCTTCTACTAACTATTTTTCTTCATTAATCTCATTAACTAGGAGCTAAATCCAATTATTTCTATATTGAAGAAAGGAGATCAAGTGCTGTCAGAGTCCTCTAAATTTCAGAACCCTGAGGAAAAGTCCTAGTTATCCTGTCAAAGTTATGGTTCTATATATATTAGGGGAAAAAACTTTTTTTGAGGAAAAAAAAGGTGACAGAAATACTTAAATACTTAATGATTGCAAAAGTGAGTGCCATGCTTTTAAATAATTTTTAAAAGATTAGACCTAATTCTTGATTATTTATACTAACAGAAGAATAGTATACCTACAGTGCATATATAATACAAAAATATGAAATTATTTCAAGTTTCCATCCTTCTTCTTGATTTACAATGGAGGCAACTCAAATTTCTATATCACTTTAAAGCTTATAAAGTGTTCATTAATCCCACTCTATAAGCAAGATGAAGTAAATATGATTTGTATTTGGGCCACTAGGTGGCGCAGTGGCAGTGGATACATGGCAGGATCAGAAGTCAGAAAGCTCAGAGTTCAAACACAGCCCCAGACACTTACTAGCTATGTGACCTTGGGCAAGTCACCACCTCAATTTGCTTCAGTTTTCTCAACTGTAAAAAGGGCATAATAATAACACCTGCCTCGCAGGGTTGTTGTGAGGATTAATGAGATAACATTTGTAAAACACTCAGCACAGTGCCTGACACAGTAAATAATTTTAAAATTCTAGCTATCATTATCACCATCATTATTATAATTATTTTAAAAATGGAGAAACAGAGATTCAGAGAGAGTTGAAGTGACTCGCTCTAAGTCATACCTAGAAAGTAATGGAACCAGGTCTCAAATCCATTCATCCCGCTCTACGACCAGCTCCTACAGACCAGCTCCTACAAAGCTCGTACCAGGCAACTATGCTAATTAGTACAAGTTTCGGCTCCCTTTCTGTTCTCTGCCCACACTCTGAGGAAGGTACGCTGATCCCAAGGAAAGGAAATTAGAGGTATAAGGAGCAGAAACTTCAGGAAGGGGGAAAAAAAGCATCCACAGATTTCAGAATGAAGCCCATGGTCATTCAAAAACACATGCCTACGTGAACTCTTTTACTTCCATAGTGGATTTTTACCTTGTTTAGGACACCCTCAAAACATCTTGATAATAGGAGGCAAATTCTCATTTAAATGAGGAATAAAATAAGGCATTAAAAACAAAATGGTGGTGGAGCAGCTAGGTGGCACAGTGAATAGAGCACCAGCCCTGGAATCAGGAGGACCTGAGTTCAAATCTGGCCTCATACACTTAACACTTACTAGCCATGTGACTTTGGGCAAGTCACTTAACCCCAATTGCCCTCCAAAAAGAAAAAAAAATTTGGTTTGTCCCAATATATATATTTACTGTAAATCTAGACTATGACTTAGGTTCTTCTCATTCCGGGCTCAAGAGAATGCTTAATTCTGTTGTTAAAAATCTGTGTTAATGTCAGAGGTCATCTAAGTGACTCAGCAGACAGAGTGCTGGAGTTGGAGTCAGGAAGACCAGAGTTCAAATCCTGCCTCAGAAACTTACTAGCTGTGTGACCCCAGGTAAGTCACTTAATCTTTCAGCCTCAGTTTCCTCCTCCATAAAAAGGGGATAATAATACCTGTTTCACAGAGTTGTTTTGAGGCTCAAACAATAACATGTAAAGCACTTCATAAGTCTTGAAGCTCATTGCTACAACTATCATGACTGTCCTCACCATCTAATGAAATCTAACTCTGAACAAGAATGAACCATCCAGCCCTGACTTGAGAACCTGCAGTAAGGCAGAGACTAGAGGCCGCCCATTCAATTCTGAGAGAGCTGTAATTTCTGGAACATCTTTCCTTACAATGAATCTAATCTACCCTCTTCACAACTTCTACCTAGTACTCCTAATTCTGTCTTCCGGGACCAAGAATAACAAACCTACCCTCTTCTTCTATCCAACGGGCACCTTGTCAGCCCTACATCTTCTCTCCTCCAGGATAAGCACTCCCACTTAAGAGGGTGACTGCGCCAACAGAAGGCACATTAGGATAAGGGATGCCTGAGCATTTTTACAGGCTGTGGAGAGGAAGAGACCGACGGTAAAAGGGGATGATTTACGGAGTCAAGTCCTAGAAGAGTTGGGAGGGAAGGACATCCAAGGGCCCGGGTGGAAGGGTAAGCACTGGCAAGCAGGAGGGTCATTTCATACTCTGAGACTGAAGAAAAAGGGGAAGACTAGCTGAAGATGGTTTCTGTATTGTTAAGAAAGTTTACTTTTGATGACCTTAATCTTTTCAGTGAATTGAGAAGCAAGTTTAGTTGAGTGAATGAGTGAATGAATGACTATGGAAACACTGTCAAGGCTGGGCACACCTAGGTGGAGTTCAGAAATGGGCCAGTCAAACCTGACTCAGGAGGGGCTAGGAGGCATTGAGCAAGAAGGGACAGGGAAAAAGAAAAGGAAGAGAAGAGGGAATGGAGGGGAAGATAGATATCTATATATTGTAATTTCAAATGATTAATATGAAAAATTATATTTAAATTATATGTTATGTATTTATATATTCAAATATTCAAACAGCTTATTACTATTTGCTTCTAATTGATAGCTCATGTATTTTTAATAGGATTCTCTCATTATTCCCCAAAAGAATGGGACTTTTTTTTCTCCTTAATCCTGATGGATGAGGTCAAAGAGACCTCTGATGGGGGATAAGGTGTTTAAAAGTACTCATAATTCTCAATGACAAAATGGTCAAGCACTGTAAAAAGGCCTGGTATTTTCCAGTGTTCCAGGCTATATTAACAGTCACACATGAAATTCCAATTTCCAAGAGCATTCCATCAAGTAGGGAGGGCAAGAAATTTCCAGTGATCTTCAGAGGGTCACCACATTTCTGCCAATATCGTATAGCCGGGTCATAATCTTCTATCTTTCCATGAACCTCACCCCTAAATATTTCCTTCTTAAACACTGCCATCTCCATTCTCTTCATCCCAAGTCCCTCAGTTTATCAACCCTTGCTCTGCTCTGCACTTCTGCTCACTTTTTTACCTTAACAATGCTTCTCCCTTAAAGAAAAGCAATTCGACTATATGTTGTCACACATCTTTGACCTCCATTTCCCCTTTTCCTTTCACTATTTTGCCCTGCCAGTGGCTCAGTCCAATAGGAAAATCACCATCCACTTTCTCCACATGTACCCCCAAGCTATTAAATGCCCCTGTATAAGTCATACCACAATACTGACTATATTCAATGCAATTCTATATTATCTCATCTTAACTGGGCCTTCATTACTCAAGAGCAAAACATTGTTACCTGACTGATTCTATCCCACTGCACAAGACGGATGTTCCAACTTCTTTCCTTAAGATCCTAATACGTCCCCCTACTATTTCTTTCTTAGTAGATTCCTCATTTTTATATTACTGAAAAAGTTAAGGTCAAGAGTACCCTCATTTCCCCTACTCCATACCTCAAAACCCCTCTCCATTCTCATCCATCTTCTCATCCCTTCCTCATCTCTCTAAGGAAAGGGCACCCCTTCTCCTCACAAAGCCATTACCCTTTGAATCAATTCTAAAGGATGGAATAAGTAAGGTTAATAGGAAGTCAAACCCAAGACACATAAAGAAATGGTAAGATTGAATTAAGGTGATGTAGTATGAATAGCCATATAGCCATAACTTCTTGATGTTTGTAAAACAAAACTGCAAAGTCGAAGTTTTAAAATGAGGCTTAGCTTCATGAAAATCTCAAGAAAAGTGTAACATTTCTAAGCATATGTATGAAGTGCCCAAATTCACATTAGTTTGTTGTGGGAGGGGTTGTCTGGGGTTTTTTTAGTGTCTTGTACAGTTAGCAATAATATTTTAGCAGGCGGTATCAACTCGTAATCAATACATAAATAAGAAATAAAAATCATGTACAAAAAAGATTTTGAACTGCTGAAAGTGAGGACTTTATTTCAAATAATAGTAAGTTTGGTAATCACTTGTAAATTCATTTAAATTCCAACTTTGCATATACTGCACATCTCTTGATTTAATTAAGATAAAGTTAAACTAGAGGTAGGGGTAGGGAAAAGAATCAATCCTAGTTTAACTAAATCCCAGGGCAGAGAAAGAACTGATAGAAGTAACTGCTGAACTGCTGGTAGGGATCTCCAAAAAAAAAACACAGAGAAAAGAAGAGATGCCATATAGCAAAAAATAGGCAAAAGGAGGAAGGTCACTTCCAAAAGGAGGAAGACCACTTCCAGAAGGAGGAAGGCCACTTTTCCAACTATAAACCAATGACTATCATTTTGATCCCTAACAAAATTATATAACATACTAAGGCAATGGATTGTGACCATTTAGGAGGGGAAAAGGTGATCACTAAGAACCACATGACTTTATCAAAAACAAGTCATTACTGGTTAATTTTATTTCCTTTCCAGAAAGGATCAGTGGACTGTCAGATCAGGAAAATGTTACATCTAGATTTCAACAAGGCAAATGACAAAGTCTCTCAACCTAACACTAGACTATATTTCTAGCCTTAGCACATATTATTCCCCTCCAAGCCCTCCACACTCCAACCAACTGAACTCCACCTTGGAATAAGCACTATGATCTTATGCTGTCTCTTATGACTGAAATATTCTCCCTCTCTTTACCTACTGAATCCTACCCATCTCTTAAAGCCCAATTCAAATGTTCCCTCTTCCAAAAACTCTTTCCTGATCCTCAGAGATGTTAATAACCTTCTCTCTCAGATCTCACATAGCATTTGAAAAAACAAAGACTCCAATGAATTTATCTAATATATTTGCAGCTATCTATGTTAGTATCTTACTCTTTAGGATTTTCTACACAGAATATCGAATTATTTGCAAAAAGAAATCATCTTGTTTCTTCTTGGACTAGGTTTATTCCCTCAGTTTCTTTTTCTTGTCTTATTGCTATAGCTAGCATTTCATGTACTACATTAAATAACAGTAGTGATAAAAGGCATCTTGGCATCAGCTTTCCAACCTTTCTCCATTACAAATGTTGGTCTTGGTTTCAGACAAATACTAAAGACCATGTTAAGGAAAAGTCAATGTATTATATATACATTACTGTACTTTCTAATGCTTCTAACAGAAATAGGTTTTGGATTTTGATAAGAAGCTTTCTCAGCATCTATCGATTTGGTTGTGGCTTTTATCCACTGTTATTAATACTGTTTATCAGGTTTGTGGCTGTCTCTACACTGAATCAAGCCCGCTTTCCTGGCATAACTCTAACACGACTACGCCGCGTGATATCTTAATACGCTAGAGCATGCTTGTCAATATTTAATTCAAGATTTTTGCACGATGATCATTAGGGGCCGTCGTGTCTCCGATCTGTCTTTTCCGTGTTCAGTTATTAATATTATATTATTATTGTTATTATAGAAAGAATTTCTTTAGAAGAGTCTCTTCCTATCTTTGCAAACTATTTATATAATACTGGAATTAGTTGTTCTTTGACAGAATTCTTTTGTAAATCCATCTGGTCCTAATGGGGTTTTTTTGTCCCCTTTGGGAGTTCATTTATGGCTGGTTCAAGTTCCTCTTCTGATATTGGGTTATCTTAAATAGTTTATTCTTCTTTTGTTAATCTGGGTATTTTATTTTTTGTAAGTATTTATTTCATCTAAGTTATCGATTTTGTTGGCATACAATTGGGCAAAATAATTTCTGATAGTTTCCTTTATTTCCTCTTCATTTGTTGTAACTATGCCTTTTTACATTTTGGATATGAATAATTTGATTTCATTCTCTCTTTTTTAAAACCAGACTAAGCTAACTATTACCGTTTTTAAAAAAATCGGCTTCTACTTTTATTTCTCAATTGAATGGAATTTTTTGTTGTCAATTTTGTTCATCTCTTCTTTGGTTATCATGTATTTCTACTTTGGTGGCATTAAGAGTTTTTGCTTTGTTGCTTTTTTAGTTGTTTTAGGGGCATCCTCAATTCATTAATTTTTTCTTTCTTTTATTGATAAAAGCCTTATTAGTATCTTATGCTTCTATTAGAACATAAGATCTAAAATATAATAAAACATAATCTCTAAAATAGTGCTCTGCAACATGTAGGTGCTTAACAAATTCATGTTGTGTCTGTACGATATCCTTGCAGGCACAATAGAAAGATACGGACAAAATGATATAGTAAATTTATGCAGATTCAGAACAGAGTGAATGACTGGACCCAAAAAGTAATGATAAGAATGACTGTCAGCTATATCAATAAAACAAAAAAATTACAAGAATTAAAAAT
>CM053582.1:201741331-201784979 GCA_028627135.1 Pseudochirops cupreus
GTCAGAGGACATGAACAGGCAGTTTTCAGAAGAAATCAAAGTTATCAGTCACATCAAAGTCTGTTCTAAATCACTACTGATTAGAGAGATGCAAATTAAAAGAACTGTAAGCTACCACCTCACACCTTTCATATTGACTAACATGACAGAAAAGGATGACAAATGCTGCAGGAAATGTGGAAAAAAATAAGGCCAGAGTTGGGAACTGATCCAACCATTCTGGAGAACAATTTGGAACTATGTTCAAATAAACTGTGCAAACCCTTTGATCCAGTAATATCACTACTAGGTCTGTATCCCAAAGAGATCAATGAAGAGGGAAAAGGACCTATATGGGCAAAAATATTTATAGCAGTTCTTGTGGTGGCAAAGAACTGGAAATTGAGAGGATGCTCATCAACTGAGGAATGGCTGAACAAGTTGTGGTATATGATTATTACAGAATACTATTGTACTGTAAGAAATGATGAGCAGAATGGTTTTCAAAAAAACCTGGGGAGACTTACATGAACTGATGCAAAGTGAAGTAAGCAGAACCAGGAGAACATTGTACACAGTAAGAGCAATACTGAAAGGATGATATCTGTGAAAGATTTAGCTACTCTGATCAAGATAATGATCCAAGATAATTCTTAAGGACTTGCAATGAAAAATGCTCTACACCTTCAGAGACACAATTGATGAATTTTGAATGTAGACTGCAGCATACTTTTTAAACTTTATTTTTCTCATTTGTATGTGTATGCGTTTTCTTTTGCAACATGACAAGATAGAAATATGTTTTGCAAGACTCCTCACGTATAATCAATGACATATTGCTTACATTCTCAAGGGGGTGGGACAGAAGTAGGAGGGAGGCAAAGAACTCAAAACTCAAAATTTTGAAAAACTAATTGTTAAAAAATAGTATATATAATTTGGAAATATTTAATAAAACAAAAATACGTTTTTTAAGAAATTGATATCAACTTATCCAAGTGTCCCAGTGATCTGTCCTTAACTCTGAGGTATTCAATATTTAATTTGGTTTAAGTATGCTTACCAAATCTAGGAAAAATAGCAAATATGAATGAATAGAATCAGGATCCAAAAATTTTTGACAGGCTAAGACAGTGGCTAAATCTATTCAATTAAGTAAGATTTGGGAATGCTCAGCATACGGAAGCAAAGGCTTATTGAGAACATGTTAGCTGTTTGAAGAACTATTGTGAAGAACAGGAATTAAACTTAAGAGACAAGAACTAGGAAAAATAGATTAAGTCACAAAGAAAGAGGTTTTGGTTGAATATAAGGGAAAACCTCCTAACCATTAGAGCCATGCCAAAGTAGAATGGGCAGCCTTGAGGTGCAGTGAGTTAACTGTGACTTGGAGAGGAAGCTAGATGGTCACTTGCCAGGGATACCACAGAAAGAACTGTTGTTCGGGTACAGACTGGCCTAGATAACCTATTAAGTTCCTTCCCACTATGAGGTTCTGTGCTGCTCTGACAATGAAATCTTAGTTCTTGAATCTAGATGATTTAACAAGATCCAGTTCCAGGGGCAACTGGTCTGTAAAAGTCTGTTTTCCCCCAGCTAAAAGTGACTTCTCCTTCCTTCAAGTTTACCATCACACTTTCTTTGTTTCCATCTTTCCCCCTTTTCACTTCCGACTTATTTGTGTACTTGTCATCTGCCTCCTTTTATTTAGATAAGAAGCTCCTTGGAGGCACCGGTCTATCCTTCATCTTCGTGTCCCCAGCACCATGCACAGTGCTTTGAAGATAGTCAGTGCTTCATAATTGTTCAATGAATAGAATTAACAAGTCTGTGGGTTCAGATTAAAACAATTTATTTTAAAAATTCAAAAAGAAACATGAATGGGTAAGACATTCTGTGTGGCTTGATGCTTATATGCATGTTAACATCCATGGAAAGAAATTCAACTGACAAGCTACTATACTGTTCTTTACTTACGCTGCCGCCGCCGGACTTTAAAAACTGTCAGAAATGCTGCAATTACAACAGAAAATCCTCCAACAGTACAAGTCAAACGAGCACTCACTGGACTTGGAGAGAGAAGACCTGAGTTTGAATCCTGATCGTGCTACCTTTGTGATCGTGGGCAATTCATTTAGTTTTTTCATCTGTCAAATGAGGGACCTGGAGCTTATGCGCTCCCTATGAAGAAGCCTCCCTATTATATCTGCCAGGGACACGCCTTTCTCTGGTAAAAATGAAGAGAATAAGAATGCTCTGGGATAAGTTATAAAATGTTTACAGAAATATATTTTATCACCATAAAAAAAGATGAATCAGCAAGGGGAAAAAACTCAAAGGATGCCATTTCAGGAGATACAATTTCATAAATTTGATGCCACCTCATCTTTTCACTCTAATGGTTAGGGGTATGTGAAATAAAGGAAGAGATTCCCCTAAGGGCTAATAACAGGGTGTTTCAAAGATGGAGTCAGGGTACAGGAATAAGTGGGTGTTCTGACAAAAGAAATTAAAGGACAGTGCACAAGGGTAGGGCAGGAGACACAAGACAGCATGCTCTCGGAAGAGTCAAGTCATACATTATATGGAATCTACAGGTTCTGACTGAACTCGAGGAAATGCCTTTGTAACCTATGGAAAGTTACCAAGAGGGTGAGGTTAAATGGGGGTTAGGGAAATTTATTCAGGAATTACCCCAGCCCATCCCAGGGACCTTGAGCTCAGACTGGAAAGAAGGGTCAAATAGATGGATGGAGGAGGAAGAGGTGCTCAGAAAAGCCTTTTGTCCATTGCTGGAAAGGGTATAATGGGAGCTGGCCGACAGAGATCTGTGTCAATGCGGTGAATGCCAGTGTTCCTCCAGGCGCCAGCCAGCACCCACCAACTGCCAAAAAGCAGCACACTGACACCAACCAGTCCACAATGATAAGGCTGAGAGCAGTCCAGATGTGCTCTCAGGTGAGCTAAGTACAGGGACACGCCTCAGTTAGATTAAGGACAGAGAACAAAAGCAAAAGCCAGTGGTGGTTTGGTTTGAATGTTTCTGCGTGCTTATCTCTGACAGAGGACGGGACTGTGGAGCACTGATTCTTTTTGCAGGAGTTTTGTTTTGTTTTTTTGCTTTAAAAAAATATTTTTATTATAAATTCAGTAATTATCAACACAAACATTTCAACATATAAAGAGCAAAAAGAGGAACACATGAGAAACTATAAATTTGTTCCATAGTTTGCTATCAAACGGAGATTTTTTTTAATGTTAAAAGGTAGTTAACAAATTTGTCCTGTTTGTGTCCCTTTCTGAACTTGTTTTTCAGTTGTTCAGCAACATCTGACTCTTCGTGATCCCACGGACCATACTGTCTGTGGAGCTCTCTTGGCAGACACTGGAGTGGTTTGCCATTTACTTCTCCACTGGATTAAGGCAAAGAGAGGTTAGTTAAGTGACTGCCCCAGGGTCACACAGGTAGTAAGTGTCAGAGGGCAATTTGAATTCAGATCTTCCAGATTCCAGGTCCAACACTCTACTTACTGAACCACGTTGCTTCCTCCTAGGCAAAGAGATTAATGACATGTCCAGGGTCATACAGTTATAAGCATCTGAGACCAAATTTGAACTCAGGTCTTCCTGACTCCAGGCCCAGCACTCTTATCATCTACTGCATCATGTAGCTGCCCTGAACTTGTTTTACTGATGCTCTTTTCTATTTTATCTATTACTACCCACAAATTCACCCTCTTCCAACCCATACAAGCTCTCATTTTAAACAAATAAATACTGTCTGGCAGAAAAAAAAAATCAACACACTAGCTATGTCTAAAAATGTACATCTCTTTCTGCACCTTTAGTCCATGACCTTTCTTGCCAAAAAATATATGATGTGCTTTACCATCCATCAGCTTTCTGAAATCATGCTTGGCAACTGTGTTGATTAGAGTTCTAAAATCTTTCAAAGTTGTTTTTCTTTCTCCTACTGTGGCCATCCTGTAAATTTTTCTCCTGGTTTTGCAGCAGGGATTCTTAATGCTTTTCTTAGGATCACCAGAGTGCTTAGTAACTCCACAAAAGTGCCAAGACACCATGAGTCGTGAGCTGACGTGAGCTGTGATAAAGTAAGAGAAGAAAACAACTAAAAGAGGAGAATTAAATTAAAAGGGCTAACTTCTGAGTCAGAGAAACCTTGTCAAATGCATAAACAAAAGCACGGTTATCACTGAGATATGCTGGTCTCCTGGCCGCTAGGTGTTGCAGTGAATAGAGCACCGGCCCTGGAGTCAGGAGGACCTGAGTTCCAATTTGACCTCAGACACTTGACACACTAGCCGCGTAACTTTGGGCAAGTCGCTTAACCCCAACTGCCCTCCACAAAGCAAAAAAAACAAGAGAGAGAGAGAGAGAGAGAGAGAGAGAGAGAGACACGCTGGTCTCATTCAAATCAGCATCAAGGAGAAAAAGAGGAAAAGCCAGGGTTGGTAGTATGTGTGCCCTGAGTGACTGGCCTTTGAAGAACTGATTTTGTATGACTGGAATAGGGGAGGTTTGTACTCATATTCACTATGGGAAAAGTTTGGAGAAAGCAGAAATGGTTAATAGAGGATTCCATGGAGAAGTAATAGAAGTTTCTTTAGGTCTGGAGCTGTTTTAATGGGAACTGTTCTGGCCAAACAGATAACAAAATTAAAAGAAGGAAGGAAAAAGGGAGAAAATAGGATAAAAAGAATAATCACAAAATAAATAAAGAAACCCAGACCCACAAAATAGTTATATAAACCATTTCCTCCTGATTTCCAAAAACTTTCCCATAGTGAATGCTATAGGGGTCTCTATAAACCAAAGCCAACTGTCAGTGATTCAAAGGCAGACAATCTACTTTGTGGATTATTCAGACCATAAGTACTTCTCTTCCTGCCCCTTGTTCTTTCTAAGGAAAAGAAACAAAGGTTCGTATGGGGAGAGGGGGAAAGGAACCCTCATGGTATCCCAAAGTGCTAACCACACTCCACCCCGGACTACTTCCTTTAACCTATCTGTTTGCTTTATAGAAAGATAAGAGATAAAAGCTGAGTAGCGATAAAAGAGAAGACAGTCAGCAAAAGAATATGAGAAAAGTGCTCTGGACTAGTTCTGTCCACTCAGAAGAGAAAGTAGGGAACTGAAGCTATCAGAAAAAGGACAAGCCTGCCTTCCCCTCAGTCCCAAGGGCTAGAAAGAAGTCTCTCCAGTCTAGTCTGGCTGCTCTCTGTTGCCTCTGATTGATTCTCTATCCAGAGGGCCAAAAGTGAGCAGCCAACCTGATTTGTCACTGTGCCTAATACACTCCCTTTATTAAGCCAAGTTACTTTCAGAAGTATCCTATAAGCCCCACTGCCCCTCCATGATTAGAATCACCATTCTCAGTATTAGAAGGGACTTCCTTCAGAGGTCAGCTACCCCAAATGAACAGGTATCGACTCCAGGACACCCTGACAAGGGCTTCCCCAAACTTTGCTCCAAGACTTCCAGCGATAGGAAACTCACTACACCCTACAGTAGCCCATTCCACTTTCAGCTGTGCTTTGGAAAAGGCTGCCCCTCAAGCCTGGAATACACTCCCACCTCATCTCTATCTCTGAGAATACTTAGCTTCCTTCAAAACTCAGCTCAAATAACACCTCCTATATCGTGCCTTTCCTGATTTTCGGCTCCCTCAAGTACAGAATGCCTCCTCCCCCAAAAAATTACCTTATATTTATTTTGTATATACTTACATGTGTACATTTCTGGTTAGAATGGGCTCTTCCCCTATAATGGGGGGAGGAGGGACAGAAACAGCTAGATACATCCATCGGTGTGACCAATTAGCAGCAAAAGAATTCCATCAACTCCTTAGTGCATCCTTATCTAGTTTATTAGTGAAATTGATATATTCAAAGGTGCCTGAGGTCCCCTTACACAAGAATGATGCATTTGTAAAGGGCTATAGCTTTTGTTCTCCTGAATATTAAGCATTCACAAACCATCAATTCATTATGTAGTCCTGGAATAGTTGACCAGATCCTAGAGGGACCTGAAGAGTACCACAGCCTGCCTTGGATCCCAATGAAAGGAACCTAAGCAACTATATCCACAGACCAACACATGTCCTTACTACATCCTTTATTTAAAGATAAATTATATATAGGCAAATTCCCTGGGAATATGCACTGTCTCTCTGGTTTAGATCCAAATGAACTATTACAGAAGCCATGTTTTATACCACAGCACTCAGTACAGTACAGTTATCCCTTCCACATTGTGGGGGTTAGGGACAAGGCACCCCCCCAATCTAGAAAACCTGCATAAAATTTTTTGGCCCTCCCTTCATACCAGAGAAAAAGTTTTAATTTTTTTCTTTTTCTACAGTACCTTACTGTAAAATTGGGGTTAAGTATTTGGTCATAGGCTCTGTGTCATCCACTGGCCTTCAAGTGTCATCTGTGGCTTCTTCAAAACTCCCCCAAAATTCCCATTTAATTTCTTATTTCAACCCACAATATATTGAAACTGCAAGGGTGAAAGTCACCATGTGAAAGGGATAACTGTATTAAGTTTACAGTAGGAGCTAAATAAAAATTTGTCTGTTTACTGAGAGTCAGGAGCACAAGATTCATGAAAGCACTACAACTCAACTGTGCCTACAGAATCTTTGCTTCTTGTTTATTCTATAAGGTGCTCCTAAGTCTGTTATTTCTTACTATTTCTAACTCCAAGTTCTTAGTCTTAGGAGGCCAGCATGGAATAAACATGAACAGGATGTGATAGGACAAGCTGAGATTAAAGGAATACTCCACATTCAGTCATGTGCCACAGCCTCCCTAACAAAATCTGTCTTCTACACCTCCACCTTATTCCTATGTCTCAGCACATCTCTCTGCACACTCCAAAGTTGATCTTAGAATAATGGCATTCATTCCCTTCCTACACAATACACCCCGTATTTCTACTTGTCTTCACAAATTGTACTTACCAAAAGGAGGAATGGGGGAAAAAAGACAAGATGCAAATAAAGCACATCACTAGAATACAGATCCAAGAGTCTAGATTTAGCTTAGAATTATCTGCAAATAAATTTTTAAAATTTCTTTTTTTCCATAGTTCAAGGTTAGAACAAGATTCTCTCTATTTTGACTCTATGTCCCTTGAATAACAAAACTAATTTCTGTTTTAGAGAAGATCTAATCCATATGAATTTTTCTCTTCCTCGCATCAATCATTACCTTTTCACTAGGCATTCTTAGGTTCCCCACAACCTAAAAAATTGTTCTAAAGAGGATGGAAGGTGAAACATTTTGCCTAAAGGGGGTTAGTCTTTGCACCCGGTTTCTTTCTCAAGGCTGAAAAGTTAGATTTGCCTTGTCTTTGGGCATAATACTAAAGATCATCTTTTAAATAATATTTTTACTTGGACTAGGTAGAACTCAAAACTCCAAGAATTCAAGAACCATGGGTCAAAACAAAAAGTCACTGGTTCTTGGATGCACAGCAAAGAAGCTACGCTTTTAAAAGAAACAACAACATTCAAGGAGAAAAAAGCCCACAAAGATACTCACGATATATACAGATAGTACTTGAGAACAAAAATTCTAGATAGCTAGCATTTATATAGTGCTTGACTACTGTCTCATTTGATTCTTACAAAAACCCTGTGAGACGGATATTATCCTGACTTTGCAGATGATACTGTTCAATTAAGTGAGTTACAGAGAAGGAAACTGAGGCTGATAGAGATTATAGATTACTTGCCCAGAGCCATACAACTAGTTTCTGGAGCAAAACTCAATCCCAACATTTATTAAGTGCTCACTATGTTCCAAGTATCATGCTAAGTGCTGAGGATACAAAGGAAAAGGAAAGCAGGGTTCCTTCCCTAGAGGGGTTCACATCCCAATGGGAGGGACAACCTACAAACAATTAAGTACATGTAAGATGTATATGGAAGAGAAGGGAGGTAATCTCAGAGGGAAGGCACTATCAAGGAGTGAGGGAGAGGGGGGAAAACAGGACAGGATGGGGAAAGGCCTCCTGCAGAAAATGGGATTTGGGATGAGTTTTGAAGGAATGAGGAGGGACAGCATTCTAGGCATGGAGGACAGCCACAGAAAAAGCACAGTGTCAAGAGACAGAGCGGCATGTATTAGGAACAGCAAGAAGTCAGGTGTTTCTGGATAATAAAATAATCGGGTCGGGGGGAGATAAAATATAGGTTGAGAAAGATATGAACGTGCAAGTACAGGATTTTAAATGACAGTGTTTTGTACTTGGTCCTGAAGGTAATAGGGAGTTACTGAAATTTATTGAGTAGGATAAGGTCATATGGTCAGACTTGTACTTTAGGAAAATCACTAAGCAAATAAATGAAGGATGAACCAGAGCGAGGAGAATCTCAAAGCAAGGAGACCAACCAAAGGACTACAGCAACAGTCCAGGTGCGAAGTGATGAGAATCTACACGCTTGAGTGGTGGCTGTGTGAGTGGTGAGGATGCACATGCATACATGCATAATATATATGTGTATGAGAGAACTGTTGTGAGAGTCAAAAATAACGGGTTGGCCATAGGTTGGATACGTGGAGTAAATATGAGAGATGAGTCAAGGACGACCCCAAGTTTTTGAGCCTGGGTGGCTGTGGGTTGGATGGTACCCTCAAGAGTCAAAGGTAAGTTTAGAAAAGAGGAGGATTTAGAGGGAAAGATAATGAAGGAGCTTTGTTCTCAACATGCTATGTTAAAGACACCTACAGAAAGTCACATGTTCTATCGAGCATGTCATAGAATCAGAGCCAATAAAGGACCAACTCAATTACTCCCTGCAGATTTATAAAGCAAATGTTTGCAGTTACAAATTATGAATGCTATCAACAAATTTTATAAAATAAAGAAACACCCACCCAGGTATCAGCAACACCTGATGAGTGCTGTCATCACTATGCTGATCAGCTGTGTATGACTGGCATCATTTCTGGTGAAAGGAATTTTATGTACCTGATCTCATCCTCACCTCATTGCTTCTTTTGCAATTCATCAAGCAGTTATTGTCTTATCCCTTAATTCCTCTTTGTTTCTCAAGCACTCAGCTTTTTTTTTAGTGTGCAATTGTTTTTTTTTTCCACTCAATCATTTTCCTACACATCTTACTACCTTTTGTTCCAGTCACCTAACAATTTTCTCTTTTCCCCTTTTTCTACCACTGTTATCCCACTCCACTACCATTCACCATCACCCCACTACCTACATTCACAACCCACTTCACCTTTCCCACACCTACTATCATCCTTTCGGAACTTCCTATCTTTCTTTCTACCAACATTTCCTTTCTCTCTTTCTGTTAGCAACTCTTCTTCCCTGTCCCACGCTGACTTTCTATGCCAGTTCTCTGCTACCCAAATGAATGACTGCGTGGAGTGGCTGCCCATTATACAGCACTTCATGCCTCTCGTAAGAGGATATAGACATCCGCTTACTCACGAAGCCTGCTCGCATACTGGCGGGTCTAGGTTACCAAAGAAAGGCCAGCGATCACCTTGCATACACTCAAATTCTCTCAAGAGTTAACACTGTTGTGAGGAGAATATAATACCCCTACTCATCAGCCCTCATAAGTGTTTATTTACATAAACCAGTTACTAACAATGATAAACATACTCACTTACTTAGAAGTGAGGCAAAATAAATAATAATAGCATCACAAATACACGTATATTAAAGCAAATGTGGGAAATAATAAATACACTACAATCTACACAGAGACTGGATCATGCTCTCCCACTGACGCGCTCAGTATCCTTGGCAGAGAACGGACATACAAAGAAGCCTGGCAGCGGAGTACAGGAGGGTGGAAATCCCACAACTCTGGGCAGAAGGCTTTGAACGTACTGGTTCTTTCAGAACATGAGAATAGCATGAAACCGCCTCTCTGACAACTGCCTATTTCCTGGTCCTCATGGTTCTCTAGCTGGACAAGTCCTCTTCTATTATTGAACCAACAAAACATTTATAAGCACTCTCAACACAAAATTATCCTTACAAGAGTGTTGGAAAAGTATTACATTACTCAATTGGTTAGCAGAGACCCACCAAGTTTAGGAGGCTTGCTATCTCTGGGCGCTACAGACCAAAACAGTCAACTATTTACTCAACAAGAGTCCGTAGCTCAGTTTCTTTTCTCATACATTAAAGAAGCTGCAAAACATATCTTTCCACTCTCTGCTTTTCTCTCCTTAAAGTACAGAGGTTGTTGTTCTTTGTCCTTAATTCTAGAAGAAGACCATGACAATAAGTCTTTTTGAAAGACTTCACCTTTCTTAAACTAATTAGAGAGGTCTTTCTTATCGATAAGCTGGAATTGAAACTATTTTCCAGAGGGCTTAAATCTTTATTCAAACAATCAGGAACCAGCAGCAAAAGCCTTCTTAGCAGCTGACTGCTCCTGTGCTCATTTCTTCAAACAGCGAGGACAAAGCCTCTTTTAAGCCCCCTGTTGAGTTTTCCTCTCCAGCTGATTCTTCACCACTCCAATCGTAGCCTCCACTTTACATACCATGTAATGGCTTAAGGCAGAGTCTCCAGATTCTCAGTGACTCACCTTTCACTTATGATGTAAGAACTCATCAATTTTCTCCTGCAAAATTAATAGTCCTTATTTAATCATTCCTCAGTCTTTAAACAGTTATGTAATTTTTCTTTCTTTTTTTTTAGTTTTAACTTCTTAGGTCTTAAAATAATTACATATAAATGAACTGAAGAACAATAATGCCCTGTAGCTCTCAGTTCTTAAAATGTTCCTCCATCTCAAGCTGGATTCTTGAAACTGTATTTCTTCATACTCATATGACATCAGATTTTAGTTAATAAAAGTTACTTCTTTGCCCCTTAAAACCATCAAACTATTAACATAAAAATGAGACATCCTACATACTCTGAGAAATGATTTAATGATTTTGTACTTATGCCACAGTTCTCTATCCAAAAAAATACTCAAATCCCACCTCAAAGTCAGATGTCTGTAAATATGCATGTATAATGTTTTAATTAAAACAAACCTATTTTCCTACTCCTTGTAGGCATCAAATTTGATGTTTAATTCTTTTCTCTTTAAGCAAAAGTATTTTTTCTGCCCTTTTGACAACTGAACTGCTTTACATGAAAAGTATTATTACCTTAAAGCAACAGTACATTACACAAGGAAATTCAATTCTACCCTTCAGTGCAGGGAAGGTCATAACTATGGGGAGATCTATAAAAGATACTCAAAAAGACTAGGTAGAGAAAAGAAGCATGAAGGCAGGAGGCAAAGTGTAATAAGCTAGTGACGATCTGAAAGTACATTATGCTGACATTAGCTCAAAATAATCTCTTGTACAACATTCAATGTTTCCTAACGTGGTATTTAGCAAAATCACATATTGTGTACTTACGCTGAACAATGAATTCTCTAAACTGATGAGCACGAAGATAATGTGAAAATATTTTTAATTCTTCAAATTAAATATAATATTAACTCAATACTAAAGGAAAAATTATCTCCACCTCTTTGATATTTACTTCAATAAAAATCCTATGTTTATTTCTTCATTCATTCAATTCAACATATACTCATTAAACATCTGCTACATAGGAGGCAGTGTGCAGGATGGTGGGAATGTAAGACTAAACTAAAAAGCAATCCCTACCCTCAGGGAGCTCATTTGCTTGTGAGCAAGTTTCCCAGATTTGAGAGCTGCACAGTAGTATTTTGGAGACAGTCTACATGGAGTCTAACATCAGAGGCAGGGTGATGCCAAGGAGAGAGGGCGGGATTTGGATTCAGAGACCAAATGTTCACATTCTACCACCTACATTAAATGAAACAAATCACTTAACTTGTAGGTCTTGATTTTCTCACCTGTAACATGAAGATTAGAACAGATGTCCTCAAAGGTACTCATTCTAAATCTATGACCAGTAAGAAGGAAATCCATTAAGACAAAAAAAGTCAAGGGGATTAGAAAATACTTTAATAAAGAAGTTTTCAAATGGGTGCCCAGAAATTTGATGATAGAAGTATAATAAGAACAAGTAATAACAGGCAGCAAGGTGGCTCAGTGGATAGAGCACTGGGCTTGGAATCAGGAAGATGCGAGTTCAAATCCAACCTGAGACACGCAGCAACTGTGTGACCTTGGGCAAGTCACTTAACTTCTATTTGCCTTAATCCACTGGAAAAGGAAGTAGCAAACCACTCCAGTATCTTTGCCAAGAGAATTCCATATAGGGTCACAAAGAGTTGAACATAACTGAACAACAATAACAGACTATTTGGAAACAGAGAGTTTACCAACAGTCATTACATGACAGCAAACAACTTGAGGGTAGAGGTAGAGGTCAAGTCTTTCCCCTTTAATCAAAAGTAGAACAGAGTAGCATCTTTAGCCTTGGTCTAAGAAAAGCAAACATAAATCCTTGACTAAATGGTTTCAGATCAAAACAACAACACACTCTGAAATCCCAAGTTTTGAGAGCTAATAAATGTAAACATAAGATGGTGTGATATATTGCCTTCTAGTATAAATACATAGAAAAATCACTTTAATCATCCATTTCACATTTGAAGACTAGAAACTAGAAGCCCATCAAGGAAGAGAAATCTTTACACAAATAGTTTAAAAGTCCAAGAATCAGTCCTCCTTTTACCAGATAGATAGCCATGACTTGGAAGCTCCTTACAGAACTGTTATGTAAAGTCCGTTTTAAAGTCCGTAGATGCTCAGAATATCTCTTTAGCATTTTACATGGCTAAAATTAATGACCTGAAAGCACAAAGCTTCAAAATAAACTATAGCATGCTCAAGCAATGCTCTAAAGAACATTTGGGAGCTCAGCCAGGACTAAAGAATGGAGTGATATTTTAATTAACTTACCTGTGTGAAAATTTCCTTGGCAGACCATCATCAGCTGGAATGCAAAATACTCATTACACACCAATCTATAGTGTTTAATAGCCTACACTTAAAATAATTAGGTGGTTATTTCACACTTGGCCATGCTCTCTGGGAGAGCTCATAAGTTTCACACACTAGGTTTTGTTTGGGCCTGTGGCTACTGTCTAAATAGCATGCTACTATTTTTTGAAAGGAAATTCAGGCTAAGCCCCAAGTTCAGCAGTTCATAACTCTGTGGGGTCAATCAGAATATAAAGAAAATTAAATGAAATATAAACTCTTCTTAGTTTGTCCTTCTCTAATCCAAAGGAAAATTTGGTATGGATTCTTGGTTTCTTATCTCCAGGTCTTTCCACTGAAATCTAATACTTCATTGCAGCATGGAGGTAACCCCTAGTTCTTGAAGAGTTTGGGATAAAGTACCAATACAAGCACCCACAAGTTCTAGCAAGCCGGAAAGATTTCAAGGCAGGTCCAAAAAATGAACTGTATGTCTGTCATCTGAGGACCAGCCTAGCTAAATGTGAAGGTTAAGCACCAGATAACTTATTTTGGGGACAGCAGCAAATCATGCATAATTTTTTACTAAATCAAGACTGAGACACACACTGCAGGAGGGCCTGAGTACAAACAGAAAAGAAATCACGGATCTTTGGAAGTATATTTCCTTCAACAACAACAAAAGGAAGAACAGCTGACCTGAGGGGAGAGGAAGGCAAGTGTTATTAATTTCTCCAACAAGACCATTAGCCTCTTTCTGATTCTGAAGATCCCACTCTCCTAACTTAAAGGAGATTTTCTCCCCAAATATGGCAATGATACAGACTGCACAAAAACCTCTCTGCATCACTTGGAGTGGAGGGGCATGGCGTGGAGCTAACTCCAAGAATGACAAAGTCTGTGAAAAAAACCAACAGACATAGCCAGCACCCACGGAGAAAATTACTAAGGTAAACTGCACCTTATAGACATGGAAGATCCCAGCACTGGGATGTGTATTTCCCATGAGCATCTTAGTTTAAACTATACAAATTAAATCGAAGGTCTTTGTCTCCAAGAAGGTCATCAACATGTCCAAAGCAACAGAATTCCTTCTATCTAATGATGTTAGGGAAGATGTCACAGTCATAGTCTGAGAAGTCTTTTTTTTTTTTTTTGGCCAAATGATTACCTTCAATAAGGATATTTTTAGGCATCTCAAAAATTTCACTTATTTGCTTTCATTTTCAGAAAGAAGAATATAAAACATGAAAATAGGACATTTTTTTAAAAAACTAAGCAGGTTAATTTTTTTCAGCAGTCCTTACAAAAAAATTTTAATACTTCCTACTCAGATGATATACTGGACTTAATATACTCTAGATTCCCATTAAGAATATCCTAAAATTATCCTAGAGTCAGAAAAAAACAAAGTATACAGAAAGAAATAGTTTAGGACAAGTAAAGAATTGTTCTGGGAATAAGAAAACAAGTCTATTTACAACCTTATTACTGTCTTGCCTTGTGAACTTTGTTAGGCATCCAGAAACTAAGTGAATCAGTTGTTTATCAAAGTAATTTAGAATCAGAACACAAATATGCTACGAAATTCTAGGGATAGGCATTTGTGAAAATACCTTGGAATTCCTCACACGTGGCCTTTAGATTGATTTTATCCATAAGAGAGAATTCAATAAATCCAGTGTTTATTAAGTTACAGCCCTCAAGAAGCTGACAATCTAAAAAGGGCTGATTAAAATGAATATACTAATATTTTTAAATCTTTGTAGATTCACTTCAGATGTGAGAATTCCCTCAACCATAGACATATCCTATCTCACTAAATAGTTCAAGCAAAGTACTTTGACTAAGGGAACATAGATGATTATGTTTCAGGGGCAAGATCTGAACCCAAATCTTCCTGAGTACAAACCCAACAATCTACCAACTCTGCAATGGTGACTTGACACTAATATACTACAAGGCAAAATGTGAGAAGTACAAAAGACATTCAAAGTGCCACAAGAAATTTGAAGAAAGGATCACTTTCAAGTTGGAGGGCAAGGGAGATGTAGATCACAGAAGGTAGAAAATGAAGTAAAGTCTGGTCCTAAAGAAAGGAAAGCCTCCAACAGAACATGAATAAGGAGAGATAATGACAGTATTTACCTTCCTCAAACAACTCAAAGTCACTTGGCACAGTGATTCCTCTGGATACTGAAAGAACAGGCAGAAGAGTATGCTGAATCACAGACATTTGAAAGATCAAGGAGATGAAGAGAGATACTGTTGGATTGGAGAAAAGTAAATGTCATAATTTTCCAAAATGAGATGAGAATAGAATTCATGAACTATAGGCCAATAAGCTCCATTTCATTTTCTTGGGAATTCCTAGGATGTGTTTTTTTAAATAAATTTATTATTTATTTATTTTCAGCATTCTTTTTAAAAAAATTTTAGTTCTGAATTCTTTCTTCCTCTCACCCCCTCCTCCACTCATTGAGAAGGGCAAGCAATGTGATATCAATTATACACATGACATAAAACATATTTCCCTACTAGCCATGATGCAAAAAAAAAGCAAGAAAAAGAAAGTGAAAAAACTTATGCTTCAATCTACACTGAGACTTCATCAGTTCTCTCTCTGGAGGTGGAGAGCATTTTTCACAATTAAGTCCTTCAAAATTATCTTGGATCATTGTTTTGATCAAAACAGCTAAGTCTTTCACAACTGACTGTCCTTACAACATTGCTGTTACTGTGCACAGTGTTCTTTTGGTTCTGCTTATTTCACCTCATACAAGTTCATTGTAAGTTTTTTCTGAAACCATTCTGCTCATCATTTCTTAGAGCACAACAGTATTCCATCACAATCACGTATCACAACTTCTTCAGTCATTCCTCAATTGATGGGCATCCTTTTAATTTCTGATTCTTTGCCACCACAAAAAAGCTACTATAAATATCTTTATACATCTAGGTCCTTTTCCTTTTTCTTTGATTTCCTTGGGATACAGAAACCTGGTACTGGTATTACTAGGTCAAAGGGTACAAACAGTTTCATAGACCTTTGGGCATAGCTCTAAATTGTTCTTCAGAAATGTTTGGACTAGATCGTGACTCCACCAACAGTGCGTTAATATACCTATTTTTCCACATCCCCTCCAGCATTTGCCATTTTCTCTTTTCTGTCATATAAGCCAATCTGATAGGTGTGAGGTGGCACCTCAGAGTCCTAGAATGTATTTTGAAAAAATAGCTAATAAACATACAGAAAAAGAAGCAGTGGTCACCAATGACCGGCTTGCATTCGTCAAAAACAGGGCATGTTAGGTTGACCTTACTTCCTTTTTGAAAGGGTTAATTACTAAACTGGTAGATCAGGGAAATGTTTTCAATTGAGTTTCTTTAACATCTTAATGAAGTTTTTCATAAACTTTTATCCTCTTCTCTTATAAAAAAAAACAGATGCCAGTACAATTAGAGAGAGTCAGAACAAGTTAAATGGTCAGATTCACATGGTAAATGTGAATTTCTCCTCATCAGGAACCACTGAAAGGAGGTCACCAATGAAAGGCCCAGGGATGTGTACTGGAGCCCATACTGTTAAACATTTTAATTAATGACTTAAACAGAGGTCTAGTTAACACACTCAATAACAGCACCAGAATCCATCCACAAAGATCATGACAGGTTAGAACACTTGTGACTTTTAATAACATAAAATTTAACAGGGACAAATGTAAGTTCTTACACTTGTAAAGTCTATTTTTTTAACCCAAACAAAAGATGGAGAAGGTATAATTAGAAAGCAATTCTTCCAAAACATATCTGAGGTTTTTAGCGGCCAGGAAGCTCAGTATGGATTAAAGATGACAGCCCACAAAGCTAATGTGATCTTGCTACATGTAGTAAGAGGCAAAGCTTTCCAGGATAAAGAGGAGATAGTCTCCCTGTACTCTCTGCTGCTCTAACTCCAGCCCCCACACCTCGGTCTGGGCACTAGTTTAGGAAGGCAATGGATAGGTTCCAACAGACAATAGTCAGAATGTCAAAGGGCCTTGAGTCCATGACATGAGTCCTTTAACTCTGGTTAAAGGAACTGGGGATGATTAGGCTAGAGAACAGAAGGCTCATGGAGTATGTGAAAGCTGTTTTAAGTATTTGAAAGGCTGTCCACATGAATAGTGGATTAAATTTCTTCTATCTGGCCTTGGAGGGAAGAATCAGGAGTGAGTTGTGGAAGTTGCGAAGATACAAAGTTAAGCTTGACATCAGGAAAATAATCAAAACTACCAAAAAAGAAAAAAGTGAAATGAGATGCCTAGGGAATTAGAGGGTACTAGAATAGAACACTGGCCTGGCGTAAGGAAAACCCAAATTCAAATACAGCCTCAGACATTTACTAATTCTGTGAGTTTGGGCCAGTCACTTAACCTGTTAGCCTTAGTTTCCTCATCTGTAAAACAGGGACAATAAAAGTACCTACATTTCAAGTCTGTTGTTAACAATCAAATGATTGTAAATCACTTAGCACAGTGCCTGGCACATGGTAAGCATTACACAAATGTTAGCTCTGAGGTCCCTTTCAATTCTGAAATTGTGTGATTTTCCAACAGAGACAGGATGTAGCAGGAAAAGAAAAAAAGAGAATCCATTCCAGACACATTTGATGATGTAAGCAGAGACATGAGGTCAGAGTGCCAAACAAGAATGGTAAATGATGAATATGGCTGTACGAATGAAAAACTATTTCTTAAGTATCTACTATATGCCAAACAGGGCTCTAGGTACAACGGAAAAATGAGAGCCATCCCCCTCAGGGAGTTCGCATTTTTCTTGGAAAGATTCAACTCACCCGAGAGTGCTGGGCAGGGAAGAGGGTTTTGGTCAAGGGTGTCATAGGTATCGTGATTGGAACCCGGTATACGTGAATGGGGGTAGCATGAGGTAAGTTTAGAAAGGTAAACTGAAGCAAGATGAAGAAAAAAGGTTCTTCCTTATTTGGTGGACAGTAGAAATCACTGAAGGATTTTTAGCAAAGTAGCTATTTGATCAGAAAAAAATAAGATTACATGCTGAACAACATGATGGGGGGCACATTGCAAACATGCGTGACTATAAATAGAAAAGACCAGTGAAGAGGCTGTTACCATATTCTAGGTGAGAGGTGATGAGGGCTTGAACTACAGTGGTTCCAATGGGAGTGGGAAGGAGAGGGCGGATGTGAGAGAGATTTTGGAGATAAAATTGACAGGACTTGGCAACTAACTGAGTGTGGGAGGTGAATGGGAATAAAAAAAAAAAGATTACTTCAAGATACATTGCCTGGGTGACAAAAACATAAAAAGGGAGGTACAGCAGTTTAAGTTACAGAGCAAACAGGAGTTATTTTCTGTTTTCTGAGGGTTTTTTATTATTATACTAATTATTTGTTTATCCCTCCACCTCACATAGCATTTTGCACCTCTTGGATGCACTGATCATATGCAATTATTTATTAGAGTTTGTATGTGTCTTATCCTCCTACCTGACTGGGAGCTCCAACATCTTATCTAAACTCTGACACATGCCCTCACACCTCTACCAAGCACTAAACTCTACATACAGAAGGCAATATGTTTGCTGAATTGAACTGAATGCTAGGACCGTAGGAACTGTACACAATAGTGAACCTTTAACCATGGGTAAAAGAGAACTGGGAATACAGAAAAGCTCACTACCCTGCATTATTCTTTTTCTTCACATATGGCAGGATTCATTCCACCAACATAATTCCCTATTCCATTTTAACCTGGGAACATTCCTATGAACAATAATGTAAAGAAAAATAATGCTAAAAGACAAGAGAACTCGAATCAATGCAATATACAATCTTGATATCAGAAAGCTGGCAGTGAAGCATACCTCCTTCCTCCCAGTAAAGAGGTATGGAATGATGCATCCCATGGTCAGATATGACCAATGTGCTGGTTTGTTTTGGTTAACTGCATTTCTTGGTTACAAGGGAGGGATTGGGGGAAGGAAGCACTGAAAGCAGTGTTAATAAAGAAAAGGTATCAATCAACCTTTCTGCCCCTAGTTCCTCTCTTCTGCTAAAGGCCCATATATGAACTCAGTGAGTATCCCATGAAGAATCACACTGAATTAACAGCACCAACATGCCAATCCTCTCCACATCCACTTTCACAGTGATCACATTTTTCAATTCTACTCAATTAGTTGCAAAACACAGTTCACTAGGCTCTCTCTTCTGATCTCTCTTAGATCCTTCCTCAGAATTTCCTATGTAAAACATTCCCTAACTATTCCAAAGTTCCCTTGAGAGCCAAACTACCTTGGATAAGATTGTCTCATTAGGGTGTTACCTGAGAAATATGAAACTTCAGGCTTACAAAATTTCCCTTGCTAAAGTCAACCAACTTTCCTGGATTTTTTTTTTCCGTTATTAGATTCTAGAATGAAAAAAATGTCTATTGTCCAAAATGATACGCTGTTGTCAGATTGACAACCTACAGAGCTACCCTCATCAGTTTATATATGGTGGACAGGTAGTACAGATAGGAAATGAACTAGTCAATCTGAATAAGAGGAAGAGAACAGGCTAGATTGCCTTTGGGAAATTGTACAGTGAGACTCCAAGCTTCTCCTTTGAAACAAAGGTCTATCTGTTTAAGATCAATATTTATCTGGTGATGCTATATGGCTATGAGCTTTGCAATAGCATGGGCTCCAAAGATTTACATTGTGGGTTACCCAGTGGGTAATAACTGTGACATATTACCAAAAAACAGCTGCATAGGAAGACAGGCATAAAGGACATCATCAGAAAGATATGAGAGAAGAAAAGGAGGTGAGTCGGTCCCATGATAAGATTTCTGTTCGTTGAGCTAGTTCCCATTTTTCAGCATCAAAATCTCTCTCAAACAGATCAATAAAATAGCTTGCCATATTTTTTCCTCATTTTTATATTTTCTTTTAGTTTTGTGTTAATTTTGATCTTTACTCTAAGAAGTTGGTGGTCTAACTGTATAAGATAACTGATTTAGAAATAATGCTTATATCAACAACTAGCTGTCTCCTGTTTGTTGAAATAAAATCAATTTCATTTTTCATGATGACCTAGTTCCTCTCATGGAACTTTATGTTCTCAAAGGAACATAGTTCCTCTGACCCTTCTCATTTTTTATTCCATATTCTACAACATTTTTGGTTATTCTTTCCCATTTTGCATTGATGTTACCAAGTATTAAAGTATATATTAATACAATACATCTCAAAATGTGGTCAAACCTTCTGGGGGAAGGGGGGTCCACATGGTTAAAACTATTCTCATATTAATACTAAGACATTTTAATTTATACTGTGGCAAATATTGATAGATAGAACCCACACAAACAGAAGCTCTCTGAGAGGTCCTCAACAACTTTTAAGAGTTTAAAGGGGTCCTGGGACCAAAAACTTTGAGAACTGCTGCGTTAATACAATTCAGCATGCCTTTTAAGTTCTTCACAAAAGTCTTCTACTATATTTCTTCCTCTACTACAATAGGTGTTAGTACAGAAGCCACAATTATTTTCATGATTTTTCAAATATTTTATTTTTTTCTAATTACATGTAAAAATTTAACGTGTTTTTAAAATTTTCAGATCCAATTCTCTCCCTCCCCACCCCCTTGGGAAGGCAAGCAACTTGACATAAATTACACACAGGCAGCCATTTTCATGATCTTTTTGCAGATGTTTATTATGAACTGAGATGATCAAGTGTCCCATGAAATTACATCTCTTTTTGGCTTGGAACATAGAACAAAACAGGCCTTGATCTGCTTTTCCAAGAAGGGCTTTGAGTCATCCTTCCATTTAAATGCAACTTCCTTTTGTCTTCTGGTTTCAAATATTAGAGAGAGGGAAGATTGATTTAATGCATTTATTATGAAAGTGACTAAAATTTCCATAACCTTTAACCCAAAGATCCCACTGCTATGCAGAGACCCCAAGAAGTCAAAGAGAAAAAGGAAAAAAAAAAGTCCTAAATTCACCAAAATCTGTGCTTTTTGGAATAGCTGTCAGTCAATAAACATTTACTGATCACCTATTAAGTGCCAGGCATTATGCTAAGCAACAGAGATATAAAGGCAAAAGAAGGTGTCGGCCTTCCGGGTTGTTCACAGTCTAAGGGAGAGCCTTCCGGGTTGTTCACAGTCTAAGGGAGAGCCTTCCGGGTTGTTCACAGTCTAAGGGAGAGCCAGTCACAATATGCAAACAGCTAAGCACAGGCAGTTAGATGGTGCAGTGGATAAAGTGGCCCACCCAGAGTCAAGAAAGACTCATCTTTCTGAGTTCCAATCTGGTCTTGGGCACTTACTTACCGTGTGACCCTGGGCAAGTCACTTCACCCTGTTTGCCTCAGTTACCTCTTCTGCAAAATGAGCTGGAGAAGGAAATGGCAAAGCACTTCAGCATCTTTGCCAAGATCCCAAATGGGATAATAAAGCCTCAGACTCAGTGGAACAACAAATGTACAAACAAGCTACACACACACACCCATACACACACATGCACAACAAATTAGAGATAAAACGACATTTTAATCTGCATTAGAACTGAGAGGCACTGAAAAAGTTTCCTGTAACAGGTGGAATTTTAGCATCAACATGAAGGAAACCAGGGAAGCCAGGAGTCAGAGATGGGAGGGGAGAGCATTCCAGGCAGGAGGGACAGCCACAGAAAATGCCCAGAGTGGCGATGGCCTTTCTTGACTACAGGCCAGGACCACTGGCAAAGAACTAGAAACAAAGCACATACCAGTCAAATGGGGACTGGCTAAACAAACTGTGGTGCTTTAATATACTACTGTCCACAGTTTCAGTTACACACAGTGAACTGTGAATTCCAGAAGGGGGTTGCAAGGCCTGTGCAGGGAGGGGGCCAATGACAGACATACAATAGATACTGGGGAGTGGGGGGCCCTAGACACGTGGGTGATTGGGTAGAATGGGGCAGTGCTGAAGATTTCAAGCCATGCCCCCATCTGGCAGGGGCTCCGGTGACGGTCTCTCTGTACCACTGTACAGAGTACCTTTTACTTGGAGGGTTTTTTTAGGGTTTTATTTGGGGGGGAGAGGTCATGCAATGCCAAGCCAAGAGGCAGGAGCAGAGAGAGAGCACAGAATTATACAGTAAAGATGACATAAGTGTTAAAATTTAAAGTGAGAACTGTCTGTATAGGTTTCTTTACTATCCATGGTTTCAGTCATCCAGCAGGTCTTAGAACTTATGCCTCCCAGATAAGGGGAGACTACTGCAACAAAATATTATTGTATCATAAGAAACAATGAATATGAAGAAGCCAGAGAAATATGAGAATTATATGAACTGATGTAAAGCAAAATAAACAGAACCAGGAAAACAACATACACGATGACTATAATAATGTAAATGGAGAAAACAACAACAAAGTAACATTGAACACCCTGTAAGGACAATAACCAAGCAAGGCCCTGAAGAAGAAAGAAGAAAATGTACCTCACTCCCTACTTCAAAGGGGCTGGAAAGTATCGGTATAGAATCCTGCCTCCACTATCAAAAACTACTGATGTATTGGTTATCTTTGCTAAACTCTTTTTCTCTTTCTATTTTATTCCTTGGTAGAAGGTATAGTTCTCTGGCTAGAGGAGAGCGAAGAAGAGAGAGAAGTATTTGGAAATAATGGTAGTGTAAAATGAAAGCTAAAAACAAAATTTTTAGAAGGTTGATTTAATTCTGTCAATGGTATGTCCAGTCATTGGACAAGTATCTCACATTTAGAATACCAACAACTGAGTTAATGATTGTAAATGAACTTAAAAAAAAGCTATGTGATCCTTTGTACCCTCTTTCCCTTTCCCACTCTGCCACTATCACTTTGGGAGCACAAAAGAGCAACATGGAACTGAGGGTGATTTGCCTTTTCCTTTATTTCATGGTTACCATAACCAAAGAATCTATTTTTACATGGCCGGTCAGACTGCTATGATGAGTTTTTCCATACTTAACTAGGCAAGTCCTCAGGAATGGGAGCTAGTCCACTGTAGCCTTTCCATTATGATAGAACCTACCAGAGCTTGCACTCTGCTAACATAACTCTTGAAAAACCAGAGTCACCTCCAGGTTATGATGGGGCACAGAGGAGAACTTTATGGAAGCTGAGATGCGAACTGTTTGTACAGCTGACAGTTGATGCAAAGGCAGGCAACAGGGCCACAATCAGAAGGTTTTGGTATATACTCAGACCTAATTGCCTCTTCTCTATGACATACATACTATATATTTTCTTCATTATTTCCATACTCCTAGAATAGAAATACCTCTAGAATACTCCTCCCTCCCATTTAAGTATGAACTTATGGCCTGGCACCAATGTACAGTCAAAAGAAACCAATAATGAAAGCTGAAGCAGGAAGAGCAATATGACTCCCCCCTTTTCTGGCACTAGACCAATAAACACCACCCCCACCCCATCTTTATCACAGCCCTGACAGCAAGTTCCAAATCAGCATCAACAGACTCCAGTTTATTTTGTAAAGAAATGGTTTGGGTTCCATACCCCAATCAGTCAGTTATGTAAATAGGTAGGTAGGTAGGTAGACAGACAGACAGACAGACTGAGTGACTGACTGGCAGAGAGGGAGGAAGAAGATGGGAGGGAGGGTGGGAAAGAGAGAGAGATAAAGAGAGATAAATTTAGATAGAAAGACTAACAAAGGAAAGATCAAGTAGAGACGTACTGAGCCTTGCCATGTAACCAGACATAAGTGATGCCTAGAAGCAAACACTTAAAGTGCCTAAGGAAGAGACATTCCACATAGCTTGAATACTTAGTATAAAAATGACTTTTAATTTCTAAAAAAAAAAAATCTCACTCATATGGCATTTTCTCAGGACCAAGGCTGTGTAGTAAAGTACCCACTAATTACACAAAATGTCGTCTGATGATATACCCTAAGCCATAGGGAAATGGGGTCATTTCTTTTTTAGATACATCCAGAAAAGAATTCCCTTCCCCATGCTCATACCTCTACTGAGTGAAAGATACTGGTTTTCATTTCCTTACCTATAAATCAATGGATCCTCTACCTACTTGGAATTTTATTTAAAAAATAATTTGAGTAATAAGTGGAAAATAACAGGTAAGTGGCCTTGGGTACTACACAGGTGACCAGTTACATGACTACCAAAGGAGAAGAGCCCATTTAAGTGGATACAACTATTATGATGTCCAATTACAGGCAAGAAAAACGCAGTTTTCACTCCCATGTTTTTGCTTAGAGCTGCCTGAAACCCTGAGAGGTTAAGTGAATTGCCTAAGTAAGCATCACGGGTGGCATTTAAACCCAAAGTCTTCCTGACTCTGAGGCAAGCTGTCCTTCTACTGTGCCAGCTGACTATATAAAACTGTAAGTTTCAGAGTAGTCACTGATCTGCAGTGGTGGAGGGAGCTGTCACACTGGGAGTTCCAATGAAATCACAAGTCCAATAAAAAAAATGATTTTGCTTAAAGCAGTCTGGCCTATAGTTCCTTCATTTTCATATCACAGGCACAACTAGACATCAGCACTGATTTTAATAAAAGGTAACCTCAGAGAACTCCCCCTCCCAATCACAATGGTTTACCAGGGAAGGAATGATGGGGTGCCTCTGAATATTTTGGGGTGATTTTTTGTGGCATAGTTGTAACTTCGGTCTTTACCATCAGTGGTGAGATCCGTTTGGCTCTGTTCCCTCCCTCTCCCCAGCTGTGAAGCATTAACTGTCTCTCCCCTGCCCCCAGCCACTAAGCATTAACTCTGTAGCTATGATAACAAGGGTCTTTTCAAGGCACTACTAGTAACGGGCCAAAACAAGACTCATCCTTCCCAAACTGGATAAGGTACTTATCCTTAGGAATTTGACCTCAAATCTGGCTGATGGTTGACCTTATGACATTTCAGGGCTAAAACCCCACCTTTTGCTCCCTCTCCCCTTGGAATGTCCCAGTGGATTATAGGTAAAACACATGCTCAGTTGATGTGAAGGGTGCATGTCCCTTTAAGCATTGGCCACTCCCTGGCTCCTCCTGGGTCCCTCCCTAACTCCACCTTTGTACACCTCATTAGCTTAATGAACTTATGACTGACAGTCTTGTATCTTTAAAAACGCCTCTCTGGCCCTTAGAACTTTGCAGGTAGGCCTTTCCTAGCAGGCCATCTGTCTGCTGCAGAGCGTCACACTTCCAAGCTTCTCTGACCCTCCCCCCCCCCACCTTGCACCTTGAGAGCTTTTCCTAGCCAGGTTTCCTTACCCTGTCCCTTTTTGTCCTGTGAATCAATAAAACTTTTATAAATCTGCCAAAGGACAGCTGAGCCTGTAATTCTTTTCAGACGCGAACCTAGAAAGGATTTCTCGTTAGAAATCCCCCCAAAACCTATCCCTCATCAGGAATAATGGATGGGTGGTAATGATTCTTTCATTTTTCTTTACCTAAGCAATACTGAAGACTGAACATATAAAAAGATAAGTGAGTGTTATAAACAAATACAATTCACAAAAAATTTATGTGGCCTATATTTATAATTCAGTACTATGATTTAAAAGAACTGTGATTTTGTCAATGTACATATTCCCTCCTCCGACTCAGAACACAACCTTTCTAGCAGTGCTTAGTAGACTGCCTTCATGAGTCACTATGGCCAGAAATAATTTGTCATCTAGGAGCCAGTGTTCTGGGGATGAGCCTTGCTGAACTTAACTAGGCTGGTTTGCAAATGACACTCCACACTCAAGCTCATATTCAGAGACTTTCTACTTTGGTAGTATCTGCCAGAGATTATAGTTTAATTACATTAGCATGTTCCTATTCATTCCTATGTCACAATGAGGCCCTGGAGTAAGATTATAGGATACAGAGTGAGACAAACCTTAAAGACCATGTAATTTAATGTCTTTATTTTATGGAGATTAGTGAGGAAGCCATATTTAACAATGGGCATGAGGCAGACACCTATAGGCATAGCTACCATGTCTACTGGATGCCATTAATGAGTACTTCCAGAAAATCTTCAGTGCCCACACTCCACAGAACTGAGCAACCGGGCTGGAAGAAACTTGAGTTGGAAGAAAACAGCCCAGCTAGACAATTCAGTGATGTGTGGGCAATGAAACTGTACTAGAAGTATACATTAATGGCAACTCTCAGACTTAGGAGACACACACACACACACACACACACACACACACACACACACACACACGGTGTCCCAAATGACTTAGTGCTGTTTTAAACATCTAAGGGTTAGCTAAATCCAGCTAAGCTCTAAGGGGCTCATCACCAAGCTAGATAAAATGATTAATCTTTTAACCTTGATAGATTAAAACTGCACTAACATTTTTGAGACATCCTCTATAGAAGACGATAGATATAAAGATGTTTAAATAAAAATATGTTTACATAATATATTAAACATATAAATATACATGTCATATACATATAAATAAAAATAAACATTCCTACTATGTTCAATTAATAAACATTTATTAAGCAGCTACTTATATGCCAAAAGCACTGTGCTAAGTGCTGGGAATACAGAAAGAGGTAAAAGACAGTCCCAGCCCTCATAGAACTTACAATCTAATGGGGAAGACAACAAATATGTTTATGTACAAACAAGCACTATACAGAATAAATAGGAAATAATCAAAAGAGAAGAGGCAACAGAATTAGGAGTTGGGAAAGGCTTCCTGTAGTTGAGTGATCATTTGGTCTCATGCACAGCTAAGTGAGAACTACGGTGGGAGTCATTGTAGTTGCCCCACCAATACACCAGACCTTAATCAATCCTGATTTGAGGAAGTTCTTTTTTTTTTAATTGCAAATGTCCAGCTGATGTGGCAGGATTCAGGGTGGGGAACCTTGGGCCTTGAGACAACATGTAACTAAATCCAAACTTCGCAGAGCAAATCCCCTTAATAAAAGGATTTATTCTGTAAAACTTGGACTCAGTAAAAAGATCTCACCCAAGGACCTGGAAGGCCACATGTGGCCTTGAAGTCACAGGTTCCCATCCCTGTCAGTAAGTTCATTGGGCAGTTGGGTGGTGCCATGGCCTTAGTACTAGCCTAAGAACCAAAAAAATCTGAGTTCAAATTCTTCCTCAGACACTTACTAGCTGTGTGACCTAGGTAAATTATTCAGCCTCTGTTTGCCTCAGTTTCATCATCTGTAAAACTGAGAAAATAATGGCTCCCTGCTTCACCCAGTCTTTGAGAGAACTAAATGAGATAACATATGTAGAATACTTTAAAGTGCTATATAAATGTGAGCTATTATGAACAAATTCAACAATTCAATTTAAAAAAATCTTATTAAGTTTCTACAATGTACAAAGCACTATACTGAATGCTAGGGAGTACAATGGAGCTTAAAGTCTAAAGAATTCTACCCAGATAACCATAAAACACGATAAACGCATTAGGAAGGAGAAAAACAATGGCGTACAGGAGGTCCATGGGGGGATATTTAAACTCAAAAAGAACAGGGTTTCTGAGGAATTCTAAGCAACCTCACAGATTCCAACTGGGAAAGGCTGACCAAACGAAAGATAAGCGAAAGCTCTATCAGTACCAATACACACCAAAAGAGACCCTCTCAAATGGCACAGAGTCTCACTGAGATGCTGCTGAAATTGCATGACTTGCGTCAATTAGGCTCCAGGAAGCCAGTGCCTCTTTAAGGCTCACATACTCAAGGCCCAGGCTCCTTTCTGGTATCCCCCTCCTCCACACACAAACCGTACTTCTAAGTCTGAGGGAAAGTGCAGTCAGTAGCTGACTGACTCCTCAGCCAAAGAAACACAAACAGCTACTCAAGTGTCCCAAATGTATTCCCTAACACAAATGTGCAATTCAATGCTTGCTAATGACCGAGGCTTTTGAATGACAGGAAGATATCCACTGTGTTTTACTGCCCAGATCTCCTTCAGTCCAGCTCCTCAAAGGTGAAAGTCAGAAGCTTGAAAGAAACCTTTTATGATTTTTTGCTGTGGTTCACAGATATACTGGGCAACGATTCTTTTGGTATCAGCTTTCAAATTAAAATAAACACACAACCAAGGCTGTACAGAGCAAGTCAGTAAGAAGACCCGGGTGTCTGGGGCACTCAGTAGACAATACAAAGCATGAAAAGCTAGAGGAAAACAATCGGTACTTTTCTCCAACATACTCCACTCCTGCATCTCCCTCTTTGATGGTCACCGAATGATCCCCAGTTGTTCCGTAGCCTTTATTAATATATTATTAATAATAAAAATAATTATTATTAATATAATATAGCCTTTATTCATATAAATCACCCACAGACACATAGGCCTTCCACCACCCTAAGCTCTTGGAACGCAGGAGCTCATTTTCTGCTCTGTATGGTTTTCTGTGTAAACAGTCTTCAATAAACATTGACTGGCCCCACCAAAGCCAAACTGAAACACTTGGAAAAATGACCAGAGGCAAACATCCTAATTGTTGAAACCTTCACTGTTTTCACACATAAGCTCGTATGATATGATGACTACTTGAACTGGACTACTGTGTTCCTGCTAGGGAACTGGTGTAGGTTTATTCCATCTGTTGAATAATATCATCAAACAACTTATGCAGCTGGCGGTGACTTATTTCATTTAGCCTGATTTAAAAGAACAAAAAAAAAGTTCATATGAGATACTTTACTTTTTTAACTTTAAGGCACCAATTGACTTAGTCTTTAAACTTGTTATATATTACAATGGCTCTTTCAACAAGACAACAAACTTTTATTAATTGAATGTTGAAAACTAAAATAAATTTTAAAAATTTAAACAAGAAATAAAACTTTATTAATCACTTACTATGCTGCAAGGGACTAAACCATGTGCTAAGGATGCAAAGAAAGGTATAAGCAGTCCCTGTCACATTCTAACAGCTGAGACAACATGCAGACGACTACGTAGGCACAAGTTATATTCAGGCTATATTGAAGACAATCTCAGAAGTAAGGTAGTGGCAGATCACAATAAGCCTCTTTTTCATCCATCTGGATCTTACCCATGTTCTCTGATGAATCTTCACAAAGGGGTAAAAGACAGTCACATAATGTTCTGGGGAGCTTTCTCTACACCTCTTCACATTTCCTGATTAACAAAGTAATTTATGCTCTTGCTAATAACAGGCCCACCTCCTTTTCCAGCTCTAAATTTTTTTTGTTCTGTTTTTGTTTTTTAATTATATTTTATTTTCAATCAGCAGAAATTCACCTTCTTTTCTCTCCCCTCTTCCTAAACCCTCTCCCACCACTGAGAAGGGAGGAAGAACAGAACCCTTGTTATAAAACATGGATAGTCAAACAAGACAAATTTTCACACTGGCTATGTCCAAAAAATATCTATGTCTCATACTATGTTCTGTGTCCTTCACTTCTTTAGCAGGAGGTGGGTAGCACATTTCATCATTAGTACTCTGAAACTACGGTTGGTCATTATACTGATTAGACTTCAAAATTCTTTCAAAATTGTTTGTCTATCCCTGGATACTGCTGTCTTTGTATAAATTATTCTCTGGCTTCTGTCCACTTCAATCTGCATCAATTCATTTAAGTCTTCCCAGATTTCTCTGAAACTTTCCCCTCTATCATTTCTTATAGAACAGTAGCATTCACATTTATATATCATAATTTGTTTAGCCATTTCCCAATTTATGGGCACCCCCTGATTCCCATACTTTGCTAACCTCAAAAAAAAAGCTAATGCTTTCATAGAGCCCTAGAGTTTGTTTTACTTGGGACTAATCCCTCCCTCAATTTACCCTTCCTTCTATTCCCCTTTCTCCTTTGTCCTTCTTATTTTCCTGATGAATGTATTTTTTTTTTACCCATCTTTTTATGTGTGTTTCTTCTTCCCTCCTCTGACCAGTTCAGATGAGAGTAAGGTTCAAGTGTCAGTCATTCCCTCCTCTTTGTCTGCAGATGTCTACATCCTGATTTGGTGAGATAATTTTCTCCAACCTTCTTTTCCCTTACCTTCTGGTGTATGCCTCTTCTCCTTCCTTTTCACTGTTCTTTTAAGATCAACAAAACATAAAAAAATTCATTCCCAGGCCTCCTGGCTAACTAGATGTCCTCTATGACTTCTAAATAGGGTTCAGAAAAGACACATAATCTACCCATAGTAGAATGTAAGTAGTTCATCCTTGTTTAGTCCTTAATCACTATTATTGAATGTACCTTTCTATGCTTCTCTTAATACCTGTATTTGAACTTCAAAGCATCTATATAGCTCTGGTCTTTCCATCAGGAATACTGAGAACTCTTCTATTCCTTAAAAACCTAATTTTTCCCCCATAGGATTATATTCTCTTTTACTGGGTAAATTATTTTTTGCTGTTAAGTCATTTCATTCATGTCTCCATTTGGGATTTTCTTAGCAAAGATACTGGAATGGTTTGCCATTCCTTCTCCAGGTCATTTTACAGATAAGGAAATGGAGGAAAACAGGGTTAGATGACTTGTCCAGGGTCACAAAGCTAAGAGTTTGGAGCCACATTTGAACCCATGAGGATGAGTCTCCCTGACTCCAAACCCAATACTCTATCCACTATGCCACCTAGCTGCCCCAAATCATTCTTGGCTGTTAGCATATATACCCTTTGGAACATATATCTTCTGGAATACTCCAAGTTCTCTGCTCTTTTATAGTAGTGATTGCTAAATCATATGTGTGATCTTGACTGTGGCTCCTCAGTGCTTGAATTCTTTCTTTCTTGCTGCTTCTAGTATTTTTCCTATCACCTGGAAACTCTGGTTTTTTGTTATTGTTCTGGGAATTTTCATTTTGAAGTTTCTTTCAAGAGGTGACTGGTGGTGATTTTCTATTTCCACTTTGCCCTCTGGTTCTAAGAGATGTGGGCAGTTTTGTTTTAAGATTTCTTGAAATATGATGTCCAGGCTCTTGTTTTGGTCATGGTATTCAGGTAGTCCAGTGATTCTTAAGTTTTTTCTCCATAATCTATTTTTCAGTTTTTCTTCTAATTTGGGTTTTTTTTCTTACTTTGTCTTAATAATTCTTGCTGTCTCATGGAGTTATTGGCTTTTGTCTGAACTATTCTAATTTTTGTTTTGGTAAGGTTTGTATCTCTTGTTCCAAGCTATTAATTCCCTTTCCAATTCTTTCTTCCATAACTCTCATTTTTTTTCCTACTTTTCCCTCTAGCAGTCTCATTTCATTGACAAAAATATTTTTAATTCTTTTTTTAAACTCTTGCTTCATCTCATTCAAGAATTCTGGTTGAATCCATGCCCATGCTGTGTTCCTCCTTGCGAGGTTTTCCTTGTAGATACATTAGAGGCATTTTTTTCTGGGTTTGATCTTGAGTGTTCCTATCACCATAGTTGTTTATTAAGATGAGATTCTCTTTTTTATCATTTGCTCATTCTTCTAGCCTACTTCCTGACTTTGGCCCTGATACTAGGGCTGATCTAGGCTGGTCCTGTTGCTGCTTCCTTGGTGTTGAGGGTTGTGTTATTCCAAGAGCTCAGATATACCTCATATATATACCTCACTGATATACTTCAGTGCTCCCAAAGTGATTTAATCCAGGGCAAAGACTGAATGTTATGTTATACACAAACACACACGTATCTGAGCACTACAAGTTCCTGATCTGGGTTTGGGTCACAGCAACAGTAGACTCTGCTGGACTCAGCCACTGTCAGTCAGCTGGGAAGCTCTGATGGTTCACAGTGACAGAACTGAAGGTTCCCCTTTGGTCTAGGATTCTTGCCTTGCCACATAACTCCTTTTCTTTCTTCTTCCAACAGGAGCGTGCCCTCTAATGGTCTGAAGAGCCACCAGGGGCAAGAGTTACTCAAGATTTTTTTCTTTCTTGAATTTCATTTCCTTGCTTGAAAAGTAATCAAGCATAGAAAATGCTATCCACATCCAGAGAAAGAACTATGGAGTCTGAATGCAGACTGATTTTCACTTTTGTTTTCTGTTTTTTTCTTTCTTGTAATTTTTACCTTTTGTTCCAATTCTTCTTTCACAAGATGACTAAAGCGAAAATATATTTAATATGATTGTACATGGATAAATTGTATCAGATTGCTTGCTGTCTTGGGGAGGGAGTGGAGAGGGAGGCAAGAAGGAAGGGAGGCAGAAAAATCTGGAAATCAAAATCTTATGAAAGTGAATGCCGAAAACTATCTTTACAAGTAATTGGAAGAAAATAAAATACTATCAAGTGGGGGAGGGGGAGCAAGGAAGCAAAAAACATCTTTCACTGTTTCTTCCTTATCATCAAACAATGTTATACATACATAGTGCAACTCCAGGAATCTCATGAAGTAATCAATAAAATAAATAAAATTTCCTTTTTTTCACAAGAAACGGGCAGCGCAAATGAGCAACATGCAGGAAGAAGACATCTGGGATAAGCTTTGTATCAGAATACACATTTCCTGCATACCTTTTGTAATTTGCTGCTAGGAGAATAAAAGTTCCCAGATAGGTGGGTGAGGATGGGCATTCACAGCAGCATCGGCTATGAATGAATGAGAAAGCATTTATCAGGTACTTGCTACGAACCAGGCACTGTGTTAAGCATTAAATCACTGAGTGTATACATATCAGGAGACAAGACAGTCTCTGCTCCTAAGGAGTTTACATTCTAATAGAAGACAGCATACACATGAGAGCTAGTGAAAGAGGGGGGCTGTGACTAATTCCTGAAAAGATAAAAGCTCATATATAAATAAAGAGCCAGAGCCCCAGGAATAGGAGTCAAAGTTCCAGTGAGAGGAAGAGGAGAACCACAGAAGTAGCAGCATAGTTTGGAGCTGGCCAGGAAGTTACGGGTCAGAACTTCTACTCCTAAAATTAGCGTTTTTATGACATATTCAACTACGAACTTTTGTGATGAAGGCAGCTTGGCAGCACAGTGGATAGACTGCAGGCCCTGGAGTCAGGAAGACCTGAGTTCAAATCTAACCTCAGGCCCTTACTAGCTGTGTGACCCTGGTAAAGTCACTTAACCTCTGTTTACCTGAATCCATTCAATAAGGAAATGACGAACCACTCCCAGGTATCTTTGCCAAGAAAACTCCATGGATAGTCCATAAGGTCATGAAGAGTCACACATGACTAAAGAACTGAACAATAATAAAACCACCCTCACACATCTAATTTCACACTCATTCTTAAAGTCAGAAGCACAAGAAAATGGATTAACATGGGAAATGTTTCCTAAGGTCTCACTGACAGCTACATGCTCAGAGAATAGGTTTAGCTGCCATCCAACCTGCCTGTATAGCGTTAGGAAGCCAAGAAATAATACTCTCTATAACCCAGGGAAGAAAAAAGCTTTTTCTCATTGTTATCCAGTCTTTTCTCCTCTGGTCCATCTGCTATTAAGCCCATTAAAGCACAACTGCAATTGAGTAAACCTGCTGCCCAAAATACTTCAGGCTTCCCTCATCATAGTCATATCCACCTATCAAATAAAACACAAATTTCTTAGCGTGGTAGGAAGAGATGTGATCCTACTTTTCCATTCTTACTGCTCTGTGTATTCTCTTTTTTTTTTTCAGATGAAGCCAATATTTTATTAAGGTTTCAGTAAATTTAAACAATGGAAACATGTTAAATGAAAAAAAATTTATACTGACCTCATGACCACCTTCCTAAGCCAATAAAATAGTTTACTAACAATAATTGGCAAGAGAGTAACTCAGTAAAATAACTTAATCCAGCAGTATAATGAAGACAGGGTCAGTAGTACTGAATATATCTTTCTATATTCCACACAATCACAGAGCAAGACACAAATAAGAGCATAGAGTAATTAAAAAAATATATATTGAATTTAACTACATCTTTATAGAATTGTGTATATTTGTATATTGGGTTCTTTATTATGCAGTTCCTTTTATCCTCTCTCCCATGCTTAAAAAAGTATATTCATACATACAACTATATACACATATACATCTGTACATATGGCAAAGGTCTCCCAAACTGTACAAGTCAGAGTTTCTAAGAGCTCAGGGTTAGGGAGAGGGAGGAGTAGGAAATAGGGGTGCTTTCGATACTCTTCTTACACACCCTATGCTCTAATAAACTGGATTACTTACCATACCTTCACCACCCCTCTGAGCCTTTCCTTACACTGCTCTCTCCCTATGAAAGGCCCCTTCTACTCCAGAGCTGCCAATACAGTTTCTACCCATCACTCGAGGCCTACTTTGAAGCTCTCTCCCCCATGAGCCTGCCCTAGTGGGAAATACTCTCTACCTTTTCTGAAATCCCACAGCCTTTTGTACCCTTTGTTGCATTTTCATTTGATCTCAGGATATGGAGACGTATCTAACTCACTTAAGGGTAGAAGCCACGTCATACTCATGTCAGTGTTCCCCACCGCATTAAATAGAAGATGCTCAATAAATTTGGTTTTTGTCTTTTTGGAGGGGAGAACGCAGGGCAAGGTCACACGGCTAGTGAGTGTTAAGCGTCTGAGGCAGAATTTGAACTCAGGTCCTCCTGACTCCGGGGCCAGTGCTCTCTTCACTGCGCCGCCTAGCGGCCCCCTCACTAAATTTTGGATAAATAACTGCAGAGAACAACTTGTTTTTTTGGCAACAGAAGATGATTCAAGTAAATCTGATAAAACAAAGTCAGTCCAAAGAATACATTACAGAACCATGTGAATTTTAAAAGTAGCAAGCACTTCGTGATGAGTGTCTCCTTTAAATCAAAGCCCTCATCAAGTGTTTGAATGACTGGCGTACAGAAGAGCACACAGAGCTCAAGTTCAAAGGGGCTTCAGAGGCCAGTTAGCCCAGCCCCCTCATTTTACAGCTAAGGAGCTGTGCTCACTTTCCCAAGGCCAGACACAGGTATGAAGCAGGATTTGAACCCAGCTTCATCTGACTCCACAGCTACCATTTGTTCCACATTCTGTTGGGACCCGGGGAGTAGAAGAGGTAAAGAGAAATATTTAGGTTGGACGTAAGGAAAAACTTCTAACAATTGTTGGTTTTCGGTCGTTTCAGTCATGTCTGACTCTTCGTGACCCCATCTAGGGTTTTCTTGGCAAAGATACTAGAATGGCTTGCCATTTCCTTTTCTAGCTCATTTTACAGATGAGGCAACTGAGGCAAATATGGTTAAGTGACTTGCCCAGGGTGACACGTTTAGTACAAGTCTGAGGCCAGATTTGAGCTCAGGAAGATCCCTATTCCAGGACCAGCACTCTATCCACTGCGCCACCTAGTGGCCCTTTCAAACAATTAGAGCTACCCCAAAATGCAATGGGCTGCCTCGGCAATGAGCAGGTCCCCCTCACAAGAGGTCTTCAAACAAACACTGGATGACCAAGTATGTGGTAGAAAGTATTCCTGTTAAGGTCTAGTTGCACTAGATCACCTTCAAGGTCCCTTCCAACTGCTCAATTCTATGATAAGTCATCAGATGACTGATTATACGTGGAGAATTTCTAAGACCTTGCACTTAGCCTACTGCTTGTTTCACTGCAGATTCACTATCATTTTTTGTTTCTTTCCCAATTGCCTCAAGTGTAGTTCTCATGTGCACACCAGCATTTTCTTAGCCTCATGAAAATAGTACATTTCCTTAAAGGCGGCTGCAAAGCAAACCCTGTTTTCCCAATCATTTTGGTGACCTTTCCTGTCACGGTTATGAATTAGAGCAGCAAGACACATCCTGTTTTCCCTCCTGTGGTTTGCAGGGCCACATGTCCACAGTTATGTCTCGTGTTATGTCACAATGATGGGGTTTCTTAAGAGTGACAGAGGAGATCCTAGATTTCACACTAAAATCAAAGATGCTCCCACAGGAAAAAAAAATCACCATAGAAGATGAAAATGTGTGTGGTATTGGCTTATTGGGAATGCTTTTGTTAACCTCTTCCATGTTTTCTCCAGTTCTTTTACCTTCCACTTCTATATCATACGTCCAAGTACCCACATACACACATATACCCTCTCCTACAGCAAACATTCTTTTCTCCATGCCTTTACATTCCTTGACTCCATACTTTTATTTCATAAATCTTGGTTCTCCTCTTCCTCCTTATTTTAACACTCCTGAGTTGAGCTCTCATAGTTTGTTTCTCAAATAAGCATTTCTGTCTAACCTAACATTTTAAGACCTAAAAATTCTCTAAGGGTAGGGTTTGGGGGCTCTATAAGATAAAACCATATGTTCTTTTTTCAATTCCAAAAGTTTTTAGTCACAAAAAAGTGAGTATACCTAAAGCAAGAGACAGTAGTGGTAGTTTCAGGAGCCTTAAATGTAAATCACTTTTGTTTTTAAATTTTAAGTTTTGGAACCCCTCCATTAACAATGGAGTAAACTAAGAAATTAAACCTAAATTCAGAGGTTCAGATAGTTTCCAACTTTTTGGAAACATCACACTCTAAAGACAATAATTTCAGCTTGATAATACTGTATTTTTATCCCACAAAGATTAATGATTAAATCTACAATCAATATATAATTTATATTGTAAAAGAATAATATAAATTGTTTATTTATAAATTTTTTCCAACCTTCAGAATAATATACTTTTTTTTATTTTCACTGAACTGATTCTAGTCTGATTTCTTTTTAAATAACCAAATAACCAGAAAAATAAATATCTAATTTTAACACTACTACACACACCTCCATGTCAATGTAACAGAACAACACAATAACATTTGGATTCTCAGTGAATTAAGGGGGAAAGTAGAGTAAATTTTATTGGTTTCAAAACCAGGGGGTCTACTTCCATGGAGAAATCCCTTCTTAATTCATAAAACATAAGGATTCTCTTTAATTACCGGCAAGAAAAAAAAGAATTGATAAAAGATGTAAAAAGTAATATTTTATAAATTTTAATGAATCAAAACTTTGGGTTGCAAATTTCAGTTTCCAGTAGTACGACTATGTGACTAGGTGGCTTTTTAACTTTTCAGTAGTGTAGGATATGATCTGCTGAAAGGAAGATTAACCTAATTTCACAATGTCACTGACATTTCCCACTCTCTTTTGGCAGTTTTGGAGATCTCCAAAATCCCAGTTCTCAATTAACTATTAAATGCATTATAGCTAAAAGCAAGTCGTAAGGTTCTTTTCTTTTGACAGACATTCCAGTATTGACTTTTTTTTTTAATTAACATAAAAGATTTTCTTGCCAGGCAAGACTTGGTTTGAAATATTGTAGTGAGGTCTAGAATTTCAGGTTTCAAACTTGCATGCTCCTACATTTCAGCAAAGCATTGGGCAACTTTCTGACCCAAATGCCCTCTGGGATTTGGGTGGAAGATTCATTTTTAAGAAGAGAGAATGCATTCAGACTTCCATGATTGTGACCCTAAAGACTCTAGGGATTATTATGAAACCTATCACTAATTTTGTGTTGTTAATAAAAAAAAAAACTTTTCTTTGCCTTATCCATAGGGTTTTCTTCTTTCACTAACTAACTCCCTGATGTATGAAGAGTAAGTGATAATCAATGTCATAGAATCACAGAATCTCAGGATTAAAGGGGCACTAGAAAAGATATCTAATTCAACGTTTTCTCAACATAAAGAGAACTGAGTCAAAGATGACCTGGACTGTTGAGAACACAAAAGTATCATTTAGCAGATACCTGGTTTTAAAAAACATCTCAAGAGAAGATGTGGTTTTGGAGGTATAACACACAACGCATCAGCAGCAAAATGTACCAGATTTATTGTCATTATTTTTAAAATCTACCCTAGAATCAATCAGCCCTAGAACTTTTCTTTTGCTTTTGCTTAGATCTATGGTTTGCTTACTGGTAGGTTTTTTGTTTCCTCTATGGGATACCAAAAAAATGTATAAATACAGCGAAGATGTTAACTGCACAAAGAGAGCATCTTAGCACAGTGACCTTTTTTCTCCCATTGCCATTTGGTGACTGAATGGCTTCTGTATGTCAACACACGTAGCCATAATCAATCCAAGTATCCCCATCACACAGACTTACACTACTATGCCTATAATCTATATACTAGCTTATGCCACTGCTCAAAGCAGGTCCTCTGTGATCTTTCCTTAGTCATAAGTACTTTATTGTACTTATAGATAGTAGATATCGGAATAACTCACCAGCCTCTTTAGCACAGCAAGATAAGAATAATTCTTTTCTTTAAAGTTATTCTCTAAGAGACTGTGGATTAATTCTTCTCAGCAGACCAAGTGAATTCATCCAATACCAGAACAATAGGTGAAATTTCAAAGGGTGGTATATCAAAGAATTTAAGATGGTCCTAGTGACATCATTAATAATTAAATCAAAAACAAAACTACACCGCCAAACTCCACTGCTCCCCATTACCACAAGGAATCCAGAACGTCAAAAGCCACTAGAGATAACTATACGACTGCTACCTGAGGTGGTTTACCCCCACATACAGTTATTATGCAATTCTAAGTATTACAGATTTTATGGTGTGAACACAAACACAAGCCATACTCTCCAAATAAAATCATATTTTATCAAATGTATTTTGTTGTACAGATTGGGGTCATACCCAGTATGAGTTTATGGTATTTTGATTATGGAAGTTTGTATCACTAGATGATTTATTAGTTTATATTCTTCCCAGAGCCCATCAGTGCCTTAAGCATCACTCTGATTTCTATTGTCCATGAGGCAGTTACTTGCAATTACTTCTACTAGATGGCTACTAAGGTCCCTTGGCCCATTTGAAATCTATGGTCCTATAAGTAATACATTCCTATAAACAAAGGTTCTTAACTTGGGGTTCAAGATCTTTTTTTTCCAACAGTTTGGTAAATATATTTCATTATAATTGATTTCCTTTGAAATCTTTTATTTAATGCATTTAAAACCATTATCCTGAGAAGAGGACCCACAGGCTTCCCCAAACTGCCAAAGGGAGGCAGAGGGTGGCTATAAATAACGTTTACAACCCCTGAGATAGAACTTGTTAGATTTAAAAAACACTTTCCTCAAAACAATGCCTTGAGGTAGGCAATAGGAGTACAGAAGTGAAAACCTGAGGCTTAAAGAGGCTAATAGAAGTTTCTAGTGGTCAAACTGCTGGGTGGTACAAGGGACAGAGAGAAACCCTGGAGTCAGAAAGACTAGACTTCAAATGTGGTCCCAGATACTTACTAGCTGAGAGATCCTGAGCAAGCCACTTAACCTCTGTCTGCCTCAGTTTCCTCATCTATAAAATGGGAATAATGATACCACCAAGGGTTGTTGTGAGGATCAAATGAGATATCTGTAAAGCATTCTGCAAACCTTATAACAATTATTATTGTTATTCTTGTTCCTATATGACCCAACCAAGACTAGAAGCTAAAAATGCCTGTCAGTTTCCAGTATGCAGCAAGAACTCGTACACAAGTTGAACTTTTAAAACTATACATTGGAGATAACACTTGTACTACCTATCTCAAAGGGTTACTGTGAGGAAAGGACTTTGTAAATCTTAAAAGCACTATATGAAATGTAAATTATTGTTATTATTAATCATTTATAACAAATCTCAGCTCACAATAGGCTTCAATTCAAATTAATTCAAAAAAACATTAAGTCTCTACTACGTACGAGACACTGTGCTTAGAGTGGGGCTAGCCACGTAGACAAAAACAAGCCTTTTCAACACTATTCTCATGAAATCTTATCATTCCTTTATATTCACCTTTAGTTAGCTCTCTTCACTCCTATCCCTCTGTCTTTTAAAGTTTGTCTTTCTGAAGTCTGATTTCACTAATAAACCACATTGGTCTTATTATATACCTCACCCTTTTCTTATTCATGGGAACCAACAATGCCAGTATCCACAAAATCTTGTTCTTCGGAGCCTCCCATCCCTCTTAAGCCAATTTCTCTTTTATAGTCAGTGCCTGGGAATTCCACAAGTTTATGTTCTTTTGAGCTACGCTGGGGTTAAAAGAAGATCAAAGAAAGAATGATGCCTATTTGGCACTGGCAAGAAAATCACAATGTACAATGGAGAAGAGTGTCCAACCCCAACTGGCTTCTATCTTTTCTGCAAGGAGAATGATCTTCGTAAAGGACAGAAAAATAAATCAATAAAGCCTATAAAAAAAAAAGGGAGATGATGATCACAGCTCACACTGCCCCCAAATGAGGGCTTGGACAAACTACATCACCGGGTAGCAAAATAACATGCAAGTGTTTGCTGACGTGTTCACAGTGATTTCTAAAAAATTATGAGGAATCAAGGAAGAACATGAGAATTGGAGATGCATATATGTCCCAACCTTTATGCAAAGAAAAAAGGTGACTATTTCAAATCACATATAGCCTAGTAAACCTGACAAAAATTTTTAAAATTCTAGCAAAAATTAATAAAGGGATAGTTTGTGAGCATTTAGAAACAAAGAGAGGCAATAATTATGAGTCAAAATGGGTTAGAAAAGAATCATAAATGGTTAAATGAATTTTTTTTAAACAAGCCTGATACTAGCCTGATAGATAAGAGAATTATCACAGTCATTCTATGTCAGGATTTCAGCAAGGCATTTTTTTAACAAAATCTCTCATCATCGCTTATAAACAGGATGGAATAATGCCGGTTAGACCACTAGTACAGTTAAGTGGTTTTGGAAATAGCTAAAAAGACCCAAAAGAGTGAAGAATGAATGTTATTTCTGTTCAGCATTTTATCAACAAGCTTATCAAATCTGTACCTAAGAAAGCTGTAAGCGATCATAAATACAACGGATAATAAAATTGGTATCCAAAAGTATCTCAACGGTCTGATCCTGTCAGGTTAAAGCTAACAAGATGAAATTTAATTGAGATAAAGCTCTGTCTACGAATTCAGAAAAACAAAAACAAAAACCTCCACACTGCACAAGTACAGTATAGGAAAAATAAGACTAGAAAGCAGTACACATGAAATAGACCTTGGTGTTCTAGTGGACTAGTTAAACGTCTTAAGTAAATGAAAAGGTATTATTATAGACTTTTCAGACCTTTAATCACCTCCATAAATTAGCAGATATAATTTTACCATGGTGGGAAGATGATGCACAAAATAAACAGAGGAAAATCTGGAGAATGCATGATTATTTATTTAAAAAGAAATGCTCCTAATCCCCTATCATTACTGCAATGTTTATTTTGTTGACGTTAGAAGCTATTAAAGATGCATCATAAAAAGAGCATTTCCCTTTTGTATAGTTTTGTAAGAATCTGAGTCGAGTACACCCCTTAAATGATTGCTTCTTGCCTCTCCCACCCCTCCAACATAGGCGAAATACATGATACTTCAGAATCACTACTGGCCATGAGTAGGTAAGTGATTCGCAGATGCTCCTCTCACCTGAATGTGCATGGCGCCCTCTACCGCCACTTTCAGATCGGTACAACCACTTATGAGAGCCAGCTGCTGGTCAGCACTTAACGATCCTTTTAGGGTACCAGACTGCTCCAAGCCCTTCATCTCTTTTCTAGGAGAGAGCAACAGGGAAGGATCACAGAATATATCTGAAATAGTGGGTTATCGAAAACAAAAGACAGCTCCATGCTTGAGAATCTGTGTGTCTAGGATGCTCCAGGGAAACATTTATATGGCACATAGACAAATACGGTGGATCGCAGGGTTATACCACTTGAGGAATAGCAAAGCAGGAGAGGAAAGTAACGAGTTCCTTATGCAAAAAGGATTTTTGTTTTCAAAATGTATGGTGGGGAGAGGGAAAACCTAAGCTTATGTATTTTTCTTCATGTATTCTGGAGAGTTTAAGTTTGTTTATTTTTAAATTTTCTACCTTGGAACAGTCCCAGGAAATGAACATCTTCAGAAGGCCTGTCAGGGATAGCATTCAGATGTAACTTCTGCTTCAAACTTCATCCCATACAAATAACAGAACACAGAGCACAGAACTTAATATAGCCTACCACTGAGAACAGAGTTGTAGCACCTCTAGCAGGCTTTCTGAAGTTTGAAACAGGGGTTCAATCAGATTTATCCACACCAAAAACAAGTATACAAATGACCCGACCAATGAAACAGGAAGCTTATTATACCTGCTTTGGGGAAACATTTTCTAAAGGCCCTTACGTATGAATTGAAACTAGAACTATATTACAACTGGTTAAGATCAAAATTAACCAGATCATTGAGGTCCAAAACACTACAAAGGAGAAATTTCTATTAACTAGAAACATGTACTAGGAAGGAAAGAAGTGAAAAGAGAAAGAGAAGTAGGAGGAGAAGAACCAAAAAATGGTCTGTCTCATTTTGCAATCATTTAGTCCATAAACATTAATTAAGTGTTCACTATGAGCTATACGCTGCTAAGTACTGGGGCTACAAAGAAAGGCAAAAAAACAGTCCTTCCAAGAAAAGGGTTCACAGTCTAATAAGGAAAACAAAATGAAAACAACTACATACCTCCAAAATAGAAAGTAGATTGGATAAATTGGAGATAGTCAACAAAGAGAAGGCATCAGAACTAGGAGGAGAGGGAGAGGCTTCCTGTAGATGGTAAGATTTTAGCTAAGACTTGAAGGAAATCAGGGAAGCTAGAAGGTGACAGAGATGAGGAAGCAGAGATGAAAACAGAGAGGATTTCAGGCAGGGCCAGTGAAAATTTAGAGAGTCAGGAGATGGAATGTTTTGTGTGGGGGATACCAAGGAGGCCAGTGTTTGGGGGAAAGAGGAGATCAGTTCAGATATGCTGAGTTTAAGATGCCTATGGGACATTCAGTTCAAGATGTCCAACAGGCAGCTAAAGATGCAAGTCAGGAGTCAGCTGAGAAGCAAATATAGAGAGAAGATAACTGAATCCATGAGATCTGATGATATAACCAAGTGAAACAGTATAGAGGGAAATGAGAAGAGGGTCCAAGACAGAACTTTGTAAGACACTCACAGTTAGTGGGTGTGATGCGGATGAAAATCCAGCAAAGGAAACTGAGGAAAACTCAGAAAGACAGGAGGAGAACTAGGAGATATTAGTGCAGAGAAAAAACCTAGGAAGAAGAGAATATGAAGGAGAAGAGTTTGATCAGTAGTTGCAAAGGCTGCAGAGAGGTCAAGAAGAATGAAGATTAAGGTCATTAGATCTGTGCATTCAGAGATCATTAGATTTCCTCCAATGACACCCAGCAGCACTTGAGCAACTGTGGAAAAGGCATGGAAGTTAAAGAGTTTGTTGACTGGAGCCCTGAGATAGGAGGCAGAGCCAAAGATGGTGGAGTAAAGGCAGGCATTCACCTGAGCTCTCCCAAATTCCCCTCTAAACAACTTTTAAATAACACCTCAAAACAAATTCTAGAGCAGTAAAATAAACCAAAGGATGGGATGAAACAATTTTCTAGTCCTGGACAACTTAGAAGGTCAGCATGAAAGATCTGTGACAGTAGAGCAGAGTCCAGCACAAGCCATGTCCCAGAAAGCCAGCTGCAGGATTTGGGGGCACTGCATCAGTGACAGCAGCTTCCAGAGCTCTCAGCCCACAGACAGTAAGGGGGAAGAAAAACTAGTCAAAAGGAGATTACAGGGGAGCCCTGGTTGGCACTGGGTGCCTGACTCTGTTGCATTGCCTATAAACAGTTCCCAGTTGTAACTCCAATCAAGGAGGAACACAAGCACACCAGCAGTTATGGCCCACAGGAGAGTGGGGACTCTCATCACAGTTTTATTTTTTTTTTTAATTTTTTTTATTTTTATTTTTTTTT
>CM053582.1:201785479-201801043 GCA_028627135.1 Pseudochirops cupreus
AGGTAAATGGTATTTGATTGATTAAAGTAAGATTGTTAACCCACTTTGAGTTGCTTTCCTTTAGAAAAGCAGATCTAAGAACCTGTGCTAGTAGCCGCCCTAGGTATGCTAGGGTGCTTGCTGATACACCTTCTAACTATATGCCACAATCTGGTCAATACATACTTTTCATTCATTTGATTTTTCCTGACTGAATTGAGACCTGTCTCTTGAATGACCATAGCTCTCACTGAGGAGGCCCTATAGTGTTCTGGGGCTCCATGTGATATTTAGGATATTATTTATAATCAGTATTTGGAGAATTTTATTAGCTGTAGGAAATCCCTTTTCTGTTTGAATGTTGTGCGAGTCCTCTGAACATAGAGGCAAAGGATGTAGGTTTGAATTTTTGTCATTTTTGACTGCGTGTCCTTGGGAATTTTGCCTAATCCTTCTAGGCCTTGGTTTCCTCATCTCTAAATCTCATGAACCATAAACTTTGTCCGCCAGAGTCCTACTTTGGTATATCATCATGATGTGGAGGTGTGAGATGATAGTCTAGAATAGCCACTTCAGCAAGCATTACATAGAGTATCCCAAACTTCAAGAACACATTGCCTTGATTTGGAAAGACTTGGTTGATGTGTCCTTGGGAGCAAGGGTACAGGTTGTATTTATGTATATGTCTCTGTGTCTGTATGAAGGCAAGAGGTATATAATTGTAGTCAAATCAGAAAAGTTCAGAAATAAATCAAGGACTTCCTGATGTGACTTATTTGTATGAGTCATGCCATAGCAGAACTAGGAGAGTCAGGTTCTGTATGGACCGTCAACTTCATTTAATCTCTATCTGTGGCCACTAAATTGATTCTTCAGAGATTTGTATGGAGAGCTTAGAGTTAAATGGCTATTTAATTCCTATTACTTTTCTAAATAGGGGTAGTTTTTCATGGTGGATAGAGTACAGGCCTCAGAACTAGTAGGACGTGGGTTCAAATACTACCTTAGACACATAATGACTGTGACCTGGGACAAGTCACTTTGTCTACACTCTTCATGTGTTCCAGACAGTTTTTTTCCTACACTTTAAGTCTAACTTGACCTGCATTTGTAGAGGGAGTTTCCTCATATGTGCAATCACAGGCCCGGTTCTTAACCCCATTTCAACAAAAATTTTGGAAAGGAAGAACTTAGGAAGTCTTGCCTATAAAATCATTGTTTGCTTTTTTTTCTTAACTAATTAAAGTTTTATTGATTCCTTGGTTTTTTATCACTAAATATTATTCCTTACCCCCAAATCTACCCTCTTTTCCCCTTTTGCTCAGTGGACCTTTCATTGTTAACAGTGAAAACCTCTTCACCCTAGCTAGCTCACACATATACAAACATATAAATACAACCAGTACCCTTGCTTCCAAGGACACATCAACCAAGTCTTTCCAAATCAAGGACAATGTGTTCTTGAAGTTTGGCATAATCTATTGTAATGCTTGCTGAAGTGGCTATTCTGATATCACCTCACACCTCCGCATCGTGATGAGACACCAAAGGAGGACTTTGGTGGACAAAATTTATGGTTCATGAGATTTAGAGATGAAGAAACCAAGGCCTAGAAGGATTAGGCGATATTCCCAAGGACACGCAGTCACACGGTGTCAGTGCCATCTAGCATTGCGTGGAACCTTCTTTACCCATGCTTTCTGTGTCACCAAGGAAATGAAGCAGATGCATTTCTTCAGAACTGTGATTGTCATTTCAATTACTAAGTAATTGCCTTTGTTCTAGTATTCTTTGGGTTTAAATTATGGCCAATAATTGATTTTTCAAGTTCATTCAAGGAATATTTACTGAGTGCCAACTCTGCATGTGTGTAACATGATGCGAGACATTTGGAGAGAGAGCTTAGTCAAAGAGGTGCCGCAGATGATGATGTTGGATGTGTGGTCTGTAAAGCTCATCATCACTGACAGTCCTGCCCCCATTCACTGGTTGCCTCTTCTCCACTTGCTATCCCTACATCCTCCCTGATGTTCATGAGAGTTCCTCATTTCTGCAGCCTCCTTGCTTAGAGGCAGGACGGAGCACCAGGCCTGGAGTCAGGGCGACAGGCTAGAGCTCAGATCTGGCCTCAGACGCGTAATTAACTGGGTAACCCTTGGCAAGTCATTTAACTTCTGTCTGCCTCGGTTCCTCAACTGTAAAATGGGGATAATAATAGCACCTGCCTCACAGGGTTGTTCTGGGGATCAGATGAGATTAAACTTGTAAAGCACTTACTAGTACAGTGCCTGGCACATAGGAGGGGCCTCATAAGTGCTTATTCCTTTCCTTTTCTTGCCCTTCGCTTTCTTTCATTGGTCTGCCTTAAATTACCAAAGCCTCTGCAGGAACTACACAGCAGCTCCCTTCTGCATGGCTGGGAGAGCAGGTTCATAGATATTAAGATAAAGAAGAAAAAAAATAAATACAAGATACCTTCTTTTCTCTTCATGGTCTTATAGTTTGAACAGACAAGACAGGAGCGCCTGACATGGGTCATGATATAAGATAAGTGTTTAAGCGATTGTCCCAGAGAGGGTAGATTACCGGGCCTGGAATCAGGAAGAAGTGACTTCAAATCTGGCTGCAGACACCTACTAGCTGTGTGACTCTGGGCAAGTTACTTAGCCTCTGCCTGCCTCTGTTTCCTCAACTATAAAATGGGAATAATAGCATCTACTTTCCAGGGTTGTTGTGAAGATCGGGTGAGCTAACTCTGAAGCACTTACCACAGCGTCGGACACAGAGTAAATGCTGTATCAGTGTTACCTGTTGTTATTATTATTATTGTTAATGGAGCGGGGAGATGGGTGTGGGTTATAGCAGCTGGGAAGGTCCTGTGGAGAGGTTGGATTGGGACTGGGCTTTGAAGCGTGGGTAGGATTCCTGTACACAGGGGAAAGTTATTTCAGGTGAATAACACCAGTGAGCTGAGCCTTGGTGTCAGAAATGAACCTGATCCATAGGACCATAAATTAGAAAGGGCCTTCAAAGTCATTTAAGTCCAACTGCCTCACTTTTAGAATGAAGAAATTGAGGCACAAAGATGTCTTCTAACTCCAGGGGCATCTAGGTGGTGCAGTAGATAGAGCACTGGGCCTGGAATCAGGAAGACCTGAGTTCAAATTCAACCTCAGATACTTACTTACCCTGGGCAAGTCACTTAACCCTGTTTGCCTCAGTTTCCTCATCTGTAAAATGAGCTGGAGAAGGAAATGGGATATCACTGTAATGTCTGTGCCAAGAAAACCCCAAATGGGGTCACAGAAAGTTGGGCATGACTGAAATGACTGAACAACAACAACTACCTCCAACTCCAAATCCATCCCTCATTCCATGGCAGTGAGCAAAGTGTTGTTTATTTATTTAGTAATATCGATTATTTCTTATTAATAGTAAGATATTGAAGATGTTGGAGGGGAGGAGGAGGGGATTACTGTGGAGGTAATGTCCCTTAGAGGACATGGTCTCTAGAGCGTAGTACACGTTCTGCTTTTACTAACTCTGTTGGTTTTCTGATGACTACAAAATTCTTTTATTTACAGCTTGGTTTTTAGAGTTAGGATTTCTTTTGGGCAGTGGGCCAAAGTTAAAGGATTAAACTAGACTTAGGAGATATTTCTTTATCTAATTTTGTGGAGAAAAACAGTGGAAGAACAAAACCTAAGAATGTATACTGGAGATAAAGATCACTTCTATGGAATTCAGAGGCCTTTATTAAGTTACTCAGTGGTAAAAATAAGAAACTGATTTTCCAACTTAATCACTAAAACCTCACAGGGTCCTTGTGAGGATCAAATGAGATATAATGTATGTAAAGCACTTTACAAACCTTAAAGTGCCATGCAAATGTTTTACTTATGTACATATGCTTTCATATGTGTTTGTATGTATACATATACTATATATTTGAGATGTATATACCTGACTTAGTAGATAGAATATAGAACTTGGAATAAAGAAGATGTTGGTTTAAATCCAACTTCTTACATGGGCTAGCTGTGTGACCTTGGGTAAGTCATTTACTCTCTTGAGTCTTTCATTTTCTATGAAATGGGGACAATAATACCTTTAACATGTTGTTTGTAGGGTTCTTGTGAGGATCAAATGAATTGTCTACATAAAATGCCTTGAAAACTTTCTATGAGTTAGTTTTTAATATCCTCATACTTCTTTATTTCATCTACTAATTTTTTTTTAAATTAGCATCTTTTGTATTACCGTTGGGTACTTTTGTGTAAAATTTGAGACATTTGTTTCATTCTATAGTAGTGGTTTCCAACTCTTTTAAGTATTAAGATTCCTTTTAAATGGCAAACTTTGTTGATTCCCATGTGATAGCAATAACACCTGCTAATTAGAAAATACGTGACAAAAAAGTCACTGTGAATTCATTGATGCTTTTAAAGGAATTTGTATGTTATTCATCACATAAAGATCTCCATGTATTTAATAATAATACACGTATGTGTAGGTCATTATTTAGCCTTCAGAAATGATCTTTATTGAGCTGTCTGTGTATCTTGTTGAAGCTAAATAACGATCAATAGGATAATGCTTTGTGTGTGATGGATTTGTGGAATCCTTGCAGCAGCTCTGGGGCTTTGGGGGTCCATGGGCAGTAGGTTAGGGAATCACTGATATGAAAAACCAAATAAATGAAACTTGGTTTGACCAGTTTATAATATCATCAATATTAAAAAATAAAAAACCCCAAACCCCACCACGACAGTATAATTACAATAGTAACCATTTTGTATTTGAGTCCTTTTCTCAGGGTGACCTCTACTGGGCAATTAAGGTTCTGCATTGCATCCTAATTTGCTCTGTAAAAATTTTTCAATATTAAGTAGTTAAATTCTGTCTGGGGAGAAATATTTCTATAAGACGATTGATGACTTTTCAGAAACAACCCAATAATACAAAGTACATTACATATATTATGTTACTCCATGCTTATGCCAGTCCTTCAAGGCAGGTCCCACAATTATCATTATGTTCATTTTATCGATAAGGAAACTGAACCTTAGAGAGTTGAGAGACTTATTTATGGGAGCAAAGCTGTTAAGTATTAGAATCAAGATTCAAACCCAACACTGTCCTTACCTTAGGGTCAGTACATTCCACAACACCAGCCTGTCTCCATTAGAGACATAGTGTGGTGAATAAGCCTAAAGAAAATTGTGATAATTTTCTAGCTTGTAGCTGGCAAATCTATACATAACATGGTTTTCCACTGGCTATAGAGAGCTACAAATTGTCCATGAATTCTGCTATCTATGATATCCATCCTGGGAACTGGATTAAGAAAGTTTAACACATTTTTTGAAAGAGTAGAAGACAAAAGGTAGTACTAGGGTGGCAATAAACTCCATGTGGAATTGCAGGCTTGTGGAAGAGTGACTGAGGATTACTTCTAGAGGTAAAATGGTTTTGTTATTTGCCCTACATCTCTAATTGGCAAAATGGGCTCACCAGTATAATAGGAGTTTCTGGAGGGCACTGGTCTGTATTGGGTCGAAGCAGAGATGACTACAATACAGCTGTGATGGATTCCACACAGAGTGAATGGGACAACTGTAATTAGAGTGGACAACAACAACAATGACAAAAGACTCCAAATGATGATGCCTAACTATAAATAGGTAGATTTTCTTTGGCAAACAGCCTTCAGAAGCTGGCCATAAAGGATGGGGAGAGAAGGAAGAGTTTCAGAACATTCTGGGCCCTACAGAGAATGACCACATGTGAGAGGGGGCCTTGAGTGCCAACAGTATTGAAATCTCTTTGATAATGTTTTTGTAGTAACAATTGTTCCTATAAAAATGATCTTATTCTTCAGATTTGAAGGAGAGCTATAATAATAATTTCCATTTTATAGGTCCAGAGATTCAGAGCTGGCAGGACCCTAGGGGGCATCTAAGTACCTTATTTAGCTCTTTCATGAAGACTTTAATGTGTTATGGTTACCTGGTATAAACTAATTAAATGAGAAAATTTGATCTTCCTCGTAAAAATATTTACATGAATTATTTTAAAAACTTTTTAAAAATTGGGTTTAGACATTTTTTCAGAGTGGGAAGCAAGCATTATAGGAGAATTTTTATCATGATGATAGTAACTGTTATTTAAAGAATCAGTTTTTATTTATAAGAAGTGTAAAGATTCTATTTAAATTAATTTGATTCTTTCAAAATGACATCTAATCCCTGAAACATCTTAGTCATCAATTTATTAATAATTTTCCATTACTTACAGTAATTAAACATACTTTATTATTGTCTCAATACCTTCAACCTTAGATTGAACAGTATATGGAAATAGTATATGTATGGAATAATATTCAAAAATTTAAAAGATTATTGGTTATCAGAATTGTCTTTAAAGAAAAAAAAGCATACCAGTGAGGAATGGTCTTTCAAAGGAGAAATCTTCTATTTGGAAACAGGCAGTTGAGAGGGTTTGTGCATTGTAGGTGAGTCATAAGGACAGCAAGTCTTGTTGAGTGGTATATCTCTTATTTTGGCTGAAGTCAAACTGCTGGGGAGGACAGAAAGAAAGCAATTTCCCTCAGTGTCAAGATGACAAAAAGTAGATTGATAGTTAAATAAATAATGTTCAGAAAGCAAATGAGTGCCTTCTCACTGACAAGTGACAAATCGGTAATTAAAGCATGGAAGCTTTTCTGAAACTTGAAAAACTGGTGGCAATATCAGAGGGAGATTTGAACCCAGATCTTTACTCAGAGTCAGGAAGGATATTTTGCACAAAGAAAATATTCAAGGTGAATTACTCAACTTGAGTTAAAATATAAGTTTGTTGTTTGTCCTTTGTTCTCCAAGAGGACTATGGCATCAGGAAGGTGATGCCTTATGGAAAGCATAAGTAAGTAGTGATTGATTGACAATTGAAATTATTGAGGAAGGGACTAATACTAAAGGCAGGAAAGTGGTGCAGTGAATAGAGAACCAAGCCTAGAGTCAGAAGACTTAACCTTCTTGAGTTTAAATCTGGTCTCAGACGTTTACTAGCTGTGTGACCCTGGGCAAGTCACTTCACCCTGTTTGCCTCAGTTCCTCGTCTGTACAATGAGCTGGAGAAGGAAATGGCAAACCACCCCAGTATCTCTGCCAGGAAAACCCCCAATGGGGTCACAGAGAGTCTGACTGAACAACAGCAAACGAATGCTGATGATGTGTAGCTGTATCTTTATTTAAATCTTGCTTCAGATTATACTTCTTAATTATGTATGTATATTTCAGAAATTATTGATTGGTTGTTGCCAGATTGTAAAATCCTTGAGGGTAAGGACCTTGATTTATTCATCTTTCCCATAGTTGTTTACACAGAATAAATGCACAATAAATATTTATTGAATTAAGAAATAGTTATCCAGTGCTTTTATTTCTATTACATTTGACTATTTTTAGAATTTATTGCTAAATGCAGCACCCTCTTTTCTTTTTGGAACATTTTCTTCAAGACTGGCCTTAAAAAAAGCTTTACTTATAACTTTTCTGTAGTATCTGACCCTATTTCCTACCTTCTCCCTGAAAAGCATCTCTTCCTTGGCTTTTGTGAATTAGTGTTCTCTACTTTTATGATCAACTGCCTTTCTGTCTTCTGTCTGACTTCATTTTTTTGTACTATTTTTGCTCTATAGTTGAAGTGGGTTGTTTTTTTTTTTTTGGTTATTTCTTTATAACTTATGGCCACTGTCTTAGGGGCCAACATTTGTGAGAGATCCCAGAGGACTCCCAGTTGTGCTAGTACTTGCCTGGTTATGCAGATCCACAAAGGAGCTGGAATTCCTTGAGCTGGAGAACACCTGGAATGATAGGAACTTCCTCCATTGTTTCTCGCCCTTTAAATCTAGCATTCTGTCTGCTATGTTGTCTCTCATTTGAAAAAAGAAGAAATCAATACATGATGGGAGGTAGTTTTTTACTATTGCTCCAGTTTTTCAGGTAGGGAAGAGCTGCTTTTGGATTTTGTTGTTTTATGGGAACTGACGGTTATGTCTCCAGCAGCACTGGTGACCTTGGCAGTCCTCTCCAGGCTGCACTTCTACTTTCTGAGGGAGAGCTCAGATTAGCAGAGAGTTCAGGAGATGCTCAGTCACAGTGGTCCTTTGGAAAATGTGCTGAAGGTACAATTATCATACTTTTGGTGTCAAGGTCCACTACTGCAGTTTAGTCCAGGTTCATTTCCTTGATCACACTGTCATGGTTGGCTTGCGTGGGCATGAATCAGATGAATTCCACTTTGACTTTAAGCAGTGAACCAGATAACCCATTATACTCTTTCTACTTTACCCTGCCATTATGACTTTTGCAAGAATAAAATGTCGTTTTCACCCTGAAGGTTACTAAGCTGTTGAACTTTGTTACAAGTGGTTACTGATTTGAAATGTATTTCATTACTTAGACCATGTCTCCTTAAAAAGTACTTATTTATTTTTAACATTCATTTTTTTAAACTTTATTTTATACTCAGACACCAGAACACAAATACAGAATAGAGAAAAGAAACAAAAACATATCATAAACTTAAATATTGGAGCTTAAATACAAAGTAAGAAAGGGGGGAGAAAGGCACGCCATGTGCATAGCAGAACATGAGAGAGTATTCAAAATATGTAACAATAATCCTTCTTTCACTTATTCAGTTCTGGCACCGATTTGTTGTACATCTGTAGCACATTACATACACACTACAATGTAGACATTATGTCCTTATCATGCCAGGGACGATTGTCACTTTTTCTCTCTAGTACCTGATAACATCCAGTAATAGGATGCAGTTAGGGAGGAAAAATCTTAAGAGTGCTTGTGACAGCTTCTTTGTAAAAATAATAATAGTGCTTATTTATAGAATGCTTTAAGATTGGCAAAGCACTTTATAATTATTATCTTATTTGAGCCTTACAACAACCCTGGGAGGTTGGTGCCATTATTATCACTATCTACAAAAGAGGAATCTTACAAGTTGAATGACTTGTCCAGGGTCACTCAGCTGGTAAGTATCCAAAGTTGGCTTTGAACTCAGATCTTTCTCACCAATGTGTTGTCTTCACTGGATGGTCTGAAAGACAAGTATAATTTAGTGGAAAAGAACTCTAAATTTAGAACTAAAGTCAAGGCTAGGGTGAGACAATCAAAGCTTTGCTCCAAGATGTTGAGTTTAAAGGGCCCTGACATTACTTTCACCCCTTCAGAAGCTAGAAAAACTGAAGTTAGCACCTATTTACCAAGAATAATTAATTAAAATAGGAAACTATCATGTGGTCTGTTTCCTCCTCTGAACCCCAGGCATTATCCACCTTGGCTCAGACACTCCCTGTTCTCCCCATCCTGCTTTCAGTGGGATCCCATAGTATCCTCATTTTCCTCAGTTATAAGTTGAGTGGGTTTGTATAATGATACCGTTTCATTCAAAATCCTGTTTTTGAATTTTTTTTTTTGAGTAATTTTCTTTTAGGTGACACACTGGATAAAGCCCTAGGTCTGGAATCAGGAAGACCTGAGTTCAAATTTGCCCCCAGACACTTTAGTTAGTTTTGTCACCCTGGGCAAACATTCATTTTTTAAAAAATTTGAAATTCCAAGTTCTTTCCCTCTCATCCCTCCCGCCACCCATTGTGAAGACGATAAATGTAATATCAGTTATATGTGAAATCATGCACAAGATATTTCCATATTAGCCAGGTTGCAAAAAAAGGAAGAAAAATAAAGTGAAAGAATTATGCTTCAGTCAGTATTCAGAGTATATCAGCTCTCTGTGTGGAGTTGAATAACCTTTCTCATCATGAGTCCTTCAGAATTGTCCTAGATGTTTGTTCTGATGAGAGTAGGTAAGCCATTCACACTACATCATTGTACATTGTTGCTATTACTTTGTAAAATATTCTTCTGATTGTGCTCACTTCACTTTGAATGAGTTCACATAAGCCTTCCCAGGTTCTTCTGAAACCATTCTGTTCATTTCTTATAGCACAACAGTATCGTATCATAATCATATACCACAACTTGTTCAGCCATTCCCCAATTGATAAGGATCCTCTTAGTTTCCATTTCTTGGCTACCACCCAAAGAACTGCTATAAATATTTTTTGTACATGTAGATCCTTTTCCCTTTTCTTTGATCTTTTTGGGATACAGACCTAGTAGTGGTATTGCTGGGTCAAAGGGTATGTACAATTTTATAGCCCTTTGGGCAAGTTCCGAATTACTCTCCAAAATGGTTGGATCAATAACTCCTACAATAGTGCATTCATGTTTGTATTTTTCCACATCTCCAACATGTGTCATTTTATTTTTTTTTGTTGTATGAGCCAGTCTGATAGAGGTAAGGTGGTACGTTGGAGTTGTTTTAATCTGCATTTCTTTAATCAATAACGAGTTGGAACATTTTTTCATATTACTATAGATAGCTTTGATTTCTTCTAAAAACTGCCTGTTCATGGTCTTTGACCATTAATCCATTAGGACAGTGGTTCTCAACCTTCCTAATGCTGTGACCCTTTGATACAGTTCCTCATGTTGTGGTGACCCCCAACCATAAAATTATTTTTGTTGCTACTTCATAACTGTAATTTTGCTACTGTTATGAATTGTAATGTAAATATCTGATATGCAGGATGTATTTTCATTGTTACAAATTGAACATAACCTACAGGTTGAGAACCGCTGCATTAGGGAATGACTTGTATTCTTATAAATTTGACTCAATTCTTTACATATTTGATAAATGAGGGCTTTATCAGGGAAATTTCCTGTAAAAATTTCTCCCTCAGTTTCCTGCTTTCCTTCTAATCTTGGCTGTAGTGATTTTTGTTTGTTCAGCCTTTTATATTTCATATAATCAAAATTATCCATTTAACCTCCCATGATCCTTTCTATTCTCTTGTTTGGTCATAGATTCTTCCCTTATGTATAGATCTGACAGGTAAAATTTTCAATGTCTGCCTAATTTGCTTATAATCACCTTTTATATCTAAATTATGTATCCATTTTTACCTTATCTTGCTATATAGTTTGAGATGTTGGTCTATACCTAGTTTCTGCCAAACTGCTTTCCAGTTTTCCTACCAATCTTTGTTAAATAGTGAGTTCTTGTCCTAAAGGTTTTGGTCTTTGGGTTTGTCAAACACTAGGTTACTGTGGTCATTTACTACTGTATATTGTGTATTTAATCTATTCTGCTGATTCATCATTTCTGTTTCTTAGCCAGTAGCAAAACAACAAATCTGATGATTTGTTGTTCTGTTGTTTCAGTTGTGTCCAACTCTTTGTGACTCTATTTGGGGTTTCCTTGGCAAAGATAATGGAGTAATTCACCATTTCCTTCTCCAGCTAATTTTACAGATGAGAAACTGAGACACACAGGGTTAAGTAACTTGCCCAGCGTCACATTGCTACTAGGTTTTTTGAGGCTAGATTTGAACTCAGGTCCTGTGGACTCCGGGGCTGACACGTATCCATTGTATCACCTAACTGCTCTAGTTGGGCAAAATAGTTCCCAATGCTTATTATTTTAATTTAATTCTTTTTGGTGGGGAATCTACCCTTTTAATTTTTGATACTGGTAACTTGTTTTTTTTTTCTTTTAAAAAAATCAAACAGTGTTTTATCTATTTCATTGTTTTTTCCCCATTAAACCAACTCCTAATATTATTTACTTGTTCAATAGTTTTCTAAATTTCAATTTTTTATTAAGCTCTCCTTTGATTTTCAGGATTTCCAGTTTGGTGTTTAACTGGGTCTTAAAATTTTTTTTCTAGGGTTTTTTTAGTTGCATGTCCAATTTGTTGGTCTTCTTTTTATTTTATTGATGTAAGTATTTAGAGATATGAATTTCCCCCTAAGTACTATTTTGGTTGCATCCCATAAGTTTGGTAAGTTGTCTCATTGCTATTACTCTCTTTAATGAAATTATTGATCATTCTTTGACCCTCCCCCTCATTCTTTATAATTTCACTTCCAATGAATTTTTAATCTGTGTTTCTATGACCCTTTTAATGAATGTAACTTTCCTAGTATTATGGTATGAAAAGGATGCATTTAATATTTCTGTTTTTCTGCATTTGTTTATGAAGTGTTTGTGGTTAGTTTTTGTGAAGGTGCCAAGTGCAGCTGAAAAAAAGGTGTATTCTTTCTATTTTCACTTAGTTTTCTCCTATCATATCTAACTTTCTTAAAATTCTATTCATCTCAACTTATTTCTTAATTTTTTTATGGTTAGATTTATCTAGTTCTGACAAGGGAAAGTTGAGATGCCAAACTAGTCCAGTTTTACTGTCTTTTTTCTCCTTTAATTCATTTAACTTTTCCTTTAAGAATTTGAATGCTTTGCTGATTGCATTAGTAATGCTGAATGCATTAGTACTGTTATTACTTCATTTATCTATCTTACCTTTTAGAGAAATGTAATTTCCCTACTCATCTCTTTTAATTAGCTCTATTTTTGCTTTTACTTTCTCTGAGATTATGATTGCTACGCCTACTTTTTTTTAAAACTTCTCATAAAGCAGAGTAGGTTCTGCTCCAGGGCCCTTCCCTTTACTCTGTGTATATCTCTCAGTTTAAGGTGTGTTTCTTGTAACAACATATTATAGGATTATAATTTTTAATCTATTCTTCTGTCTTCTGTCTTATGGGTAAGTTCGTCCCATTGACATTTATAGTTATGGTTACTAACTATATATTTCCTTTTATCCTGTTTTCCCCCTTTATTCTTCTCTTTCTCTCAGTTTACCCTGTCCTTCCTATAAAGTATTTTGCTTCTGACCTCTGCCTTCCTCAATCTGTCTCCCCTTCTCTCAGTTCACCCCTTTTGCCACTGGCTTTTCTTATCCTCTCCTCTTACTTCTCTCTAGAGTAAAATAGATTTCTGTACTCAACTGAGTGTGTATGTTATTCCATCTTTGACTCAATTCTTCTTCTCCTTTCCTCCTTCTCCTCCTTACTACCCTCAAGAGGCTTGTGTTTTATTGAAGAAGAGAAAAAAAACCACCAATGACAAGTATATTCTAAATTCAAGGCAATGTAAGGAAAGCATTAGCAGTTAGGGCATATCAGGAAAGGCTTTATGTAGAAGGTAGTGCTTAAAAAGAGAGGCTTTCAATGAAATTGTATAGTAAGAAAAGTAGTGATGAAACATTTCTCCTATAAACCCAGGATACACTGTCCATGAATAGATAAAGCATCAGTAGGAAGAATGGACCCAGCTTAAACACATGAATCCAAGGGCATACACATAGGCCAGAAAACCCACGAGAAAGGGCAACTCATGCCTGTGACGTTTCAGGGTTCCTTATGACTGCTGGTCATGTCATTGTACAGCTAACTTGCTGTACTTGCTCCCTGACTTGCTCGCTGCTGCTCTCACATGGCTTGCAGTCCGTGCCAAAGATGCAGTGTCTCTTGGACTTTTGGTCCATGCCTGGCATGTAAACTCAGCATGCAAGCTCTTCTGGGCACTATTTCTTGACAGTCTCACATGGTTGTTGCCTGACAATGCTCCACTAACCCCAGGCATCCCTGTACTAGGCATGATATTATGAAATTTGTCTCTATTTTGAGGATGTGGCTTTAACTTGAGTCCTTAGTTGGGGCAATGCTTTATCCTTAGAAGACTGGATTATGCTAACTCTCCTCTTTTGATCTTTCTTCTTTGTATCTCCCATTTCCCATCCACCTTTTCATGGGTATAATATGAGGCTCTATTGCAGATGCTTTTCTTTGCCCTTGCTATACTTTCTTTCTTAATGATCTTTTATGGCTTCAGTTATCATCTCTATGATCAATGACTTCCAGATCGCTATTCTCTCTCCTTACATCCTACATCAACAACTTTTTGTTTGACATGCCCACCTGGATGGTCCCTAGGCATCTCATACTCAACATCCCAATGAAATAACAGGCTCCAACCCCTCAAAAAATGTGTCAGCATTTCTGACAGAGAGGTGATAGACTCAGGGTACAGATCAAGACATATTTTCTCAAACATGAACAATATAGGAATTTGTTCTGCTCAACTATGTGTATTTGTGGCAACAATTTTTTTCTTCTTTTTATAGTAGGGAAGGATTATTCAGGAGATAGAACATTGATTCAGTTGAGTGCTGCTTCCTTGCTTCTGTGTTGGCCATGCTGGTCTGCAGGTCAGAAGTCAGAGAGGAGCTTAGGATTCCTTGTGGGCTGCTGTTTTATACTTAGGCACCAGAAAACTTTGTCAGTGATTCAGAGGGCTGTGCACCGGACCAAGTTAGTTTCAAAGACAGTTTCAGTATCTTTTCCCGAGAAATAAGCTAGCCTAAATGGAGTAGGGCCGTAGAAAACACCAGCCCAGTTAACATGGCAGGGCCTTAGGAAATATTGCTACTTCTTTTGCTGTCTAGGGGTGCTTGGAACCCTGAAATTCAAGGGCTAAAGGCATGGGTCTGCCTTGAAAGAATTTGAGAACTCAAGCCTTTCAGTCAGAGACAAAGTTTATTAAAACACTGGTTGGGGTGGACGAGATATTTAGGGAACTGTGCCTCTTTGGGCCAATTCTGATGAGAGTGGATGGAGCATTTCCTGCCCCCCCCCCCCCATGCATTTCCCCTCCATTGTAAAAGCTCTTCCTTTCATGTTTCCATTTTGTGAGAAAGTTTACCCTATTCTACCTCTATCTACTGTGTATCCCTCTTTCTTACTCCCTAAATTTTTTTTTTTAATCATCCCATCATAGTCAACTCACACCTTTTGTCTATATTCCTTCTAACTGCCCTACTGATGAGGAAGTTCTTAGGAGTTACAAGTATCATCTTCCCATGTAGGAATGTAAGCAGTTTAACTTTATTGAATCCCTTATGATTTCTCTTTCTTTTTTTATGCCTCTCTTGAGTCTTGTATTTGAAAATAAAATTTTCTATTTAGCTTCATTCTTTTCATCAGGAATGCTAGAAAGTTCTCAATTTCATTAAATATGTTTTTCCCTCCTGAAGGATTATACTCACTTTTGCTGGGGATGTGATTATTTGTTATAATCCTAACTCCTTTGCTTTCCAGGATATCACATTCTAATCCCTCTGATCTTTTAATGTAGAAGCTGCTAAATGTTATGATATCCTGGCTATGGCTCCTTGATATTTGAATTGGCTTTTTTTTTCTGGCTGCTTGTAATATTTTCTCCTTGACATTAGAGCTCTGGAATTTGGTTGTAGTATTCCTGAGAGTTTTCATTTTGGGATGTCTTTCAGTGGATTTTAAAAATGTCTATTTTACCTTCTTCTTCTAGGAAATCAGGGCAATTTTCCTTGATAATTTCTTGAAGTACGATGTCTTTACTCTTTTTTTTTTTATTATGGCTTTCAGGTAGTCCAGTAATTATTAAATTATCTCTTTTTGATCTGTTTTCCAGGTCAGTTATTTTCCAATGAGATATTTCACTTTTTCTTCCATTTTTTCATTCTCTTTATTTTTATTTTTATTTTTTTATTTTTATTTTTTTTAAATTAATAATAAATTTATTTTATTAAATTTTTTTTGAGTTACATATTTT
>CM053582.1:201801543-201818120 GCA_028627135.1 Pseudochirops cupreus
TGGGACAGAGCTACATTCTGGAAATGTCTAGTCTTCTTCCCAATTAGTGTGCCAACTCAATGCTTACTTAAAGAGTTCTGTAAATATAGTCAGGGCCATTTTTCAGGCAGAGGGTCGAATGGTGCTATGAAAGATTGTGTGTAAAGTCAAAAACTGGCAGCATACTGACACAATTGGTATAACTCATATGATGTAACTGAAGTGTCATGCTTTTAAATGTATATTTAAACATCTAACAGTGCCCTTCACATATGAATAGGATATAACTAAGCAATTACTAAAAGTACAGAGATATTAGGGAGTCACTGAGGGTTCTTGATCTGGAAGCATGATCAGACCTGTGATACTGTAATAACCACAACAATAATAATAACAACAGTATAACAACTAGCTTTTATATAGTGCTTTAAGGTTTGCAAAACACTTTACAAATATTATCTCATTTGATCCTCACAACAACCCCAGCAGAGGTGTTTTTATTATACTCATTTGAGAGTTCAGGAAACTCTGGCAGACAGGTTAAGAAATTTGCCCAGGGACACAAAATTAGTAAGTACCTGAAGAAGAATTTGAATCCAGCTCTTGCTGCCCCAGGTCCAGCACTCCTACCCACTGTACCACTTATTGGCCTTCATTCAGGAATACTAACTTGGCAGCTAGGGCGTGGATTCAAGAAGGAAGACTCTGGATGCAAGAAGACCAAGGGAGAAAGAGAAGATGGTCAAACATAGACCCTTATGAACACTTACCTAAGAGGATTGGGACGAGGAAGAAAAGCCAAAAAAGGAGATAAAGGAGCTGTCATTGGGTGAAAGCAAGAAAACTAGAAAAATGAGGCATCTTTGAAGGCAATGGAAAAGTATCTAAAAGGAGGTGGTGGTAGTCAAAGAACCACACGCTGCTAGAAGTCAAGGATAATATGGACTAAAAGAAAAGTCAATGGATTTAACGATCACAAGGTCACTTAGAGACAGGAATTGTGGTAGAGTGGTGGAGTTGGAAGCCAGATTGCAAAGGGCTGAGGACAGAGTTCGAAGCAGTGAAAGGAGGGTAAAAATTTGTCAGTTAAGGGGAAGTAGAGAGATATGTGGTGAGAGAATAGGGTGAAACTATTAAGAAAAGTTTTTTTTTTTACATTGAAGAGGCCTAAATATAATATATTCATAAGCAGAAGAGAATGGTGTGAGGGAGGAAATGAAAATACCTGAGAAGGAATGACTGCTGAGGCAAAGTTCTGGAAGTCAGGCTAGGATGGATCAAGGGCTCAGATGAAGAGATGGATAAACCTTATTGCAAAGCATTAGATGGTCAGCTCCTTGAGGGCAGGGATGGTTTGTATGAGCACCTAGCACAATTCCTGACACATAGTAGATGCTTAATAAATGTTTACTCATTGACAGAAGGAAGAAGAGAGTAGGCATTGCTAATTAGAAAGTATATAACATTTGCTGTTTATGGTGACTTAGGGATTTCTGGAAGTATTCATTAAATAATTTGTTGAATTAGCACAATCATCAAGTAAGTATGGGGCTTTTCAGGCTTGCACTGGTATACCAAATTTACAAATACCCCTTGGGTGTAAACTATTCATACACGTAAAATCTTTCCAACACTCAAAACCAAACTGGATAGGTCAGCTGCCAGTACCTTGGAAAAAATGAATTGTCTAAAGTGTACTGTTTCTCCTCAGAAGCTACTGAATAGTGAAATGAAATGGGGCAGTGACAAGCAGACTAACCAAAAAAGCTCTAACAACACTGTAGCCTCAGTTTACAGCTGTTGACTGCTAGAGAAAAGCAACAAAATGCAAGAGCAACCAAAATGTTGGGCAACAGTTAGACATGGGATGTATTTAGCCAAACAGCCAAAGCTGTTTAAGAGGCAAATGGTAGTGCTGAGGTTGTCCTAAGTCCAAAGTCTGATCCTCAGGATCAGTAACACAATCTACCCACAGGTATGTGATCAGGCTCTGGGAAATGGATTTCATAAGCAACTTCTTAAGAGATTGGTTTATAAACCAGAAAACGGCTTACTGATTTACAACAGGAGATACACTTGGCACGATAACCAATACTGATTATTTGTATGAGACATATCATTCTTCTGGGCAGGATCCTCAAAGAGACCAAAGTAGAAACCAGCAGAACGCTGGATAAGCATAAAAATGGAGGTTGGGCCCAGATGATGGAACAAGAAACAATCTGCAGAAGTTGAAGACGGGCAAATTTTAGGTCCATGTAAGGAAAAACTTCCTCTCAATTAGAGTAGTCCAAAAAGAGACTAGCTTGCCTCAAAAGGTAGTGGGTTCCTTCACCATCCAATTTTGCAACAAACACTAATGAAGACCCTACTCTGTACAAGACATTACCCTAGAAAAAAATGCAACAGTCTCTTACATTTTTTAGTGAGACACAATATGTACAAGTAACAGTAAAGACAACATTATTTCAGGAAAGATAAAGTACTAACCAACAACTTATTAAGGGGAGAAATGAGGAAAAGGTTTTACATGGGAAGGAGTACCTGTGTTGAAACTTGAATGAAGTTAGGAATTCTAGGACAGAGTGGATTCCAGGAATGTGGGAACAGCCTATGTAAAAGCAGAGACAGGAGACAGAATGTTGAGTTCAGGAAATAGTCAACTGGCTAGTTCAGCTGGAAGAATGAATGCATGAAGGAAAACCACAGAAAGAAGTCTGCAAAGAGGCCAGGATGTGTGTGCTGGGAAGTCTATACAATAGTTTACCCCAGAGTTAGAAGACTGTCACTGTAAATTTTTTAGCAGGGCAATGACAAAGGCCTATGCTTTAACAATATTAATTTGGCAACTATGTGAAGATAAATGGAGAGACTGGAATCAAAGGACTAAGGAGGTGTTATAATAGTACAGGCAGTTCACTCCCAAATTAATTTACTGATCCATTAATCCAGTGCCAACACCCGGCTCAAAAAATCTTCAGCGGTTCCGTCTTACCTACCAAGTAACATTATGCTTTTGCCCAGAATTCAAGGCCCTCCACAATCTGGCACCGCCTCCGCCTTTCTAGACTTATCTCAGACTTTCCATCAAGAAAAACAGTGCTCCCTATCCCCACAACATAGCCTGAGATTTCTCTTTTCTCAAGTTGTCCCCTACACCCGCAATCCCCTTCCTTCCCATCCCCGAAAATCTAAATCGAATGCCTTGCCCCCATGACATCTGTTTATGAACTGCAAGATAACAGGTAAAGGATTTTACTGATGGAGAACACCAAAATTTCTAGCTAGCCCTGACATCAGAATAATTATAATTGCCTACGAGGTATGCTAAAAGTCTTAGTGCAGCTCTAATAACTTAAAACTACACTAAACTTTTGGAATACCCCTGTGTACATGTGCATCAGCACAGGCATCACGAGATATGAAGGAAGAATAAAATATTTTAATTATTTAACCATAATTCTATTCCCTGCTGTAGACTTAACTCTGCAATCAACTGCATTCCTACTGTATGCCTGACCCTGACTGTAAAAATATTTTTTTTAATCAGAAGTCTGATTCTTCCAATTGGCCAATTTTTTATTTGCTACACCTCTCCAATCCAAATGGGCTACCTAGTCAAGTCCTAAAAGTCAGAATTTTTTTGGAAAAAAAAATTTTTATTCAAAGTCGGATTATTCCAATTGGCCAGTTTATCGCTGATATATGTCTCCAATCCAAATGGGTGACCCAGTCAAATACTAAAAGTTAAATAAACTGATCTTCATTTCCTCCTTGAAAAGAATTCACTTTGAATCTGAAAATGACCTCAACAGAAGAACCAAGTCTGCTAAGGCTCTACTATGCAGGAGACTTGCTTTACAAAAAAACTAAGAAGTTTCTGACGCAAGGTAGAAAAAAAAAGAACTAAAAATGTCAGGGAAAGGTGACTAAAAAAAGGAAGAACGCAGCTGCAGAAAGCAGCACTGTCTCAAATAGCCTATAGAAAGCAAAAAAAGATATTATAGAAACTTCCAGAAGCAAATACTTTTCAAAATAGCTAAAAGGTTGGTTGGCTGAATATACTGAAGCAATTAGACTCTGCAGCGGATACAACACCGGGCCAGGAATCTCAGAACTATCTGAGTCCAATTCCAGCTTCAGACACTTATTAGCTGTGTGATCCTGGGCAAGTCACTTAAATTTTGTTTGCTTCGGTTTCCACATCTGTAAAGTGAGTATCACAATAACACCTACCTTCCAGTGTTGTTGTGAGGATCAAATGAGATAATAATTATAAAAGTGCTTAGCAGAGCTCCTGGCACATTATAGGCACTTAATAAATGCTTATTTCTTTCCTTAACAGTTTCTTCTTCATTTATTTTATACTGTAAATGGGTATAAATAACATCCAAGTTAGTCCCAACACTTGAGTATGATCACAGAAAGAGAAGGGGTGGAGAGTATACTTTTTACTAGAGGGCCTCTTTATGTAGAAATTGATAAAAGGTAAAGGGCACATTTCAGCAGTTTTTTCACTGAGGTCCCAAACAGGCCAATGACCACAGCAGCAGAGAGAAGTTTAATACATGATTCATTAGGGGCATAACATTGAATCGGTACTGTTGGCAAGATGAGATGTCCTTAGGATAGACACGTTGTGAACAAGGAGACAAAATTACACCTTAGCCTTATAAAATTAAGTATCAGAATAAGCAATTTAAAATCAAATACCAAATGATGAAGGATGAAGCAGCCTTATGTACCATCTAAACTGGAAACCATCAAAGCAGAAATGAATGTTCAAGATCAGAGGAAACTGAGGCCCAACAAGGTAAAGTGACTTGCCTAAGGTCACACAGCTCATCCTTAATGATAATTTTTATCATTAGGGAAAGAATGACGCCTTGAATTCAGATCTCCCGACTCCTATGCAGTAGTCTTTCCGTAATGCCATGCTGCCTCCTTTATAATTCTTCAAGGTGGTTTGCTACAAAGTCAAAACTTTCTAGAGTAGAAACATAAGCTACTACTAAAAGATTGAATTCAGAGTTTCCTCTTTCCAAAATAAGAGGAATGTTTGTTTTGTTTTTCCAACTTATCATCAATGCCTCTAAATTCATGTAATAATGGCTAGCAAGCACTTTACAAATATTATCTAGTTTGATCTTTACACACCATGGGAGGTGTGTGCTATTATTACCCACCTTTAAAGTTATGGTAACTGAGCCAGATAGAGCAGTGTGCCCTGGGTCATACAGCTAGTAAGTACCTGAGGCTGAATTTAAGCTCAGGTCTTCCCGAATTCAGTCTCTATCCACCAGGCCACTTAAGTCTTAAACAAAGCTATTCTGGGTCAAGGAGTATCATTTAACATTTCCTGGTGTCTCATATCCTTTCTTAAAGTTAACTAAAAACAATTTCTAACTCTTGATCTTCATCTGCTGAGAAGATATAAATAATAATAATGATAAGAGCTGGCATTGTATAAGTGCTTTTTTTAGATTCTTAAAGGTCTTTACGTATGTACTCACAGGAATCTCAAGAAAATCCTGTGATGTAGGTGCTATAATTATCCCCAGTTTACAGTTAGGAAATGGAGTCTGAGAGGGGTTAAGTGACTTGCTGAGAGTCACACTGCTTTTAAGCGTCTTCAGCAGATTGAAAACAGGTCTTCTTGACTCCAAATCCAACATTCCTTCCACTCTCTGCACCACCTAGATGCCACAAGAACTATTCCTACAGCAAAAGAGACTTTAGCCCACTGAGTCTTGCAGTGATACTCTTTTAAAAATTTATTAATGTCTTTTGTTTTTACCTCACCTACAGTTCCCAATGTAATCCCACTCCTCCCTCACCCAGAAAGTCATCCCTTATAACAAATTTTAAAAGGTTCAGTAAAATTGGCCAACACATCAACCAAGTCTGAAATTATACATTGATGTTCTTCAGTCAAGTCACTCCCATCTCTGCAAGAAAAAAAAAAGTTGCTTTCTCTTATCTCTTCTTTAACTCGTTTGGTCATTATAATTTCATAACTTTCAGCTTCAATTTGTTACTGTTGTAGTCACTGTATATTGTTTTGCGGGCTCTGCTTACTTCATTCTGAATTAGTATGTATGCCTATGCCTCTCTGAAATCTTCAAATTCCATTACATTCATATACAATTAGTTTAGCCATTTTCTGAAGTCAAACAGACCCAAGCTCAAATCCAGCCTCATTCTGGTTCTTTATTACTACGAAAAATGATACAAAAACATTTTGGTATATATGAAGTTTTGCTTTTTCTTTCATTGGCTTTCTTGGGGTAGATATTTACCCAGCAGAGAGATCTCTAGATGAAAGGGTATGGACATTTTAATTACATTCTCAGCATAATTTCAAACTGCTTTTCCAAAAACAGACTAATTCACTGTTCCATCAACATTTCACTAGTGTGCCTACCTTTCCACAATCCTTCTAACATTAACTATTCCTATCTTTTTTCTTCGTTACCAATGTGCTGGGTGCATAATGAATGATATTTTTAAATGATGCCCAATAAGTGCCTGATAAATGCTTTTAGGCTGATTAAAAATAAAAATAAACACTTAAGAAGAAAAATTAATACTTATGAGATTTTCTTGGAAAATACCAATATTACAAACCCAAAACAAAAAGTTCCTGTATTTGGTTCTCTTTTAAAAAAAAAAATACATCAAGCGTCTCTTTCAGAATGCTGCAAATCTAAGCAAAAATCTAAGCAAAAACCAAAATATGTTCGTGAAGTCCCTCCGCCACGCACAACAGAGAGAGGCAGGGCTACCAACCCAACATACGTCAGTGACCTACAGTCTCCTTTTGCCAGTCCTACCCCTCCCTTCCACACAGATAACAGCTTCGAGGATGACTCCAAGCTGATCTGGCAAAAAAAAAAAAAGTTATCAAACTGGGATCAGCTGGTGATTTCGTCTCTCTCATCTTAGCTAGGCTGATTCTGGGCTGACATTATGGCCTTCATGGTCAGTCCAACAAGCATTTACTAAGCACTTTGTGCCACACACTGCTGAGGGCTATGGAAACAAAGAAAGGCAGGAGGGGGGCCACTGGCCCAAGAAGCTTATGTTGGAAGGAAACAACATCTAAATAACTAGGTATGTATAATATACAAAGGAGATGGAAGCGTTATCTCAGAGACAGGACAGCAGCTGGAGTGGACAGGGATGAGGAAAGGCCTCTTGCAAAAGGTAGAATGTGAGCTGAGACTGGTAAAGTTGATATATAACTTTTAAGAACCCAGGATTATGGCTTTAGTAGAGGTTTTTAGAATAGGGTCCAAAGTATACACATAATCAGGAACACATTTACCATGTCAAATAGGGCTATCCTATAAAATTTTGTATAAGACTTAAATGACCACTTGCAAACACTACTCACTGTTTTCAATTTTCATAATCATGTTCCTTTGTATAGAGTTGTATACAGCTATACTTCAGTCTTCCTATGCATTCACATTGATTAGTCAAGATAACAAGCATTTAAGTCCTACTATGTGCCAGGTACTTTTCTATAAAGAAAGCCAAAAACAAAAACAACAACAAAAAAAAAACCAAAAGCCCAGAGTCCTGGCTCTCAAGGAGCTCAGTCTTATAGAAGTGATTATTCCTTGAAAGTTGTCATTTTTCCCTCTTTAGCTTCCTTGCACTTACCCTATTCCTACTAGTCCTTTCCCTCCTTTCCAATCCTACGTACCACCCCCACTGAGGGCATTTCTCTAAAGTCACTGTGCCTGGTGGTATTCAAAAAAATTGCTAAGAAATTCTTATGGAAAGTGCCCTTTATAAAAAGAGAAAAGGATTTTATATGCAAAGACAACATTTCTGATAACTGCCTTTCACCAAGGAGTCTGGTATGTGACAGGAAATGGGGAAAACCAACAGTCAAATCTTTTTATTAAATTAAAATGGGGGGCAGCTACTTGGCGCTGTGGATAGAGAGTAAGTTCAAAATCGGCCTCAGACACTTACTAGCTGTGTGACCCTGGGCAAGTCAGTTTGCTCACAAAAAAAAATTAAAATGGATATCTGAGAACCCTGAAATCCAGGTGTATGACTTAGAGGAATCCCTTTAATAAACTGCCCTAGCCCAATCTCCATCTTTTCTCCATTTTTTGCTTACTTTCATTGAGGAAGAAACTAATGGAGAGATTTGAAGAGTGAGGGACATGATATATATTATCAAAACAAGTTTTTTTAATCTTTATATGTATGTATACATATGTATACATAATAATTTAAAATTAAATTGCAATTCCATTTTCTATGATATATGAGAAATAAGCTGGGAACCACTTCAGGAAATGTGGTTGCTGTACAGCAGACCTCCAAATGTGTCAAAAGGACACTAAGCATGGGAGTCATCCCCACCAGACAACCATTTCTATCTACAAGTTCACTTTTTATTCATTCACCACACGACAGGCCAAAGTCACGCATAGACAGGCCAAAGTCAGGTTAATCTTCACCATTTCCTGGACAGAAAGTCAACAGGAAACTTACAGAATTCACCAATTCTATCAGTAATAAATGATAAGAGAAATACACGTAACTGTTTCCTCAACTTGGTTTTTCCAGAGACAAGAAGTCAAAAACCTCAACTGTGTAGAGTCAACTGCCCAAAGCCATTGCAGAGTTAGGATGTCATATTACTACAAGAGCAAAAAGAAAAAAAAAAAGAGGTTTGGAATAAAAAGAGGAAGAGTTTATTTTCAGTAAAAAAAAAAATCTATTGCTATAGGCTTATATAATTGATAAAATGTCATGCAATAGAAAATTGTCAATTTGCCACTCCCAAGTTTTTTCACTTAAGGACGCTTTCTCCACATTGATCCCAAAGTCAAAGAAGAGTTAAAAGGAATAACTGGGCTAAGAAAGGGTGAGCTTTCTTCTGCAAGAAACTTTTCCCAGTCCTCCTTGATCTTCGTGCCTTCCCTTTGAGTCTATCCCCAGTTAATCCGGCATATATCTTGTTGGTACATAGTGGTTCAAATGGTGTGACCCCGATTATACTCGCAGCTCCTTGTGAGCAGGGACTCTCTTTTTGCTTCTCTGAGTATCCAGGTGCCTGACATACAGTGGGAGCTTAATAAGTATTCGCTGACTGACTGCTTCCAGTAGAATGAATTAAATTCACCTAAAGGTGCTGCTCCTGTTTCAAGGCTCCCATTCAGCCTCCCAGAAAAGATGACTGAAATGCATCACTTACCTTTAAAAAAACATATGAAACTGAACACCCACACACCCACACACACACCCACACACACACACCCACACACACACACCCACACACACACACACACACACACACACACACACACACACACACCCGGGAGGCCACGGATTTTGAGTGAGTAACTTAATTACAAAGCAGAAACAAGCACAGGGCTGCCCACTTTCTTCCAAAGAAACAGCTGGAGATCAGGTTGCATTTTGAATAAGGAGGGCTCTTTGAAAAATAAAATAAAAGCAATTTGAAAACAGGAAAATCGGCCGCAGCTGCCAAAAACGCCACGCCGTGGGGGTCGGGGAAGGAAATAAAGAGAGGGATGGATGGAGGGGGCGGCTCCACGCTCAGGTACAAACAACCACAACCTCCAACTTTCTCTGCTCCCCAAGATCGCAAATGGCAGCTAGCCGGGCTCTTGTGGCCAAACCCCAGCTGAGCATGCCCAAAGGTTTACCTGCCAAAAATCACAACACTGCCACGCTGAGTGGAAGTCATCTCTGGCGCTGGCGGGGTCACAGTGGCGAGCCTGATGCCCGAGGAGACCCTGCTGCGGGAGCCGGAGCCGGGAGGAGGAGGAGAAGGTGGAAACCTGCCTGCTGGGCTCCAAGGCAGCGGCTCTTAAAGGGCATGGAGAGGAATGTAACTCACACTCTCATTGGCTTCTTCCTTCTCTTCTCCTGCCCTTACGTTAGAGAGGACTACCCCGAAGCGAGGTGAAAGCAGTCCTCCGATAGGCTGCGGAAAGTGAGCGCTTGGGGAAACGTGACTACAGTTGGGGAGACCTGCGGCAGAAAGCTAGAGGGCGGGCGCGCTAATCGGAACAACCATACAACTTAACCCCTTGGCGAAGGAAGGGCTGAATTGCCGGGTGGGGCTAGTGAAGTTCATAAATCCATCCAATGAAGTTAAGTCTATGAGGTCGGAAAGTAACAGCATCGGTCAATTGTGTTTGAGCAATTTCTTCTTTCCTCCTTTTTAAAAAACGTTTATTTTCCAACCTTAGAATTTAAAACAAAGTTGCTTTAGTTTGCCAAGAAAAAGCTTGGTCTTTTTTGCCCTTAGATTGTTTACAGATGATTCAAACGAAAAGGAAAGCTTACACTTTCTGTTCAGACACACCCTCCAACTTTGGATTGCAACTGTTACAGACTTTCAGACTAAGTAGTGTTTATGACTGGATTTCTTTCCACAGTATATCAGCTTCCTTTCATAACTTAGAGGGAAAATTCCGTTTTATCAATCTTTGAGACTAAAAGTTTCCATGGAATTCCATGATGTATGAACAGACATGGGAAGAGCCGTGTGATTGTGATTTTTAAAGCCTACTTCTTCAAAATGGAGACTTGATTTATTTAAAAGAAAAGGAAAAAATAATTGTCTAGTATGACTGCTGTGACATACTGTGGCATACTGACGTCTGAAACAGAAAACAAGAAGCATTCCGTGAAGATTTAATAGCATAAAGTTCAACATTAGGTTTTCACAGTCATTCAGTTTACCAGAAAGGAGGAAGCTGCAGGCCCACAATGGTACAGTGACTGGCCCAAATTCACTCAACCAGCAAGTTTTAGATCTGATAGTTGTGGAAACCTTTTCCACTATAAAACAATATTAATTCTGTACAACAGAGTGAGCAACTGAGAGAAAGCTTTTTTAGACTGGATTCCAGAGTATGATCCAATGTGGCTGAAAAGGTTGGGGCCAGGTTTTATAAGACCTTAAAATGAAACGGAGTGGTATATATTTTATTCTAGAGGCACTGTCTTTGGTCGAGTAGTGGAGTCAGATGGTCATGTCTGTGCTTAAGGAAAATAACTTTGGCAGCAGTCCGTAGAATAGACTGGTATGGTGATAGACATGAGGCACAGAGAACAAGATAATTGGCGATGTCCCTGGATGCAGTAGATGACCTTGGCGTCTAACCAAGTGCTAAGTGCTCCATAGCACCTGCTTCAGCTGCCTTGTTCTCATCCGCCCATTATGGGGGTGGGGTGGAGGGAAGTCTTTACTTGGAGCAGGCATCTGCCTAACTCACCAATGGGCTTGAGACTTGTTGGTTACTCTCAACCTGGTTTAGCCTGTCTGCCCAGATGGTTTACCAAGGTGCAACCACTGAGCATGCTACAGTTTCTTGGAGCCACAAGTGAGAGTTGAATGACAGGTGGGCACCAAAGGTGGATAAGCAGCCCTGAAAAAGACTCAGCAAGCCCTCACTAGGGCTGTTAGTCCTCCCTGACTACCCTATATGCTCCAGCTATATATATAGATCTGGGAGTTGTCTGCATAAAGATGATAGTTAAATGGATAGTAACTGATAGGGTTACTAAGCGATGATAGAGTATATACATGAAGAAGAGAAAGGGGCCTAGGATAGAACCTGAAGGAACACCTACAATTAGAGATTGTAATATGCATAATGAGCTACTAAAGGAGACTGGAGTTGAACAGGCAGAAGGTGAACCAAGAGAGAATGGTGTCATGAAAATCCAGAAGGAAGAGACGGTCCAGGAAGAGAAGCTTGGTCAAAAGTGTCATCAGCAGATAGGTCAAAAAGAATTAGGACTGAGAAAAGATTTGGCATTTAAGAAATCATTGATAACTTTGGAAAAGGCAATTTTGATTAAGTAATAAGATCAAAAATAGGATCTCAAAGCATTGAGGAATGATTTAAGGAGAGAAGTGCAGTGAATGTAAACAGCTTTTCCAGAGTTTGACTAAGAAAGGAAGGAGAGATATAAGATGATAGCTTTAAGGGATGGTATGGTCTAGTGAAGGGTCTTTAAAGATGGGGGAAATTTGAGCATGTTTGAAGGCAGTAAAAAAGGAGCCAGGCAATAGTGAGAGGTTGAAAATTTGAAAGAGATGTAGATGATTGAGGATGCAATCACCTTAAGAACATGGAAAAAAAGACTGGATCAAGTACACCTAAGGACAGCCAGGGATGCAACCATAGGGGAGCCAGGTCCCTTCGAAGACTAACAGATAAAAAGGGTAGGAAAAAATGAGGTCCTGGATGAAGGAGAATTTGTTCACCATGAAATGAGAATTCCAGTAGAAAGGGTAGATAATTTGGATTAGAATGTGGGTGGGGTCAGTTAGAAGGATACAGTGACAAAGAACTTAAGGTAGAGGCAGGGGACAGTTTTACCCCAAATAGCCACTGATAGATTTTTGCTGGGATAAGAAGAGTAACTGGTAAAACCATAGGGGTAAAAGTGGGTAGAAGTGGGGGAAAGAAGCTCACAGTACCCAAGGGTTTTACAGAAAAAGGATCAGATCTGAGTCTATACCTTCCTGTGGGAGGCAGCTAGAGAGATAAGGTATTGGAAGGGCAGTGATTGGCAGTGGTCACAGGGGTCAGCAAAGTTTATTGATTATTGGTTTGGGGTGAAGCAGTTTGGAAAACAGCTATAACCTTGTGAGCTTTGAAAGGTCAAAATGATAAGCCACCAGAGGTCCAGGAGCTGGAGTTCATGCTGGGATTTACCATAAGCCAGAGAGTGAGAAGCAAAGTTCTGAGCCTTACTTGATCCAGCCTAGCAGTAACAGAGATACTGATTCACCTAATACCCAGCATTCACGATGCATTTGGAAATTAATTTGGTGGGGCAAATGCTACACAGAAAGTATGTTAAGTCTGAGCCCATTTTCCCCAGGAACTCGGGTGATGCCTCCCCCCAAAGTGGGGTGGGGAAGGATGATTTATACTTCTTTCCTTTCTATAACTTCAAGTAAATGTTCCCTTATAAAAGTTACCTCATTTTATTTGGTTAAATGAAACTGGGTCACTAATCTAATCGATGCTGGTTAACAGTGGGTGGAACCATATTAGAATTGGGACTTAAGCTGATAGGTTAGAAAAGATTCACGCTGACTTCTTAGTAAACTCCCTAGAACCCAGAGTGGAAAGTGTAGCTGCCCTAGCTCTGGAAGTGTGAATACAGACTCTGGTCACAACACCTTGCAAAACTTAATTGAGGTAATCACTTCAAATGTTTGCCTGATGGATGACGAATAAATTACAAATATTAGGGAAATTAGAAGTAGGGAGTTTGCCAGCCACTGTAGGGACATGCCAGTTGATTAGGATAATCACCTAATTAGAATAGTGGATGGAGTGATTGACAGTAATGAAAATCAAGATCTTTTGGTGAAGCAGGCTATTAACCCCACGCATTTTGAAATTAGAGGCAGACCCTGTACTCTCCTGTCATTCTCTATGTTGGTGCTTGGGCTGGAGGGTCAATAGTAATGGAGCCCAGGAAGGGTAATGTAATGAAAGAGGCCTCCAGTCCTACTTCACCATTCCTCACTACTGCCAACTTCCTTCAAGACAGGTCTTTTCACTACCTCGTTCACCAAGCTCATTGGTACTTCTTTGATTTTTATAAAACTTATGCTATCTCTCTTACACGTTCAGCCTGGAGTTACTTTCCTCTTCCCTTCTCAGTCTTGTCAAGTCCAGCTCAAGTCTGTTCTCCTCTATGACGACTCCTCCACTTTGGGGACTTTGAGGAATTTCTCCTTGAGTGAGTCTTAGTTTATTAGTTTTTTCCTCCCTAAGATCCCAGTAATAAGAACTAGTATTTATAGAGTGCTTTATGGATTGCAAAGTGTTTTTACATACATTATCTCATTTGATGCCCACAATAATTCTTCGAGGCAACTGATATTAATCCCCATTTTAGAGATCAGGATGTTGAGACTGAAAGAGGATAAGTGACTTGTCCAGAGAAATGCTTAATATTAGTAAGTATAAGTAATCAGTTTCTACCAAAGAGGAGAGATTTACGAAAATGGACTTTGAACCTCAGATTATATAAGCATCTAAGAAGGCATTCAGACTTTGGTCTTCCTGACTCCAAGTCCCCACTGCTCTATCCATTGAGACATACTGTGTAGGTAAGTACTATATGACTCTTGTTTGACTTATTCATTCATTAAGTATGTATAAAGTGCATAGAATGTGAAAGGCACAGTAAATTCATCCATGAACAAGCTTTTATTAAGTACACATAAGTAAAAGGCACTGAAGATACCAGGTCAAAAAGAAAGTCTCTGTTCTTAAGGAACTGGCTTTCTATCAAATACAACATTCCCTTTTATTAAAAAATATATATAATAAATATAACCTGAGCTTCATAGCCTGTTTGCATGGATTTCCCCGTTTAGGGAGATCAATTCCTTAACATGCTATGCCTATGTGAGAGGCAGAGTTGTTAAAAGTTTAAGAGAAGAGAGAGATCCTGGTCATCTGGCTTTCAGTTTTCAGAGAGAAGACATGTGGTTCCAGATTCTTTTCAGGTCTTCGGGAAGGAACAACTCTATGAAGAGCCAACATGAAGAGGAGCTGACACCTTGATTATATCCCTAGTTTACTACACTAGAGACTTTGGGGAATTTTTGGTTGAGATCTGAGACTCTATTTCTTGGTTTAAGCTGAGCTATCTTTCTCCTAACAGGAGAGATCATTCACTCTATGCATTGTCTTATATATAGTGCTACCTGAATACTTCCTCTCATTTCTGTATGTTATCAGCTTGAATAAATGAATTTATTTGCTATTCGCTGTAAGTCGTCTTTGTGTAACTGGCATTTAGTGAGAAGGGAATCAAGCTATGGAAATGTAGCTTAAGTAATGCTACTTCACCATTTAAGGGATAGTGATCAGGATGTTGAGACTGAAAGAGGACAAGTGACTTGTCCAGAGAAATGCTTAATATTAATAAGTATAAGATCAGGAGCTCAGCTTGAACCTAAAAATTATTTCCCATAGACTAACAAAATTGGGAGGGGTAGAAGGACGCAAATATAGTTCTAGCCCAGAACCCTCATTCTTGGAGGAGAGCAGAATGGTTAGCCTCTGAACCCAAACTCCTACCTCCCCTCCTGTCAGGAATCAAAGTCTCCCTTGAAGAAAGGCAGAAGAAAGAGATTCTAGAGATACCTACTCTTGCCTTCCTGCAAGCCACAGCTACTCAGACCCAGGTGGACACATACAACCTATAGAAGCAAAATACAGCAAGTGCACACACAAATACACACCCACCCACATCCTTTATAGAAATATAACAGATGCAGGAGGGAAGTTCCCAAGTAGCTGTGGGGATCAAGAAAGGCTTCATGTGGAAGCCTTGAGTTGTCATAAAGGAAGTAAGAGTAAATTCTAGTTCAGATATGTTAATTATGTGTGCTTCTATGGGGATGCTAGTGTTTACTGAATAATTGACTGCTCTCTGTCCATCTTCATTCTATGGCTCTTCACTTGAGTTTTTGAGGCCCTGGCAGGCACTTCCACTCCCATTCTGGAGCCCTCCTCGGACACTTCTTTCCTATGTAAAGGCTCCTATTAAAATGTAAGTAGCACTTAGTGCCAAGGAGTACAGTTAGTATTTAATAAACATTCTTTCATTCATTTGAAGGAGAAACAGACACATTTCCTTAGGTTATTTTTTCTTCTGAAAGTTCTCAAAGCTAGTACAAAATCAAGAAAAGTAGCTCAATATTTTCCCCATTTGGGGGGCGAAAGGGGAGGAGTGTTGATAATTTTTTTCAGTTGATCATACAGAACATGACTTTATCTGAAACCCATCTATAGGTTGGGTTTTCTACAAAAGCTGGATCAAAAACCTAAAAAGTGGATTTGGAAGGAGGAGGTTAAAAAAAAAAGCAGGAAAGGAGCAAAGAAAGTTGTAATACAAAACAAATTGTAGATAAAAATAGAGTAGATGACACTAAAAGAGTTTCAAGAGTTTAGTTACAAACAAAGAGTGCAAGTGATTCTGAATAGCAATCTTTTATAAATTAAGATGGCTGCCCTCAGAGAAATAGGTACAGAGGAAGAGTTTACATCTGTTATGTGGTTAAGGGGAAAAATTCATTTCAGTTGAAAAAACCTTATATACATTGCTGGTTGCAATGTATATAATTTTAAAATTGTTGCCACTGTTTAAAAAAGGCTTAAATAAATTTTGGAAGGTAGTGATAGGAAGGAAGGAAGCAAGGAAGGAAGGAAGGAAGAAAGGAAAAGGGAAGGGGGAAGGGGGAAGGAGAAAGGGAAGAGGAAGGAGTATAAATGAATTTTTTTTAAGTTCTGAGGGTAAAGAAAATCAGATCAGTATTGGAACTGCCATGTTAAATTTAAATGATAAAAAACAAGCCACATACATTTTGGCTCACTATCTCAATCACAGGCTGCTACAGCTTTCCCTCAGAGTCCTAGGGTACTCCTGATCGATGAGGTATTACTTCTCTAATACCATCAGCTCAAGCCCCCATTCCAGAGGTATTCCTCCCACTGTTACCTGTCTGTAACTAGTGCCCCAGTTCTATTTAACTATTTAAGATTATTAGC
>CM053582.1:201818620-201852603 GCA_028627135.1 Pseudochirops cupreus
CCGGGGGGGGGGGTGCTATACGGCTTCTCAGAGTCTCGTCTGGCCAAATCATACAACTCGTCTCAAAGTGAGCCCCAAAGCAAAACCTCACATCAGGGCGTATATGTAGCCTTCTCCTGGCTTGGAGAATGTCACAGCCCTCTTGACCCACCGCCCAATCACAAAGCTACAAGCTGCGGGAATTCCAGGAAAAACAAGACTCCTGTCACAGGCTCCACGTGACCTCATTCAGCCTATTAGGGGGCAGAGTATACTTTCAAATCAGGAACGGTTCTCTGAGCCACTTAAGCCTATCAGAGGGCCTAGTGGTAGGGAAGATCTTGATTCCCATAACAAGGGGGGTGAGGGGAAGAGAAGTAGCTCTTTCTCCCACCCTGCTGAGTTCATGCCACCCATGCTGTGGGTGAACCTTCCTTACAGGAGAGAGCAAGAATGTCCCAGTCTGATAGTTTTAAAGATGAAGTGTGTTCCACTTATGAAATCATTGGAAAAGAGGCTGTTCCTACACACATGTAGGGAAAAGCAGGATATCTTCTCCCAGAAATAGGCCTCTACCATCTTCCACATGTGTGCCTCCCTCTTAAAGTGATCTGAGCATGCACAAAAGTCCCATTATGTAACATTAGTAAATTGAACTGGGGACTCTATTACTACTGAAAGTGGGAAATAAGAAACTTACATAATGAGAGATTTTGCTTTATAACCCAAAAGTAATTTCACTAGGAAAATATTTTAAGGATTAGATGTGGGAGCTTAAAGGTGTTTTTTTTAATGTTTTGTTGTTTGTTTGTTTGTTTTGTGTGGGGGGGGATATGATAGGTATGGGAGTTCATAGAGAGGCAGTATGGAGTAGTGTATAAATGTCGAGTCTCAGAGGTGGGAAGACCTGAGCTCTACTCCTGACATCAACTGGCTATGTGACCCTCTGCTAATCACTTAACATCCCAGCACCTTAGGTAACTCTCTAAGGCTGTAAGTTGTTGAGCTAATGCAAACCTCCCTTGGTCGAGGGAGTTCTTTATATCAATGAAATTACAGGTTTAACACCCCCCCCCCAAAAAAATTTACCTTAATAATAACTACAAGCCTTTATAGTTTAAAGTTAAATCACATGGAAAGTAACCCTATGAAAAGTGTCAAAGTCAAGCAAGTCTTTTGTAATCTCAGTAATCTGTGCAGCTCCTGGGGGTATACCCCCCTTTTACAAATGAGAGATTCTGGAAAAGTTGTCTCAGAGTCATGGAACTCTAAGGTTCCCATTCCAAACCATAATTCGCAAGGCTTCACCATGTTGTTGATGATGATGTGAATGTGAATATGAAGAAAGGCAGAAAATAAGTATTTATCAAGGGCCTACTATGTGCCAGGCACTGTGGTAAGTGCTTTACAAATATCTCATTTTCTCCTCACAAATGGGAAGTTGGTGCTGTTATCATTATCCCAGTTTTACAGTTGAGGAAACTGAAGCCAACAGAGATTAAATGAGTAGCCCAGGATCACAGAACTAGGAAGTGTTTAAGGTTGCATTTGAATTTGGGTTCCTGACCCCAGGCCAAGAATTCTGCACACTGTGCTAGCTGCCCTTGCTCTAAGAATTTGCAAGGGACCTCAGTGGGCACCTTCTCCAAATGAGAATGACAACTAAGTGAAACCTTCTAAGATATACTTGATGTACTATAATATACCTGACAAATGGTCATCTCTTTGCATCTTGAAGACCTCCAACAGTAGGGAACCCAATATCTCCCATTGTACTTTTTTGATCCCTAATTGTTAGGAAATTGTTCTTGTTTCCCACATCAAGACTAAATATGCCTACCTGCAAATTCATCTTAGCTCAAAATTGAAAAAGATGGAGGTAAGAGCCCTGCCCAGGGTCACACAGCTAGTAAATGCCCAAGTCAGTATTTGAACTTAGGTCTTCCTGACTCCAGATCCAGTCTATCCACTGCTATCTCATAGAAGCCTCGTGTTGACCCTTCAAATGTTTGAAAACAACTATCGTATCCTCTCCTAAATCTTTCTGTTTAGTTTTCACCCTCAGTTCCTCCAATTCATCCTTACAAACACTTCACTCCTACTTGCACTCCTCAATCTACCATCTAGTTTATCAATGTCCTTTGTAATCTATGGTTCCCCAAACTAAATCCAATACTCTAGAAGTGTTCTAACCAAAGTAGAGTATAGAGGGTCCATCATCCCCTTGTTCCTGGAAGCCAAACTTTTCTCTCAGATTGAGATAATCTGGCTTCTTTTTTTTTTTGGCTGCCATACCACATTGTTGACTCATATTAAATTTACAATTCACTAAAAGCTGAATCAAATTGTTTTCAGACAAATTGCTAGCAGTCTTATCTGGTCTCTCATTTCGCACCTGTGAAGCTGAACTTTTTGAATCCAAAAGACTTCAAAAGTGTTGGACTAGCAGTCCTTTGAAGTTCTTTCCCCTCTGGTTACATTATTCCCTTAGGATCCTATGATAATTTCATATCTGATTCAGTCTAATGTAGCCAAGATCTCTTTTTGAGTCACTCAGTGCAGTAACTTTTCTGGCTTTGGGCTAGTGGAAATCTGATAAATGTGACCTTTATCAAAGTCAATAATAAAAATGTTAGACTGCACCTTACCAAGCCTAGAACCTGAGGGCACTCCCCTGAAGATCTTTTGCCAAGATGACAATGAACCACCAGCACTACAATCTAAATGCTTTAGTTCAGTCCCAAATCCTCTACGTGCATTTTTGTCTAGTTTGCATCTCTTTTTTTTCTCAGAACATAATGTAATATTTTAAGAAATGCTTTGCTAAAAAGCTAGGTAAACCAAATCCATAGCATTCTCTTTACCTACCAGTTTAGTAATCCTGCCAAAGTGAGGGAAGCTACTAGCATCCAATCAGGATTAGTTGTACTGATTTTTTTTTTTGGTCTTAAAAAATACTATTTGTTACATAAGATGGTTCTGTGAGAGAGGAAGGGATACTGGGAAGAATTCTGATGTAAAAAAGCACACAACAAAAACTTATTTTTAAAAAAGAGGCATCAGGAAAAGAGATTTTAGTGGGGACTTGAAGGAATCAGAGAAGCCAAGATAAGTTAGAGATAATCAGTTGTTCATAATTGTTTGAGTCTTCCTAATTCCAAGTCCAGGGCTCTATCCATTGTGCCACCTAGCTGCCCTAGAGTCTGGAAGACCTCAGTTCAAATCTGACCTATGTGACCCTGGGCAAGTCCTTTAACCCTGTTTCCTCATCTGTAAAATGGCAGACCACCCTAGTATCTGCCAAGAAAACCCCAAATTGGGGTCATTACAAGTCAGACACGACTGAAAAAGAGACTTAACTGGGAGTTGTGCTTTCGTAGCTGTGGTGGTTGGCTGGCTATTAATGGAACCTTTCTGCTCCCTCCTACCTAATGAATAGGAAAGGAGTGAAATCCTTCTTTTAAACCTGTTTTCCCTGGGGGTGTGGTTTAGAGTATGATCTCTTCTCCCAGTCTGCCCTTCAGGCAGGAGATCGTCTAGATACAAACTGACAACAATTAGCTTTGCAGCCTAAAGGCAACATAATAGCCCTCCGGTAGATGTAGGTCTCTTTCTCTACAATGGAATTTATATCAGACAAACCACACTAGCTCAGGGCCCAGGTAGGAGAATTCCTAAAATCCAGACAGAAGTTTAGCTCTCTACCCTAATCTAAATGTTTGAGTATCTACATCTACCCCTCTGGCTTCTCTTTATTTGCTGCAACATCAGGATGATTTGAAGAAGAAAACAAAATATATTATATGATATTACATTATACTACAGTATGTTTTATATCATAGTATGTCATAGTGTATTATATATTATACTATGTTACAGTATCTGTTACTAAACAAATATAGGCAAGTTGGGGAAAGAGCATACACTTAAAATTTTTCTTTCCTCTCTAGTGGTTCTCAACCTTCCTAATGCTGTGACCCTTTAATACAGTTCCTCATGTTGTGGTGACCCCCAACCATAAAATTATTTTCGTTGCTACTTCATAACGGTTATTTTGCTACTGTTATGAATCGTAATGTAAATATCTAATATGCAGGATGTATTTAAATTGAACATAACCCACAGGTTGAGAACTGCTGCTTTAGTCCTTGAAGAGGTGAATACTATCAAGCCCACCTGTAGGCAGCCAGTGTTTCATTTTGATCTTTCCCTTCATTGTTCCAGATCTGTCCTTTTAGCTTCTTCTTTGGACTGTTGTCCCTGTGCCTCTGATGCTTTCCAGCTCAGCTTTTTAAGTGGGCCTCAGGGCTGGGGACATTGTCTCTCTCCTTCTTCTCAATCTGCCCTCTTGAAGACTGTATGAGTCTCCTGTAAAACTCAAGTCCTCCTTCTAGTTTAAAGATAATGATAGTTGTGATAAGAGAATTTCTGGCTCAACTTTATTATTGCATTTACTTAAGATGAGCAGGTCACCTAACTATCTAAAGCCTGAAAAATCAAACTGAGAGATCAACTATAGAGTCCCAGTGTTAATTAATTAGTTTTTGCTCTATTCACAAATTTCAGCCAGAGACATTAGCTCCTACTAGTTTCCCATTTTATCTGATGCAGCAGAATCAACAAGCTGTTCCAAACTTGTATCTGATTCAGGATTAGAAAGTCTGCTTTAACTCTAATCAATCCCCAGATTAACAACCTGTATCCATCTGAAAAATCCTTTGAGTCTTAACTTGCAAATGAAATCTAAACAAATACAAAATAAGGTAAGAGGACAAGATTATTGTCTTCCTCTTGGCCCACATTCTCATATTCTACTTTTATTATGTCTATGAGTTATCCTACATTTTGCTTTTTAAAGTGGTATTGCAAAGTGTCATATTTATTGTATATCAGCACAGAAAAACTATGGGCAGAAGAGGCCTGGTCTGCATTCCCCTCCAATACATTCACCATCCATCTATGCCTTCAGTCCCAAGGTTCAGAACTACAGCCTGCCCAACTTTCAAGAGACTTTGTCCAGCTGTACACCTATGGGAAGCAAGGCACACGCTGAGCAACAGCTCAAGGTCTTGGACAACTCAAGGACATAGGCACTGACAGTTTATAGAAGTGAGCATTGGATGGATTGCTGTTTGTGAGTTATTGCGAAGTGATGCAGTTTTCTGCATTTTTGCTGCTTTTCACAAATTATACATAACTCAAAATTTGCATTATGCTCAAAATGTTCCCACTGCACTGAGTGTACTGGGGGATGATGGGGGGAGGATGTCATGTTTCTACTGTCTTTTATTTGTCATTGTTCAGTCATGACTGATGCTTCCTGATCTCATTTGAAGTTTTCATAGTGAGTAGTTTGCCATGTCTTTCTCCAGTTCATTTTACAGGTGAGGAAACTGAGGCAAACAGGGTTAAATGATTTGCCCAGGGTCATATAATTAGCAGGTATCATATTTGAACTCAGCAAGATGAGTCTTACAAATCCCAGGCCAGCACTCTGTCCACTGTTCAATCGACTTTACAGGTGACCTCAAAAGTCCCTTCCAGCTTTAAATTTATGATTCTATGAATGCTATGAGTCTGCCCTTCTACTTGTGTACCCTAGTCACATAGGTTTCCTATGCGTGGTGCTCATGTGGAATTCCTGTGTTTTTTGTATGTGTGTGTGTGTGTGTGTGTGTGTGTGTGTGTGTGTGTGTGTGTGTTTCCCCTTGATAGTGTGTATAATTGTGGTAATGTTTGCCTCAGGTTTATGACTGGAGTTCTTCTATTGCTACTTTTCTTATTGTTATTTTATGAGATTCCTTTACTTTCAATAAATGAGGTACTAGAAGTAAATACACTGGTGGGGACTAGTAAGGTCTGGTTTTGAGTGGATGTGGGTCAACAGAGGACCTTGAGCCTGGGGTAGTTCTTCTGGAAGCTCCACAGACTGAAGGGAGCGATGGTGCTTCAGGTGCTAAGTAAATGTATCGTTAAAGTCAATGTATATAGAGTTGTAGTTCTGTTGATTTTGCTTTGAATCACTTTATATAGGTATCTTAATTTTTTTTTGGATGCTTCATAGTTCACATTGCACGATATCTTACTATTATAATACATTAATATACCATATTTTATTAAGTTGCTTTACAATTACTGGGCAAATGTGTTTTTCCAATTTTTATCTATTACAAATAGAGTGGCTATGTGTATTGTTGCACAACTGTGTCCTTTATTCCTTTTTATGATACTCATAGAACAAAGCCTTAGCCAGGAAAATCTTGAGGTACAAAGTACGTTCAGTGAAGCTGCTCTCATTGCAGATTGTTATGTTGATTTCTAGAAGTGTTTGTGCCAGTCAGTAGCACCACTACCAATGCAGGAGAATTCCTATTTGCCCCCAGTCTTATCAATACTGGATCTAATATTTTTTCTTATACTTTTGTCAGTCTAACAGGGTGGTATTTTAAGGTTGTCTTGATTTGCATTTCTCTGTTTATTAAGAATTTTGAGCATCTTTTTATATGGTCATTGATAGTTAAAATTATGGAGCTGGACTAGGTGGACTCTAAAGCCCTTTTCAGTTCTAAATCTATGATACTGTAATCATTCCTAAATTATCTGTTCCTGTCCTTTGACTATATGGGGAAAGTGGTATTTTTTAAAAATTAATATTGGTTCTTATATATTTGGGATTAAGAGTGTTATCAGATATATTTATTGCAAATATTTTTCCCAATTTTTTTAAAGACAGTACTTTTTATTGTCCAAAATCTCTTTACATTTATGTAGCCAAATTCATAGGTTTTTTCCCCAGTGTATTTTCTATATGTTACACACTTTTCAAAAGAAGTACTGTTGAGACACAACTCTCCATCCTGAACTTGTGAGGCTGATTTATTGAACCCAGATATAGTCCTTTACCTTTATCAGTTGATGCCTTCTGATAGCATTCTACTTTCATTTTGAATCCTGGTTTTGTCATCCAATTTTAGCTATCCATGTATTCAAGCCCTAGTTTTGCCAATGTCAATGAGTCATTTAATTTCACAGAGCTTCAGTTTCCACATCTGTACAATGTGGACAATTACATTAGTACTATCTACATACCTACTAGGGTTGTTGTGGGGAGAGAGGTTTGTAAACAGTAAAATTCTAAATATGCATGAATTATTATTATGAATGTGAGGTAGTGAATTCCCCCTCACTGGAGGTGTTCAAAGGCAAAACACCCACTTTTCAAATCTCTTATAGACAAGATTTATGGTTTGGAAAAAGGTAGACTAGATGAATTCTTACCTCCCTTCAACTTCACACACACACACACACACACACACACACACACACACACACAGAAACATACTGTGTTTTGTTTTGGTGCTGGATTCTAAATTAGAACATGTTTCAAAGCCCACTGCAGAGATTTACTAGCTGAATGACCATAGGCAAGTCTCTTAGAATCTTAGAAATTTTGTTTTTTCACTTCTAAAATGGGTATAGCTAGAACTCTATACCTCACAGGATTATTGTGAGAAAAGCACTTTGCACACCTTTAAACATATATAAATGTGAATTATGATTATTCTTTTCTTAGGTGCCAGGAAATGACTCGTTATTGCTGTGGGAGTCATGTTAGTTGTCTTAATGCAATCATATCAACAACTAATTAGAGTACAGGTCAAAATCAACATCAATTTATAATGTAGGAAGTGAAGCAATTTGTTTGGAGAAGTAGGGCAAAGTAGGACCAGCTCTACCTGGCCCCTTTTAGTCTCATTCTTGATACACTGAGGTTCAACTAAGGTTATGGTGGGTTTTAAAAGGAATCTTCTTAACACAGTTCTCACCAAAGAAACCCTTTGCAGTCTGCTATGAGGAGCTCCCATGATGATTTTTAAAATCCCAGGCTGGCAACCAGGAATATGATAGAAGTTAAAAGAAAATTTCTAATTATAACCCAAATAAGATGATAGCAGTAGAGAAACTCAGTTCAAAAGAAAGATTTAAATGCTTATGGACATCTCTAATTAACTGGCTGGCCAGTAACCAGAATTTTTTTAAAAATTGCAATGGTCTCTAGGGTTAGGAGATAAAAGCTGAGATCCTGGTAGCTGCAGTTCAACGTAGAAACCAGCAGATGACAGCAGAGCAGCTTGGTGGAGATGCCAGGAGGGTGTATCGGAGGCCATGATGTAAAAAGAACAGAGCAGCAGAAGACCCCAATTCAGTGGAGAAAGAAGTCCACAGCCTAATGGTATCATTAAAGGGCATCAGCAGCTCTCTAGGGAAACAAGCAACACAAAAATGTTATTTACTAAACAGAGTTTTCTCAATGAAAAATTAGTGTTTTATTATGTGCAGATGCACAGAAAACTCAAATTTATTTTCCTTTCTTATTAAACAGAGGGTATGGTAAGGTGTTCCAAGGGGGAAGGGAAGCAAAAAAGGTTGGGAACTCCTGCCCCTTCTGTAGGGTAGGATCTTTCTTGTTACTTATCTTATGATACTGTTTAAATTTTTTTAATTCTTCTTTTTATTGATCTTTTGCTTTTTATATCACATTCACTTCTAAATATATCTGCCTCTACTACCCAGCAAATTGTCTCTTGCAACAAAGATTTTAAAACAAAGGGGGAAAAAAGAAGTCCAGCAAAAGTAACCAATACATCAACCAAATCCGACAGTATGTACAATATTCAACACCTGAAGTCCTCCATCTTAGAAGAAAAGGAAGTGCTGGTCATTGTAATTACAAAACATTCTGTTTCAGATTTTTTTTTTACCTTTCCTTTTACTTTTTTGTAGTCATGGTTTATATTGTTTTCCTGATTGTCTACTTCATTTTGCATCAGTTAATGTTTTCCCATGCTTCTCTGAATTCTTTAAATTCATAATTTCTTACAGCTTTGCAACATGTTATTTATATTCATGAACTATAATTTGTTTAGCCATTCTCTAATTTATAGGTATACTTGTGTCTAGTAGAAACCACAAAAAGTACTGCTTTGAACATGTTAGTGCATATGGGACTTTTCTTTCTATCTTTGACCTAGTAGGGAGTATATGCTTCACAGTCAGATCTGAATCAAAGTGTATGAACATTTGTTACTTTTTTAAACAATTGCGTTCTAGAATAAAACAAATCACAGTTCCAACAATTTTTGATAAATATTCATTAATGATATTAGTCTATAGTTAACCTTCTTTGCTGAGTCAGGTATTAAAACTTAAAAAAAAAAGAGTGCTTCCTTTCTCAATTTTTGAAAATAATTTGTGTAGCATAGAGATAAATATTCCTGGACCATAGCTGGACCTCTTTTCCCAATCTCTCTTTCATAGTTACTTTGTGACTTGCTCAATTTCATTTTCTGTGATTGGGCTCAGGGACACACAGCTAGTGTCCAGTGTCTGAGGTCCCATATAAGCTCAGGTCCTCCTGACTCCAGAGTGTTGCTCTATCCACTGCACCAAGTAGCTGCCCCAAATTATCTTTACTGTTAATATTTGGATTTGGTTGGAAAGCATTTCCAACTTCCCTAACTCTCTTATCTCTTCTTTCCCTGTTAGCATGAATTCCTGCTGCTTTCCTGCCCACAAAATATATTGATTCCTGTATAAAGGGATCATGGATTTAACTATTCTTTCTCTTCACCTTATTCTTTAAATGCACCTAAAATCATTAGTCCCCAAGATTGCTTTTGTGTCTTGATGTTTCCTCTGTTCTTTTGCTTCTCAGTCTGCTTTTTAAACAAGCCTATAAAGATGAGAGAATTTCATCATTTAATATTTTCTTGGTAATTGTACCTATTTAGAGTTTTTCTCTTATTCAGCATGTTTGTAAGTCAAATATTCAGTTCCTGGGTTTTGTCTTTAGTGGGGTTTTTTGGGGGAGAGGGTGGGAATAAGGAGATAATGTCTCAAATATCTATCTTTTCTTGAAGGTCCAACTTTCTTCATTTATACTTAGTCTAAGTTTTTCAAGATACATTATTTTGGGTTGAAGTTTAAGTTCCTTTACTTTTTGGAACACACTATTCCATTCTGTTCTTTGATTTCTCAAGATTGTGGAGTAATTATGGTTTATCTGAATTTTGAACAAAGCCTTAATAATTGACATTCTCTTGGCTCCCTGCAAAATTTATTTATATTAAAAACTTCAAAGTTTAACAACACAATTTGAAAAATAGGCTGATGTTTTTTAGGCAGGTAATCTGTGTATTCATTTAGTAAAGGTTTCATCATCTTTATTCATCTTTCATTCATTCAAGTTCCATAGTTTTCTTTAAACATTTTAAAATTTATTTTTGTACATATTATTTCTTCTTCACACTACTCCCCCCTCCACTGAACAATCAAAAAATAAATAAAATTGGGGGAGGTGGGTGGCGCAGTGAATAGAGCACCAGCTCTGGAGTCAGGAGGATCTGAGCTCAAATCCAGCCTCAGACACTTAACACTTAATTAGCTGCGTGACCTTGGGCAAGTCACTTAACCCCAACCTCCACATTCGAAAAAAAAGCTAAATAAACAAACAAATAAATAAATGAAAAGAATCTTCATAGTAAATATTCATAGCCCAGCAAAAACAAATTCCCACATTGGCCACACCAAAATATGTGTATGCCATTCTGCATTTTAAGTCCATTTCTGTATTTTAAGTAAGAAGGGATGGCATATTTTATTTTTGGTCCTCTCGATTCATGGTTTATCATTACATTGATCAGAGTTCTAAAGCCTTTCAAAGTTATTTAATAATAACTTCTATAATGTTGTTGTCATTGTACAAATTGTTCTAGTCCCAATCACTTTATTCTGCTTTGGTTCATAAAGGTCTAACCAGTATCCTCTGAAATTGTCTATTTCATAATTTCTTTTGGTACAATAATAAATATCTCATTACATACATGTACAATAATGTGCTTAGCAATTCTACAATAGAAACCCTTAGTTTCTGGGGTTTGGGGTTTTGGGTTTTTTTGGTACATATATGTCTTTCTTTGATCTAACTTTGGAGTACAGGTCTAGTAGTGGTAACGCTGAGCCAAAGGGTATGAACAGTTTAGCAACTTTTGGGCATTGTTCCAAATCATTTTTCAAATTGGCTGAATTAGTTAACTCACAGCTTTACCAACAGTGCATTAGTGTGCATGTTTTCCCATAGCCCCTGCAACATTTGCTATTTTCCTGAGTCTTCCTTGATGATTTGATGAGTATGAAGTCAAACCTCAGAGTTATTTTAATTTACATTTTTCTGTTATTGATTTGGAATTTTTTTGTAATATGGTTGTGGATAGCTTGGATTTCTTCCTTTGAAAATTTCTTATTCACATTCTTTGACCTATGATCTGTTGGAGAATAGTTCTTGGTCTTTTAAATTTTAATCAGTTCCTTTTGTATCTTGGATATGAAATCTTTATCAGAGAAACTTGTAGCAAAGATTTTTTTTTCCCCCATGTCTCCTCATTTTAACTGCATTATATTTGTTTGTACAAAAAGGTTTTAAATTTTTTTCTTTATTAATTTGTTTGTTTACTTTTAGTTTACAAGATTCAGTTCCACAATCCCTTGGATTTCAAATTTTCTTCTCCTCTCCCTCTTCCCACCTCTCCCCCATGGCAGCATGCAATCAAGTATAGGATCTGCAAATACTTTCACATCAGACATTAGTCAGGTTGTAAAGAAGGATTGTAACTGATGGAATGAACAATGGGAAAGAGGAAACAAAACCAAACAAGAAAAAGAAAGAGAGCAGATAGTTTGCTTCAGTCTGCCTTCAAACTCTGTTCTTTCTAGTGCTTTCTCTGAATGTAGACATCTCCTTCCATCATGAGTCTTTTAGAGTTGTCTTATAAATAAGACATTGCTGAGAAGAGTCCAGTCTATCAAAGCTGGTCATCACACATATGTTGTTTCTAAATTTCTCCTGGTTCTGCTCTTCTTACTCAGCATCAGTTTGTATAAGTCTCTCAGGTAAATGTACAAAAACTTTAAAAATTATATAATCAAAATTGTTTATTTTATCTTCCATGATGCTCTTAATGCTTGTTTGGTCATGGATTTTTCCACTATCCATAGATCTGAAAGGTGGTTTCTTGATCCTTTAATTTTTTTCTAATGATGTCATCTTTTATATACATACCTATTTGGAGTTTATCTTTATGTATAGTATGAAACATTGGCTTCTGCCTAATTTCTGTCAAACTGCTTTCTAGTTTTCCCATCTGTTTTGTCAATTATTGTGCCCTAAAGTTTTGGGATTTTATCAAACATTATACTACTATGTTTGTTTGCTTCTCTATACTATGAACCTAATCTGTTCCACTGATTGGCCTATTTTATAACCAGTATCAAATCATTTTAATAATTACTGCTTTGTAGTATAGCTTGAGATATGGTACTGACAGAGCCCCTTCCTTCCCACTTTTTTTTTCATTATTACCCTTGAGAATTTTGACCTTTGGTTCTTCCACATAAATATCATTATTATAAAGTTGCCTACCTCTATAAAAATAAGCCATTAATCATTTGATTGATATGACACTGAATTAGGACAATATTGTCAATTATATTGTTTCAGATAATTTTCTTGAATTATGTACTGTAGTATGACATTAAAGATTTTTTATCTGTTATGTTCTTCTGGAAGACCTGTGAACCTTAAATTATCTCTGTGCATCCAGACTTCTAATAACAATTGCTTTAGCTCACAAAGTTCATGTGTTCTTTTAATGTTTTTATGGTCTTAATTCTCTTTTGTTTCTATATTTTGTATTTTAAACTTTTCATTTTTTCCTTTCAGAGCCTCTACTACTTTGGTGAAAATCTCCATCACATCTTCTCTTTTTTCTTTTAAAAAAAATTAAACTTTTGTTTTTAATATCACTTTTCTCTTCAAGTATTTTTCTTCCCTTTTCCCTACCCAGAATGCCATTACTTGCAACAAACAGGGGATAAAAGTAGTTCTGCAAAAAGAAGCAACAAATCAAGTCTAATAGTGCAATGTTCTACATCTAGTTTCATTCCCAATATTTTCTCATAAATTTTCTTTTTGAATCATCCTGGAGTTTCTTGCTATGGTTCCATGATCTCTTTTCAATAGCACATAACATCTGCGTGTAGGGTTTTGACATCTATTTTGAATTTTTGCTCATTTTGCCTTCTGTATGAGTCTCTGGATTGGCTTATTTGTCTGTGAGCTGGGTTTTCATTTAGGCTTTCTCATTCAGTCATCTGGTCTTAAATTAAGCTTCCGGCTTTTATTCACAGTCACTCATCTCTAGTTTAACTCTGTGGATTCTTTGACTCCTCCTGCTATTGCTGCACAGCTATCTGAGGTTGGGAATCTTCAGACTGTATCTGGAGGCAAATCCAGGTGCTTGTCTAGAGTTAACTGTGGAAGTAGAATTCTTGCCTTAGCAGGGGTTCCAGTTCCCTTTCCCTCACACAGAAGGGCTTTCCTTTTAGCCCGCTACTCTGCCCTATGCTCTTTGTTGCCTGGATCTGCCATCACCTCTGTCCTTTTTTTTTTTCCTTGTCCTGTTTTTTTTAAATTTGTATTTTATTGTCAATTAACAGGAATTTATTTTCTCTTCTTGCCACCTCTCAGTTCTGCTGAAGGAAAAAAAAAATCTTAATAATAAATAAGCATATCCAAGCAAAACAAATTCCCACAATGAGCATGTCCAAAAATATATACTACTTAAAAGGCTCCTTGGTAATACTTTGGGTAGAGTGCTGGGCCTGAAGTCAAGACAACCTGAGTTCAAATCCCACCTCAGACATTTACTAGCTGTGTTAACTTAACCTCTGTTAACCTGTCTGCCTTAGTCCCCTCAACTGTAAAAGTGGAACAATAGAAACACCTACCTCACGAGACTGCTATGAGAATCAAATGGGATATTTGTAAAGCACTTAGCGCTGTGCCTGGCATGGAGCAGGCACCTAATAAACACCTGCTCTCACCTTTCCCCTCATTGGGAATATTGATACCTCTCTGGTAGGAAGTGGCACTTCCTGACATTTCATTGGCACTCTGTAATCCTGGTTGGTCATTCTGTTGATTAGTTAAGTCTTTTAAAAGTTGTTTGCTTTCACAATGTTGTTATTCCTATTATATGTTGTTCTCACTCAGCAGCACAATGATCTTCCTAAAGCACAGGTCTGACCATATCTCTTCCCCTTCGCCTCCAATAAATTCTAGTGGTTTCCTATCAGTTCCAGAATCAAATATAAATCCCCTATTTAGCTTTTACAGCCTTTTATAAACTGAAACCTTACTCTTCCACATACTCTACGATCCAGTGACACTGGCATCCTTGCTCTTGCACAAACAAGACACTCCTCCTAATTCTGGGCATATTCAATGGCAGTTCCCCAAGCCTGGAACATTCTCCCTACTCAGCTTTGCCTCCAAGCTTCCCTGGCTTCCTTTGAGCCTCAGCTAAAATCCCTTCTGCCAGAAGCCTTTCCTGGTCTTCTTTAATGCTAGCCTCTTCCCTGAGATTACCTCCAATTTATCTATTAAGTTGTACATTGTTATTTGTATGTTCTCTTTCCTATTAAATTGTCGGCTTCTTGAAGGTCAACTGGTTTTGCTTTTCTTGGTATCCTTAGCTCTTCACACGGTTCCTGGCAGTAATAAATACTTGTTGACTGATTGGCTTGTTGACTTCTGTTCATCTCACTCTACATGTGTTCATACAAATCTTCCCAGTTTTCTCTGAAACCATCCTTTTGGTTATGTCTTATGGTGCAATAATATTCTATTACATTTGTATGCCATATTTTGTTCAGCCACTACCCAGTTAATGGGTACCACTGTAATTTCCAGTTCTTTGCCACTAAAAAAAGAGCTGGCATAAATATTTGTGCATTTTTCTTTTTCCTAAGGTTCTTTTCCTTTTTCTTTGGTCTCTTTGGGGTATAGGCATCCCCTCGTGGTATCACTAGGTCAAAGGTACAGTTTCATAAATTTGGGGCATACATAGTTCTAAACTGCTTTCCAAAATAGCCATACTAATTCACAGCTCTAGGACTGTATTAATGTGCTTATTTTCCAGCAGCCCCTCTAACATTTGTCATTTTCCTTGCCATCTTCTTACCTCCAGTTCTTCCTTTCTTTTGCGTAGTATGTGTAGCTAGGCAGAATCAATGTCTGCCTCTTCTTGAGGGATAAACAGATTCAACTGAGTCACTACAGTGGAGGGAGTTACTGGTGGAGACCTTAAATCTATGAGACTGCTCAAAATGACTTGGGGTATAGTTTCATTGAGTGAGAACTCTAAGTACTTGAGTTCTTTTTTTTTCTTTTTGGAGGGGGAAACATAGGGTAATTGGGGTTAAGTGACTTGCCCAAGGTCACATGGGATAGTTTTTTGTGTTGTGTCTTGAATTCAGATTTGAATTCAGGTCCTCCTGACTCCAGGGCCAGTGCTCTATTCACTGCGCCACCTAGCCGCCTCTACTTGAGTTCTTTGATCTTATTTCATGAGATTTTTATCTTGTGTATTATTTGTCTTATTTATCTTGTGGATTTGGTATTAAGTATTCTAAATCTGATGTATTTCTTTTTTTCATGACATTTGGAGCCTAAAGAAAAATTTGGAAAACATTTCTTTCATTTTGTCTATCACATGATTCTAATTAAGTATTTATTTTGCTTTCAAGTAATATTACTTCCAAGCTGGCTTGCAAAGGAAACACTGGTGGGGTTCATGAGCTTTGAATGGGTACTGACCCACAAAGTGCTTTGAACCTGGGGTAGATGTCAGGGGATTCATGTATGAAGGAGGGCCCTCCCTGCTAAGGAAAGGAAAAAAATAATAGGATCCTGCTCCAATTATAACAGCTTCAATATGAGTTATCAATGTCCCCAAAATGGGAAATGGAAAAGATTGAGATAATAACATTAATACTTTTTTTTCTATTGAAGTTTCAAAAACATAAAACAGTTGCCAGAATGTAAAGGCCAAGGGGGCCCAGAAACCAACTTAACCAGTTACATCACTTTGCCTAGCAGAGAACTTGGCAACCAATGATACTACTGAATACTAATGCATTTTTTTAAAGCAGTATGGAGGACCAAAGGCCATTCCTCAATACATAAACATTTCTCAAAAGAAGCACAAATTGTTAATAGCCAAATTACTAGTAATGAGAAAAATATAACTCAAAACAGCTCTGAAGTTCTCCCTCACATCTAAAAATTGGCAAAAATGACAAATGACAGAAACAGTCACTGGGGTCACGTAAAGACCAGTACACTCATACATTTCTGGTAGAGCAATGAATTAGTCCAACCAGAGTAATTTGGAATTATGCTAAAAAGATGACAAAAATGTCCACATCTTCACACGATGACCTCAGTGTTTGTCACATACCCAAAGTAATATAGAAAAGTCCTATATTAATAATAGCTAGCATTTATATAGTGCCTACTATGTGCCAAGTGCTGCTAAGCGTACTTATGTGTACTCACAATAACACTGTGAGATAGTGCTATTATTATCCCCATTTTACAGTTGAGGAAATGAGGCAAGCACAGGTTTAAGTGACTTGTCCAAAGTCACACAGGTAGTGAGTACATGAGACAGGAATTGAATTTGGGTCTTCTTACCTGCAGGTCTATCATTCTTTCTATTGTGTCACTTAGCCACCGAAAATATACTAAAATATCCATAGCAGCACTTTTTGTGGTTACAAAGAACCAGAAATAAAGTGAGTGAACACTAGTTGAATGTCTAAAGTGAATTAAGACTTAGTCAAACTCAAAGGAAAGTAAACAGAACCAGGAAAACAATAAATACAAAGACAACAATGTGAAAGATATAGAAGCATATTAATGCAAAATTTTAAATATGAAATTATTTTTTTAATTAAGAGAATTGACTAAACTATAAATTTAACAAATACCTCATCTGCCCAGGTTATTACCCCTTCTAAGGGCAATCTCCTCTCTCTGACCCTTAAAGGGATTAAACTAGGGTCTACTCCATGAGGAGAACCCACTTCCATTCAGTGGAAAACATTCAAATTTCAATTTAGTTGAGATTTTCCATATACATCTGTGGGAATAAACCACTGATTCCTCCGGGAGAGCCTTCTAGGAGAAAGAGTTAGAGATATAGTTGTTCAACTGCTCAAAATGTTTACCCAGAATTGTATTGTTACATATCTTGATTTTTTTTCCTGGATTCCTGTAAATCAAAGATTCTCAGTAAGGTCTGAGAGAGGGTCCCCAGAGATCCTTTCAGAGAATACATAAAGTGAAAACTACTTTTCATAATAAAGCTAGGATGTTGTTTATCTATTAAAATATTCCTCCATTTTCTAACTACATGCTTCTTCATGTACTTCAACTTAAAAAAAAATTACGATTGATAGAATCCAGAAGCAGATATGATAATCCAGCTGTCTTTCTATTAAACCGGAAAGTAAAAGATTTGCAAAAAAATATGTAAAACATCCCAATTAATAAAGGTCAAAGGATATGAACAGTTTTCAGAGGAAGAAATTAAAACCATTAACACATGAAAAAATGCTCTAAATCACTACTGATTTAAACAAATTAAAATAACTCTGAGGTACCACCTCACACCTATCAGACTGTTAGTATAACAGAAAAAGAAAATGATAAATGTTGGAGAGGATGTGGAAAAATTGGAACAGTAATGCATTGCTGGTGGAGTTGTGAACTGATCCAACCATTCTGGAGAGCAATTTGGAACTATACCCAAAAGGCAACCAAATGGTGCATACCCTTTGATCCAGAAATACCACTACTAGGTCTGCATCCCAAAGACATCATAAGAAAGAGAAAAGGACCCACATGTACAAAAATATTTATAGCAGCTCTTTTTGTGGGTACAAAGAATTGGAAATTCCCTATCAATTGGAGAATGGCTGAATCAGCTGTGGTATATAAAAGTAATAGAATAGTATTGTGCTATAAGAAATGATGAACAGGAGGATTTCAGGGAAAGACTTACATGAACTGATGCTGAGTGAAGTGAGCAGAATCAGAACATTGTACACAGCAATAGCAACATTATGCTTAACTATAATAGACTTAGCTCTTCTCAGCAATACAGCGATCTAAGACAATTCCAAAAGACTCATGAGGAAAAATGCTAACCACATCCAGAGAGAGAGAGAGAGCTATGTAGTCTGAAGGCAGATTCAAGCATACTATTTTTACTTTTTTTTCTTTCTACTGGTTTTTCCCTTTTGTTCTGATTCTTCTTTCACATGATTAATGGGGAAATGTGTTCAACATGATTGTACACATATAACCTATATCAGATTGCTTGCTGTCTTGGGGAGGTGGAAGAGGAGAGAGGGAATGAGGGAGAAAATTCTGAAACTCAAAATTTTACAAAAATGAATGTTGAAGACCATCTTTTACAAGTAATTAGAAAAAAATTAGGGGCAGCTAGGTGGCGCAGTGAACAGAGCACCGGCCTTGGAGTCAGGAGGACCTGAGTTCAAATATGACTTCAGACACTTAACACTAAAACTAGCCATGTGACCTTGGGCAAGTCACTTAACCCCAATTGCCCTCCGAAAAAAGGAAAAAAAAAAGAAAGAAAAAAATATGTAAAACAATGCCATTTCTCACTTTTTAAAGAAAAACTTATTTCTCATAAAATGTTATTTATGTTGATGTAAAGTTTTTAATGAATACAAATTTATTAGTTTTAATTCCTAATGTGATAAATGATAGATATAACCCACACAAAAAAGTTCTTTGTGGTCCTCAATAATTTTTAGGAGTACAAAAAGATCCAGAGACCAAATGATTTGAGAACCACTTTAAGTGTTACCAAACTGGTCTTGGACAGACTTTTTAGAGGGCTTACGAATACTGTCATTTTGGATATCTCTCAACATCAGAAATGTCTTGGAATTAGATTAACCTTAAATAAAATTATTTCTAGAAGATTTGTGACTCCATGCAGAGTACACTATTGGGTTTTTTTTCGACAGAAAGATTTTTTTTTAATCTGAATGTTGTATAATTACAATGAAGGAGTTTAATCCTAAGAAAAATTGAGAAAAGAATCCTCCTCTATTTGTGCAGATACAGAATATTACATATACTTCAGCCTTGGTTGAAGTGTGGGTTTGTTTTGCTGAATTGTTTTTCTTTTAAAAACTGTATTAGAAGGTATTACTGGCTGGATAGAAGAAAAGGAGGATATATTTGGAAATGAAGGTAATTCTAAAACAATGTCTCAAAGTTTTTTTTAATAAAATGGAAAAGAAGCATTAAAAATGGCAAAAGATTATGGCCTTATAAAATGGAAAAAAAAGAAAAGCATTGGAGATAGGTTCAAGTTTGCAAAAAGTTTGGCAATAGACCCAAATAAGTAATATTATCCCCAGAATATTGACAAATGAAACTAGCAGGAAGATAACAAATAGAAAACAGAACATATGTCAGTATTTTTGGAATGATCTATTTTTATCATCAATGACAGTGGAACCATTACTACATTTGAAAAATACCTGAGTTCTCAATACTATATGAGGAAGCAGTAGTGGAATGTAAGATCAAGTCAAGAAAACTGGCTGGATCAGAGGCCCAGATCCAATCTTTGATAAAATTGATACAATCTTGAAAGTATTGAGAGATAATTTTACAAGTTGTTTCAGGAGACAGAAAAGATTTTAAAAGAGAGGAAGAAATTGCTGACAGTAAAACTATCTCATAAAGTAAACAAGAGGATAGTAAGTACAAATCTATATAACTACTTTCTCATGTTTAGAAAATCTCACATTTTTAGTAACATGATTAACTGAAAGGTACAAAGAATGTAAGATCTCATTGTATTTATTACTTGCTGATTACAAAAAAAAAAGGCAAAACACAACCTTTAAAGGTCCCCTCCTACAAGGAGTTTCTCATGTATGTGTTAAGATCATAGAAGTTCTGATCTGTTAAATGCAAACACAGGTAACTGTTCAACAACCCTCTGATTATTCATGTCAAGTGAAGCATAAAAATCATATGCTTGCTGGAGGTGTTTGCCACTGTCATGGAGGATGTTCAGTGTAGGGTCCATGTGGAATCTGCTGGAATGCCTTACAATTCTCCAGATGCTCCTCTTTTAAGATAACATCATGCTGTTAAGTCCCAATTTATTACAGAGGCTTCTCAATGAGATCCATGATTACTCAAACAAGAGTACAGGAAAACACAAAGGCATCAAAAAGTCCTACTGTCCAGATTATGATAGGCAGTTCACTGGCCAGTCTGTAGGTGGTCAATGAGCTGGGCTCAGAATTGAATAGTTCCAAGAGAGCAAGCTGCATTGCACTTGAAAAATTCCAGTCCTTATAATGTTACCAAGCTGCTCCTTGACATAAAATCCCAGTTTTCAAAAACTAATGTTTTCATGGTGATGCTGTTTTGGTATGGCTGTGAACGCTGGGATACCACAGTCTCCAGCAAATCAAAATTGCATGTTAACTAAAAGGCAATGGAGAGGTGCACTGTGGACACAAGTAGGCCAACGCACATTTCCAACAATGACCTACCTGCATGTAAGAAGTGGTGAAAGGATTATCATCCAGGAAATACCTAATCAAAAAAGGAAGTGGGTCAGTCATGCTGCAAGAGAGATAAAAGGAACACCCTGGGCACTGCACTGATATCTATGAAATGTGATGAACTGTACCAATACCTGTAAAATTTTATGACTGGATTCTTAACCTTTTTTTTGAGTTATAGACCGCTTTGACAGTATGGTGAAGCCTATAGACCCCATCTTAGAATTATGTTTTTAAATGCAAAAAATAGAGTAATAGAATTGTAAAGGAAACAAAATATTTATTACAGAGGATCAGAAAGTATGGAAGAATTGTATCTGATAAAGGTAAATACCCACACGGATGACTTTCCTTTTAGATAATTAAATAATTTGTTGCCAATTGCCTGTATCTTATTAACTGAAGAGCTGTGGGGAAACAAGTTTACACTGAAAGAGGCAAATAAAGCAATATTTATTAAATTTATCAACTCTTGCCCTCAAGAAGTTTACAGTCTATAAGGAAGATAAGTCACATAAAGAAATAACTATAAGGCAAATTAGAAAGTACAAATTAGTACAATGAGATACAAACAAAATGTTTTGAGAGATTTGAAAAACTATAGAACACTTTGACATCTCCTTTAATTTTATCACGTTCTAGCTTTAGCCTATCTATTTTCCCACTTTGTTACCCCACCTCTTCCCTAATGATATTATAAACACCAGGAGAGCTGAGGCCCAGTTGTTTTTCATTTGCATTCTCAGCATCTGGTATTCTGACTGGATCCAAGTAAGAAATTACTCCATGTTTTTTAATTGTCTCCCTCTCCCATAAAGGTCTGCTTTCCCACAAGGTGGAAAGAAAACACTTCTAACTGAAACTAAGACATGAAAAATCATCATATCCCATATCCTTTTTCTTTTTTAACTGATGGATTTATTTCCTTCTCTCCCTAAGGGAGGGGATGAAGTATCAGTTTCTCCAACAGAACAAATTATCCTACCTCTCATACTCTCTCTCCCCCAAATTTTGCAGAATCTCTGGGCCTAGTTTGGTGATAGATGGAAAGATAGGTAGATAGATAGAGAGAGAGAGAGAGAGACAGACAGACAGACAGACAGGAGAGGGCCGGATGGAGAAAGAGATAGAACTACAGAGGAAGAAACAGAAATAAAGACAGAATGAGATTACAGAGAGATAGAAATAGATATATAGAGATAAGGATATGAGATATAGAGATAACAGAAATATTGCTATAAAGAGTTACAGAGATAGAGATAAAAAGATGTATAGAAAGGCAGATGGAATGACAGAGCATTTATTAAACACTTACTTTTTTTGTGCCAAGCACTGTGACTGGGGCTTCTCTCTTTAGCAAATGAAAAGGGAGGGACCTGGTCTGCTAAATCTTTTAGATCTTTTCTAGTCCTAAAGCTGAATGATCCTCAAGGAGGAGATAGGGGAGGGAGGCTCTCAGAAATTAAAGACCCTGCACCTCACCTGAAGGAAAGAGAAGACCCCCCCCCCCCCAACGCAGTGGGGGGTGAGGGGGAACGGGAGGCCGGATCTCTCAGAAGTCATCGTCGTCGCAGATGTCCAGGTACACATCGAAGGCCTCCCGGTTACAGTTCCCGTCGGGGGTGAAGACGTACTTGTGGAAGGTGCCGTCCACGCAGATGGCAATGACGGAGTTGACATTCTTGGAGGTGTTCCGGCCAAAAGCACAGATGCAGGCGGACTCAGCGGGGACAGTGAAGCTGGCCAGGCTCCACTGCGAGTCCACGTACTGGCCAATCATGGGGCCCACCTTGCCCACTCGCGCCAGGGCGGACCTTCGGTTGAGCCTGGTGTCCTTGAGGGCGAAGACGTGGACCGTGCCCTTGTCGCTGGAGGCGCAGAGGAAGGAGGAGTCGTGGCTGAAGTTGATGCAGTAGAGAGTGGCTGGGTCGGTGCCTCGCCTCAGCTCCACCAGCTTCTCCTTGGTCTGCGTGTCGAAGAGGCGGATGAGGGTGCCCTTCTGCGAGGCGGACGCCACCACGGTGCCGGGCTGGTTGAGGGACACGCAGGCCACCTCGCTCTGGTGTGCGTTAATGGTGAAGGGGGCCGACGACGTGCCGGGTTTGGTGCTGGCCAGGTCCACGAGCTGCAGGCTGCCGCACTTGTGGCCCGGGAACACCAGGAGCTGCTTCTCCAGGCTGGGGCAGAGGTCGCACAGGCCCTTGGGGTTGTCGCGGGTGTCGAACTCAAACAGCTTCTGCGGGTCATTGGGGAAGGAGTAGACGTAGATGCGGTTCCGCAGGACGATGACGATCTTGTCGTGCCGCATGCGCACGGCCAGGGCGGGCTTGGTGAAGGTGAACTCGAGCACCAGCTTGTCTTGGCTATCTCGGCCCTCACGGGCGTCGTCCCAGACCAGCACCGAGATCTCCGAGAACTTGGGGCTGCCGCCGCCGCCTACAATGGCCAGCAGGTTGGAGCGGTGGAGCATCTCCACCAGCGCTACGCTGCCCACCTGCTCGTGATCTAGGTGGCCCTTCTCCATCAGGGGCTCCACGTTGTAGATCCGGACGCCCGTCTCCATGGCACAACAGAAACAACTCTGGTCCTGGTTGAAGCGCAGGCTGGTCATCCCGCGGAGCTGCGGCTTCTGAGCCATGGCGAAGTTCCGGCAAGGGGAGACCAGGAGGAGGAGTTATAAGAACAGAGTCCCGCCGAGGCGAGACGAGACTGCTCGACTGGAGCCGAAGGTCGGGACTAGGGGGAGAGAGAGAGCGAAGCCCCGCCCCTTAAGCTGTTCGTTCTCGCCGCTACCCCCGGATGCCTGCGCCCACACGCTTCAAGTTCCGCCCTCCTGGGGGTTCCGCCCGCTGGCGCTACCGCTCCAGGCTTGGAGATTGGGAGACCTAAATGGGAAATCTACTTTTGATGTTTAATGCCTGCAAGTTACCCAACCTCTGTGTCTCAGTTTTCTTACCTGTAAAATAGGGACAAAAAGAATGAGGTAATAAGAAATAGGGATAAAAAGAAAGTATCACTTCCAGTTTCCTAACTAGGTTATTGTGAGGATCAAAGAAGATAATGTATTCAAAGTGGTTTCCAAAACTTAGAGCAATAAAATAGGTAGCTGGGGAGGTTAAAGCAGCTAGGTGGTGTTGTGCAGAGAAATAAGAGCAAGCCGAAACCTGGGTTCAAGATAAATTTAGATGTGGATTTATTGATCAAGCGCTCCTGCCAGAGTTGTCACTCAAATTGGCAGTGATTTCTGGAATTTCAGATCTTGGTTATATAGGCTAAAACCACAAAATTATAATAGGGAGGGGAGCTAGCAGAAACTATGAGGTACAGAAGCAGAGAACAGTGGTTAAATCTATGTGACTTGGGAGCATGGTACAAGGGTACAAAGGGTGCAACCATTAACTGAGTGGAGGGCATGGGATGAGGGGGACTGGAATTTCCCAGAACAGGCCAGGGTCATCTTCCCGACAAAGGGGGTGGGAGCCTCGCTTGGTCGTGGGAGCTTGGTCAGCAGCGCAGGACAGGCTGGTACTTAGATAAGATCCTTGCACCGTAATGAGTCTGGTACACTATAATGATTCAAGGAGAAAATATGGAATGCTGATTAGGGGAGACGTCAGGGAACACCTTGAGCAATATGCCCAGACATGCCTTAAGCAGTTTCAAGCTAAAATATAGAACAGGGACAAAAACAGAAATACAAGAGGGGCTTAATGGTGGGCCACAAGTCAGGTGGTATGTAGTGACCTGGGATTTGGGTTTGGGTACAACAGTGGAAGCTAGGTGTCAATTTTTGTCTAGATAGAGTAGTGAGTAGATTACTGGACCTGGAGTCAAGAAAACCTGAATTTAAATTCAACCTCAGACACTTACTAGGCAAGTCACTTAATATGTCTGCCTGTTTCCTCATCTGTAAAATGGGAATAATAATAGCATCTCTCTCTCTCTCCCCCCCCCCCCAAATAAGATACTATTTGTAAAACGCTTCCCAAACCTTGAAACACTTTGTAAGTGTTAGGTTGTTGGGGGGTTTTTTTGTAAGCTGGCAGCATGTGCTGCCTAAATTAACTTATTTTGCTGGGGAAACAACAACAATAATAATAGCTAACATTTAAATAACTGCCAGACACTGTGGTAAGCACTTTACAATTATTATCTCATTTGCTTCTCAACAACAACCCTGGGAGGTTGGTGCTATTATTTTCCCCATCTTTCAGATGAGGAAACTGAGAGGAAGAGGGTTTAAGTTATTAGTCCAGGATCACAAAGCTAAGGTTGGATTGTGAACTCGGGTCTGATTCCAGGTCCAGCGATCTATCCGCTGTTCTATCTAGCAGCAGACGAAAACAGACAAAAATGAGGCAGCATGATTTGGGAATTGATTATATATGTGGGATGAGGGAGAACGAGGAATTGATGATGACTGAAGTTGTGAACCTGGAAGGATGGCGATGAGCTTGACAAAAATAGTTTGGAAGAGTGAGTTATAGGGTAATGGGAGGGGAGATGGTGGTTGAATCTCTTGTTCCTCCTTCTTCCAATTAACTTCTATTTATTTAAATGAACACTAGGAATTTCCGACATTCCACCAGTTTCCTAAAGGCAACTCACACTGAGTAATCTCTTCAATTTGATTCAGAATTTCCCAGATACCTTTGCATGTAAATATTTCTCCTAATAAAATGTCATTTATATCCCTTGGCTGGAAACACATAGTTGATCACTCAGAATTGACAAATAAATAATTCATAACTTTTCTGATACTTCGAATCAACAATAGTAGACTTTGCCTGTTCCTTCGGATCTACTTTTCCTTTTTTGATCTTTGTGTTTTTAGTTTTTTCCACCTCGCATTATTTCATAAATCTCTTTCAGGATTTCTTTTGTATTCGTAATAATACCTGTCAACCTTAATTGCATCAGTATTACCTTTCACTAAGGTATCACAACATATTTAACTATTCCCCTATTTTTGGACATTTATTTTGCTTCCGGTTTGGGATTTTGTTTTTGCAATTCCGTATTATTCCGCTGTGAGTCGTGAAAATCTTCCGACCAGTGTGGTTTTTTTGGGTTTTGGTTTTCTTTTTGGTTGTTTGCTGGTTTTTCTTAATACTTTCAGGGCACACCCTAAGTGTTTCTTTAAAAACAGATTTGTAAAAAACAAACAGGCCCACTTATTTGAGCTCCGCCCCTCCCTCATAGAGCCCTGCCCCTTCCCCTAAACTAAAGCCTCCCTCTATCTCCTCACTTCCTAGAGCCCGCCACACCTCCTTCCTAAAGCTTTGAACCCTTCCTTCTTAGAGCCCCATCCGGCTCAACCAGATCCCCGCCCCTCTATATTAAAGCCCCACCCACTTCACTAAAGCCCCGCCCCTTTTTCCTAACTAGAGCTCTAGCCGCCTCAACTAGGTCCCAGCCTTCCCGCCCTAAGCCCCGCCCCCTCGCTCTCCTGAGCGGTCGGCCCCGCCCCCTCCTACCGCGCAGAGCACTCTGGGAACGGCTTCCTTGGATTCCTCGGTTGCCAACCACACAAAGCTGGGCTGTGGTCCTTGCTTCCCCCTTCCTGTGTCCCCGCCGTTTCCCGGTAAAACCGCTGCTTCCTCCTGCTTTTCCCGCGGGGACTTCCGCCCCTTTCCCTGGGAGGTAGGAGTGGTACGCCTGGGCACCGGGAGGGGCGGCATCCATCGGTGCCAGGGATGCTCCAGGGCTGGGGAGAGCTGCAGGCGTCCGTGGGGCTCCCATCCCCCGCTGAGGCTGCAGCAAGACAGGGCAGGGCAGGATACACTCCCCTAATCCTGGGCGCAATCACAGCAAGTATTCTGATAGCGCATTAAGACTTGCAGAACACTTTACTTGTGCGCTCTCATTTGAACCTCACAGTGTTCTGATGCAGACAGTCTCCATTATGCCCTCTTTACGGATAGGAAGACTGAGACTCAGGGAGAGGTGAAGGGACTTAGCCACGGTCCCATGGCTAAGTGCCAAAGATAGGATTTGAAACGAGGCCTCCTGATTCAGGCCCAGTGCTGTATCACTGCGCCGCCAGCTTTTCCTCAGCCCTAAGTAGATGGATCTGAACCCCATGCACCTAGTGCCCCCACTTCAGAGTCTGGGTTCCAGTCCTTTCCTCTTTTGTGATTTCTATGCCCGGATTTGTGGTCCCTTAGACTCGAAGTGTATATCACCAATGCCTAAATTTAAATGACTGGTTTCCTTCACCCAGAAAAACCTTCTGCTTTGTGGCCTATTAAAAGCTAAGGTCAAGGATAGTTTTGCCAGGATTAGCCAACCTTGATTAGAGTTCCAATTTATCCAGAAAATTGGAAACCAGATAAAACACATTTCATCCTTTCAGGTTTTGCAGGAAAATTTGCACAGTTCACAATTATATTTATCTTCAATTTAGATGTAAGTTTTATTGAGTCCTGAGAATCATCTCCCTGATTAAAGGGATGGATGAAATATTAAATAATGCCTGTGTGTGTGTGTGTGTGTAGGGGGAGTTCTAAATTATAGGTAAGCTGTCCATGATGGATTATTCCTCTCTGGAGGATATACAGAAGAACATAAACAAAAATCAGTGTGTATAAAACTAAAAAATAATTTTGGAAAAAAAATCAAAGAAAAATGGTGAAGTAGGAAAAATATTTGCATTAAATATCACTGATAAAAGTCTGTTATACTACCAATATGAAACTAAGATAAGTAAGTAGTCAAGACATGGGGAAAATGCTTGTCATAAGAATTACAAACTCTAAGTGACCTCATGAAAACAAATTGCAAATCACTAATAGTAAAAGACATGCAAATTAAAACATCTTTAAGATTTCACTCAACACCTACCAAAATGTCAAAGGCAAAAGCTGAGAACAAGTCAAATTTGAAAGAGCTGTAAGAAGACAGGCACATTCATAGCTGGTTGATAGAATTGTGAACTGGTCCCCCATTCTGGATTTCAGTTCCAAATTATGCAAGAAAAGGAATTAAACTGACTATGTCCTTTGACTCAGTGATGTGGCTCTTGGTCATACACATCAAGGAAGTCAAAGATCAAACAGATGGTATATTTCAAAATATGAAAAAATATTTTTTGTGATAGGAAAGAACTGAAAGCAAAGTGGGTGTCCATTATCATTTGGTGAATGGATAAATTATGCTACATTATCATAACTGAATATTATTGTGCATTAAGAAATTAAGACTGAAAAATTCAAAGAAACAAGGGAAAATTTGTATGCACTCATACAGAATGAAATAAGCAGAATCAGGAACTACAGACACAATTATTTGAAGAGTATAAATGAAAACTTTACAGAAGGGAGCTGAACTCTGTAAAGATGAAGGTCCTAGATAACAGATGATGAAATACAACTTCTTCCTCACATCAGAAAAGTGGAGTACTACCAGGACAAAATAATGTTTATGTTGTCAGATATGATCCCTCTATGATTCTGATTTGGTTTTTATTGTTAGTTTGTCAGAAGCGAGAGTTTGTTTGGGAAGAGGTTTGAGAAATGACTGATGTAAATCTAAAAGGTATCAATACAGTTTTTTAAAAATCACTTAGCTAGATGCATGGATGGGTTGTGACCTGCACAGATAGAGTTAATATTCATACTTAAGGATGTGAAATATTCTCTTCCAACTCTGAAATTCCATGATTTTTTTTTCCTTTGTTGGTATTTATTTTGTTTTTTCTCACTAAAGTATTTCCAAGCCTAGTCCTGGGCCTGTGGCTAAAATGGTTACAACCCAGCTGAAAGGTTTTCTAAGGCTGATCAAGCTCTCAGTTTCTATGAGTCAATTAGTTTAAATGTAAGCTAAACTCTCATAGAACAGTAAGGAAATTTGTTCCTACCAAATCTCTGCCTCCTGGGAGTTTACTTTCACAGTCACAGCATATAACATGATATGCAGACCCAAAAATATACAATCCTTAAGTATTATTTAAAAGTTCTATTGATACCCTGTTTCCACACAGGATCAAAGTTCTAGATCTGAAAGGGAACATAGAAATTGCCTGGTCCAACTCTCTCGTTTTACAGATGAGGAAAAAGGCCCAGGGAGGTGAATTGACTTAGACAAGCTCACTGTGGTAGTAAGAATCAAAAGCAGGTTTTGAACCCAGTTTCTTTGTTTCAGAGCTAGTAGACTTTATCCTCTACCTCCCTATCATGACAACAGTTATTTCCACCTGCTTCTTTAGGCCTTGCGTTTCAATCCTGTCTTTCCACTCAATTAGTCAAAGAAAAAGTTAAGCAAAACCAATCTGTAGCCACCTCCACCTTCTTCAAAGGACAGAACTGAAAGTACTTTTTTTTATAATATGAAAAATGTAGAACTACTAATAATAACATTCATTGTTAAATATAAGTAGACTGGTCAAATCTTGGAAACATCTTGGTTTTAGAATCATTTTGAAACCTTAGTTTATGCTTAAGAACATATTTAGCATATCAAATTCTTCACAGGTACAAATGATGGAAAATGTGCATCTGGCTCCAGAGACAGATGAAGATGATCTCTATTCTGGTTACAATGATTATAATCCAACTTATGATACTGAGGTAAAGCATTTACTACTGCAAATTTTCTGTCTAATGTTGGCATGCTGGTTCTTGTAGACATTGGCTGTTTTCAGTTTTCTGCACCTTCTGAGCTTAGTTCAAATGTTCTGGTGCAGAGATCATGGCAGATCTTTCCCTCTGCAGAACTCTGTAAATCCATCTTTACTTCTCTTATGGCATTTACTCCATTCTATCTTGGATTACAGTTATTTGTATAGTGAACTTTTCTTATTTTACTTTGTCCCCTTTTCCTGCTTCTCCCACCATGGAGAATATAATCTCTTGCTCTATGTAGTGCTTAGTAAATGTTTATTGAATGTATGGTGAATTTATTGATTTTACTAACCTCCATCTATGATAACTTTATTTTTGGTAGGAAGGTCTGTTAGAAGGTGAGGATATTGGGGTGGCTCGGTGGTGCAGTGAGTGGAGCACTGGCCTTGGAGTCAGGAGGATCTGAGTTCAAATCCAGCCTCAGACCCTTAACACTTACTAGCCATGTGATTTTGGGCAAGTCACTTAACCCCAACTGCCCTCCAAAAAGCAAAAAATAAAAGAAGGTGAGGATAATTGTACAAAGGAAAAACTCTCTTCCAACTTCTAGTCTCTTCCAATCTTCAGCTGGCTTAGACTTCTCAAACTGAATATTCCAAATAAGTATATTAAACTCAGTATGTCCAAAGGTAAACTCATTATCTTTCTCCCTAAACCCCTCCCTCCTCGTAACTTCCCTGTTACTGGAGGGGGTACCACCATTCTTCCAATTTCCCAGGCTCACAACCTAGGTGTCATCCTGGACCCTTCATTTGTTGTTTTAAAGCCCTTTATAAACTGATTCCTTCCTACCTTTCCAAGCTTCTTTCTTACTCCCCTCCACATTCTCTACAATCCGGTGACACTGGCCTCCTTGCACATATTTCCCTACTCCTTGCTTTTTCACTGACTATCCCTATGCCTGGACTAGTCTCCCTCCGCATCTCTATGTCCCAGCTTCCTTAACTTCCTTCAAGTCTCAGTTAAAATCCCACCTTCTGCAAGAAGCCTCTCTTGACTCCTCTTAATGCTAGTAGTGTCTCCTCTCTGTTTGTCATCTCCAGCTTGTCCTGCCTGTACGTAGTTGTCTGCGTGTTGTTTCCCCTTTTAGCCTGTGAGCTCCTTGAGAGTAGGGAAGTTTTTGTTACTGTTGTGTTTTTTATTGCCTTTCTTTGTATCCTTAGCCCTCAGTGCAGTGTAGTCACATAATAAATACTAGTTAACTGACTGACTGAAAAATAAAATAAATGCCCATCAATTCAGCAAATGCCAGCTACGTACAAACTATTCTGGTTACTGTGGTTAGAATGGCACAGACCGTGCCCTCCAGGGGGTCTAATGGTGGGGAGAAGAAAAACATACCAAACAGCTGGTACAGTAGAGAGTGATAATTGCATGAGAGACATGCTGTGAAAAAATTTTAAAGTATGATGTCACCTTTATCTGAGGTTAGACCCTTTTAAGTGGTCCATTCCAGGCACTGGGGATGGTGTGAGCTAAGGTTTAGAGAGAGAATGAGAGATAAAGAATCATTGAATTTGGCTATAATGTGAGAGTATTGAAATTCAGATGGAAGGTAAGGCCTTGAATTCCAGGTCTAGAAAGTTTTATTTTATGTAGTAGTCAGTGGAGAGCCACTAAAAATTCCTGAGTAGGAGAGTGACATGATAACAGCAATATGTTAGAAAAAAAAATTTTTAAGAAGTTATATGAATATTAGATTGGGGAGGGAATAGACAGAGTAGGAATACTCTTAAGAGAGGCTATTAAATTAATCTAGGTGAGGAAAGATGAAGTCAAATCAAGGAGCATTTATTAAGTGTTTACTATGTGACATGAACTATGAAAAGCACTGAGGATACAAAGACAAAATGAAATAGTGCCTGCCCTCAAACAACTTCTGTTTAGCCTATCCAGGGAGGCAATATGTACATACATACACATACGTGTACATAGGTACCTTCTGTAAATGTACTTGGGAGGTATCTTAATTTGAAATCTCACATTGAGCAATTTTGAAGGATAGTGGTTTTTTGAGTGGTATACAATTTCTGAGTGATTTGGAGATCTAAGCCTGCACAGTCTTAGTGATCTCTTGAACCACTGAGAAATGAATAATGAACAGAATTTAATTAGGTTCCACAAACATATATCAAGCAAGGAATTGTTCTGGTCTGACAAGCATCAAAGAATGGCGTATTCTTTCTCCTTATGGAGCTTCTGAAGGAGTTAGGAAAATTAATTTGCTTTTCAGATTATCAGAGCCAAAAGTTAATGTTTGTAGTAAACAATATAATTCAGAAATTCTTAAATCTCTTTGTTCTGCAGTTCCATAGTATTTGGGAATTTCTGTAAAGTGGTTTCTCTCTTAAATGAAGTGTTAATTATATATGTGTGTGTGTGTGTGTGTGTGTGTGTGTGTGTGTGTGTGTGCATATATATATATATAAGAATTGGGAAGGAAGTTACACTAAAAAAAATAAGCATGGTATATGTGAAAGAAAATAAACTCTAAAGACTAGTAAAATAGTTGACTCCCAAGTTGTTATTGACCTATTCTGTTTAATTGGTTTATTGATATGTGTTTTTCTTCCCTAGCTCTAAGGAAGATTACTGAAACTGTTCTCTGATTAGTGTTTTACATAGGTTGATTCCTAGCACCAAGAAATTAAGTAGCATAACAGGATGCGAAAATCTGTTTATTAATTCTTTCCGAGTTGTCATATCTTTGCAATATAGTATAAAGCCCCCAGACATCAGAATAAAGTGAATTATTAGAACATCAGACAGCTATATTTAAATATAAATATAAGGGCAAGAGTCATACATTTGAAAGCCAAGTAGAAATTTCTGGATTAGCCACATCTGCACTTTCTCCATTAGTAAATATTGGAATTTAGAAAGTTGTCTTACAGCTCAGTTATTTAAAATCTAAATGCCTTATATTCCATAGAAAATAAGGTTACAGGGCAGCTAGGTGGCCCTGGAGTCAGGAGGACCTGAGTTCAAATCTGGCCTCAGACACTTAACACTTACTAGCCATGTGACCTTAGGCAAGTCACTTAACCCCAATTGCACTGCCTTCCCCCCTCCAAAAAGCAAAAAAAAAAAATTTTTTTTAAAGAAAAAAAAGAAAATAAGGTTACTTTCCTAATATAATTTCATGTATCTTGCTCAATAGAATTTAAGTAGCCAGAGAAAATTTTTCTAGTGATAGAAGCACTAGACTATGGAAATTTCTATCATTTCTGTTATTTTTATGTTTTTTCCTAACCATTAATAAATGTCTACATAATTTATGACACACAAATTGCAGACTGGATTGACTGGAAGCAGGAATACTGGTGGCACTTGTGCAAAAAAGAGAACCAAGAAGAGCACTACTAAAATTCAAACGGTGACTGTTTGATTCATCTTAAACTTTATGTACAGAGCTTAATAGCATTTTTAACCTATATTTAAGCTCGTTTATGAATCTAAATACGATAGATTCTGTAGAATATAAGGTAACTTTCCTAAAACAATGTAATGTATCCTCAATAAAATTTAAGGAACAAACAGAATTATCTGATTTTTTTCTGTGATAAACATCAATTATTGGAATTTTTCTATTAATATCTTAATATCCTTTGCCTAGTCATTTGTAAAGAAAGAATGAAAGACAAATGAATAGATGATAGATGGATCAATAGATTGATAAATAGTTCATTCAGTAATCTTACTGTGTGCCAGGTCCTTTGCTAAGCACTGGAGATACAGATACAAGCAGAAAGATATTCCCTGCCCCCAACGAGCTTACATTCAAGCAGGAGAAAAGCATATAAAAAGGAGTTGAAATGGGGAGAGGACAGGAATTTACCTGGGTAGAGGCAAGGTGGAAGGGGGATCCTGGGCTTCATGGCATGGGCTGGGTTTGAAGAGAGAAGAAAGCTGTCTGGGTGCTTTTCTTTTAGGAAGAAGAGGTGTGAGAGGAACTCCACAAGAGGTGAAAGAGCTGAAGGTTGGCTGCTTGAGAGCAACAGCTGTGGGGCAGAGTTGGAAAGGTAGTCTGGAGTGTCATGGCTGCATCTAGATACAGGAGGCCCCATAACTCTTCCTGCAGTTTCAAGCTTTAGAAGCTTAAAAGCTGTGTAAAACTAAGACTTTGGGGGCACGCTTTATCTATATAAGTCTTTGGGATGGCGAAAGGAATACCTATGAGGTATAAAGCTCAAGGAGAAAAGATAATCAGGCAGGCGGTCTTTAATATTCAAATGTTAGAAAAGATACATTATATTTTGTGGTTCACTGAGAATGGTAAAATTTTGTTGTTTTTTTATGAAGGACAATGCATGTAAATAATGAAATCATCTCTTACAACATTCTAACCTAGTATTTTAGCAAACTGCACGTTCATTTTTTCTGTATGTTCAGATTTTGAAAAGTTGGTAATAATAATTGAGATTTATTTGCATCATGCTCTTAAGGTTTGCAAAGCACTAAAAACTAAACGTTTAAAACTAAAGTTTACATAAATGATCTCATTAAATTATCAGAACAGTTTGACTACATGGGTAAATTATAAGCATGCAGTTAAGGATCTGAGAACTTAAATGTTCTTGTCCAGGATCATAAAGTAAATGTCACACTTGAATCCAGGTCTAGTGACGCCAAGCTAAGCATTCTTTCCACTAAACACCACACTAGACAGTATGGAAAGATGCATTTTTATTTTTTATTTCTCTAAGCAGTCAGGAAATGTTCATTGAGAGGACTAGCACAAATCAAAGGTGTAAAAGTGATGGTAAGAAAACCTGTATAATAGGACTAAGGATGCATGTATATGATAGTAAGAGGAAATAACAATTAGATGGATAAGGTAAACCAGATTATGGA
>CM053582.1:201853103-201866863 GCA_028627135.1 Pseudochirops cupreus
GATAACCTATTGTATTTTCCATATAGTACCATTTTATTTCTTCTGGGCATAAGGACAATTCTTCTAGTTATTAAATCTTCATTTAAGTATTACAGTTTTCCAGCCATCTGTAGAATAGACTAGTTGTTCACAAGATCTTCAAAACATTCTTGTACATTTTTTTAAACTTCACCTTTCTTACAAGTAGCATGCAAAAATGAATTTATCAGCCTTTAGGAAAGTGGGAATAGTTTACAATGATAAACTTAAAAATAACCACTATCCATCATGATAACAGTCCTCAACTCCTTGAAAATGAATTACATTGAATATCATAACTGTAAGGTTCATCAGAGAACATGATTTAATTGATTAAACTATACTTTTAATAACTCTCTTTAAAAAAAAGTCCTATTGGCAACAGGTGAAGTGAGGGAGTCAAGTGGTTCATCTGCTAGGCCACTCATTTGAGAAAACTCTGTTTAGGAGTTGTTATACATAGAGTGGTAAACATAGTAGTCTGTCTTGCTTAAAGAAAATGATATTGCAAAGAGTTAATTTTGTTATTTTGAGAAATGACTTTGAAATGATGCAGCTGTCACAGTTATCTTATTGATTCTAGCCTTTTCACCTTATGATTTTGTACTCCTGGAACCTGTTTCTTTAAATGCCTTTATGCAGTTAGAAATTTAATTTCACATATAGCTTCTTCCTGATAATGAGTGTTTTGAAATTTTTTTAACAAATGGTGTGGAATTCAATTCTGCTTGTCAACGGATATAACTTTTTTGTCTATAGGGGACATTTTTTCCTTTGCCACAGAATCTGAAATAACAACAAATTATGTAATGATAATGGAGTTTTCTTAAATTTTCACATAGTGTTAAGAATCTATTAAATAGTAATTAATATTGTGGGTAATTTAATGCTCTAAATAATAGCTTGTAAAATTTAATTTCAGTCCAGAAGAAAAGATTAGACAATTAGAAAAAAAAGTAAATGAATTGGTAGAAGAAAGCTGTATTGCCAACAGTTGTGGAGACTTAAAATTGGTAAGTTCATTGACTCTAGATTGTATAATTTATGAGAACGTAGAGAGAATACTGTTCTTTTACTTTAAAAGACTTCCCACACTGGATTGTAAAGCTTTCTCTGAGGCTGTGATATTAAGACTAATTTGGCCAATTTGTCAAGACATTTAAGAATTTTTTTCTTCATTGTCTGCCTGGATTTAATGCTTCACTGAAGATAGAGCCTTAGATACTAGCTTTCTAAAGCCTAAAAGGAACTGCTGCCTTTTTGTTGCTTGGTCTGTCTGTCTATCTGTTTCTGATGCCCAGTCTTTCACAACTCCGCTATCTCATTTCTGGTTGTGTCTCAGGGCGTTATTAAAACTTTTTTTTTAAGTAAATGAAATTGTTGATTCTATAAAACTGAGAGTAGTCTTCATAGATTTTCTCTGCTTTCATTTCCACTACTTTCAGCTTTTATAATGGCCATCTTTTTATGAGCTACAGGAGCAGCTAATAAAATTTTCAAAGCCTGTGGACTTTTGTTTTCAGTTTTAAGTAAGCATTTAAATGATTTTAGTGGTTTAATCACTTTCCAATAGAAACAATTTGTGATTACAACAGCAAATTCAGTTATTTGTTTACTATTAAAATGAGAAGCATTCTTTGGATGAAATAAAAAGCACTGGATTAGGAATCATACCTAGCTTCTAGTCATTTAACTTCTCTCAAATTGTTTCTTCATCTATAAAATGAGAAACTTTGGTTAACATCAGAGCTCTACCTTACTTCTAGAATTCTATGATTCTCAGAAATACAATTCCTTGTAACTTCTGCCCATTAATGGTTTTTCTGGAATTGGAAAAAGTAAGTCTCTTTCATTTGGCAGACTTTCAAATTTAAACATGATTTATTTTGTCCTTCCTCTGTTACTCCCCCCTTCCCATTTTCTCTAAATCACCCCTAATTCCTTTAATTTTTCCTTCTATATGTCATTTTAGTCTCCTAATGATACTAGATGCTATTCTCCAGATGTGCTTCATTAAAATGTAATACCCCAAATTAAACAGTTTTCTAAGTTTGGTCTGACCAGTATAGAATACAATGAGACTATCATCTCCCTTGTTCTGAGTGCTAGTATTCATTTTAAACCTTCAGTCAAAACAAACTGCAAATCTTTTCTACATGAATTTAGGGCTATCTGTCTCTTTCCCCTCATCCTGTGTTTTATACAATTGATTTTTTGAACCAAGGGTAGCAGATTACATTTATCCGCAGTAAATAAACTTTATCTTATTCGATTTAGCTTATAATTCTAGCTTGTTACAATCTTTTTTGGATGCTGACTCATTAATACAACATATCAACTACCCTTTACTACTACGACTTCATGTACTGCTTCATTTACTTACTACTACTTCATGTCATCCTGAAATTTGATAGGCATACTGTCATTGTCTTCATGTTGTCAGTAAAAATATTGTACCAGAACAGGACTTCTCTCATATGTTGGTCCTAGTCATCTTCTGACTTATCATCAGTTTTTTTTTGTCTTTAAAAGCATTTGCAAATTCAGTTAGTTATGTTATTAAGAAAATAAACTGTTTCTCTTAAAAATTGGTATCTTGAACTACAAGCTGTGTATTTTTGTGTCTTTAGGAAGAAATTTTCCTAAAGAAAAAAGAGGTTAAAGGTCCTATATAAAATCATGTAGTCATTATATATATAAAAGTTGCTAAAAATTCAAAAACAGTTAAAAATCATGTGATTTAAGGCCCTAGAAAAAGCAAAAGATGCAGGAAGAAAGGAGAGAGTACTGGTGAGACAACGTGAACAAGTGACAACGCCTGAAAACATCAACTTGGACTTAACTTACTCTGTAAGTGTTGAAATATCTGTGAAGTCTAATTGTTTTCTGTATTGTGTATGGATTACAGTGCAGGCAGAATCCACTTGACTCTGTTAAACAGTTCTGTGGAAAAGGTCATTGATATCAAATGAAACAGTGTCATATAGGCAAGTTAGCTTAGATCAGGTCTGACCGTCTAATTCAAGTCTAAGGCCAGTGGGAGTGGGGTTTTGAAACATTATTATAAGGTTGGTTTAATGTATTAACATTGTTATAAAATAACAATCAAGACTATCATGTGAGCTGTTGCTGTGTCTGGCAAGTAGTAGTAAACAAAGGCAAGTAAAATAGACTATGAAAGGGGTGGAAAAAAAGATGGAACCGCCTGATTGTCAGCACTACCTGCTTCTTGTTCTAATGGATTTTCCCAAAGATGTGTATGCCATTGTTGTAAATTACTTTCTGCCACTAAACATAGTTTTCTTATAAGAAATTTGAGAAAATGAGGGTTTAATTTTGAAGAGTTACCTAAAATATTACTTTTATGTTTATGTCTGTTATTTTTAGTGTGTCCTGTTCAATACTTCAGTGCCTACGTATAAGGCACTGGGCTAACCGTAGGGAATACAAAGACAAAAACACAAGGCTTTGCCTCCAAGGAACTTACATTTTACTATGGGGTGGGGGCTGGGAGAGGAGATTGCAACATGTACACAAAGACAGGATAATTAGAGAAGGTAGAGAAGATTATAAGTTGAGAGGAATCAGACTTCACAGAAGAGGTAGATCTGAGTTGAGCCTTGAAGGAAGTTAGAGATCCTGAGTGGTAGAAGTGAAGAGAAAGTATATTCTAGGCAGTCCATTCCAAGTATGGGAGACATCCTACGCAAAGAGGAAGTGCAGTGGGATGCCAAGTTTAGGGAATAGGTAGTGGGTTGGTTTGGCTGGAATGTAGAATTAATGGAGAGGAATAATTGGAACAAGTCTGCAAAGGTGAATGAGAACCAGATTGTAGAGGTTTGTATTTTAGACTAAGGAGTTTGTATTTTATCCAGTAGGCAATAGGAATGACTGAAGTTTTGTTTGTTTGTTTTTTAATAAGGGCATGAAATTGGTCAGACCTGTGTTTAAGGCATATTCATTTGACAGCTATATAGAGAAAATTCTCTGTTGGAGAAGAAGAGGTTAGAAGTAGAGAGACTAATAAGGAGACTATAGCAATAGTACAGATAAGAGATAATGAAGATCTGAATTCTAAGATGGAGACTGAGTACAGAGTAGACAGATGTGAGAATGTTGCCAAGGAAGAGTTTACAAGACTTGACAAGTTAGCAGGCTGGGTGATTGGGAGGATGATAGTACTCTCAAAAGAAATGGTAAAGTTTGGAGAAGGGAGGAAGGCTTGGGGGAAAAGATGAGTTCTGTCTTGGACATGCCTCTGAGACATCCTGATGGAGATATGCAGAAGGTGTTTGATGATTGTATGGTTAGAGTAGATTTAAGGAGGCAGAGGAAGAAGCAGAAGCAGAAGCATAAGTTACAATAAGAGAAGAATTTTTATATCATAGTTATAGTGATGGTGAAACCTAAGATGTGAGTATCCCTGTTTGTGGCTGAGGTGGACTTGAAGATAGAGAATGCAGTCTGGACTCCATGGAATTGGAGATTGATGAAATTAGAGGTCAGTATATTTGTGGGGATATTAATATATAGACTGAAATATCTGTATTAGGAGGGCAGGAGCGGGGGTTAAGAGAAAGAGAAACAGCCAGTGCTGGAGGGGATAGTTCCCTGACTAGATTAAACTCACACTTCTCACCAGCCCTGTAACCTCATCTCAAGATGGTGGCAGACAAGGGCTATCAAGAACATACCCTACATGTGGAGAAAGTGCTTGGCTCCTGTTCCCCAAGCCCTCTGAGACACTGTTAATTCCTTGAGGCTGGGGAATCTTTGATATCTCTGCTCAAAGACTCTGCAAGTCTCCTTCAGTACAGCCCTCTGGTGCCTCTGGCTCTCTGAAGCTTGGGATCTTTTGTGGATATGAGTTTCTTTTAATGTAGAACTTCTACCATCTTGCAGAACAATCTAACAGCTGTGGTGATTGGATCTTCAGGGAACTGGCCTGAACACATACTTGATGCCTGCTCCATAACCTGCTCATATGGCCAGAGATGAAACATACTTAGAACATATGATATACATGGAATAAGTTTTAAGATTTCAATCTTTTAGTCTTTGGAAACAAAAACCCTTAGGTGCCTTTGGTTCCTTGAGGCATGGGATCTCTGATGGTTGTGAAATCTCTGTCATTTAGACTTTCTATATTAGACTTAAATAATTTACAAAATGCTTCCTTGAAGGTCTTTCTAGATTGTGCCTAATTTGCACTTAGGCAGTGTTTTACTAAGCAAGGCTTGACTTAATACTTTGCTTATTTTTTCACAATTAGCAACAGACAAATGTTCTGTTTTAAATGGGCTGTGAGCATTAATATTATTTAGAGAGAAACTGAAAAATAATGACTTTTTAAAGGTATTTATGTAAATTAACTTTCTGGTTCTTTTTAAAAATGAATTTTAATTGGTATTTTTTGTTTTCACATCACTTAAATTTCCTCTTTTATCCTTTTCCCTCCCTTTTCCCAGAGAACCATTCCATATAACAAGGAATTTTTAAAAATCTGTTTCATTTTTAAGGCAAAATATTCTTTGTCTCCTTAATTTGGTTCCTGATCATGTTGGTAAATAGTTCCTATTTTAGCTTATTTTTAAAAGGTGCCTTAATGTAAGTAGCTAGCCTTGTTATAAGATAATAATGGTTATCATATTTATTCTTTTTAAAAATTTCTTTAGGTTCTTTTCAATTTAGCCAGTCAGTATTCAGCTAATGAAATGTACGCTGAAGCACTAAACACATATCAAGTTATAGTGAAGAACAAAATGTTTAGCAATGCAGGTAGGTATACCTTTCTAAAATGCTGGCAGTTTTATTTTTATATTGTGATCAGCTTATTCCAAAATTGTTTATATTTAATATAATAAATAATCCCACTCATGCCCGTGGTTTATGATTTTGTAGCCTAAATGAATCTATGTTGACATTATTTATTATTATTATTATCATAAGTTTGTAGGTTTTGAAGAGACTTCACTTTAATTCAGTGGTGTCAAGCTCAAATACAAACAGAGGCCACTAATCTGTACCTAAAAAATCCCTGCAAGTCACATTGATTTAGTTTTAAAATGTAATGTTATCTGTGGTTTATTGTGTGTTCATTTTGTTAAATTTTCCCAGTTAAATTTTAATCTGATTTGGTTCCACTTGGCAGTACTTGACTTCTCTGCTTTAGTTCAGTCCCTAAATTGAAGTTTGAACTACCTCTAAAAAATCTCCAAGAAATGGTCAGCTGACCTTTTTTTGAAAACATGCAGGTCCAGGAAACTCATTACTTTTTTCCCCCCTCTCTCAGCAAGGCAATCAGGGTTAAGTGACTTGCCCAAGGTCACACAATAAGTGTTAAGTGTCTGAGGTCAGATTTGAACTCAGGTCCTCCTGACTCTGAAGCTCTGTCCACTGGGTCACCTAGCTGCCCCAAACTCATTACCTTTTAAGTCAGGCCATTCTACTTTTGGACCACACTGATTTTTAGAATCCCTCTCTCAATTCTAGTTCTGCCCTCAGAAGCCAAGTAGAAATCTAATAACTTGTCCATATAACAAACCTTCAAATATTTAAAGACTATAACTCTGGCTCACCCCTCCCCCAGGATTCTCATCTCTAGGTTAAAAATACTGAGTTTTTTTTTCATCTAATTCTTTTATGGCTTCTAATTCACCCTGCATTCTGGTGACCATTCTCTGTACTCAGTTTGACTTGTCAATATCATTTCAAAAACTAGATATATATGCTCCAGATGTAGTATGACAAGCCAAGAGTACTATAGGAGTCATTATAGAACAGAAAACAAGAATATTAGTTTCTTTCTGATGAAATGGTTTATAAGATCATCAGATTTATAGTTGAAATAGATTATTATTATTATTTAGATACTCCCAGTATAAAGGCAATCATGAGTGTGTTAGTTAATGTTTAACAACCAGCTCTTGGGGGGGGGATAGTGGTGGTGTATGCACAATACATTTTTAACTACAATTTGTTATATTAACATTTTCTCCAGCACTTAAGCATAGACAATCAACAAAATAAACCTTCATTTGTAGCATTTACTAATTTCCTATTTATAAATGCTCACACTGAAAAATTTTGTAACAATCAGCTCTTGAAGACTAGTTCAAGTTAGCTCTAGCACACTCTTGAAGGAAATCCTTTATGTAAGAATCTGTATTTACAGAAATATATTATGGAAGTGCTCATTATAATGCTAGCTGAGAGCATAAAGTGTAGGAAGAAAGTAATATTTAGTTGGTAATAACAGTAAAATCTTAGTCATATAATGCTTTGTGATTTTAAAAATGCCTTCTGAAATAGGTAGTACAGTTATTCCCATTTTGTAGATGAGGAAACAGAGACTTTTAGATGTTAAATTAGTTTCCCAGGATCATATAGCTTAACTCTTAAGTCATAATTCTTAATTCAGATCTTGTGGCTCCAAGTTTAGTACTCTTTCATCTATTTTAATCTGAAATGAAATAAACACAACTCTTCTTTTTGTTTTTTAAAGTTTTATTGATGCCTTTTGTCTTTTATAACACAATTATATTTCTAAGTGTATTCCATCCCCTCAAAAATCTTCAAATATAACAAAGAAACAGCTACAGCTGAACCTCATTATTCACAGAATTCAATTTGTGAATTTGCCTACTGCCTGAAATTTGTTGCTGACCCCCAAAATCAATATTCAAGGCACTTTTGAGGTCATTCATGGATATGCACAGAATGGTGAAAACTTTTGAGTCACACAGTGTGTGTATGGTCCCAGCTGAGGTTGAACTTGAACAAGGCTCATACTGTATGTAAACAAGTTTCCTTTTCACAATTTACTGTAGTGTCACTTTTTAAAAAATTTTTGTATTTTTTGTTGGTGTTTTAAGTGTTTACAGTGTCCCTCTAACGTAGTGCTGAAGAACTGTCTAGCGTTCCTAAGCTCAAGAAGGCTGTAATGTGCCTTATGGAGAAAATGTATGTTAAATAAACTTTGTTCAGGCATGAGCTATAGTGCTGCCATTGGCTGTGAACTGAATATTAACAAATTAGCAATATTGTGCATCCAGAAAAAGAAAGAGAAAATGCTTATCTCTACATGAGGTTGCTCTGGAAAGTTCTGAAAGTAAATGTTGTGACCAGAAACTTGAAGGAACCTAACCCTATTTTTCCCATAGGAGTAATGGTTCTGTATTCACTAATTCAGTGTTTGAAACTTTATAGAACCTAACAACTGTGAATGATATGAATCGACTATATATAAAACTACCTAGGAGACTCTGTGTCGTTGTGTTCAGCATTCTGTATCTGTAGTCTCCCATTCCCTACCAGTGAAGATCTTTCTCATCATCTGTCCTCTAGAACCAATATTAGTCATTGCATTTAAAGTGAATTCAGCTACCTTCTGGCTTCGTTTTAATTTGTGTCACTTTAGCTGTGTATTCCCTTGGCTCTACCTTACTCTGCATAAGCTCATATAGGTATTCCTGTGTTTCCCTGAATTCCTATATTTGTTATTTTTTATGGTACAAAAATATGCCATGACATTCATATACCACAGTTTGTTCAGCTTCTTTCCAATTGGTGGGTACTCACTTTGTTTCCAGATCTTCGCTAACACATGCAAAAAGACTTCTTTGAACATTTAGTGTATGTAAGGCCTTTCTTTGAAGGTCTTTGACATCTTTGGGGTATATTCCCTGAAGAGGGATTGCTGAGTAAAAGGAAATGAAAATTTAGTAACTTTTCTTGACTAATTCCACATTGTTTTCCAGACATTTGACCATTTTGCTGCTCTGTCAGCAGTTGTTGCCATAAAAATATGAAGAGCCAAGCAACACCACAGATTGTCCCTCCCCCTAATGTAAATTTATTCCCAAGGGAATATGGTTTCTGATGCAGTATTTGCATTTTGTAACTAATTCTGAGTTGCATTATTAATGTTTTAGCAGAAATGTGTGATTTTCACACTTTTCTCTTCTGAGTAGAGAAATGGGTAACCAATAATGCAGAAAGAATGTTGTTCTATATACTGTCTGAAGCAGTTTTTTACTTTGTCAGCTGTTTTTACTTTACTGTTTTTCTTTGCTAAGCTTTTCTTTTTTGAATAAAGGAGGGATTAATAGGGAGATATTTTGGGTATAAAAAGCAGGAGGAGCAATAAAAATTGGAAAACAGTGATTTTTTTTTCCCCTTTAGTATTAAAATTTGCTAAGTTATTCAGCTTTTAAAAAAAATGTTTACTGTTGTTGTTTAGCCCTTCAGTCAGACCTGACTCTTTGTGATCCTACGGACCATACTGTCCTTGGGGTTTTCTTGGCAAACATAGTGGAGTGGTTTGCCATTTCAATCTCTGCTGGTTTAAAGTAAACAGAGGTTAAGTGACTTGCGTAGGATCATGCAGCTAGTAAGTATCTGAGGCTGGATTTGAACTCAAGTCTTCCTGAATCCAAGCCCAATGCTCTATCCACTGAGCCATTACTCTTACATTTATTTTGTCTGATACATTATTTCACATAATGCTGCATCTCTAATTTTATCATGTCTATCTTTAGGGATATTACGATTTGTTTCATAGGTTGTTTGTTTTGTTAAAGAAACATATCTTTTCCATTAAATGAGGTATACCTGTGCTTGTTCTTTACACTGAGTTCTCATTTTATTGTGGACATTAACATATGAGTATGTAAATTTGATTTAAATTTTTAAAACCTACTTAGTATTTATACTTGAAAGTTGTATTTAGCCTTATAAGTCTACTAAAAAGCTTGAAAAGGTAATATTTAAGATCATCTGATGATACCTTAAACTAATGTGGTAAAAATGAAAATAGAATTGAATGTCACTCATTCATTTAATTTTTTTCTTATTAGGAAGACTAAAGGTAAATATGGGAAATATTTATTTAAAACAGAGGAATTATTCCAAAGCCATCAAATTCTATCGAATGGCTCTAGATCAAATTCCAAGTGTCCATAAAGAGATGAGGTGAGTTTGTACCATAATAATAACAATAATATGACACTTATATTGAGCTTTAAAGTTTATAGAACACTTCAAATAGATTATCTCTTTGAGTCTTAACAGCAATCTTGTGTAGCAGGTACTGCATCTATTTTTATCTCCATTTTACAGATGGGGAGATTGAGACCCAGAGAAGTTAAGTGCCTTGCTCAGCGTCACACAGCTAGGAAGTGTCAGAAGTGGAATTCAAACCCAAATATTTTTTCTTTTTTACTTTTTGGAGGGGGGAGGCCAGGGCAATTGGGGTTAAGTGACTTGCCCAAGGTCACATGGCTGGGAAGTGTTAAGTGTCGGAGGCCAGATTTGAACTCAGGTTCTCCTGATTCTAGGACTGGTACTATATTCGCTGTGCCATCTAGCGACCCCACCCAAATCTTTTTGTAATGTCTTTCAGAAACAGAATTGACTCTACTAACTCATTGTTAGAAGGGCAAGTGTTTTTATTTGTTTTGAAAAATAAAATGATTCATTTTTAGTATCACAAACCAGTTGTTCTTGTGACCAAGGTATACGTTTGCAAGGTTGCTTGCTGGCTATGGTTAATAGCAAGTAAATAGTGAAGTTCTGTAATTAAAACCTAAATCTGTTATGCTCTACTGACCATCTCAAGTAATGTCAGAAGGGGTTCTGGGTTCCTCTAGTAAGACCATGCAAATTTAGGTATGAAGCAGCACCAGAAGGGCATTGCCCCAGTCTCATGTATGAGAAGAAGAGGTGGAAGTGTCCATGTTCTTCAAAGAGTCATAAGTAGGATGTAGGCCTAGGGATATAAGGAACTTTACAATTCAGCGTCTGCTTAGTAATATCTTCTCTGGCTGCTGTGGGCCTCCACTCTGAAAGTGCAGCTAACAATAGATGCGTTCAGCGTGCCATATCTTTTCATTAAAATTTATTTAGAATCATCATTTCAATAACAAATAGTGTGCTATATGCAGAGGATACAAGCATTCCCTTAGTATCTGTTTATATGTGCTTGTGAACATACTGGAGGGCCTCTAGCATGTTAGGTGGACCTTCTGTGGTCTGCTTTTTGAAGTATATAGTAATAGCTAGCATTTATTTATGTAGCACTTTAAGGTCTGAAAAGTACCTTACAAATATCTCATTTTCTCTTCACAATAACCCTGGGAGGTAAATGTTCTTGTTGTTCGGTCATGTCTGACCCTACATGGTCCCAACATGGATTTTCTCCATGGAGCAAACATACTGTAATGATTTGCTGTTTCCTTCTCCAGTGTGTCGCCATTTTATTGATGAGGAGCTGAAGCAAAAAGGGTCACACAGTTAAGTCTGTGAGGCCAAATTTGGGCTCAGACTTCACAGACTCCAGGCCCAGTGCTCTGCCAGTGTACATACTGGCAGCCATTTGATAGGTGTAGGCAAACTTGTCAAAACTCATTAATTTGCCAGACCATTTTATAATTTATACTTTAGATTAAAATTCATATTTATTTACTTTCCCTTTTTTGTAAAATGCATCTCTTACAAGATTCCATTCCAAGTTTCTTTCAGTATGGGAAGGCACAAAATGCCAATTAAGTAATACGGCCACATTATATTTTGTATGTCTGAAGTTTAGTTCCATTTCATGTTTTGTCCAGTACTGCATAGTTAATCAGGATGAACCAGAGAATTGAGATATTTTTCTTGGATCCTAAAACAGATTGTTTCACATTTTTCAAAATTATTTATTATGGTTTTAAAAATTTTTTCAAAAATTACAATATCAAAAATTTATTTTTACTCTTCTCTCCCTCCTCACAAAAAGAGACACTTTTAGGAGGCCCTTGAAGAGTTTATAGTCTAATCAGAGTTGGGACATTTCAATGAAAAGATATATAACAGTACACAGTAGCATGTGCTCAATATCAAATTGTGATGTTTAGTTGAGTTGAATCTGGGTTTGTCACCAAGCCCTAAGGTATTCAGAAAAGGCTTTCATGGAGAAGGTAAGATTTTTTGAGCTGACTTGGCCTTGAAGGAAGGATAGGGCAAAGAATCGAATGAAGAGAAGAAGGGAGTAACCATGTGAAAAAAGGCACAGCAGTGGGAATTTGCAGTATTTATACAAAGAATAACGTTAGTTGGATCATGTGATTGGTGTAAGGAATTGCTTTAGAGATGGGTTGGAGAAAGATATAGGGATAAAATTATGAGAAGTCTTAAATGCCGTGTTGGGGATTTTGAATTCTAATAAGATTATCATGTATGTTTTTTCAGGATTAAAATAATGCAAAATATTGGTGTTACATTTATTAAAACTGGTCAGTACTCAGATGCTATTAATTCATTTGAACATATAATGAGCATGGCCCCAAATCTGAAGGCAGGCTTCAATTTGATCCTGAGTTATTTTGCTGTTGGAGATCGGGAAAAAATGAAGAAAGCTTTCCAAAAATTGATTGCTGTTCCATTGGAAATTGATGAAGATGACAAATATATTTCACCAAGTGTGAGTATGAAAAGGACTTTTATGTAATCAACTTTTCTTTTTTTTGTATTTTGTTAGTAAATAAACAGTGTATGAATCTTAAGTCGTGTGAGAGAGGTACTCCAGCACATATGTACCTTCTGTTTACCTGGCCCTTTTTAAAAAAAATTTTTTTTCAATAAACTAAAGTTTGTTTTGTTTCCCTCACTTCCCTCATCCCTGAAAAACAGAAGAAAAAAAACCCTTGTAACAAAGGCCGTGAGAAACAAATTACCGCATTGACCATGTTCAAAAAATGTTTCACTGTGCACTCCAAGTCATTCTTTGTCGGGAGCAGATAGCGCACTTCACCAGTGGTCCTCTGGAGCCATTGTGTTTATCAGAGTTCTTAAAAAAGCGTCTCTTTAAAGTCAGTCCTTCAAAGTTGTTTTTCTTTATATTTTTTAGTATCTCAGACCAGTTGTTCTTTTGACCAAGGTTATATTGTTGTTATATTAAATTGTTTTCTTGGTTCTGCTCGCTTTAATGTGCATCAGTTTATACAAGTCTTCCCAGGTTTCTTTGAAAGCATCCCTTTCATTATTCCTTGTTGCACAGTAATATTCCATTACATTCATATACCTTAATTTTTTTAGCCATTCCTAGCTCTTGGGCATCCCCCTAGTTTCTAGTACTTTAAAAAGAACTAGTACAGATATTTTTGTATGTATGATCCTTTTCCTCTTTCTTTGGTGTCTTTGGAGTATAGTAGTAGTAATGCTAAGTCAAAGGGCATATACAATTTAGTAAATTTTGAGGCATGCTTTCAAATTATTTTCCAGAATGGCTAGACCAATCAATTAAAATAGCTCTAAGTGAATTAATGTAGCTCTTTTCTCATAGTATCCCATTATCATTTTCCTTTTTTGTTAACTTTGATTATAAGGTAGAATCTCAGGGTTGCCTTAAATTTGCATTTCTCTGATTATTAGTGATTTGGAGTGTTTTAAAAATATGCTGACTCATCCTTTTTAAAAAAAAATTTCAATCTAAGTAGCTTTGGGGGGGGACCAGAAACTTTGTGTACATAACTTTATTGAAGGAAACATTGAAGTACAGAAAAGTTAAGTTAGTCTCCAAGATCAGGTATGAATTCTATCCCAACTTTGCCATCTAGGCAATGATGAAGTTTGATTAAAATTCATATATATGACCAAATAGTAATGAAGGGATTTTCTCATTTATTTCTCAGGATGATCCTCATACTAATTTAGTGATTGAAGCTATAAAAAATGATCATCTAAGGCAAATGGAGCGTGAAAGG
>CM053582.1:201866963-201879786 GCA_028627135.1 Pseudochirops cupreus
GTCCCTTGTAAGGACACACTAATCTCTGAGTTTTGGGGGAAGGGGATTGGATGGGCACATAATCCATCATGGATACTGGGACACAGCTCCTGTCATGTCACTGTAGCTATCATTTTCCTCTCAATAGTGTACTAGTTCAATTATGCTACCCCCAATATGAGGACTATTTTGATTTGTTCCTTTCTTTTGGGTGTCCAGAGGAGGACCTAGCATTCAGTTTTATGCTCATGTTGGCCATAAAACCATTCCCACTGCCACACTTCTTCCATATCCCAGGGAATGGGGAAGGGGAATCTGGTGCAGAAGATCATTTCATGAGGCATAGGAGACGGAGATGGACCCAAGAAATGCATCTGGGTGAATTGATACTATGGATGCCCGTTCCCTTGTGGGAGGAACGTTTCCAGATCATTAATGAAATCTTAGTCATTTTTATGTCCATTCTTAGGGTTGCTTATCCCTTTTCTTCCTCCTAGCAAGAGTAGTGGTGATGCTAAGTCAGAGGGTATATACAATTTAGTAAATTGGAGCCATAGTTCCAAATTATTTTCCAGAATGACTAAACCAATCAATTAAAACAGCTCTACGGGTATTATTGTAGCTCTTTTTGCTTGAACACCTTGAATGTTCAAGAACTTACCACCCCACAGTAAGCTTATTCTGTTCTGTTTTCTCCCTCATTAGACTGAGCTCCTTGAGCACTACATCTTGCCTTTCTTTGTATCCTCAGTGCTTGGCAGAGTGCGTGGCACACAGTAGACACTTCATGAATGTTTGCTGACTGATTAATAACTCTAATAATAATTCTTCATTTTTCTATAGATAATTTAAGGTTTAAAAAGTATTTTTCTTACAACAGTGATTCAGAGTAGATATTTGGATTTTATTATCTTCATTTTAAAGATAAAGAAACTGAGGCACTGATTAAATGACTTACCTAGGGTTATACAACTGGTAGGTGTTAGAATAGTGGAAACTCTTCCTTGTAGTAAACAAAGATCTGCTTTTGTATAACTTCCATTGTTGATGTTCTGGCCTTTGAGTCAAGTACATTAATGCCTCTTGGATATACCATCCCTTCAGATATTTGAAGCAATTGGTAATGTATTTCCTAAGTATTCTGTTCCCTGGGCTAAACATCTCCATTTCTTTTGATGGTTTGCTATGTGGCATTATTTTAGTGTCCTCACAATACATATTTGCCTATCTTAATTACTTTTCTAATTAAAATGTGATTTTTTTTCATTTGTTTTCAGAAAAGCTATGGCAGAAAAATACATCATGACGGCAGCTAAACTCATTGCTCCTGTAATAGAAACATCTTTTGCTGTAGGATATGATTGGTAAGAAATTGCTTCAGGTCTGCTTATACGGTGATCTCTTTCTTCAGTTGTAAATCTTGTTTTCAGATCCTTCTCTCGTTAATTGAAAAAGAAAAAGCATACAGGTGTGGTTTGCACTTAGCATATATATTTTAAAACTTTACAAAATGTCTTCAGGTTAACATGCATTATCTCATTTGATATACAAACCATAATAATGCTATAGACACTTTAGTACTTTTATATTTTGATTCATGTGTAATCTTATGGATGCAAGTTCTACCAAGTATCCATATTACCTATGATCTTATCCTGTGCCAGTCTTGTCCATGTCTGTTCCATGAGTAACTATATAAGGGAGTCTACCCAACATGCTGAGGTCCTTTCCCTAGACCTTCTGCTGTTGCATGGATACAAGTGGATCTTGCAGACTGTCCATCCTTCACTCTGACTTTAAGTCCTGCCCACCTCCAGACTTTTCTGTGATAGTTTTTTTGGCTGCTTCTGCACAACCCTCTCTCTATTGGTATTAGGTTGTGGCCTACTGCAACCTGCCCATCATACTGCTCAGCATTGTGCCTTGAATGACCTGAAATTTAAATGAGATTTCACTTATTCTGTGACTCATAGGCATGCAGCATTATTAGAGGAATATTAATATTAAAAAGGTGGTTCTTTGTTTTAGGGAGAAACCTGGGATCGTTAAGAGCTCTGTATAATTTTCCAAAGGCAATTCATCTAGCTTTCTTCTTTCTGTTCAATTCCAGTTGCAGTTTGTTGTCTGCCTGCTATATCTGTCTGTCTGGACCAATTCTTTAAGTTATCCTTCCAGATGTATATCAGAGAATACACAATAGGCCGCCTTCTTTCACTCACTTTGTCTTTGTGGATAGCCAGGTTGTTTAGGGTAAAGATGTATTTTCTTCTGGGCATCTTCTAGGACCCATATGGGGTCACAACCCACAGTGTAAGAAGCACTGAAGGCAAGTCACTTAACCCCAATTGCCTTGCCTGTCCCCCTCCAAAAAAAACCCCAAGAAGCACTGAAGGGGTCACACAAGTGGAAAAAGTTTAAGAAGCCCTGTTCTAAGTCACTGGTTTGAATCTATCTAATGACTACTATGGGTAGTACTAAAAAATTCAAACAAGCTATATTTTTCTTAGGCTTTAAACCATTCTATGGTTGTTAAATCTCTTAAACTGGAGTTTTACTATCAAGGAAAGGAGAGGCAGTTTTAGGGGGGTAATCTACCATTTATCACCATATATTCACTTCTTTTTATTTCTCTCCTTTTCCCTTCTTCCTCCTCTTTTTCATCTTCTTTCACGTTTCTTCCTCTTCTCCTTGTCTTCCTCTTCCTTCTTCCTTTTCTTCCATAACTATAATTTTAACCTTCCAGTAGTGCTTATGAATGAGAACACTCGGAGCTAAAGAGGTTGCTGCTTCCAGTTGTAGTAGATCAGCACCATCAAAAGTTATTTATTGAATACCTAATTATGAATAATAGATACAGTACAATAAGACATACAGACACAATGTTCCGACCCTGCAGTAGAATTGCAGATACTAAATGATATTCTGGTGGTCTGTAAAATGTAGTATGGCTTGATAAAAACAAAGGCACTGGAGAAAATCTGGTTCATTCTTTTCTGCAGTACTAACTGTTCTAAGTCTTGTTCTATGAGTGTTGCCAACAGATGGAATAATATGTAACATTTTTAAATATTCCTAACACATTAATACTCTTAGGTCTTATCCTATATTCATGTTGTTTTGATAATATATTTTAAGTTATTAAAATGATAGAATGTTAGAACTGGACAAAACTTGAGAAGTCATCTAGCTTGGCCTCCTCACTTTACAAGAGAGTTGCAGCTAAAGCCCATAGAGGTCTAGTGTCCTGTCTAAGGTCAAATAGGTAGTGGCAGAGCTGGAACTCAAATCCAGGTCTTCTGGTGCCCAAATCTAGTATTCTTTACAAATACATCTTGCTCAATAGGACTTTTTCTAGAAGTACATTTTGATATGACAAATACAAAATTTACACAGTAATAATGTTTGCAAAACACTCTACATACCTTGCCTTATTTATAACAGACATCATGGAAAGAGTGTTAGACTTGGGGGGAAATCAACCACTTTCCATTTTGGAACATGCAACTGAGTTCTCCATTTATTGCTTATTAGCTCTGTGATCATGGGCCGCTCACTTCACTGCTTGAGGGCTGTTTGCTTGTCTGTTCTCTTTTAGTTCTTCTCCTGCCTGTCTGACCACACCTCAGGCTCATTTACAGGCTCTTCTTCCATGTCTTGTTTACCAAACTTCCTCAAGGCTCTGTCCTATGTCTTCTCTTTCTTCTTTGTAATACCTTACTTGGTGATCTCCTCAGCTTTCAGGGGTTTAATTATCATCTCAATGCAAATTATTCCCAGATCTGTGTATCTAGTCCCACTCTCTCTCCTGAGCACTAGTTCCATATTACCAACTGCTTTTTGGACATCTTGAACTAGTTGTCTTGTAGACGTCTCAAAATCAACATATCCAAAACAGAACTCATCTTTCCCTTCAAACCCTGGCCCTTTTCAAAGCTTCTCTAGTGTTTTGGAGGGTACCACCATCATCCCATTCATCCAGGTTTGCGGCCTTGGTGCCCTCTTCATTTCCTCAGTCAGCATATCCAGCCCATAGCCATATCTTGTCATCTCTGCCTTCCCAACATCTCCCACAGAAGTCCCCTTCTCTCTCCTAACATGGCCATCATTCTGATTCAGACTTTTGTCTCCCTGCCTCAAAGTTTTCTGCATTCCAATCATTATCCAATTAGTGAAGTGATTTTACCTTAGCTAAACTGATTTAATTTTAAAATGATTTTTAAATCTCCTTAAGTGATTTTAATGATTTTTCTGTAATATGTCTATGGTCACCTAACTACTCATTGCCAGAGGAGGAACTTAAGAATCCAAGTTCACCTGACTTTGAGTCACCATATAAATAGGCACTTATATAGCAGTGTGGTTTTCAAATTGCTTTTACACACGTTATCATATTTGATTTTTCCAGTAACCTTGTAAGTTAACATAAGCATGATTACCTCCATTTTCTGGATGAGGAGATAGAGATTCAGATGTTAAGCAGTTCTAGTTTGTCCTGGCAAGCAGAGTGCCGCAGACCACATGCTCATGGTACATTCCTTTCCTGTTCCTCTGGTAATAACAGGAAAAGAGATGAAAGGCTGTCAGAGTGTTGTCCAGTCTTTTGCCATCTTATGTTTCCCCTAACAGCAGTGATACTTCTGGCTAGATCCCAGGCACTCACTTGGTGTTGAAACTCTGTATCCAGTATTTTGGGTCCCTTTCCACTATTAGGAAACATGACTTCTACATTGTACCCACATCCATAGAATAATGTTATTCATGGCATTTGCAGCAACCAAAAGTAGTATGTTTATTTCTTAAGGTATGTCATGTGATTTGTGAGTGATAAATATATTCTATCCCATATTCATTTGATATTTTGAATTTCTGCAGCAATTACATAGCAAGTAAGGATAAATAGTGTTTAGTCAAAATTAGAGAAAACTTAGAAACTTTTGAAGTAATCCAAATAAAAATGTGTTTACTTAATAAAAGCTAAGTAAATTATCCAAACCTCTTAAACATATAATGATTGTTTGTCGAGAGATGTGTTACTTGCCAAACAGAGAGTTTAGCTTACCTTAACTGACCTAAAATATGATTTTAAAATACCAGTATTTTATAGAGCTAAACATGTGCATCATTCATTTTGTTTGAGAGGAAACAGAAAAAAATTATTTTGGTTGTACTTCCAAATGTGCTTATCAAGAAGGAAATTATAAGTTTAGAGATAACTCATAGCATTAACTTGATAATGTTGTTTGCATTGCAGGTTGCCTTTGTCCTATAAGATATGCATCTTAAATATATCTGTTTTGAAGTGCCTAAATTGGCCAACTTTGAAGAACCACTTAAAGGCATTCAAAATCATAAGGGTTAAGCAAAATAAGCAGACTCTTCCTGTGGAAAAAAACTCATTTAGTGACCTTCCTTTCAAAGACATTGAAGTATTGTTCTTGAAATCAAAATGTTCCACAAATACCTTTCAGTATATCTTTGGTTTATTTCACTTTGTTCTAGCATGAGGTTACTTGACAATTACACTACTAACAGCAGTCTTTCAAAATATGTTTGTACTTGAATCAGTTTGAATAGTATTAAACAGAAACAATTGGCTATTTAAAATGGGCATTTCTTTTAGTCATTTTTCAGTTGTGTCTGACTCTTCATGACCCCATTTTGGGTTTTCTTGGCAAAGGTAGTGGAATGGTTTGCCATTTCCTTTTCCAGGTTATTTTACAAATGAAGAACTGAGGCAAATAGGGTTAAGTGACATTCCCACTCAGGAAGATGAGTCTTTCTGACTCCAGGTTCAGTGCTCTATCCACTGTGCCACCTACCTGCCTAAAATGGGGATACCTGTTTCCAAATGGATAGTTTCCAAATAAAGGCAGTAAACATGTCATTACTCAAGTATAGAATCTTGTATCTATCTCTTCATCTTTTGGACTCAAATTGACTTGCCACAGGATCTGTTTTTCTTGATGAAATCTGAGAAAAATCCATTTGGTATTCTATTTAGTAGCAACTACCCAAAGTTTCTATTAGGGAATATTCTTCCTGGTCTCACTAGAGTCCTTGAAGGTAGACATCAGCACTAATCTATTTCAGTTAAAAAAATCAGCAAGCATTTCTTACCCTTTTTTCCTTAATGTATTTGTAGCCTATTAGAGACTTCTCATCTCCTTGACTGGATGGATTTTGTATTCTAGCCAAAGTAAGCTACTAACCATTCAGAAATCTGATTCTCTTGTTTTAGCCTCTTCAATTCACATAGTTGCCTCTTATATCTGGGGCACTTCTTCTGCATCCACTCTAAATTCAGTGCTGACATTGGAGTAAGAAAACCTCAGTCTAAATCTTGCATCAGATACTTAATAGCATGGTAACATTCAGAAAACTATTTACTAATAGCCTCAGTTTCTTAATCTGTAAAATAGGAATAATGGCACCTATGTCATAGCAATGAAGGGCAACTCTTTTTCAAATGTTCTTCCTTAATGTTCTTCACTGTTCTTACAACTTCAAGAAGTCTACTTCCCACTCTTGAGGAGTCAGTAACAACCATGCCAGCTGCCATGTCCTGCAGAAGGTCTTTGCTTGTTTTCTAAGAATTAATTAGCCTATTTTGTGGGAATCATTTGTCATTTCTTGGAGTCATTTTTCTTTTTTTTTTTTTTTTAGTGCAATTCTCTGCACTTTGGTGCAGCTGAACCTGTCTGTCATGTTCAGGACTTGAATGTTCCTTGAAATGCTTGACTTCCCCACACCCATGGTTATTGCAATATCTTTAACAGTCATTGATGCATGCTTTCTGAGAACTAAAGCTTTTTCACAATTCCTCAGTTATATCCAAAGCCACAGAATTTAAAATGCAACAGAAGAAAGTAATGAAACACATACTTACGGCCCAAAATTTAGTACTCAGCTAACAGACAACTACCTAAAGGTGGGGAAACCAGCTCAGTCTGGTTTCATCTCATCAAGGTCAGATGTTCTAAGTGAGCCTGATTGTTAGTAGAGACATATAGGCATGATCATTGTCACAAAATGAAACATCAGAATTAGTGTTTATCCCAAGTAATTTACGCAGGAATTACGGAGCTTAATAAGTACTTACTAAGTGAATGAATATAAATTGATCCTCTGACTCCAAAGTAAATAGTCCTTCTACTAAAACACTCTACCTCCAGCATTTGAGCTGACTTACCAAAATCTTTTGAAAAAAGTTGTTTTAGAAACAGTAAAGCCAAAAAAGTGATACAGTAAATATATATTTCTTTAACTTTTCTGTTATAGGTGTGTTGAAGTAGTAAAAGCTTCTCAATATGTAGAACTTGCAAATGATCTGGAAATAAATAAAGCAATTACATACTTGAGGCAAAAGGACTTCAACCAAGTAAGTTTTTGTAATATTATTAAAGCTTATAGTGCTTGAATGGAGTATTACATAGATTAATGCTATTGCATACATTTAAAAGTAGGATATTTTGCTTTTGCTTTAATTAAAATATGATTCATAATAATGATGTTCTTTATCACTTCAATTTGAATTTATACTCATTTCTCATCTTAAAATAAGAATTTCATATCATAATGGCTTCATGATGTATGTGATGCTTTAAAAATATATTAAATATAGATAAATATAAATATTAAAAATATTAAAATATAATTAAAATCAGTGTAAGAATTTCTAATTCCTTAACCATGTTACCATGGTTAACTTCCTTACAAAATGAGCAGTTCTCAAGCTCTCAATGGTTAGTCTATGGGCTGCTTTTTAAGTATTATGTTTTCAGTAAGGCAGTGCTTATGTGTTTCTGGTTTGGGCATGAAACAATAATTTGCATGTGATGTCAAATAGTATGAGCAATACTTTCTATTTGAATTCCATTAAAGAACTTGTTTAAGTACATGCACATACACACATACTATCACTTGGTCAGTATTTTACTCGTATATCATAAGAATAATTTTGACTTTCTGGGGTATTTTTTGATTGAGATGTTTTTTCTGTGGCACTTGAGTTAGGAGATTTGTTGGGATCATACATCCTTCTGACATAGTCTATAGACAAAATAGTCCATAGACAAAAACATCTATAGACTTGTCTACAAACAAAAAAAGTTTGAGAATTATTATCTTGACTGACAAAAATGACAAAGGTTTTTTTGTCGATAAATCCTTATAATATTTCATTACTAAATTATATTTTCCTCTAGAAGTTGTTTATGATTTAGCTATTGAAAAGATAATATATCATATTTTTCCTTGTTTCTTGGGATGAATTTGAATCAGAATGAGGTGTGATACCACTCTTAACTAAAATATTAATGTTTTGATGTTAACAGTAATTTTAATGGTGTTTTTCAATTGTCATTTTCACTTTCTCTTCAACATTGCTGCTTTTATTTGTCTCTTGCTTTTTGCTTATGTCCTGTAAGTATGAAGAGGTAGGTATAATAAAATGTAGGCTTGAAAGGAACACTGTTATGTTAAAGATAACCACGATGGTATATGCAGTAGGCTCATAATAATTACTTAATGACCAGAATTAGTGTAAAGTAGAGAGGATAAGACATGACTTGTGCTCTGTGCTTCCATACTTACAAAGAAGATGTTTGAGTCTCACGAGTGAAGTTTTTCGTCATAATTATTTGTGCCTTTTTCAGAGCAGCAGGAAAACATGCTTTTGTCTAAAAACAGACCAAAATAAGTAGGTCATAAAGGGTTAAATGAATTGTAGAGGTCATTACTGGCCATTAGTAACAACCCACACAGTTAAATACTGAAGGTAAGATTATATAATTCCAGGAGGAAAAATTGAAATAGAGGATATAAGTAGGCAACATATCCGTGCTTATAATGGTAAAAAGAAAGAACAACATTCAGATTGGACAATAATTTTCCTTTGGGTGGCTTTATTTTTAGATTTTATCTTATTTTCTCTTCTCCAATGTTAGCCAGTTACCATAGCATGTTATTTTAAAGTACTAAAGTAATATTTTGTAAATACGTTTTCATTGGCCACCTGAAGAACCGTTACAGAAACGTCCGAATGTCAAAATCTGAACCAAAAACCTGGCAGCGTTCTTTCCATCAGCTTTAAGCTCTTTGGAGTAGCGTGTTGTGCAGAATCTTAATTGTTGTTGTTACAGTCGTTGTTCAGTCACTTTTTCAGTCTTGTCTGACTTTTCATGACCTCACTTGGGATTTTCTTGGCAGAGATACTTTAATGGTTTGCCATTTCCTTCTCTAGAACATTTTACAGATGAGGAAACTGAGGCAAACAGGGCTAGTCACACTGCTAGTAAGTATCTGAGGCTAGATTCGAACTCAGGAACATGAGTCTTCCTGGCTTCGGGCCCAGCACTCTATACACTGGCCGCCTTGCTGTCCCTTAAATCTTGATTGCGTATGCCAAATTATGTTTCTATTATTTTTAATTCCTTTTGTTTTAAAAAGTTCTGTATATACTATAGACTTATCTTTATAATATTGTATGTTGTTAAAATGTTCATTTTAAGTAGTTACTCATACTATTGACTTTCAAATGGGTTTTTGGATTTATAGTGTACTTTTTTAAAGACAAGATATTTTTTATTTCATTATGAATGCCTGTCTTAAGGTTAATGTGTATGTACTACACAGAAAAACACAGATTACAAGGTATCATTGATAAATGGTGAGTTTTACTTGCTTGATCTGATTTTAAAAACTTCCTGGAATGGCTTGCTTATAGTATGACATACCATTACTGTACCACTTTGCATTTAGCTTTGCAGTTAGTATAAGTATCATAAACTTTAGAGTACTACCTTGTTTTCTCTTTACTTTCTGCCCTTTAGACTTTAGTTGGTATGAGTTATAATCATTCACATACTATATGCACTTAAGTAATACATCTGTATGTATTCATTACAAAACAGTACTAAAAGGAAAAATTATGTATTTCAACCTGCAGTCAAAGTAAAATAAAGCTTACAAAGTTGGGAGATACAGGGAGGCTAAGGTTCTCACATTAACAGTTGGGTGATTGTGTGTGGAGCCTGTGAGGTAGCTACTACAGCATGAGCAACATGAGCTAGGAATGTTTGTGAGGCAGGTTGGAGAGGTTCCATGGCCTTCCACAGAAGGTTTCTCTATTCTACATAAGGAAGTAAGAAGGGCTCAGCAGCAAAGGAGGCATTCCAGGAAAATAAAGTGCTCATAGAATCCTGAGTTCTTCATTTCAGTTCAGCAAACATTTAAAACTTTAGGACTGTATGCCTCAGCTGTTTGATCTAAAATAATGTGAAACCCATAAAGAGGGAAATTTTTAAACTAATGTTGACAAATATCCCTTACATTATGAGATTGTCCCACATTCTATTGCATTATTTTTGGCTCTGTCAACATATTGGTACAGCAGGTACCATTATCCGTTTCTACAGGTGAAGAAACTCAGGCTCGCAGAGGATAAATGACTTGCTCATGGTTACTCAGCTAGTCCAGGGTGGGATTTCAGTCCAGGTCTCCCTGCCCTCAGTTCCAGTGCTCTGTCCGTCAAACCACTTTGCTTCTGTCCATTACCTCTAATGACTTCAGTTAGCCCACAATTCTCCTTCCTCACTGACTGATTAAATACAATAACTAATACGGGCTTTCAGTATGGACACAACTAGTCTCCTATATAGAAAGATACTAGGGGACAGGGACCTTCTGCTGCTTTCAATATATATTTGATTAATGAATGGATCATGTGGTTCATAGATTTAGAGATAAGGAAGGATCTTAGAGGCTGTCTAGTCCAACCATCTTGTTTAAGGAAGAAGAAACTGAAGTCCATAGAGATCAAGTGAATTACCTGAGATCTCTTTGATAATATATGGCAGTGCCAGGATTTGAATATAAGTCCTTTTTCTCCAAATCTGTATCCTTTTCCCTCTATTCCACCACTAGAATAACTTTTCCCCTGTCTGCCTCATTTTGTGTCTTCTATAATTTTTGGCTCCAAGTTTCTGCTTACCATGCTAGATATCTGTCTGCAATTTCTAGCTTAAGGTTGGGTCAAGAGAATCCCACACTTGGTATGTTTTTAAGTGTATTTTTTTACCTGGACTTTTCTTGGGTTAAGTAAATATATAGTCATAAAACAAACCTTAATTCATGGACATTTCTACAATAAGGTCCATACCATGCCTTCTTAGGTACTCTAATAGTAATACTTAAAAAGGAGAAAAAAAGAGGAAGAGTGCCTTAGATCCCTGAGTAGTTTGGTATTGTGTCTAGTCAATATGATATTATTATATGTAATATATTATGTTAAATGATTGGTAGTGTTAGGATTTTTTCCTCTTCATCACTTTCTGTCACCACCCAAGACTGTTCCCTTCCTCTGATAAAAAGTGTATCATGCCTTCTCCATGCCCCCCCGCCCACTCCCCCGCCCGCCGCGTATATTTTCTCTGGTTACGTTAAAATTGCAAGAGGAGTTTATCCTGTAATATTTACCTTTCATTTCTTGGTAGCCCAGGCTGGTAATAAAATGGTCTTCTGGGAATGTTAAATTATTCGACCACTTGGATTAAAACTATATAAAAAACTGATACAGAAATAATTTTTTATGCCAAAATACTTAAAATGTAATCCCTTTTTCATTCAAAGGGCGAGTGGTGGGTTTTGTTTTTTGTTACAATTACATTAAATTTAATATATACTTTTTGAAAATAAGTGACAAGTTAACAGTTTCATATACATATACACTCATATAGAATCCCGTTTTTTCTTTACATGTTTAAATGTTCTAGGTTGTCAATGTTTAAGTTCATGATAAAGAATAATTGTTTTCAAGATTTAAATGAAGAGATTAAATGAGTTTAGAAGATTGAGAGAAAAAGAGGATGGAGGAGAGTAGAGGTTGTAGTGAGAATTTAAAATGTTCCAAAGTGAAAAAGAGGGAAGTTGAAAAGACAAGAGATTATAATCAGGAAAAAATTATCCAGCATGCTAATATCAGTACATCACATGAGTTCAAGAGAATGATTAGGAATAGACATCTCTAATTTCATTCACTCAGTTCAAACACCATCTCTCACATGAAACCTTTTTGTCCCTCTCCCTCCACAGCACAGGTATGTGCATTTTTATAGTGACTACAAAGTGCCATTCACTGTGCTGGGCACTGAGGGCACAAAGAGCAAACTGAAGCAGTTCTTGTCTTCCATGAGTGTATCTTTTGGGGTTTTTGCAAATGTTTTAGAAAGTTATTCTTTTAATAAGCAAAAATATTTTAGATATTTCTTCCAAATTCTAAAGAAATTTTAAATAAGATTTTCAAAGAATATAGTAGAAATCAAATATGCAGATTTGAACTCAAGTCTTTTTGATTCCAAGTCCAGCACACTATCCACTAAGCACATACTATCATTCACATAGGAGGACATTTGCTTTTCCTCAAAATTTAAATCCCTATTGAGAAAGTATCGTAGAAAGAAAGGTTTTTGAGTTCCAAGTCTTTGGAAGGTAAATTTGTCTGAAGATAGACCCTTAGTTTAATTCATGAATTTTTTTTTGAAGGTAAACAATTTCATAACTAGAAGATGGAAGTAATTGGAAGTAGGAAATCCATGAATAGCAATTTGTTTATGCTAACTATAATTTACTAGAACTTAATAAATTTATCATATAATTCCTTAAGATAGATAGATCTGGGAGTTAATTTTTAATAGCTTATTTATTCTAACAGATTCGGGTTTTTTTAGCTTTGTTTTAAATTACTCATCTGTTCTAAGAGGAAAAGTAATTTGTGTCTAAGAAACACATACAGTGCAAATATTTTATAGTTGTTTTTAAGTAATAAGAAATTTCATTGGAAATATTT
>CM053582.1:201880286-201921199 GCA_028627135.1 Pseudochirops cupreus
GTCCCACAACCTAAGTGTGGGAATTTCTCTGAGACAAAGGACCTGGAAACATGTGGGTGTCCAATTAAAGCAGTCTTAACCTTATTTGTCATATCTTCTGCTGAGTTGGCTCTGGGGGAGGGTCTCCATTGCTCTAAGCCCCAGATTGCTTGAAGGTCAGGTGACTTCTAAACAGGCCTAGTGAATACTGAAGTCATTCTAGATTTGATTTTTTAGAATGGGGAAACTTCACTATAAATTATCTCTCACACAAATGAAAATCTATGTCTCAATCTATGCTATGATTTCTATTAACTTTCTATCAGGAAATGGGTTGCATGTTGTATCATTGATCCTTTAGAGTCATACTTGGTCATTATACTAAGGATTCCTAGAATTCCATAGTTGTCTTTACAATATCATTGTGATTGCATAAACTGTTCTCCTGGTTCTGTTCACTTTGCAGCAGTTCATACAAGTCTTCCCAGATTTCTCTGAAGCCATCACTATCCATCATTTTTCATAGCATAATAGCATTCCATTAGATTCATGTACCAGACTTGTTCAGCCATTCCCCAGTTCATGGGCACCCCCTCAGATTCCCATTCTTTAACACAAAAAAAGAGCTATAACTATTTGCACATTGTTAGGAGCTGCTTAATGGCCAGCATTAAGCATGACCAGAGACATGAATAAAAGAAGAAGTCACCAGGCCATGTGGGTAGTTCAGGGAAGAACTCTGTTTAATAATTTTTTGAGCAAGATTTTTATACAGAAAGATGAAAGGATTCAGGTTTTACTATCATTGTCTTAAGCTTGTTAGTTCCTGGAAGTAACTTTAGATAAAATCAAGTTTCTAGGCACCAACAGGTCAATTAACATTCTTAAAGGAATTAACAATGAGGAGACAAAAGAGATAAGACTTCAAAGTAGCTTAGGTTTGTTTAGGTGTAATCATTGTATTGAGTATATTGTATCTTGGAACCAACACAGGATTGATAATTTAATAAGAGATATCTTTTTTAAGTATCCGAAGTTTTGTGAATTCTAGGCACCAAAAGTCTTTGGGAAATCCAACAGGTCTTTGGAAGTCAGTTAAAATTTTTAAAGCATAAACAAAGATGATGCAAATGAGAGCGAGTTTCACAGTGTCCGGGTTTGTTTAACACAAACCTAGGCCAAAACCGCTTCTCCAAGACATCTGCATGTGAACTGACCCCCCAAATCAAATACTTTGGTTTTCTACCATAAGAGACATGTCTTGAAGTTTGGGGGCAATAGTTTTGATGTCAGGATCTCAGACAAAAGTCTTTTTAAGTACACCCCTGAGGTTCTTTTGGGGGAGCCAGCCTTTGCAAGTCGCGTCACCTCGAGAGGAATTACGGTACATAATTAAGGTCTCTTATCTGAGTCCTGGATTAGAGCTATTTGGTTCACCACAGCACATCCTTAGAGTTTTGCTTAAGACTAATCCCTTGATTAATTTCTCTTCCCTCTCCCTCTTCTCTACTTTTCCTCCTATTTCCCTGCTGAGTGAAATGTGTATTTGTGCTTGTGTGTATATGTGTGCATGTCTGTATTCTTCCCTCCTTTAACCAGTTCAGATGAAAATGAAGTCCAAATGTCAGCCACTCTTCCTTTCCTTCTTATGTGTATAGACTTCTACTTATGCACTCAATTTTTTGAGATAATTTCCCTAACCTTTTCCCTTCTACTCCTAGTGCATTCCTTTTCCCCTCTCTTTCCACTTTTCTTTTAAGATCAAGACATTACAAAATCACTCCCAGGCTTTTTACCTCGTTAGACTCCTATTCAGCGGGGACAAATGCAATCACATCTTCATATTTGAGTTTATCCTTGTTGGGTCTTTTGTGATTGTTTGTTCATGCATACCTTTATATACTTTTCTTATCTCCCACGTTTGAATTTCAAAATTGCTAAGTAGCTCTGCTCTTTTCATTGGGGATGATTAGAAGTCCACTATTTCCTTAATGGTCAATTTTTCTCCCTGTAGGATTATACTCAGATTTTCTGCGTAAGTTATTATTGGCTATAAGCCTATATCTTCTGCCTTCTGGAATATCATATTCCAAGCTCTCAGATTCTTTACTGTGGTAGTTACTATATTGTGTGTGATCCTGACTGTGGTTCCTCAGGACTTGAATTCTTTCTTTTTGGCAATTTGCAGTGTTTTTTCATTGACCTGGCAACTTGACATATTGGTTATAATGTTTTGGGGAGTGTTCCTTTTGGAATTTCTTTTGAGAGGTGACCATTGGATTCTTTCTGTTTCTACTTTGTGCACTGATTCAAAGAGATCTGAGAAGTTTTCTTTTAAGATTTCTTGAAGTATCATGTCTAGGTTCTTTCTTTTGTCCTCACTTTCAGGTAGTCTTTAGGCCTCTTTTAGTTCTTGGGCACTGTAATGCTCTGAATGGCAGGCTCCTTGGCAGATCCTATCCCTGGTATCACCAGACTTGTCTATCTCACTATGTTGATTTGGAGTGGAAGAAAAAAAAGATTCACTGTGATTTTTTTTCCCTTGTATTTCCCAATTGGGATGCAGTCCAGTGGATTCTCTAGAGTTTTTTGTTTGTTTTTGTTTTGGAGAATTTGCTGTATTTCCTCTTCCTTCTCCACTATATTGGCTCTATTTCCCATAGTGATGCTTAGGCCCTCTATCCTTTCCTAATCTCTCATTCTAGCTTCCTTTCCCTTTCTAAAGAGGTTGGATAAGTTTTGAATGATTTATAGCATCTCAGCAATGTTTTCATTAACACCACAGGCAGTGTGGAACAATGGGAAGAGTTATGGATTTGGAGCTGGAGGGTCTATGTTTGAAGGCACAGGTTCTTTGAATTACAGTTCTGCAACTTACTACTTAGGTGGCCTTCAGCAAGTCACTTCCTCTCTCGCTTCCTCAACTTTATGGTATATTCGTATCACTGATCTATAACTCTAGGAAAACTCTGCTTTTTTCAATATTACTCCTAGACTAAGTAATGAAATCGGGTCAATGAAATTGTCATAGATCAACGCTCTCTAACCTCAGCTGAACCCTCACCGCTGTTCGGCAATCCCTTGATCTGTAATCATCTTGTCAGAGCATCCTCTTGGTAGGAGGACTGGACATACTTTGAGGGGACCTCTCACTTCTCTGGCTCCCCCACCTAGATGATCTGGGAAAATCAGTATCTGGCACTTCCCCAAAGTAGCAATGAATTCCTCTTTCAGGCACACAGACTTACAAGGTCCAAAACATAAAACAGCTTTATTTACAGATTAATAAGAAAAAAGGTGAAATTGCTAGGTGACCTGGGTTTAAAGCCGGAAAAACTTAGATTTGCATTCTCTCTCAGACACTTACTAGCTGTGTGACTTTGGGCAAGTCACTTAACCCCAATTGCCCCTCCAAAAAAAAAAAGGCAAAAAAATAAATAAAGCACTTCACACACACACACACACACACACACACACACACACACACTTTACACTTTATCTTCACAAAGCCTCATGAGCTAGATAATATTATTGTCTCACTTTCCAGATGAGAAAACTGAGGCTGGATTTGAACTCAGATCCTCCTGACTCCAGGGTCGGTGCTCTATTCACTGCGCCACCTAGCAGCCCCTGTAAAGTGCTTTATAAAACTTCAGGCAAAATAAAAATGTGAGCTATTATTATTATTGGGAAAAGACTCACATCTGAGACCATGGAAAGAAATATATCCCCAATGAGAAACTGTCCCCAAAAGTCTATGCAGTCTCCAGGATTTTATATACTCTCTTGGGTGGTACTCCAGTTGGAGTCAGTTCCCCCAAACCAAAGCTCTTCTTCAAGGTTCCTCTCTCATCAGTGGGATGCCTCCTTTAGTTTTCCTCCCATCATTGCTCTTCATCATCCTATCAGCTGTCCTGTGGCTCACATTCACTGGGATGTGCTTTCAGTTCTCAGGAGGTGCCATTTCTGCCCTCAGTGATGCTCTCGTTCTATTCTACATTCAACAGTTTGGCCCTTTTTTACTTTCTACACTTTCTTCTCTCCTATGTTTATTATTCTTCAAATTATATTTCTTTTATAAAATAGGTTTTTATTGACTTTTTTGTTCTTACATCTCATAGGTTTCTCCTTGTATTCCCTCTCCCCTCCCCAGATAGCCATTCCACATAATAAATAATTTTTTAAAGAAAAAAGAGGAAGAGGAAAATAATTAGCAAAAATGATGAACACATTGAAAAAACTAACACCATAATTGCATATGACTTCTTACTTTTAGAAATATAGTTGTAAGGGGCAGCTAGGTGGCATAGTGGATAGAGCACCAGCCCTGGAGCCAGGAGGACCTGAGGTCAAATCCAGCCTCAGACATTTTACATTTATTAGCTGTGTGACCCTGGGCAAGTCACTTAATCCTGATTGCCTTGCTAAAAAGAAAAAAAGAAGTATAGTTACACCATTCAGTTAACTAAAAATAAAAGGCACAGTCTCTTCAGAAGAATGATCTTTATCCTTTTTTGTAAGATACAGGTTAAAACAGTTTTTTCAAGAAAAAAGACCTCACTATCTTTTTCGCTGTCTTCTTCTTCCTAGCCATGGCAGAAAAATAGTCTCTTCAGTTCTTTCAAGCCATTACTCTTAACAGTCCCTCTCCAGATTCACTTGTAAAATTCTCTTTATAACAGTCAAGACATTTGTTCCAAGAAAGTTTTTCCTCACCCTCTTTCTTTCTTCTCCACAGTTTTTCTCAAAACATGTCTATTAGCACTCTCTTTTCAGTTTCTCAAAAATTGTCAGCCCTAACTGCTAAATCCTAAACATTCAACTTGGCTCTTAAAGCTACAGTAATGGTAACTATGGTATCAGTAGGAGAGCTTTTGGATTTGACCCAAATCTCTCTCACCAATTACCGTTACTTGTACTACTCTCTTTTATGTATCCCATTCTTCTACCAAATGGGATTATTTGTTTCCAGACATTCCAGATGCTTTCCTTAAACTTATATTGTTCCATAATTTTAAAATGCCCTTCTTTATCTCAGCTCTGCCTGTCCAGATCCTCATTATCGTTCAAGACACAGCTCAAATGTCAACTTCTACATGAAATTTTTATTGATATCCTCATCAGGAAGTAATCCCTCCCTCCTCTGAATTAACCTAGCATTTGAAACCTCTTTTACTGTTCTTTTCACACTAAATCTTATAATATTTGCATACTTCTTTTATCTACTAAATTATAAACTTCATGTTAGAAGAGGCTACAGTTTATTTCAATACCCCACCACAACCTAGTACAATGCTACTGCACTCAATTAAGTATTGGTTAAAAGAATTCAAAAGATAAGAATTTTGTCATTATTTTTAACTAATATTTACCTCTTGTTTAAATTCCATATCTTCTTTTGTAAAATGGAGATGAAGCCCTTGAGTACCTATGCCTTTAAACTATTTCTTTTGCCAAGACTTGGGACTAGAGCCAGAACCACACATTTGGGGAGAATTGCCTCTTTTGGAGACACTGGGGTCCAGATTCTTCCAATTACTTGTATTTTTATCTGCCTCATAATTATTTTTGGGATCACATTAGTACTAAATTCCTGCACATGGACTTTCCTGGGAATTAATCAATGAGACATTGTTCACAAAGTATTTTCTGTCCTTTAGGAGAATCTTGCAAACAAACACACTGAACTGCTTTGCCACTGAGCACTGTCACTTACTGGGTGAAATGTGACGAAGTGTCAGACCATAGTGGCTCCCATCCTGGCTGTTATTCTGTCAACAAAATGTTTTCTTTTCCTTTCCTTGACCGCTATGAGCGTGGGGTGAATTTTCTCCCATTTTCTGCTCACAGACTTCTTTATGGGTAAAAAGCCATTTATTTCTTTCCCAATGGTTTGCACTGGTCAGCAAACCACTAAAAATTCTCTCTTATTTTGAAAGGAATGTAAATTTGACTTTTGGAACTGAATGAAATTAAAGGAATATGGATATACACAAACTACCACAACATCCAGGGTCATAACGGCTTTCTTTCAAACTTCAAATATTTAGGTACAAAAAAAATGAAAACATTTTAGCCAGGTTATATACCTGCATGGCAACAGGGGAAAAAATAAACCAGATATTTTGTTGCTATGAGCAACGACTTGTTGTTTAGTTGTTTCAGTAACCTCTGATTATTCATGACTCCATTTGGGGTTTTCTTGGCAAAGAAATTGACATGGTTTGTCATTTTCTTCTCTAGCTCATTTTACAGATGAGGAACTGGAGCCAAGAGGGTTAAGTAACTTGTCCAGGGTCACACAGCTAATAGTGTCTGAATTTGATCTCAGGTCTTCTGATTCCAGGCTCAGCACTCTGTCTGCTGGACCACCTAGCTGCCTTTAATGCTACAGTGATACATGCATGTACGTATAAATGCACACACATATGCACCCCCACGTATGTATGTAGGTACACATGTGTGTACAAAGGAAATACCCACCGTGCTTTGCTGTGGGTGGCGGTTACTTTTCCGAGCATGATCGTTCTATAGCAAGATGTTCCCAACTAATTATTCAGTCACATACAAATCTTCTACCTCTGCCTTTATAAAATTCACACTGTGCCCAGCAGTCCCCCCTCCCCTCAGATTGGGTCACCTAGAGCTTTGGTGAAGTGATGTTTTACTAATTAAGTTGTGATTAAAAAAAAATTCCCAAAGGTGACTCATATTGACATTCTCACCATAAATGAACCAGAAGACATCACTGAGGACACCTATGGCTGAAAAAGGCAGCTAGTTGGTACAGTGGATAGAGTGCTGGGCCTGGAAATTAGGAAGACTTATCTTCCTGAGTTCAAATCCAGTCTCAGACACGTACTAGCTGTGTGACCCTGAGCAAGTCACTTAACTCTGTTTGCCTCAGTTTCCTCATCTGTAAACTGATCTGGAGAAAAAAAATGACAAACTACTCCAGTGTCTTTGCCAAGAAAAACCCAAAAGGGGCCATGAAGAATAGGACATGACTGAAGAATAAGACTGGGAAAGGATGTGGGCCCATCATATAGTGGGAGTAATCAAAGAAAGGCCTCCCCATTTGTTGGCTTCTATCTAGAATGTTTTTAGAAATATGTGAGCAAAAATGTCATAGAAGAAGACACAAAGATGTATTTTGTACTAGAGAAAGGAGTACCTGCATCACTGAGATCACAAATCCATTAGAAATCGTAAGCATCTAAAAATGGCCACTGTGGACCTCCCTAGGATCAAGGACAACTCTTATCTTGGAGAGACATATTCACTTTAGTGGGGCAATCCATTCCTACCACCTCTTCTCTTCTCCCACTAACCTGCCCAGATGGTCAGAGCCCCAGCCCAACCCTGGCCTTGAGTGGAGAGCTGGGCAGCACAATGAATAGAATGCTAGTCCTGGAATCAGAAAGACCTGAGTTCAAATCTAAACTCAGACTATGTTACCCTGAACAAGTCACTCTGATTGCCTCAGTTTCCTCAGGTGTAAAAAGGGGATGATAATAATAGTTATCTATCTCTCAGGGTTGTTGTGGGGATCAAATGAGACAATATTTGTAAAGTGTTTAGCACAGTTCCTGGAATATAATAAGTGTTAGATAAATGCTAGTGATTCCCAGGGCAGTTACCTCATCATTTCCCACCTGGCTGCTCACCTGGACCTCATCGTTGTTCCCCAAACTCATCTTCCTGCAAGATCAAATCAACTCTGAAATTCACACCTCCTCTGTACCCCCTGCTCCTTGGACCCTTCCCTTCCTTTGACTGGAAACAGTGAAGGGTGGATACTGGAGAGCTTCTTCCAGGTCCTCTATTTAAAGAAGTTTTAATAGTCTCCTGGAACGAAAACAACTGCTTGCATAGATATGTACTACCAAATATCGCCAAGATTCTTGTAGTAAATGTACATTTCAACAAAATGTTTTGGCAATTAAGAATTAAGATCTGGAACACTAACATACTTTTTAAAAGCACTATCTTCTATTGAATTTCAACAAGTTCCTTTTGAATGTTGCTTTTTGTTCTCTCAACATCAAAAGAAAATGGAGCACTGAATAGTAAAAAAAATGTTTTCACATATTTTGCAGCCTTCAAGTCATCTTTCAAATTCAAATGGTAATTTCTGAATATTAGAGGTGTGCTTGCTGAAATTACAAGAACCAAACCAATCTTAGTACTTTTTACATGTAAGAAAATGAATCATATCCTAATTTTTTAGTTGTCTCTCCCAGGGACCAAGTTTTATCTTAAATGTTAATGCTGTCATACATTATTATAGCTTAATTTTGGCCCTGAAGTTCTAAATTCAATTCATTTAAATGCCTCATGATATCTACAATGAAAGCCAAATCTTGAAATCGGTTTTAATTATCATCAAATTGTCCTGATGACTCTCCTTTCATTGTGAAAAAACATTTTGACTTCATGGCAAAGTTGCCAAAAGTGCATAAAAGCCTTCTGACAAGGAAGGGAGAAACTTCAGTATAACAAGCGAACCTTCCTTGCTCTATTCAAACTTTTAAGAATAACGAAGAAGGAAACCATAGTCGATCCAATCCTGAAGAATGTATAATTTCACTCTTTTCTTACAAACTTCAGCTCATGTTCCAATTTTGCTTGAGTATAATGCAGTGAACATGATGAAACTTACTATTAGGGGCAATTGCATTCTGCTTAGTCAATAACTGAGCTCTAACTCTATTTGTCTCCCCTGTGATTGCTGCTGTACCATTTGTGGCCATATATACTTGTTTTGATAATTAAAGGTTATACTTTTCTAAAAATTTAGCAACTTCCTTAAAAATATCTTTACCTCTTCTGGTGTCATTGAGAAAGAATATTAAGCAATTTTTCACTCACAGTAAGATCTTTGTCATGTGTGAATAAATATGGCTAATTAAGCCAGCGTACTAACATATAGGCTTTGCAATTGAAAAAGCCAAGGCAATTTTCCACTTCTGGTTTAAGTTTTCCACAGATAGTGGCAATTGCATTAATTCTTTCTGCAATAGCATTTTGTGACAATGAAATATTTTGAAAAGTTTTCATTTTGGGGGGGCGGGGGACAGAGAATTTCAGTGGCTTTCATCATATACTCCTTCACAAATTTACCTTCATTAAAACACTTTGAATGTTTAGCTATAAGTTCTGAAATGATATAACAAGCTCTGTCATACTCTTGCTGTCTTCATAGATTTCTGTAATCTGTAATTCTGTAAATTCTTTTTCAAGTACAGATTTCAAATTTCTTAATTTATCTTCTCTTATTTTTATTGAAGTGTTGGTCATACTTCAGAATGCCATAGTGGTATTTTAAATTGTATTCCTTGTGGAGCCTAATACTATATCCACAAATTAAACATTAAAAAAAAATCTCATTTTTTGCTTCAGAAAAGATATCTGAAAAATTCTGTGTTCTTTTTCATTTTTATTTTTTGCTTTTTTTTTGGTGGGGGGAAGGCAGGGCAATTGGGATTAAGTGACTTGCCCAAGGTCACATGCCTAGTAAGTGTTAAGTGTCTGAGGCTACATTTGAAGTCGGGTCCTCCTGACTCGAGGGCAGGTGCTCTATTCACTGCACCACCTAGCCGCCCCTCTGTGTTCTTCTTGTACAGATTTTTTCTTACCACTCTTAGAACATGACATGATGTATATTCTTCCCATAAAATGAATTTAAAATAAGTTTAAAAACAAATAATTTATAATTTTATATTTCTATATAAACATATCATTTTCTTACTTTATATAACTTACAGTAAAGACTCTTCATTCTCTTAGCTATTCTCTTCACCTAAAGACTCACTGAATATGAAGGTAGCAAAATATCATTTCCTGCTCACTTTTGAACACAGAATAAATTTCAGGGGTACATGGATCAAAATCATAGATCAATGCCCAACTTGAGAAGCGAATTTACTTGCGTAGGTTATAGAAAGCCTTCTCTGCCTAGGCTACTGAAAGGGAGTGAATTTCTATCAAAGCATGGCAGGATCTTCCATATAGTATGAGAGAGACACAAGACAAACAAGCAATAGAAGAAGAGGAAGCCCCACACTTATCACTTTGGGCTTCTCTTGCTTTCTTAGAAATAAGTCTCTCATCTGCTTAGTTTCCACATTAGCTCCAGTAGAATGCTTGTGACTGATGTGATTCTTTGCCAACATGAGTGAAAGCTGGAATTAAAAGTGAATGTTGCCCAACCCACAACATGCTTCAACACTGCACAGGAGGATGAGTCCTGATGTACAGAAATGGAGGGAGACAAAGCGTAGAATGTGCCACAAGGCACTTTAGTCAAATGAAAATATACAATTTACAGTGCAAACATAATAGCTACCAAGCAAAGGAAGATAAACATTTCTACTTTTTACTAAGAGCCCTTCAAATACCAAAAATATCCCAAAGTTCTTTATAATAAATGTTTTTCTTCATCTTTCACTGAAAACAGATCTTAATTAGCAAAGACAGGAGCTTGTCTGAGAAGTGCAACACTCCTAGGACTGTTTGGCTATTTCGCCTGTGTATTTGTATGTGAGGCTCTGAACTCTGCCTTCCAGGCGCCTCAAACTTTTCTCTGATTTCTGTTCTATGTGCCAAGCTGGACCTCCCTCCCATCAATCATATCTCCCCCAGCCCACCCCGAGCTTCCTCTTAGCAAGATCATCAAATTATTGTTGGACAAACTACCTCCTTACCTCCTGCTCCTATTTTTCACCTCCTGCCTCCTCCAAAATTACCAATAATAACTAGTATTTGAGAGGGGGAAATTATTCTTTTAAGATCAACCATAGCCATGCCAGTCAATACTAACAAAAAATAGTAAACAAAGTAATAAATCATTCATTTTTATAATCATAAAACTATATTCAAAAATTATGAAATTTTTAATTTTAAAATGTAATATCTGCATTTTCCTGTATTTTTATTTGTTTCATATCTTCCAATTACATTTTACTCTGGTTCAGGCCTCACGCAGGAGGGTTGTGGGCCACATGCTGCCTGCTGGCAGCCAGTTTGACACTTCGGGTACAGTGGAGAGAAGCCCTTTGTCCAAATTTCAGCTCTGTCTCCAATTAGCTATGATAATGGCAAATTACTTCATCTCCCATACCCTGTTTCCTTTTGTGCAGAATGAGAGGGTTGGATTAAAAAGATCTCTATTTGTCTTTTTCAACTCCAAAATTCCATGATACTCTAAGAAATTACAGGTCACAGTGGTGGACCTTATATTGAGCACATCTCTCCTCAATGTAAGAATCTCTAAAACGTTGATTTAATAAAGTTACAATCCCCATCAGGCAACATGTTCAATGCTTTTTAAGTTTCAAACTCCTAGCAATCAAACTTAATGAAGACCTTATTAAGGATATTTTGAAAAGTAAGGTAACATTTCTCCTTCATCTCATATGTGACTTAATGAACAAGCTTACTGACTTATGGAACAGTTTTATTTAAGTTTTGAATTTCACCAAATTTGACAGTATACAAAATTAAATGTAAAGTATTTTATCAAAAAGTTAACATAAATGTTTTCTTGTAAGGAGACATATCTGCTATAGAAAATAACATTAAGATACAGATTATTCAGGAAGCAAGTCATCTCCTAATTCTTCATCAGCAAAATCATCCTCATCAATCCTTTTTTTGGCTGCAGTTTTTGGTCTTTCTGTTTGTGGGCCCAGTGGATCCACATAGGAGGCATCTATAGTTAAAACAGATGTTTCATTGAGTATGTTATTGGGAATAAAATTACATTTATTTAACTATTTCACAAGGATTATATTGAAATAAATGAACATGAACCAATTCTTGTCATCAACAAAATTATGAAACCCATAGTGAACAGAAACATGACACCCAATTTTCTCAATTTTTTCCTCATAAACATCCATCCATTAAAAAATTCTTAACACTGCCACATTTAAAATGAATGCCAGTTCCCCAAGGCATTCTTCATTATCCCTAGTCCACTAATAAAAGCAATGGCACTTACCTATTTCTTTGCTAGTGCTACTTTCATAAGGTTCATTTGTCCCAGGTAACGATCGTAATTTGGCACTCAGACGCTCACCTTTGCTACTGGAGCTAGAGTTCTGGACACTATCTGAAAATGTGGGAATAGAAATTCACTTGCTTCATAAACCAAGAAATCATAGAACTGTACCACATATCTTACATTGTACCAGGTTTGCCATGATCCAGGCATTCTTTTTCACTATGAAGTCAATTTCTGAGGGCTACAAATTCTCTGGGGAGCTCTAACAAACTGAAAATGTGACAATATGGGTGTTAAATATATTCTTTTAAATCTGGGTAGAGGCAGTTTCAAATTTCAATTTAAAGAGATCTAATTCTGAAAAGTCCCAGCTCACATTCTCACGCTGACAGGGTTTCTAGGTTCTGCTCTTGCCTTTTGCTAGTCATGTGTGACTGGAGGTAAGGGGTTTCAGCTCTCTGCACTTAAGTCTCCTCAGCTATCAAAGGAGGGGTCTGAGAAGGCAGGACTAGATGGCCTCAGAGGACCTGCTGAGGATGAACAGAACAGACAGAATCTGTAATAGTACTAAAGGTATGCCACCCACCTTACTGTAACCATCTCTTGGAAATAATACCCCTATTAACGAGAACAAACTACTTTCTTTCTTTTTTTTTTGTATTTAACTTCTATTTATTTCAGTTTACATCATTCATTTCCACGAGATTTTGAGTTACAAATTTTCTCCCCATCTTTCCCCTACCCGCCGCCCAAAAACAGCCATCCCACTGCAGAACCTCTCCCCCAGTCTATTCTCTCCTATGTCCTCCCCCATCACTCCTCCCCCATCTCTCTGACCTTCCGGTAGGGCAGGACGGATCTCCCTACCACAGTGCCTGAAACGACTTTCTCTAACAGAGGAAAGCCTCCGGATTCTGAAGATGGTAGTTGTAGTATCGACATTTTGAGCAACTCACTTCACTTTCCTAGACTTCAATTTCCTCATCTGTCAAATGATGAGACTACAATAAATGATCTCCAGTGTCTCTTCTAGCATAAATAATAATTTATAAGCCTAGTTCTTATTTGGACAATCAACTGTGACAATTCCAAAGACTTCTGAGAGTGACATTCTTTTTTCTTTCTATTATAAAAGTTTCACTCTCACTGAGAACAAGAAACCCATTCAGGACCCTTTTGTTTCTGAGTATATTCTGTGTTTCTCTGTATTCACTGTCATCTGTAGACCTGAGTTGGTAACAACAACAAAAAATCATGTCTCCCATCTCCCTTCCCCTCCTTTTATCCTATTTCTACTCCACATAGTGCTTTAGCTTCAGATTTTAGACAGGTAGTAATAAAAACCAACCCAAGCCTTTTTTTTTTAAAGCTACTTTGAGGTTTCTGAGAAATTTCAAATAGCTAAGCATTAGTAGCATTGCTAGTAACCTGAAGTTCATACCAACTTAGTCTTTAACCTGGTTATTTTCCCATATTTAATGCCATCTGCTTTTAAACATTGGCGGTAGGAGCCCACTGAGGTAAGGTGAAAATAGGCTATTCTGTGCATTCTTGCTACAATTTCAACTCAAGAGTTGTGCCTTACAAATCCAAAATAGCAACGTCTCTTCAAAGTACTGGTAATTTGAAATTAAAGATAATGTATAATTATATGAAAAAATGCTCTAAATCACTATTGATTGGAGAAATGCAAATCAAAACAACTCCTAGCTACCACATCTCACCGGTCAGATTGGCTAACATTGACAAAACAGGAAAATGATAAATGCTGGAGAAGAGGTGAGAAAATTGGAACACTAAATGCATTGTTGGTGGAGTTGTGAACTGATTCATCCATTCTGGAGAGCAATTTGGAACTATGTCCAAAGGGGAGGATACAGGAGAGAGCAGATTAGGGGTATTCAGTGGGATCGCTGTTTTGGGGTGGTGCGTAAGGGACAGACAGGGAGAAAATTTGTAACTCAAAATCTTGTGAAAATGTTGTAAACTAAAAATAAAAAAAAATAAAAAGGTACATAACCTTTAACCCAGCAATACCACTTCTAGGGCTGTACCCCAAAGAGATCATACAAGTGGGGAAAAGGACCTGTATGCACAAAAATATTCATAGCTCCTCTTCTTATGGTGGCAAAGAATTAGAGATCAAGGGGATGTCCTTCAATTGGGGAACGGCTAAACAAGTCGTGATATATGAATGTAATAGAATACTATTGTGCTATTAGAAATGAGGAGCAGATGGACTTCATAATAACCTGGACTTCTATGAACTGAGGCTGAGTGAGGGGAGCAGAACCAGGAGAACACTGTACACAATTACATACACATCATATCTGTGAGGACTAACTTTGATAGACTGGGCTCATCTCAGCAATACAAGGTTAGAAGACAACTCCAAAAGACTCATGGTGGAGAGGGCTATCCACATTCAGAAAAAGAACTACGGAGTCTGAATGCAGGTTGAAGCAAACTACGTGTTCTCTCTCTTTCTTTTTGGTTTGTTTTGTTTTGTTTCTCCTTCCTTGTTGTTCACTCCATCGATTATAATTCTTCTTTACAACCTGATTAGTGTTTAATGTGAAGGTACATGTAGAACCTATATTTGATTGTATGTCACCATGGAGGAGGAGGGGGGTAGAAAATTTGGAACTAAAAGTTTGTGGAACTGAATGTTATAAACTAAAAGTAAATAAATTTTTTTTAAAGTTAAAAAAAAAGCCCCAAGTACTGGTAATTTGAAGGCAAAAAGAAAGTTTGGATCATCCACTTAACTTTCCACATAGACCGACGCAAAAACAAAAGTTCCTTATGGGCAGGGACTGTTTTCATTTTTGTCCTTGTATCTCCTGTGCCTAGCAAAGTCTTTGGCACATAGAAAATGACTAATAAATAAAATGATTGTTGAATTGAGTTGAAATTTACATAGTTTTGAAATCTCTTTCAAAAGATTTGAATTATGCATGAATATTTTGGATGTATCCCTTGCCTCCCCTAAACTTTCAATCTATTACAAACTCTTATTACCAGGTTTGGATAAAATGATATATGCTTTTTTTTTTAAAGCAAGAAACTCTTGCTTCAGGAAAAGCAAGCTATCTAAGGGAAGTAAAGAAAAAGTAGGTTCTACAGTTGTTATTGGCTTGGCTTCATTTTATGTCTGATTAATAAAGCAGACTGTTAAATTGATGTCAACATAATACAGATGATGAGTGTTTCCTAGAGTCAGGTTGAACTGATAAGTTATAAAAATTCCAATTCAATCTTCTAGGTTACAGTCCTAGCTTTGCTGTTAGCTGTTTAGTTTTGGGCAAGTCATATAACCCTGCCAGGGTCCTTTTGTATAAAATAAGGAGGCTGGAGTAGGTGATCTCATAGGTCCCTTCAGTTCTAGGTGAAATAAAATTCTACAGTTTTATCTCCCTGTATATCCTAAATTTCAAAATATTAAAAATTCAATTTATGGGATATTTTGACTTGAGAATACATAGGTTCTGTCACCAAGGTTCTGAAGATAACTATATCTGAATAGCTGACCTTCCAATAATAGTTTAAAGAATAACCTAGCACTGAAATTTTTAGCAAGGAAATCCCCCTGGTAAGGGCGTTAGAGGCATACACTTATCTGGGGAAAGCTACCTGCTGAGTTAGCGAGAACGCTGAACAGTAAGCGGTCACAGAGACCTAGATTCAGGTCCCTGGTTTTGTCACTTACTAGTCTTATTCGTGATTTCTGACAAGTTGTGCCTCCTCACCTGTTTCTTTGTCTGCAAAATGGGAACATCATCTCCCTTGCCTCCCTCATGGGAACATTTTGGAGCCGATGAAATGAGGCCATGTGAAAATGCTTTGAAAACTGTAAAACTCAATGGAAATGTGAGGAATTATTGCTTGCATAGACATTTCTGCCTTTATAGCTGGCTGTGAACATTCTATTCGAAGCCCTGGTGAGTGTGTGGGGCCCCATGGAATGTAGCTGTCCTGACAACTACCCAACACTCAGATAAAGTAAAAATTCCAATCTCGCTGTTAAAGCAGCATTTTGGACACAGCTGATGTTTTTCTGCTAATGAAGCCTTGAACTGCTTTTTTGTTTTATTACCAAGACTGAAATCCTGTCAGCTGGGATAAAGTCTAACTCAGCTTCTGCTTACAAGGGAGGGTGCACCTTGCCTTGACTGATGTTATAAAAACACAGTTCATGGTAGGCAGGAAAAACAACACACACCTGTTTGAGACATGCTAGTATGCCACATTTTTAAACTATAAGAAGTCTTTTTGTAGGTTAGGTGACTTTCATAACACAGGCTCTATTCAGGACACAAACGAATTAAAACTAAGAAACTGACTACATAAACCTTCACCATATGCTCTCTTCAAATAAAAAGTGAATTTGGCTTACAAGGGAAGAGAGATCTTTGCCAGAATAGTTGGGGAAAATCATCAAAAGCAATAGACAATTGAATGCAGAATAAAATAAAAAGAACTGAATGGCCCATGTCATATATTTGCAAATTCTCTGTGAAGGGTTAACTTACTATAGAAGACATTTCTTATCAAGGGTATGTTTAGTATGACATTAATTTTTTTTATGACATTAAATGCATGGCCTTTCACTAAAACCTCATCTTGGCAGAGAAGTTACTCTGGGTTCTTAAAAGCTATGAGAGCAGAGCACAAACTCTGGTAGGTCTTATCTAAGCTGCAAGTATGGGCTTTGGGTATGGGCCTGACAAATAGACTGTGCCTTTCTCTCTCTTACAAGGCTCTCTCTTACAAGCTAAGTCCATGGAAACTCATCACCAAATGGTGATTCATCATCATGCGATAAATATTTCTGGTCACTGCAATTTATGAAGACATTTAAAGAGATGAGAAATTTAAATGGCGTAAGTGTTAAGAAGTACTATACTAATGAACTCCTTATGAGTTCTTTGGAAATATTCAAGTAAATATATGAATTATACCATGACCTGATGAAATGAAGTAAGATATTCTAACAATTTATCTTATTTCTTAGCACCAATAGTAATTAGTTTGATCCAACTGGACAAGCATTTAAGCAAGGTATTGTGGGAGATAAAAAGATGAATAAGATATAAGTCCCAACCTTAAGGAACTTACAGACTAATGGAGGAGATTAAATGTACACAATCAATTTTAATATAAATTAGACTAGGGCAAGGAGAGGTTCAAGGAAAGGTTCAAAAAGTAAGGAGCCAACCAGTGAGGCTGGGAGAATAGACAAAGGTTTATGGAATAAGTGACAACCTGAGCTAGGCCCTGAAGGATTTCAGTAGGTGGTGATGAAGATGCGGGTGTGAAAGAAGGGAATTCCAGGCACTGAGAATGAAAATGGGGAAAGACCAAGATCAATTACTGCTATATTTATAGTGGATGGGGAGGTCATGTCACAGAGCTTATAGCATACGGTCCTTTCTGGGTGAAGTGCTCAGTACTAGGAAAATTCTCCCATGAGTGTTTTTAGAAGGTAAGAGACCATGTTACTGGCCTATCTGAAGAAAGAATGGGATCTGATAGAGGGTCAGTTGAGACTGTTTCAGGTTATGTGGTCATAGACTAGATAGCAGTTTAAAGTGGTAACTTTTGAAAGCCACTTTTGGATATATCACGTAGACTCTGAGGGCAAAGCTCATGACTTCTGACAGCCTGAATAATGCTGGAGGAAATAATGAAACTGTGTTAGCCAGGTCCAGTGCAGGTTTTTTCTATCTGACCTCAATCTGGCTTGCATTAGTGCTTGATAATACTTTTGCTCATCTCTTGCTTTCAAACATCTTCAACCTCTCTCTCCTAGCAAGACCCTTCTCTGTGCCAACAGCAACTTCATTTCCATTGTTTTACTAGCAAATAAGTAGATCAAGAGAATGCTTCATTCTTGTGGAAAAGGTGGAAAATTGGGGGGCTGGATGATAGTCGTGTTGGGAGAATTCAAAACTCAAAGATCAGACTCAAAAAGCAGTTATTACTGATCAGATAGGAAGTCTGTAGGGGTATGCTTCAGGGACTTGGGCCTGGCCTTGGGCTGTTTAACATTTTTATCAATGACTTGGACTAAAGCATTGATAACACGCTAATCAAACTTGCAGATAATACAAAGCTCAGAAGGAGATGACAGAATCAGTATCCAAAAAGACTTTGATAAGTCAGAATCCTGGGACAAATCTAAGCAGATGAAATTTAATACCGATAAATGTAGAGTCTTATACTTAGGCTTGAAAAATCAACATCACAAACACAGGATGGGGGACACACCAGGATGATGCAGGGTTGTGATATTACACCATACCAGGATCAGCTGAAGAAATTAGGATGTTTCCCCTGAAGAAGGGCAGACTTGGAGTGGGGGTGAAGCACACAACTACTATTGTCAAGTGTTTGAAGACCTCCTATGTGAAAGAGGGATTCACTTGGTTGTGCTTTGTCCTAAAGGACAAAACTAGGAGCAACAGGTAGAAGTTGCCAAGTGGTAAATTTAGGCTTGATTTATAGAAATTTCTTAACAATTAGAACCATCTACAAGTGGAATCAGTTATTCTGGAGCTAGAGGTTCCCCTTCACTGAAGGTCTTGAAAAGACTGGATGATCACTTATAGGCTATGGTATAGATTACAGACCAGAGTAACTGTGCTCAGCTATCACCTGGAATGGCTAGCATTTGAGGCCCCTTTGATTCTGAAGTTGCCCATTTCCTAAAACAAAAAACGAAACTTCCAAACTTTTACTTATTCCTGCTGCCTGTCAAGCTATCTTCTCTCCCTCTTCTTAAATTTCTAAAAAGAACTGTCCCTACTCATCTCTTTCACTGCCTCATCCACTCCTATATCCTTCAGTCTTGTCACCCTAACAAAACTGCTCTCTCTCTCAAAGGTCTTTAATGGCCTCTTTATTGATGAATCCACTTATTTGGTCTTCATCGTCCTTAACCTCTGTAAACTGAGTCTACTAGCAGTGCTAATCTCTTATACTTGTTACTTATATTCTTGACAACAGATTATTATAGTTCTTCACCCCTCTAAAGCTTCTTTTTTGTGTCTCCCTTGCTGACTCAACCTCCTCCCATACCCTAAATATCCCTATGACTGTGTGGGCCTTCTCCCAAAACCTGTCTTTTTCTCTGGGTCCAAAGCTTCAATTAGCACCAATACAAAGATGACCCCCAAATTTACATTTTTCCAAGTCTGACTTCTCTCCAGAATTTTACCTCCATATTTATAAGTGTCTGCCAAACAGCTATCACCATTCCGATGTCCTATAGGGATCTTACATTTCATGTGTCAAAAACTGAACATCATCTTCCCCTAAAACCCCTTCCTTCTCTAACTTTCCAACTTGTTCCTGGTACCACCATCCTCTGAACCACCTTGACTTTAAGCCTTGGAGTTATGATTCATCCTTTCCCCCAAATTTAATCACTTGCCAAGTTCAGTTGACTTACCTCCACAATATCTCTTGTATTCATTTCCTCTTTTTTAAACCCGTATTTCTGGCTCTTACTACCTTTCAACAGAGTACTACTGTAAAAGTCTCTTACTTGGCCCCTGTGTTGCTAGTCTCAATGCTAGATACTATACCATTCATATCACAGAATTCCTCTGTTCAAAAGCTTTTGGTGGCTCCCCACTGCTAACCAAATAAAGACTAGCTCCCTTATCCTGGAAAGTCTTCAATGCTCGAGATCCAATCTACTTTTGAGTGTTACCTCATGTTGTATTCTAGTGCACCTGGGTAAGTACTAGCATCTGTTTTTGAACTCTCTGTTGTTCTCCCAATGAGAGCAAAAGCACTGGGGTAGGAGAGGAGATTCCATAACTAAAATGGATTCCCCATCTCTCATAACTGAAATCCCTCCTTTCCCTCAAGATCCAGCTCAGGTTCCACCTCCTCTATGAAAAGGAGGGGTAAGGGATTTCTCTTTTCTAAAATTTCTCATCACTTTGGGTCCTCTCCTTTGCACTTAATAACTGAATTCAACTGAGCAATATTTGGTGAAGGTATGTTAAAGTTGAGCATAAACAAACAGCACCCCACTGATTTTGTAACACTGACCTAGCCTTGCTAACTACCTGAGACAAGGTCTATACTTCGGGGGAAAGGCTTCCATTAATTCTGAATCAAGTGGAAACCAGCAGCTGAAGCCCCATGAAATTAGAAACCTGGAGGTTGAAGGGCAAAGGCTCTTCCTTTAGCCTGTTTTTGTCTATATATATAGTAGAATTTGAAGAAATGCCTCTCAGTGGAGCCAACCCTTGATGCTATTAGATGCATATGGAAGTATAGTATATATGGAAATAAATAAATTATGTGTGTGTATATATATATATATATGTATGTATATATATATACATGTATGTGTGTGTGTATATATATATATATATATGTATATATACACACACATATATATGTATATATGATGGAAATAATGTGGCTGGATTTGGCATCCTGAGACTTGAAACTGAATCTGACTCTTTCATATCCTATGCAACCACAGACAAATGCCTTTCCCTCTTTGGGTCTCAGAATCCTTATCTGCAAAATGATGGATTGAATGGCATGATCTCTGGGGTTCCTTCCAGTTCTTAATTGCTACCTTGTTATATGCTGACAGGGATAGACCAAAGAAAAGGGGTCACTGGTTTGGCCCCATCCTACCAGATGCCACGCCAGTGGCAGTTGTCTGAATTTGGGATGGATAGGAGATATAAAAGTCTACATTCTTCAGATCTACAACACAAAGCCAATGCTCCCAGTGCAAAGTCATCTTGCCTAACCATATGCTATGCTTTTCATTTTGGGGGGCCAGGGGGAGGAAGAAGGATAGGAAAAATTCATTGACGTGGTCAAAAGGACTAAAAAAGAGATTGGGGGGGAGGGGAATGAGGGAGAGCTAGAGGAAATCCTGCTCTATCACCAAGGGAAAAGGAGGCTGGTGTTCTACAAACCTGAGAGAATGGCTAGTGATAGCTACCAATGTGCAGGTGACCTTTCTCTGGGTCTTTTTACATTGTGTGGGTACCAATGGAGCACCCAAGTTGTTTATCTACTTTCCTTCACTCTTGCTAGATCATAAACCCACCTTTTAGTCTATCTACATTTCCTCAGTTATATTCCTAATATACCACTTTTTAAGTGTGAGTCATCACTGGAAATATGCTGCAGCCTACTTGTCCCCAAGAGTCATCTCTATATGTCCTTTGGGGTCACCATCTTAACCCCTCGCTTACTTTGATACCTTGAAGACTGTGGTGTTCCGAGATCACTGCTCATTACAGCATCCCTGGGAGAACAACTGTAAGTTACAGACTAGACAACGGATTTTTAAAATTAATTGGTTTTTTTTTTACTGACCAAGCCATGCCCTCAAGATGTCATCCTGTATCTTTCCTCTTCACCACATTCAAACCTCTACCTAATTGTCTCCCATATGCTTCTCAACCACTTGTAATCTAGTTTATGAATCCACTACTCAATTGAAACAGTATTCCAAGGTTACTAATGATCTTATAATTGCCAATGGCCTTTTCCCAGTACTCATCTTTCTTGATCGCTGTCTGCTGCTTTTGGCATTGCTAACAACCCCTCTTCCTCCTGGATACTCACTGTTCCTAGGGTTTTTGTGACATTATTTTCTTCTGGTCCTGTTATTTGTTTGACACAATATGCTTTGCTAGATTATCATCTATGTCTTACCTCCAGGTATACCCTAAGGCTCTCTCTGTCTTGGATTTTTTTTCTAATTAGATCTCCAAGGGGTCTATGGCTATATTTCAGGGGGTTGGCAAACCTGGATGCAAAAAAAAATTATACCTTTATTTTTCACTAATCTTTTGTTTTCTTTATAATTCTGTATCTTCTATTTTATGTGTTTAAAGACATACTGAGAAGAGGTGAAGTCATAGGCTTTATGAGGCTGCCAAAGGTGTTCATCACACAAAAAATGCTAAGAATCCTTGCTTTAGGTGATCTCATCAGCTCCCATGGGTTCAATGACCACCTCTATGAAGAAAAACTCAAAAATCTACATATTTATTGTTCTTCTTTCTCCTTAATTCTCTGGTCCCAAATCACCATCTGCCAGCCAGACATCTTTATCCTGATGTCCCACAGGATCTCAAACTTAACATGTACATTATCTTTCTCTCTAAATCCATCCTTCCTTCTAACTTCCCTGTATCTGTTGAGGTTACTACCATCCTTCTAGCAACCAAGGTTTGCACCCTTGAAATCATCATTAATTCATCCCTTTCAAATCACCCCACATATCTAATCAACTACCAAGTCTTCCTAATTCTACTTCCACATCTCTTTCATTCCATTCCTTTTTAAGTTTTTTTTTTTTGAGGGCAGTTGAGGTTAAGTGACTTGCCCAAAGTCACAAAGCTAGTAAGTGTGTCAAGTGTCGGGAGGCTGGATTTGAACTCAGGTCCTCCTGACTCCAGCACCAGTGGTCTATTCACTGCACCACCTAGCAGCCTCTTTCATTCCATTTCTACACTTAGTTTGCCACAATTCATAGGTCATGTCCTCATTTCTTCTCACTCAGGCTACTGCAATAACAATTGGTCTGCTTTCTCTTTCCTAATCCGTCACAAACTTAGTTGCCAAATTTACATTCCTAAAGCACAGGCCTGATGATGTCACTGCCCTGCTCAAGAAGCTCCAGTGGTTCCTTTCTGCCTCCAGGACCAAGTACAAACTCCTGTATTTGGCATTTAAAGCCGTTTGCAACCCTGTTCCACCCTCTATTTCCAGATGTATTTCATATTGCTCACCATCTTGTACTTTATGTTGCAGTCTCTTTGTCATTTCCTAGGCCTAGAATGCTCTCTCTCTTCAGTTCCATCTTTTGGAATCCCTAGGTCTCTTCATCTACCTGAGGCCTTTCTTGGACCCCTTCTCCCCCAAGCTGTTAGCCTTCTTCCACCGAAATTATTTTGTATTATTTTGTTTATGCTTATCTGTGTACATGCTTTATCCCTCAATAGAGTGTAAGCTCCTTGAGGGCAGGGACTGTTTTCGGTTTGGTCCTCATATTCCAAGCACCTTTGTGTTTTGCAAATGGTAGGTACTTAATATATGCTCAATTGAATTACATTTTATCAAAGAATCTCACATGATCTTCACATATTCATGAAAGAATCCTTTTTTGTAAGAGAAGCTTTTGCTCTACCAAAATATGATTTTAGGAGTGGGGGGTGGGGAGGGGAATGGAGAAAGATATTCACCTAATAATAATAAATAACAGTGGGCTCTTTTTTTGTTTTGTTTTTGCAAGGCAATCAGGGTTAAGTGAGTTGCCCAGGATCACACAGCTAGTAAGAACAGTGGGTTTTTGTATGCTTTGTACCTTTCAGTCAATATATAGCCTACTGTAGAGAATGATTTGTGAAAGCCTACCAGTTTCCATCTCACATTTTCATTAATGATACCCTCCATATTTATGTAGTTCATTTTTATGAATATTATATGAAAATGTGGTACTGATTTTTCCCCATTCTTGTTTCTTCCCCTCCCTGAAATAAAATGATTTCTTAAAAATCAGTCTTATTAATTTATTGATATACTTCCCAAGGACCTACATTTAACGACGTGGAGATGTAGCCCTATTTACAGAAGGATAAACTGTGAGTAGTGTAAAAATTAGATCTGTGGCTTTCTGAATCAATAGGAATATTATATGAATGTAGTTCTACTGGAACATGGGGTAGCAGTCTAAGTATGTTACTGATAGTCCAAGAATATTTTATAACTTGTTTCCAATGCTTATTGAGGGAACAATTTCAATAGCTTACCAAACCTTTGCCCAAGTAGCTATAATTCTTTGGAAGATCCTAAAGTGAATGGTAAGATTAAATTAGAAATACACCATCCAACTCTAGTCAGCGGCTAACTTTAAGAAGAGAAATAAGCTTCAAAGGAGAAAGGTCTATTGCTCTGATAGAAAAATAAAGGATCTATTCCTGGAAAATATGACTCAGAGATGACTAAGTTGCAAAGATATGATGGTCCTAAGAGCAGAAGCTCCTTGAACCAGCATGTTATTCCAAAAGCAATGTACTCAGCGTAAACAGCTGTAATTACTGGCTGGATTAGGAGAGGAACTCCTAGCCAGCGGTTCTCAACCTGTGGGTTATGTTCAATTTGTAACAATGAAAATACCTCCTGCATATCAGATATTTACATTACGATTCATAACAGTAGCAAAATAACCGTTATGAAGTAGCAACGAAAATAATTTTATGGTTGGGGGTCATCACAACATGAGGAACTGTATTACAGGGTTGCAGCTTTAGGAAGGTTGAGAACCACGGTACCGAGGCCTTTACTAGTCAATGTGAAAAGTGTCAGGCTATGTATGGGAGCCTAGACACTAGTGGTTTATGTACAGGGATCACCAACTCAGGAGAATGGTAAAAGGCAATGGAATATTGTTGAAAGTTTATGATATATCAGAGTACAATGCAGATGTCCCTGTGAGAATGCAATTTTCTTCTGGGAACTGCGATAGAAGAGCCATTATGGGCTAAAGGATGGCATTTTGATATTCCTACTTTAAAAAATTATTTTTGCCCAAACCTGTGTAGAAAAAGTGCAGAAATTCCTTCTACTGATGTAGAATAGCAACTGATTTACACCTTAGGGAGCTGATTAGGAGGTTAAGTGACTTGACAGGGTCATACCCTGTCTATTCATTATTAATACAAATTTACTTTTGTTACATTTGGTATATTTGGTGAATGAGAAGGTATAAAGCTGTCCAATGGGACTGAATGACTCATCAGGTTTCTGGGTTCAACCTGAGAGGAAAACAACTCCTTCACTAGTACCACTGATACCCTGAGAGTGACACAGCAATGGGCTAGTGGGCAAGTCTCTACCTCTCTGGACCTTGTTTCTGAGGTCACCTAAGGGCTAGATGACCTCACAGTTCCCTTCCAGCTCTCATCTGTGATCCTGTACATGGGCATGTGTATTTTAATACCTTTATATGTTTTAGGCATTCAATAACATAAGTATTTACTGATTGTCTGTTACGTACCAGACACTATGCTAGGTGGTTTTTGGGAAATAAAAAGATGAAAATATGCTCCCTGTCCTTGAAGAATTAATAATCTAGTAGAGAGAATAAGACAAGTACAAAAACTGTGATGATACAAAACAAAAAATTAAATGCCATTAACAGATACAAAGTCTCTGTTTCTTTATTTCCCACTTATACTTATAGGTGTTTGTCCAGCCTCCCTTTACATTGTAAGTTGCTTGGTAACAATTAAGTCACTTTGTCACTCACCACAGTACCTGAGCATTCTATGAAGTGACCTTCTATCCCAAATGCCTGCTAACTCTTGGGATACACTTTGGTAAGCAGAGTATAAACATAAAACGAAAAGCCTGCAGTTTTAGAAAATATTACACATATATCTCACTTTGTGGAAAAGGTACAATGGACAAGTCAGCTATAAAGTTAACTTCTGCTCTTTGATCTTATTTTTTATTCCCTGACATCATAACATTAGAGATATATTCCTTGAGGAAAAAATTGGCCCAAGGACATAATACAAACAACACCTAAGAATGTAGCAAACCTTTTAAAATCACAAATGGTATTTATAGGAAACATAACTTTAAAAATCAAGCTTACTAATTCCAATATTCAAAATGTCATAAAATGCAAGTACTGTGCTAAAATAGGAAATATACCACAAAACCTCCCTCCTTCGGGGATGAATACAAATGAAGGAATTGTGATCTATGGAGGACCTGGCCCTTAAAATTCAGTTAATTCAGGAAGACAGATACTTCCATAATTTTTGTGTTTTCCAGAACATTACCTTAACAGTTGTTGACTATAAGACATCTGAGTTGTATAGTACCTACTGTATGTTTTACTTTAGTCTGACCACCTGATCAGCAGCACTCAGGGTTCTGGGGTTCTTTTCTTTTACAAGTGAAGCTAACTTTCCAGGAAGTGCTAGCAGTGAGCTAGTTTTGACTGACTTTTTTTCACTGAATTGACTAGATGTTTTGGTAGCAAGTAGACATAGCCTTAAAGAGAGATTCTGCATATAAAATAGTAATGTATTTTTACTTCAAATAGTTAAAATATATCTATTTCTTATGAAGTTAATCTTGTAAAACACATTAAAAGTATCTTGAGTTAAATAATGGACAGAACCCCTAAGTGGGAGTCCAGGGACCTGGGTTCCAGACCCAGCTCTGCTGCTAGGTGGTCATGCGACCTGGGGCAAGTTACCACCTCACTGGGTCTTATTTTCCTCACCTGTGAAATGAGGAGCTTGGATCTGATGACCTTTAAGGTCCCTTCCAGCTCTAAGATCATATGTTCCTATAATATAAAAAGTCCTGGTTAGGCTCGACTGCTTTTTCAAGTATAATAAATAACTTAGACTACACTAATTTAGAATTGGTGATAATGTAGACAGCTGGGCTGAAATTAATTTTTGCATACTATATGAAGAACAGTTTACTAAACAAATTAATGTGAAACAAGGCTGCCCAGACACATTTAAACTACTAATATGAAGTCTTAAAATACTACCAAGTACTTTAAAAGCATATTTTGCATATAAACTGATTAGATTTGAATATGCTAATTAAAAATAACCTTATATATTAAAGCATATTTTCTATGATCATTTGTTAAAATAGTTATAGGTACAGTATATGTAAATGAAATTCATAAAATTAATTTCTTTTTAAAATATTCTCATTTTGTTAATTCAGACTACCTTTCTCTTATTCATTGACACAATATCCTCTCCCTTACCCAGGAAAAGACTCAGCTCTCTAAGGATTTCCATGTTAAAATGTGAGATTTTAGTATTTTTAAGTATTGCAAATGGAAGCTTAACATTCAAGTGCAAATTATGAATTCTTGAATGGGAATGTTATGAACAGTGGCTGATTCCTTTGGCAGGGGAGAAGGAGGACTCTGGAGAAGCTGGAGTAGAGCTATATAGACAGAACAAGTGATTTAAAGAAAGAATGATAGAAGAAAGTGAGAAGGCATGGACAGCTTCCTGTGGTAGAGTGAACAAGTTACAAGACTGACTTTAAAGGACCTGGATTCAAATCTGCTAGTTTTTACTTTTACGACTTTGGGGCAAATTATTTCCCCTTTCTATGGGCCTCAGTTTCCTTGTTTGTAGAATGAGGGGGTTGGATTAAGATCTCTTAAGAATATCTTCCAGCATTGAATCCTATGATCATAGGGAAAATGACCTGTAGAATATTATAGGACATATTTTTTTGCTTTTCTTTTGGAAAGGGGAAGGTAGGGCAATTAGGGTTAAGTGACTTGCTCAAGGTCACACGGCTAGTAAGTGTTAAGTGTCTGAGGCTGGATTTGAACTCAGGTCCTCCGGATTCCAGGACTAGTGCTCTATTCACTGTGCCACCTAGCTATCCCTATAGGATATTTTTGATAGCACTGGTAGTATCAAAAGTTAGAGAGATAAAGAAAGGAATGCAGGATTTCTTATTACTATATTTAAACAGTACTTTACAATTTACAAAGTGTTTTTCTGTACATTATTTTATTTGACCCTCAGCACATGAGGACTCCGAGGATCAGAGTGGGGGAACTTAATACTCTCAACTGTGAAACCCCACTCTAGGGTCTTCAATGTCCACATTGGTAAGTATGTTACATTGCCCCTCAGATCTAGCCAGCCTCCGCTCAGCTTCACAATCAACCAAGACCAAATTACAGCAAGGTGCACATCATCTCTCTACGTTTTTCTGGCTACCATTCCCCTATGTATGAGGTTTCTCTCTATTACAATGTAAATTCCTTTAGGGCAAGGACTGCCTCACTTTTGTATTTGTGTACCCATATATACATAACTAGCTTTTAATAAATTTTCATTGATCCAGTTGTTCAGAGAGGTGGAGTGAAGTGCCTGGTCTAGGGGGTCACACAATTAATAATCAGAAAAACAGGACTCAAATTCAGGTCTTGGGACTCTAACATCCAGTGCTTTTTCCACCATTGCAGGCTATGAGAAGAGATGGAAGAAAGGTGGGGGAGAAAGGAAGGGAGGAAATCAGTTGAGATGATAGAAAGGGTAGCTAAACCTGGAACTGAAGGAGAGAAATAGGGTTGAGTAATCAAAAGAAACCCCAGGGAGTAAGGACCTAGAGAAAGGATCTGTGGACTCAACTTGGAAGTGATAAAAGAGAATCCTGAAGGGATGTTTTTAGTGCTTCAAAACTGTGCCAAGAGAAACGAGTAATGTGAAATTGCAACTGAGACACACCTCAGTCATTCGCAACTTGAACTCCAAAGTTCTCCCACATTAGAGTTTAGTTATTTACTTGAAGCCAAGGCATTTGAAAGGGAACTGACAGACAGCAAGAGGGTAGGAGGTGGAAGTGGGGAGGGAAGAAGTCAGGATACAGTCCAATTTTTGATTTTAAAAAAAAACAACGTTTTTTACTCTTGGGTAGTGGCAACAGAAAGCATATGAGAGAAGGAAATCAGTTTGGGTGTGGTGCTATACTGGGTTTCATGAAACAGTTCAAATGTGTAGGGTTTTATTGTATTTTTCCAAACTGAATCTACAGTTAAGAATAGGCAGAGCTCAGTTTTAACGTATTAAGTGTCCTCTATCTGTAATTTGTTGCAAACATTATTAGAAGAAGTGTGAGAATTCTAAAATAAGTAAAAAATTACAACTGGCGTATCATATAAAGTTTAAAACTCAAATCAAGAATAATAAATTGCTAAGCAAAAAAGAATAGCTTGCAAGGAGAGAAATGGAAACTAAAATCATAGTAAAGTGAGAAAGGAAATGAGAAAAAAACTAATAGGAAAATATTAGTGGGATAATATAAGTTGGCAATTCAATGAAACATTTTTCTCATTTTTATCTAATTATGAAAGAAATAATGCAGAACTTTTCTGCAGAAGTTAACAGACAATAACAAAGATTTTCTGAGCTCTGAGTAAGATTTGCTTAGTGTTCTCTATAAATAAAATACCTGTTTAGATTTTAAAATCATAAATCAATAAAAATATTATTTAAAAGATTGTTCCATTAAATGATAACCATATTTTGGTCAGCATGTATAACTGGATTTTATTTCTTGCTATGAAGAATACACTGTAATGCAATCCTGACGCTTCATTATTATATCGTATTATATTAAAACCAGCAGTAAAAGTTTCTAATTTATGGTTTAGGAATTAAATATTACTAGAAAGATGAAGGAACCATTACATTTTTTGTCTATTAAATGGTAGGTGCCATGAGAGGCAGGATGGCATAGTAGATAAGTGGTCCTGGAGTCAAGACTACCTGGATTCATTCCCTGCCTCTGCTATACACAAATTGTGTGACAATGTTTTGATGTCTCTGGCAACTGTCTAAAAATGTTAAGTTATACATGAGTTGCCTGTGAATTACCCTGGGTGGATAGAATTTCCACACTAGTGGTTCAACAATTGGTTGAAATCACCAATCCAGACCAAAAAAACAAGGGGTGGCTCAGCAGTGTGAATTAGCTAATGTGTTTTCTAGCATATCCAGAAAACAGAAGCCTGCTCATGTAACAGAAGTAAAAGGGGTAGACTAGGGAGTGATCAAATTGAAGAATTCCCCAACTGAACTGATGGGACACACGGAACTTCTGCCTTCTGCCAGACCCTTTTAATCTAAATAAAATAATTAGTAGGTATTCAGTTAAAACTGCACTGAATAGCTATAAAATAGTGTAACAAAATGTTAATTGTTTTTCCCCTAATAATTCTCCCAAACCTAATATTTTAAGTGCTATTTTATTATTAATCAACCAGACAACAAACATTTATGACTACTTATTTAAAATATACATGCTCAACACTGTGATTGATAGCCTCTTAACTTCAGGTAACTCCCTAGGCCCCACAACGCACATCTGGAAGTCTGGCATCATTCCCCAGTGTAGCAATGTCTCATAGTTCGGCTACATTTGCCACACTCCCTTCTGCTTTGCTGCTATCCTAGTAACAAAGCTATAAAAAAAAGCACTGGTTTCTCAGAATCCTTGAGATAGCCAATTTATTTCTAGCTATTAGTTTATACTTTGAGAATGTGGCATAAAAGTTATTAAATTTCAATACTGTTGCCACATTAGAATGATTACTATGTACAGATATTTGTAACACAAAATTTCATATGTAGTATATATAATTTACCTAAGTCCACTACACGAGATAGGTAATAGTGGTACTACAAATTCAAGTGTATGATTTAGAATCAACAGAAACAGATTTTCATGCAGAATAACAAATCACTGCAGAGTGACAAAGTATTCTGAAAATCTTAACATGCTCTATCAGTATTATTATCAACAATAATAATTAACCACAAAGATAAGAATCGGCTTAAGGAGCAGGGAGCAGGCATGGGAGTGGAATCTAAAGTTTGGTCGTCCTGTGCCCTAGCTGAGGAAGAATGGAGGTAGGTGAGGTCATGAGAGTTGGGCAGGATCCTTAGGCCAGATACCCTACTTCAGGGAAGGAAGTATCTCTTAATCAATTCATTTCCTTCAAGTTAGTTTTTCTTATTATATGAGAAGTAAATTATATGATTCTGTGACTTGGGATTAGTACTTGAGGTGGCAGAAGGGCAGGCCAGACTGCAAAATGCCTGAAAGAACCTCAGGCTGCCTGAAAGTTAGGTGTTTGAACAGGGGAGTAAGGCAAGAATGATTAGTTAAAGAACTGACATTCAAAGACTTGAATCAGAAACTGGAAGATAAATAGCTGTTGTTGTTTTTAGTGGGAAGGAAAAGACAAAGTATAATCACCTAAAAACTGGGGAGACAGCATGGTACTGACTTGGAAGTTGGAGGGCTTGAGATCAAATCCTCCTCCTGACACTTCCTAACTGTGTGATTTGGGGCAAATTCTTTAACTGCCCTGATCTGAGTTTACTCATTTGTAAAATGAGGTTGGACTATAAGGCTACTGAGGTCCTATCCCACTCTAGATACTCATATAAGCCTGTGAATGAGGGTATCTACCAGAGCAGAGATACAGCAGGTGAGTAATTATCATCAGAGAGATCAGACACAGTGAGAATGGGTTTCAGCCACAGGAAGTCCAGTGCCTAGGACAGTACCACATAGCGACTCAGTCAGGGGAGCAAATCAGGAATCCAACTGGTGAGGAGCTGATTTAACAACAAGACCACCAACAATACTGAGCTACTAACCTAGGGCTTTCATTCCTTTCCTTTTGGAAACAGGATTGGTCCTAGAGTCTAGGACAAGGTTGAACTTATATGCAGCAATTCTCTCTTGTCCCACCCAATTGCTAGGTAAAAACTACTTAGCAAAGGGAACTTAGAGAAGAAACTTCATGGGGGTACACACCAAAACACCCAGTGAATGTGAATAAGATGAGTTCACCCATAAAACAGATAGCAGAGAGCAGAATGAATTAGAAATTAGAATCCAACAATTTGTTGTTTACAAGAGACACACTTGAAAAAGAAAGACACACAGAGAGTAAAAAAAAAAGGGGGGCTGGAGTAGAATCTATTAAGCTTTAGGTATAATAAAAAAAGGCAGTGGTAGTAACCATGATGTCAGACAAAGCAAAAATAAAATTAGATCTAATTAAACGGATAATCAGGGAAATAATGTTTTGCTGAAAGGTACCAAAGACAACACAGAGGTATCAAAATTTTTTTACAGCAGTTTTCTCTGATAAAGGCTTCATTTCTCAAATATACACTGTGTATAGAATTGAGTCAAACTTACAAAAATAAAAGTCATTCCCCAATTGATAAGTCAAAAGATACAAACAGCCACTTTTTAGAAGAAGAAAGCAAAGCTGTTCATTCTCTAAATCACTTTTGTTTAGAGAAAGACTATTTAAAATAATTCCAAGGTACCACCTCATACCTATCAGAAACCACAAATGCTAGAGAAGATGAGGCAGAATAGGTAGACTAATGTACTTTTTGTGGAGTTGTGAACTGGTCCAATCATTCTGGAAAACAATCTGGAACTGTGCCCAAAGGGCTATAAAACTATGCATATCCTTTGACCCAGCAATGGCACTACCAGGCCTGCATCCCAAAGAGATCAAAGAAAAAGGGAAAAGATCTAAATGTACAAAAATATTTATAAGAGCTTTTTTTGTGGTGGCAAAGAATTGGAAACTGAGGGGATGTCCTTTAATTGGGGAATGGCTGAACAAGTAGTAGCATATGATTGTGATGGAATACTATTGTGCTATAAGAAATAACAAGGGGGAGGGTTTCAGAAAAACTTGGATGACATATAAATTGATGCAAAGTGAAGTGGGAAGAACCATGAGATCACTGTTCACAATAACAGCAATGCTGTAATGATGATCACTTGTGAAAGACTTTGCCACTGGGATAAACACAATGATCCAAGACAATTCTGAAGAGCTCAAGATGAAAAATGCTATTCATCTCCAAAGAGAGAACTGATGAACTGTGAGTACAAACTGAAGTTTAATTTTCTCATTTTATTTATCTTTCTTCCTTTTTTCTTTAAAATATATGGCTAATATGGAAATGTTTTGCATGACTTCGCATATATAAGTGATATAATATTGTTTGCTTTCTCAGCAACTGGGGGAGAGGTGGAAAAGAGGGAGGGAGATAATTTGGAATTCAAAATTTAAGAAAAAAAGAATGTTAAAAATAAATAATAAACTTAAATTAAAACACACACACACACACACACACACACATACACACACACATACATCATCAATGTTCCAAATTTTATCTGGAATCCTGGGATGGCTTATTATATTACAAACCTTCTATCAGAGAAGTCTACCACACAAACATACTTGCTATTGTACTGTTTCCCACAGCCTACTTATCTGGTTTCAATACCTTAGGTACAAGCAGCGTGGCCCATTCTCCAAATCTGCATTCTCCCTTATAATCTCTTCCACATTTTCTAAGTTGCTCTTCGACCTGGTTGACTCACTGTCTACACCATTCCACCATGTCTTCTGGAAGCCCTATTCTATTGTCAATAAATTCTCTTATTTCTTCAGATTTTTCAACCTTAATACCATTCACTTGGACTTTGGCAAGAGAACTTCTTACCTCCTCCAAATCACATTTTGAATTGCCACCAGAATAATTTTTCTTACACACAGCTCTGGTAAATACCTTTAAAAGCTCCCCAGGACCACCCAAGTTCAAGCTCTTCTGCAAAGTGAGTGTCTTCTTGTATGTCTCCAGATCTGGGAGTTTCTTATTTAACAGGATCTCTGACTCTAGCATCACTCTATTATTATAGACCTTTTCAGGGTCCTTACAAGGTTATAATCATTAAGGAATAACTCCAGCTCAATTAGCCTGAATCTGCCCAAGTTTAATCACACTGGATTGTGGTTTTTTTATACCAGCCATACTTTTTGACACCCGATCTCTTAGGAAGAATAGGTCTCATTAGATTTGTCTCCATGGGACCATGAAGGTTAACTGCACACACAGCAATCATGCTCAATATCTTAGGTAGGGAGGGATACTGATTTCTTGTAATCTCTACCTGCTACTAAATTGGTGTAATTTACCAACACCTCTCTATTTACCATGGGTAGAAAAGGCTTCTTAGCACCAGCCTCAACAACTAACCAAGTGGAAGATACTGCTCTTCAGTGGTTGAAGATGCTCTTGTAGAAGGCCTTTGTAGTTTGTGATCTACTAGGTACAGTTTACCTTTTATCAGCTACCAAGCTATATGAGTAAAGTTCAGGGGATTCAATATAGGTCAATTCGAACCTGGTTTTATTTAAGAATAGCAAAATGGCACCTAGGTTGGGTAATTTATTTCTCTTTATCCATTTCAGGATTATCTGAGTCCAAGGAGGTATTTATTAGATGCATGTTATCAAAAGTATTATAAATTTCTCTGGTTCTGTTTCTACTGCAAAAATCTTCAATAATTTCCTTTCAAAAATTATTATGATACTCTGAACAGGATGGTAGCATAAATTTCATTTAAAAAAAACTATGGCAGCCACAAGAACTCAAAAGAACTTTTAAGTAGTTGTAGCACTCAACAGATTCTTAATAGACAAGAGATTCTGAACAAACCAAGAACTAAAGACAAAGAATTCCTACAAAAAGGAATATTTTCAGGATGATCAAGTCACATCATATGCCTAGTTTAGTGGTTTTTAAAAACTAATGTTTCTTTTGCAAGAAAGAAAACAAAATTTAGCAAATGAACTTTGGATGGGAAAACTTTAAAATAGACTAGTTGTGATTTATTAAAAGAGTTAAAAAACAAGAGTAAAAGAGAAAAAAACATGTAAGTAAGTATGTATATATGTATAATGTTCTGGAAGATAAAATAAATTATGAAATACTGATGGTATGATGATTGAATTTTACTTTAAAGTTGTTCAATTTTCAGTATTTGATTTTATCACATCACGTCAACGAAAAGATTCCTAATACAGAAGATTACGCTAAAGAATGTTAAAATTCTGCATGTTGCTTTCATTCCTCTGGTCTCACTATATTTAATTTTTAGATTTTTGTCACATCTAAGAGGTTTCTTCAAATAACTACATAGGGATAATGGTCTTAGATGAAGGAGTAAACCTACCTGAGTAAGCTGGAGAAGATCAGAAATTTAGTGGTGACCTAAGCAGGTCTTGGCATTATGGAAAGGGTTCTAGTATCAATACAGTGGGCTCTGGGACCCACATCAAGCATTCGCTAAGCACACTTGAAAACACTGGCTCAGTCAAGTGTTTAGGAACTCTGGCCAAAGGTTCAGAGATTAATATGGGAAGTGGGGGTAGGGCTGTCCTTGGGCATCACCTCTAAAAATCTGAGAAATACTAGGAAAGGTCCCTAGGAACCTAAACTGAAAACAACAAGTGGCCAAGAGCCAAGGCTGGTCTTTCTAGGGGATCCTGGGTTCCTCAAAGCGCAATGGAGCTGGCCCAATTTTAATAAGCAGCTCTACCTCCTCCTGAGTTTTTGTATGGCAGTTAATGAGCTCTTCTTCCGCATGCTCAAAATTTCAGGGAACTTCTAGTTCTTTACCTCAAGGGAAATTACATCATCTATTCCTGATGTGCTGTTAAATGAGGGCAACATCCAGCTGTGCTTGGTGGTCCTCATCCAGCTTCTTTGAGATGAGACACAGTGTTTTGTTTGTTAGCTCCTTGGCTGTCAGAGATACTCCTAGTACTGATGGAAAGAAATCCCCTGGGACAAGTTTCAGAGTACACTTCTAAGTCTAATATTGAATGGCCAATGTACAAAAATGAACCTAGATCTGGGGATCTTTTAAGTGAGAAATTCCTGTGCCATAGAAGCTATGGCAATCAAGTTTTATAGTTCCAAAGAATAAGTTGTGCTCATTATGGAAGGTTTGGGAAAAACACATCTGCTATGTACTACAGTGAGTGATTGCATTTGAGGGAAGGGTTTCCAGTGTAGCTGGATGAATGCAAGTGATTGATGGTAGTAGACTCAAAGAGCTTTGGTGACTGAAGGGTATGAGAAGCAAATGGGAGGGAGGTCAAAGAGGAATGTGAGATTTTAAGCCTGAATAACTAATTGGAGGAATCATAGTACTGAGAACAGAAATAGGTTAGTCAGCAGGAAGTGAATTTTGAAAAGTTGCATTTTGGACATATTTAAGTTTAATGTATTGGCAAAAAATTCAAATGGAAATATTTCCTTTGGAATGTAAGCCCATTCTACTGTTTGATAATGGCTAGTGAAGAATCCTAGTCAGCTTCCAAGTTGTTTTGGTGCCCACCATGCTATCATAACCAGGATTCAGGGGGACAGGCTTAACCTGAGAAGACCAGAGTGTCATGACACATGAATTCAGACCTGAGAAGATCAAGATCTAATGACCCATGAAGACAGACCTTCAGGGTTGGATGAAGGTTAGCTGTCAGAAATTGGTAGGAAGGGAAAATATAGGTTCTTTGAGGGAAAGACACATGGGGGCATCATTACAAAGGTAGGTCTCAAACTCGAAGCTCAATTTGTCTAGAGGAAGACAGTATTGTTAGGGAAAGATCCAAAATGATTCAAAATCTAATCACCTATCCAAGCAAGAGTAGGGGAGGTAATAAAAGGAGGTCTAAGTCAGTTGGTCAGTCAGTCAACAGGTATTTATTAAATGCCTTTAATATGCCAGGAACTATACTAAGGTCTGGGAATAAAAAAAGAGGCAAAAGATAGCTCCTGCCCTCAAGGAGCTTATGATCTAATGAAGGAGACTACAAGAGAATCAGACAATAAGCAAACAAATAAGTACAAATAAACTATATATAGAATAATAGGAAATAAAGGAGGGAAGGCAGTAGAATTAAGATGGATTAGGAAAGGCTTCCTATAGAAGATGGGATTTTAGTTGGGATTTACTAGGAAAGGTGGCAGGTTTAGCAATAAAGATGATGTGTTCCATCCTAGACAAACTGAGTTTAAGATATCTGCTGGACTTCCAGTTGTCTGAAAAGCAACTGGAGATATGTGACTGAGTGTCAGCAGAGAGGTTAGGGCAGAACAGGTAGATTTGAATTATCAGCATAGTTATTAATTAATTTAATTAATTTAAATTAAATTAATTAAAGGTAATTAAGTTCATGGAAGTTGATAAGATTCCCCAAGTTAAGTAGTTTAGAGGGAGAAGAAAAGAGAGCCCAGGTCTCTAGGACACCTATGGCTAGAGGGTATGGTTTAAATTAGGATCCAGCAAACAAGAATGAGTAGTCTGACAGGAGGAGAACCAGGAGATAATGAGGCCCTGAAAACCTAAAGAGAACAGATTATCAAGGAAGAGATCAACTTATCAAAGGCTACAGAGAGGTTGAGGAGAAAAAGGATTAAGAAGAGGCCACTGAATTTGATCACTGGTAAATTTGGAGAGAACAGTTTTAGTGGAATGAAGGTCAGAAGCTAGATAGTAAGGGGTTAAGAAAAGAATGAGAGGAAAAAAAGTGGAGGCCCCTATTATAGATGGTCTCTTCAAGGAGGGTAGCTACAGAGGTCAAAAGGCATAAAGGACAATAGTTCTAGGGGATGGAAGATCAAGTGAAGGTTTTTTTGAGAATATGGAAGACATGGGTCTATTTGGAGGCAGCAGGGAAGGAGTCAAGAAACAGAGAGAGAAGGAAATTAAGTGATATAGTGGGGATGATATAGGGATCAATTTGCTAGAGTAGATGGGATGGCATGGGATCATTTAAACAGGGAGAAGGGTTAGCCATGGCAAGGAGTAAGGCTATCTCATCATGTGAGACAAGGGTGAAAGAGGAGATAGTGACAGGAAGCATCTGATTGATATGAATGAAGAAGAGGGGAGAAGAGGGAGTTCATGGTAAATGGCCTCAATTTAAAAAAATATATATGAGGCAAGGTTCTCAGCTGAAAGGGGGAGGGAGGGAGCCAAAGGAGATTTGAGGAGGGACAAAAAGGTTTAACAGAGCCTTTGTGGAGAGTTGGACAGTAAATTGATAAGGGAGGAATTACTATACCTAGCAGCAGTAAGGTCTAGTTTAAGTTGCAGATAAATCCGCAGTGGACACAAAAAAAAGAGTTGTGTGATTGTACCTTTGTTCAGCAGCAAGTGTGTAGCAGTCAACATGATAATTGTTGGGAGTGATCCAAGGCTAAGGCTTGCATGAAATCAGTGAAATGATAAGGGAGCAAGGGACTAGAGAGAAGGGACGGTTAGAGTTGAACTGGTTCACCAAAGGATAAAAGTGGGAATACAGAGGAGAGGGCCAGGGAGAGAAATGGAGGATCGAGGGACTGGACGTTATGGTATGGGCAAAAAGTAGGGTTTGGTAAGGGAAGGAAGAGGGAGAGATGGAAAGCCAATAAATTATGGTTGTATAAGGGGATTTGAGAATTCTTGAATATGGAAGTGGTATATTTGTGAGTGATGGCAAGATGACCATGGGTATGACTACCTTTGAGTGTGGCTAAGGTGGGATGGAAGAATGGATCCTGGAAAGTGAATAGGTTGAGGAAATGAGTAGTTAGGATGTTTGAGGAAAAGTCGACATACATACTGAAGTCTCCTGGTATGAGGATAGGAATGGGGGAGGAGAGAAAGAACTGTAAGTCATGTACTAAACTCATTCAGGAAGGAAGCGGAGTGACCTGAAGGTCTGTGGATAACAGCAATCAAGATTTTGATTGGGCAGTAGAGATGAATAGCATGAACCTCAAAGGTGGAGATGTTACTGAGTAATGGAGGTAGGGAGAGAACTTGGAAGTGACAATGGGGAGCGAGGTGTAGTCTAATTCCCTTGCCTTGACTAGTGAGCTGTGGTGGAATGTGTAAAGGTACAGCTGGTATTGGAAACAGTGGCCAGTGAGGCTGTGTCATCTCGGGGGGAGTCAAGTTTCAGTAACAGCTAGAAGATGAAAGGAGTGAGAGAGGAAAAGATTTATGATGAAGGTTAAGTTTGATGCCTATAGGCATTCTATAGAACAGTTATTTCAGAGGGCAAAGTGGAAGGGCTAGGTAGAGTTAGATGGAAACTCTGGGGGTATGAGGGTTGAGAGTGGTGGGCCATGGAGAATGGGGTTTGGATAATGACCTACAGGAATTCAGAATCACTGGGATGTTTAGGATATGATCAGAAGAAACCCAGCAGCAGGCTGACTACAGTAGTCCAAATGTAAGGTGGCCCTATCAGAAAAAGGGTTATATTCAAGATGTTGCAAAGTTGGAATTGACCCACCTTGGCAAAAGGCTAGGTATGGCAGGGTGAGAGACAGTGAGAAGCTGAAGCTGATGCCCAGACTGCAAGCCTGGGGAACTAGGAGGATGAGGGTGACTTTGACAGTCATAGAGAAGTATGGAATAGGGGGACGAGGTGGGGCAGCTTTAGGACAAAAGATAATGAGTTCCATCTTAGACATTCTAAGTTTGAGACGTCCACTGGATATCCAGTTTGAGAAGTCTGAAAGGTAGTTGGAGATGTGAGATTGGAGGTCAGGAGGGAGTTTAAGGCTGGATAGGCAGACAGGAGAATCCTCAGCACACAGGTGATAAATCCATGGGAACTAATGAGGTCAACAACTGAAATCCTCTAGGGGGAGAAGAGTCCAAGAAAGAGCCCAGTGAGTTATCTATGATTAGAGCAGCGGTTCTCAACCCTCCTAATGCCTTGACCTTTAATACTTGTACGTGGGCGTATCTGCATGTGGGCAGACCCACCTGGAGGTGGATGGAGGAGCCGTGTCTCCGTTCCTAAGACCATCAGAAATATGTGTTTTTCGATGGTCTTAGGTGACCCCCAAAGGGGTCGCGACCCACAGGTTGAGAACCACTGGATTAGAGGCTGTGATATGGGTGACGATTCAGCAAAGGAGACTAAGAAAGGGCTCTGAGACCAAAGGAGACTAAGAAAGTGTGATAGGTAAAAGGAGAACCAGGACATGCTGGTGTCCCAAACACCTAGAAAGAAGAGAGTATCAAGAAAAGGATGATCAACAGTGTCAAAGGCTGAAGAAAGTCAAGAAGAATGTGAGAGGTGGTCTGATAATGGTTCCACTTGATAGGTGAGTGGTGTCAGAGAGATACAGCACCAAGTAAAGGGACTGAACCATGGAAGACCAGGGTTCAGAGACAGGAAATCTGGTACCCAATGGCGTGTCAGAGACTTAAAACACAAGAGAACAATTCAGGAATACAGTTAGTTTGAATTTGGGTTACCAAGGTCAGGAAGCAAAGTTGCCTCAATGGTCCTTTGCTCAGAACCTTACAAAGGCTCCCTTGCTGCCAGAGTAAAATTCAAATGATTCTCTCCCTGGCATTTGGGACCACAAACTGATGCCTCCTCAATCTAGTCTTAACTTATATTACTCTTCCTTCACAGAGACTATCTTTTGGCTTACCTGGACTTTTCACGAACACCCATACATACTTAGAACTTTCACATTTAAGCTCTTGCTCACATTAGGCCTCCCCCCTCCAACTTGCTGTTGAGTTTTTACATATCCTTTAAAGCTCAAATCAAAAGCCCCATCCTTCATGAAGCCTTCCCTCATCCCACCAGTTAAGAGTGACTGATCTTTCCTCCATTGGATCTCACATGGTACTTGGCATTTTTCTAATGCATTTATCATATATTGTATACTATATGGTTCTATGTATGTGTCATAGACTCCTACTAGACTTTGAGCTCTGTTAGGGTAATAACCATGTCTTATCTGAACTTCCTAACTCCTCTAGTGCCTCGTACAGTGCTCTGAACAAAATAGTCACTCAATAAATGTTGGCTGGATTGACTAGAGTTCTTTTTCTCTACTTAGAAATGGTACTGGTCTCAGGGTCTTGGTGTGAGGATAAAGCTTTAGGTGAAAATTCACCAGTTGAGAAGGTAAAGGGGACATAGGAAAGGGAGTTAATCAGGTTGACTGCCTAAGCATCAACTTTTATTCTCCTTAATTTGACTGCCACATTATAAAATAAGTATCCAAGAATACAGTTAGTCTATGTACATAACTTGAGTCATATATATGCTATACAAACATGCACAGATAGAGATATATCTATATATCTCAGTATTTATATCTATATCTATCTATATATCAACTTAGCATTTATTTTCCAAATTAATTAATTAATTCAGCAGGACTATAACATTTTCAAAAACTCCAATGGCACAACATTCCTCTAAAGTAGGAAAAAAAAATCCTATATTGATAGGGAAATTGAAACACAAGAGAAGAAAAAAGATCTTGTGCAAGGCAAGTCATAGAGCCACAAACAGGAATGAAGAGTATACTACTACATTCCACTACTTCTCATGGTACTTTATTAAAAACCAGAATTGAAAACAAAAATATAGTTAAAACCTCATTTTGGTATCCATAATAATTCAACCTGAATTTTATTTGAAGCTTATCTT
>CM053582.1:201921299-201945776 GCA_028627135.1 Pseudochirops cupreus
AAAAAAAAAAAAAAAGAGAGAGATATCTTGGATTACTACTTCAATATATTATTTCTTCTAGAAACCCACATGCTAGAAATTTGACAATTCCACTGCCTTAGAAGAATTGAAAATACTTACCGCTGCCCGCACTTCCCTCTCTTTTGCTACGGGAACTGCCACTGCTGTCTCTGCCAGACTTTATGCGCTAGAGCAAGAAAAGGACAAGTTTAACACAACAAGTCCTAGGTACAGTATCGCAGTTACCCTGCAGATGATTCAAGGCTGAATATGGGCCAAAGGGCTGAATTTTTATCAACAGTGCTCTGTATACTATAAGACAGACTGTTTTTTATTACTCTTCTCCTAAAAGTTTAAATTCGAATCTACCATTACTTCAAGATTTATAAAGGCATGAAAGAGACTGAATCGAAACTTTATAACTGGTATTTTTAAAGACAAATGCAAAAACCTACAAAACTTTGGAAAGATATGAAAAAAAAGTTTTACTTTAAGTTCTGACAAATCTTTATCTAATAAAACTCACATCCAAATAAGAATTACTTATTATGAATGTTTATGGACGAAGTGTGCAGGGAGGAGATACAGGAGATACAGAGGAAAGGAAAAGTGACAAGGGAATATTGACTCTACCAGCCTTACATTCATTAATACCCAGCACAGCATTAGTCTTCTGGGGTGCGGGTGGTAGGAAGGTTAGTTTAGTTTGTTTTTTAAATCTGACTTCTAAAATAAGGGTACGCTTAAAAGTTTCTAAAACATCTGTCCATTAAAATGTCTACATTCTTGGAACTATCCCCCTCCTTTGCCTCACACTACTAAAACATTATAAACATCTTCCAGCTGTGTTGTTTTTAGGTTTATGTAAAAAATTTACTGTTATTTTGTGTTTTGCACAAGTCTTAGATTATGAGTATTAGCACTGGCTTTGCCTATAATTAAATATCTATATTTTCATGTATGTATGTTTTAATTACAAAACTATAGAGTAATTCAGTAAACATGTACTCATTTGCTACTTGTTTACCCTGAAAAATGAACCTGAAGCTTTACTATGTCAAAACATACTCTGGCTGAAACTACCTTTCATCAATTAATAAAATAAATATATAAAACAAAAAAAAATAGTTATTGCAAGAGACAAACTGGTTGTTCAAACAGGTTACATTCCTAAAAATTACAAAACACAATAATTTCAAAATCCTTCCCCTCTAAAATTATCTTTTAATTTTTCAAGACATGTCTATGTGATGAAGTAGTATGCAAGCCTCAGTACTTTTGTATGTAATAGGATGTAACAAAAACCTTTTCAAACAATAATGAAATACTATGATCTTGATTTTATTTTCGTTTTGAATTCTCAATACTGATTGGTAATGTCTGGCACTCATATTCTCTAGATTTATGTTCATAATGCACAAATGAATTATATATTAACTCAATAGATAATCTTAATGCTTACTTAACTTTAAAAATTTGCAATCTAATTTGAAGCCTTATGGAAAGAGTGTTTTGCACCATGTCCTAAGGATAACAAATCTGGAATCTGACAGAGAAAATAAATTCCAGGGTTCCAATATTTTCACTGACACTATGGCATAACCTTTTTTATCACTATTCTAACAGGTAAGTAATATGAAATATTTCATATACAATACTGTGTTATCTCTGTAATAATTTGTATAAAAGTTCTTCCTATTCAAAACCAAGAAAGGGGCAGTTTCAAAATTACAATCAAAACATTCTTCTAAAATCATTCAAATAAGGTTCTCAAGATAGAAATCATCACATATATATTATGTAGCATTTACAGTACATAAATTTCATCATTAGTCTACTCATTTCTATCCCAGAATACCAATTGTTTCCATCTTAGAGATAAGCTACCCAGGAACATCCTCAGCTGAAGAATATTAGCACTGCCTGGATAATGGATCTTATCTCCTGGCCCTTGAATGGTCTACAGAGTAGGGGTTCTTAACTAAGGCTCTGGAAACTTGTTTTTTTTAAGGTTGTTTTTTTTAAAAAATAATTGTATTTCAATATGGTTGGTTTCCTTTATAATCCTATGTATTTTATTTTATACATTACAAACATTCTTTTAAGAAGGGGTCCATAGTTTTACCAGAATGCAAAAAAAGTTCATGCTGCAAAAAAGTTAAGAGGACACCCCAACCCCACCCCTGGCACAATTCTGGAGCTGTAATCTTATCCTGCTCTTATGGACTTCTGAATGCACATAATGAATATAGCTGGGAATTCATTTTTACTTATTTAAAATAATTTTATTATTAGCTTGCTTAACTTTACATAAAATAACATCTACTGAAAATGATATTCAGTTACACATATATGATATTCAGTTATACACAAACATAAAAACAATGGTAATAAATTATCACATTAGAAATTTAAAAGAGATGATTATAAACTGAGAAATAAGAAAATATAAAGAGATACATTATCAGTGGGTCCAACTTATGAATGTACCAATTAAATGGACATATAAAGAACACCAGAAATTAAAAGCCTACAGGGAAATATCATGTCGGCAACCTTATTAATAATAATAGCCAACATTTACATAGTGTTTTAAAGGTTTACAAAATACTTTACATGCTTTACTTCATATACAATATTTTGCTCACATGTAATCAATACCAGTACCATGATTTTGTTAGCAGACAGGAAGTCAAGGATGTAGGATTTTAATGAATATTTCTGAAGTTTATGATGATGCATAAAATGTGAACAAATGACCTGCTGAGTCCCTGCTGCATTTGTTGCTTGCTGCAAACTTTTCTGTTCACTTAATTATTTTTCATTTTCTGTGTGTACCACATCTAAAGGATATGTTTTTGCTTGTTCCTAAAGTAGTGAATTCTTAACTGAAATCAGATCCTTTTTAACAAGGGCACATGCTTATTCTGCTATGTCACATGGCTTCCAGCCATGATTCTGGATCTGTGTGCATCACATTTTACAGTGATTTTTGAAAACCATATGACATTTCTAAAATCTAGCCAAAAGAATGTCTCTCTGGAATTTATATGCCACTTTATTTGAATGAAAATAATAGCAAATATTTGTACAACAATGCTTACAAATCTATTTTGAAACTTTAAAAATTCAATTTAGAAAATGGAACTTAAATGAGTTTGCAATATTCTCAAAATACTAAAAAAGGGGCCAAGTAAAAAGCATTTTGGAACATTACTTAAAACTTGTTTGTTCCTTATGAGAAATATCCGTATTGGTTTTATTTTGTCTCTTAATAGTTTCTTAATTCTTTGACCAATGTTATTTTCTTCCCTTCTCATATTAAGGACTTGATTTAAGCCTCACTTCCTGTCTTCTATTTTTCCATTCTGCTCTTTTCCAAACACAATGTTCAACTTGGACAAATCTTCATAGCCATATTTCATGTGTAATCATGTAGAAAAGTGAAACTAAATGAAATAATATAAAAATTCCCTTTGCCATTGGACTTTACACTAGTTTTTACATACGAGTTCACAATATATTTCATGTTGCCAGACTAAAGTCCTTTGTGTCTGGAGCTGTTGACTATTAAGGATGAATATTCCAGATTTTTTCATCACTAGAGAAGAACTCCTCCAAGCATAGGGAGGAGAAGCATCTCTTTGGCTCCATTCCCACATTCTCACTTGTAGCACTCTGTGACTGCTTCCCCTGAGGAGGCAGTCTGTCTTAAAGCAGGTATTTCAAAATATTCACTCAGTCTTGGAAAATACCTCAAGGGAGCAGGAAATAAGGAGAGAAATTCTTCTCTTCTCCCTACATAAGCCTAAAACAGCAGAGCTTCCCTTGATAGAACTATATAAATATAGTTTCTGAACCATATTTCACAGGTTCTGCTAGAATGTATATGATAAAGAAGGTTTAAATTGAATGGAAAAGAAAAACCCACCATAGGACAGTACTGGAAGAACATGGTAATGTTTTTGGGGAAAGGGTAAATGAAGTTGTTGTTTTTAAATCTACTAGCCCATAGGCTCCAAATTTTTGTCTGGCTGTGATATTTTTGTACTAATGATATATCTCAGATCGAGAAGTCTAAAAACCACTAACAAAGCTGCAGATAAACTGTTTTCTAACAATTTTTAAAAAATCTATGGCTTGATTTATTTCATTTTCTATTTTCTCTAGGAAAAAGGTGGTCCTAGAGGTAAGGAAGAGTCACAGGGAAGTGACAAGGCTGATTCGGGAGATAAAACCATGGATACCAAAATACTCTGATCATGGTGGGCTAGTATCAACTACGTAAATTTTAATTATTTTCACCAACTGGCAATAATATACAATATAACTTGTAATGTTAAAAGCATTTCTATTTTATTAGTTTACTAGTTAGTGTTTTTTACTAATAACCAGCATGAAGGGTGAAAATTCACTGGTCAAATGAATTACTGAATTTTGGGATATAATTGTAAATAAAATAAGGGCAAAAATACAATCTGGCTTCTTCCTCACTTTATTGCCCCTCCGGCTGTCATCCAGCAGTGCTAACCTACTCCGTTTCCCCCTCTGCGGTCTGTACTGGTCTGAGCCCCAGGAAAAGAACGGTCTTCTTCCTCTCCTAAACCTCTTGGTATCTCTGGTTTCCTCCAAGACTGCTTCTGCAGGAGACTTTCCCCTCAAAAGTTATTTTCCTGCTGCTCTTTACGTATCTACCTATTTATTTGCATGTTCTTTCCTTCATCAGAACACAGACCCCTGAAGGGGCAGGGGCTGTTTTTGCATCCTTTTTGCATCCCCAGCACTTAGCATAGTGTTTGACCTACAGTAAATGCTTCATCAATATTTACTGACTGATTTAATCATAAATTTTTTCCAAATTGAAATGACAACCAGTTTTCTACAGAACATTTACAAGTGACCTCTTGAGGGCTCAAGAACAGATGACTTAGGGGCCTTATTTCTTCTCTTGTTTCTCACTGCCACATCTTGGGCCTTTTTATTGTTCACTGTGTCATCTCCAAAAAGTGGGCTTGGGTAGTGGTGGGAGGTGAAGCAATTCAATCTCTTGCACAAATGGTCTATGACATACCTATTTCTTAATTAACAGCTAATCGAATAGTTGTCTATAATCCATAATGTAGACTATCTTTCCAATGAAATCACAAAAACCAGGAACTTTAGACAGAAATATCTGAAAATAGACTGTGTAATAACAATAACAATATGTATATATATATATATATGTGTGTGTGTGTGTATGTGTATATGAAGGTTTTATAAAAGGACAATTTTTCAGGTATGTCTTAAGTGACACTAGGGAAGGGTCACTGGGAATTTTGGATTTTTTTCTCATTTAGATCACTAAAGCTACAAAGTAGGAATAAACAGGAAAATAACAGGCTTTAAACTCACAACTTAGTAAGAGTTCATGCTTTACTTAGTTGTTTATTCATTATTTGTTATTATGTCACTACTAACATTATTTCATTAATTATATGGAGCAAAGGAAAGATTTCCCTGCCCAATGGGTTACAATCTGGGAAAGACAAACAAAGCAATTGGATCATATAATCACTAGGTGAGAAGTTAAGCCTGAAGTGTGAATTTTTTCTTTTCCTTCTATTTCTTCATTTTATTTTTTCCCTTCTCATTTACCTTTCCCTCTCTCCCTTAGGAGCTAACAGAAAAGCCTTTTTAAAAAGCTAAGAAAAGTTTTATAAGGTGCAGTTTTAAGAAAGATTTGAAAGAAAATTGTTTAAGAAGAGATAAAAGAAGAATCTCGTGCCAAGTGGCAATGTGACAGAAGCCCTGAAATGGTAGTAGGAGGAGAAAGTTACTGAAAGAAAAAAGATGAAAATCATTAAGGAATCAGTACAGGAAAAACAAAGGGTCTTCTGTGAAATTACAGGTTGAATGTTTCAGTTCCTTGTGAAAGAAGGTCATAATTTTGATTCTGAAGAGATGCTTGAAGTATTTCATGTTCATAGGGTAGAACATTACTGCTGGAAAAGCCCTTAGAAAAATTCTAATGCAACTCCTTAATTTTATTGATGAGGAAAGTGAGGCCCGGAAAAGTGTAGTGACCCACACAACACCCCCTGGGGAGTTAGCCCCAGGCTCAGGGCTATTCCTCCCCCCTGCCCCCAACTTGTGCAGGAGCTAGATGGTTTGAGTTGAGTGATAATTAAGGGGAAAAAAGTAACTTCTGCACAGTGCATTGTGGGAGTAGAAATAAAATCTCACTAATTTAGACTACTTAAGAGAAAGGATAGTTCAAATAAGTAAAATGTATGAACTTTAAAACAGAGATTCTTAACCCGGCACTTGTTTTTAGAAATATTTTAATAAAGATATTTCAATATAACTGGCATCTTTTGTAACCCACTGTATTTTATTTTATGCATTTAAAAACATTATTCTGAGAAACAACCCATAGGCTTCACTAGACTGCCAAAAACTTACATGACAAGGTTAAGATCCCATGTTTTAAAGGAAATGTACTTTGTTATTTACAAGCACACACAGTAAATCGAACTAGGTTAACAAAATGTAGCCTAGTAGTAATTTTTAGGAAATCTATTTTAATGAGCACCCAAGAATGATGTGTAATTATCATGTAAACTGTTTGCATGTAGTCAAACAATTCTGAAGTGACTGGAAAGTTTGCTTTCATAAGCATTTTCCTGTAGTCATATTCACAATTATCCATGTGTACAGAGTAGTATAATGGAAAGGTGGCTTAACTGGGAGTTTGAGGAAATGGTTCCCATCCTGGCTATACCACATATCAAAATGTGGGCAAGTCACTTAACTTTTCTAGGCCTTGGTTACCTCATTTGTAAAATAAAGGAGTTGGACTGGATGCTCCATAGCTCTAATTCTTTGAGCCCACGACCAAGTTTATTAAACAAAGGTCTAATTCCTGTCAATATATGCAGTAAATTGAGCTTTACCATGAAAGGAGTAGTTTGTTTTTTCTAGGTACAGGTGGATGGAATAGTAAAGCTAACAACCAAAATTTTGGAAAAAAGCAAAAGCAAGAATACTAACTGTGTATATAGCATATCTGAAGAGATTAGAGGAAAGGGAAACAGAAGAACTAGGTACTAAATGGTAAGGAAGGTAGTTTTAATTACATACCCTGTGTACATTTACAAGGCCACACTTGATTTGCCTATAGAAAAGAAGGAAACCAGATGAAAAAAAGTATTTGACAGAACAGAGGAAAAAAAATAGCATGAGGAAAAGAAGAAAAAGGGGAAGAAAGAAGCAGAGAAAAAGAAAACAAATGTAGGGATGAATCAAAGGTCAAAATCACAAATACAAAGGAAGAGAAGTGTGGTTAAGGTACAGGTCATTAAGGAAAGAAGCAGCAGGACAGGCAGTATGTCTGATGTTAACTATGGAGACATGAGCTTAGTACACGAGACAGAGAAAGTAACTAGCATGTCACAAGGAAAAAGAAGTAGAGAATTCAGGTTTCTGTGAATGTTAGAATTAGATCATGAAGACAGTCAGTTCATTAATACTGGAACAGTTTTTACGCATAGGAAAAGGGGTGAGTAGAGAATGGGCTGAATAGATTACATTAAAAAGTTCTCCCAATTCAATTCATCAGCTAAACAACTAACGAGACTGCCTTCCAGTGATTGGGATTAAGAAAACAAGTCTGACTAGCAAACTTCAGATTTCAATTTAACTAAAAAACTTCTTTTATCTTAATTAACATAGCTGATCTTAAATACAAATTCAGGTTTTAACCCTGGTAGTCATTAAAGTTATATCTTTAATGAAACTAACAATAAGAAATAATAAGTCTGATTAAAAGTCACATACCTAAAAGGCTGACAGGCAAAGAAAGTTGCAAAAGAAACTTCTTCAATAGCTCATTTATCTCTGAAAATATTTTAGTAGAAGGTTGTGGGTAGAACACCTAGCAAGATTTCTTAAGTTTCCTTACCAAGTGTGTGGCATAAAATCAAAAACATTCATCTAAGTCACATGATTTAGTCTAGTTTTGGGACCTCCGGGGAAGATTTCCTTATTATTGCACTGTTTAACAACTGTTAGGCCATGTCTACTCGTTGAATAAGACTAATTGACAATTACTTAATGTTATACTGTAAAGTTAGTGGGCATGTTTAGCCTGGAGAGAAGGGAGACTGAATCAATTCTGTATACTTCCAAAAAGTAGAAGTAAGCCCAAAAGGTGGAAGAAGTTAAAGGAGGCTCACTTGTTATAAGGAAGGGTTCTAAAGGCCTGGGAGGGGAGGAGAGTGAGATAGAGAGCTACTCGGAAGAGACAGTGATATAAAAAAGGGAAAAGAGCACCAATAAAACATTTAAAAAGAAAAAGTAAGTAGGAGGCAGACTTCAGTTCAGTTTGAGGAAGAGCTTTGAGAAAGAAGATTTGAGTTATCTGAAAATGAAGCGGGATGCTTTAACAGAATTTTGTATTCCTGACAGTAATACCGGGAGGTATGATGATTTCCTGCCAAGGACGTAGTGCAGGGAATTCATGCATTTAGGGGTTTACTAAACAAGGCCTTGGTAATTTCCACGGTTCTAGGACACCAACTGATGCAGGAAAGTTATTCAGTGGCTTGTGAAAAAAAACAACCGGTCTATGGCCTAGTCAAGTCATTCCTTTTGTATGGATCTGGCTTTGCCATCATGAATTCTTTCCTTTTTTTCTAACTTAAATTTCAGGGAAAGATGAGGTATTTCTGTAAGTCAGCATCCTGGGACAGACAGGCAGGGTGATTTGGTGGATAGGATGTTGGACTCGGAGTCAGGAAGGTGTGAGCTTAAATCCTTCCCCAGGTATTTAATAGCTGCATGCTCTGTGTTTCAGTTTCCTAATTTATACAACGAAGAGGTTGGGTTTGATGGGCTCTAAGGTCCCTTTCAGCTCTAAATCTCTGAACCTGGTATCCAACGAATGTGTCTGAATATTATCATACTCTTACCTAAAAAGCAAATTTGTCAATGGGAAAATGTACTGATATCACATTCTCATGCAGCTTGAACATGTATCAAAGGTGTCAAACTTCTGTTGTGTTCTTCTCAACAATTTCCTGCTGTTTTTTAAACCCAGTTCTTTTTATTTCGTCCTTAGTGGTGACAGATGACAATTATCCCATCCGCAGGTATTTATTAGGCACTTATTATATACCAGACACCGTGCTAAGTGCTAGAGATACAAATAAAGGCAAAAACAGTCCCTACCTTCAAGGAGTTTACATGCCAATGGGAGAGAAAGCATCCAAATATATAAAGACATATAAGATAAAGGCAGAGCAGGTATCTACATAAATAGCAATTGTTTTGCAGTACAATTAATTCTGCTCTCTAGTAGAGTCTGAGATACGAATGAGGTCTCCTGGCAAATAAAAATTCTCATTAACAAAATTAACATGTAATATAGTCTTAATGAACTAAAATGTTCAGAAAATAGTGTCTTTTGGTTAAGTGAATTTTTAGGGTAAACAAAGGACACCCAGACGACCTTATGATTCAGTCACTGTTGATAAAAATGTTTCTGAAATTGTAAAATGCTCACTCTCCTGCTTTAGTATATATAATACACTGAATATAACTGAATCTTTGATCATAGACTCAAAGGACTGGAGAGAGATCTCAGGAGATCATCTAGTCCATTCTATACTGGAACATAAATCCATGTGTCATTTACATATATAATTTTTTAATTCTGATTACTCTGATTTTATTTTTTTGCAGTTGTATAGAGCTTTAAAGTTTTCAAAGCACTTTGTATACATTACCTAATTTGATCCTCACAACCTCGAGAGGTGGCTGCTACAGGTATTGTTGTCCCCATTTCTGTTGTTGTTCAGTTGTGGTCCAGTCATGTCCTACTCTTCATGACCCCATTTAGGGTTTTCTTGGCAAAGATACTGGAGTGGTTTGCCAGGTGGGTGGCTGAGGCTGGATTTCAACTCGGGTCTTCCTGACTCTTAAGTCCCATACTTCATCCACTGAGCCACCTAAATTCTTGTTCCAGTTTGACAGATGAGGAAGCCTGAAAGGCTAACTGATTTATCCATGTTCATACAGCTAATAAGTGTCAGAGATGGGACTCAAACCCAGGTCTCCTCTGACTCTAAGTCCAGCACTCCTTCTATACCACATTGTGGTAATAAGTGATTGATTACCCAAGCTCTGCTAGAAAAAGCAGGATGACAGAGCGGGAAGAATGCTGGATTTGTTGGCAGAGGAGCTGGCTGTGAATCCTAGTTGTCATTTACCAGCCACACTTAACGGTGGGACCTTCACCGTGTACAGGCCTAAATTTTTCTCTCTGTAAAACGAAGGGGTTGGATTAGACAATCTCTGGGGTCCCTTCGAGCTCTAAATCTTTGTATGATCCTATAAAACTCCAGTGAGAGGAAACCCACTAGCTCCTCAGACAGTTCATTCCACTTCTAGGTGGCACCGTGATGAAGTTTTTCCTTTTCTTTAGCTGAAATGCGACTCTCTGTAACTTCTACCCCTTGTTCCTAATTCCCAGATGTGCTTCTGATTTTGTGGACTTGCTACCATGATCCAGCTGCCTTCTCACTCTGGAATATTCCTCTGCTATGCCAGCTGCCTTCTCCCATGGGTAAGTTCCTTCCAGAGGCTTCCACTTCAGACGCAGGCCCAGCTGGCTATGCTTCATTCCTTTCTGGGAAGTGTTTCTTGAGGGCAGGGACTGTTTTTTAGCTTCTGTTTGTACACATTCCCAGCACTCAGCACAATGCCTGGCACACAGGAAGCAATTAAGTTTTGTTGCCTTCATTTGCCTAATTCTTTCCTCTGGGACCAAACAAGTCTATTTCCTCTTCTGTACATGGCTCTTCATGTACTTGAAGATAGCTATGACATTCCTTTTCTTCTCCTCTGCAAGCCTGATGACAGAAGGTCTTGTAGTGTCTCAAGGCCATGATTAGAATTATCAGAGAGTACTGTACAAAACTGTAGATAAGGGCATAAGATTCACATTGCACATAATTGGTAAATTTTGGTTGCATTGCTTGTATTGGTTGCAATATTGGTTGGATGACAATATATTAAATCAGATCTGTCAGAAGGAGCTAAGAGCTATTGTTTTAAATTAAATCTTTTCTTGCTTTCATATTTTCCAATAAAAATGGAATATAGCAAAAAAAAATCCAGTTTACTGACCATTCCATTTAACAGAATTTGTGTAAATTAAGGACTTATGTATACCACAGTGTTTCAAATGACCTTTTTCATTAGTCAATTCTTTATTATGACTAATGGGACCCCTAATCACATTTCAAGGTACTACTGAAATATAAATTTCTATCCTGAGAAATGAGGCTAAGTAATAGACAAAAAACAAACAATTAAAAAAAAAAACCACTATGTATTTATTACTTATTGTATACTGAAACTGCAAGGTAGCCCTCATTTTAGGGGACAGCTTTCCTAAGTCGAAGAAACATTTGTATTAAGTACATATCAAGTTTGTGAAGGTCAAGTTAGCTGAAAGAACAGTCATGAATTCAGAAAGGACCATCCATGAGATCAACCATATATTTCCTGATCAATTAATGCTCCTAAATCGTCAAAGTTGAACAAAACATGAGACTACTGATAAAAAAAAATGGCATCACGATTATTGAATGGTGAATGTCTAAGTAAATTTTGGTACATGGATGTAAGGAAATATTACAGTGCTAAAGAAATGATGAATATAATGACTATAGAAAAGCATGGGAAGACTTAACAAAGAACTGATGCAGTGAAGTAGACAGAATGAGGAAAACAACATAAAGACTACTTTCTTATTCTTACCAGAGAATAGTGCCCTGCTGGCTGCCATTCCCTCTCAGATTACCTTTCATCTATTCTATATATGCCTTATTATGTGATTAGCTATTTGTAAGTTGTCTCCCCATCTGAGACACGGGCTGTTTTTTCTTTTTTTCTCTTTTTGCCTTTCTTCATATTCTTAAGCACTTAACACAATACTTGGCACATAGCAAATGATTAACAAATGCTTATTATCTGACTGGCTTACAGCAATGTGAATGCAAGTAACAGCAGCAAAAAAATAATTGAAATTGAATCTTGCAAAATTACAATGACCAAGTTTGGTCCCAAAGAAGAAACGTGAGTAATCACCTCTCCCCTAGCTTCTTTACATAAGTTTGGGAGGTGGGGGTTGGTAACTGGGTGTGCAGCACTGAATATAACCTCAAACTTGTTGATATGCTAGTTTTACTGAATTCTTTCCTCCTTTTTTACTCTTTTTTCATAAGGGATGATTCTCTGGGAGAGGGCAGGGGTGAAAGATGAGGAATAATTGGGAAATATAAGTGATATAAAACAAAGACCTCAAAAATACATTTTAAAAAGAAAGTGATATCAGAAGTGGGTTTTTAAAATATAGCTATACACACGGGCAATTCAGTCTCAAATTGTAGAATTGCCAAAGATACAGCCTTACGTGGACGATAAGGATTTTACTGGCATGTTGATGGCTAAAGAAGGGCTAAAAATTCTACAGGCCCAAAGGAAAGTGACCTTTATTTGGAAACAAATAAGAGGGCACTGGCAGCATTCATATCCCCCATACTAGTTATCCATAGGAGATCTAGCTGGTTCTAACATAACCTTAAACAAACCCCACTGGAATATACCTGAGTTGTGCATCTAGTTTTGCTTCTCCTTTCAGTGATAGAGTGGTAACATTCACCAGATAGCTACCAATTTACAGAGCTCTTGCTAAATGTGGGGGAATGAGTGAGAGAGAAGTGAACACCTTTCCAACCTTTGGATAGCGATGTAACCTAAAATTTAGGACACATACAAGAATCATCAGTTTTAGAATATGATGGCCATGTGGCTATGGGAAAGTCACTTGAAGCTCTTGGTGCTCCAGGCAACTCTCTAAAACTGTCACTTAAAAAAAAGCGTCCAATCTTCACTGGTGAAGGGAGTTGCCATACCTTAAGTTCCCCTGACCTATGAAATCACAACTCCAAATTGAAAAAGGGTACTAAAACACATGTAACACTATAAACTTCCTGAGCACAATATAATCTTTTTTTGAGGATGAGAAATGTATACTACAAGAATGCAAATTTCACAGGTGGCATTTAATAAATTTCTGACTAAAAATGATGACATAAAAACCAACTTTTAATTTGTTTTTCATAGTGAATCTAAAGAATGGTTTATAGATTTTTTTCAGGTTTTATTCACAAAGAAGGCCTTTAATAAGAATATGAGAAGAGATATGGAGAACCTAATTTAATCTAGTTTTTTACCTCAAGACCATGCCTTTCCTGCTGTCTCTTCTTGGAACTTTTTTCAGTGCCTGGGGCCTCCTTCTTCTAGAATATTCAACCACCTCAGAGGCTTTCTTAATTGGAGCTTCAGTCTTCAAGACCCATTGTCTTCTCCCATTAGTAAGTACCCACTAGGACCTCCATTTTGTAGAGGGGGCCAAGGCAGCCTTTATTCTTCTCCTGGCCCTCCTTCTGACTTCTCAGCTTCCAAACCATGCCCCCACATTGGGGACCTTCATTCCTCTACCTGCTTTTGTGTAGTGTCTTCCCCTATTAGAACATAAGCACCTTGAGAGCTTCTTTTTGCTTGTATTTGTATCCCCAGAACTTAACACAGTACCTAGCATATAGTGAACACTTAATAAATGTTTGTTTTCCTCCTCTCCTTTGTTCAACCTAGCTAGATTATATTAAGATAATGCTTAATATCTGGATCAGATTAGGAATCATGTAGGTTCTGCATTTTCAGTTCCAAGAGAATAATGGAATATATAAGTTTCATATTCCAAAATAAGACTATACCTCAGGTTGTAAGGAGAAGAGCAAATACATAATTTATCGGTGTATCTGAGGATACAAACTAAAAGAAATATACATGCTAGATGAGGAACAGATCGTATGTGTTCTAATATTTCTACTGGATTTTGCACTTAGGACTCTGGCTCACAAAGTGTTATGCATTTGAGCCTCTTCTTATCCATAGCAATGGAGCAGCTAGGAAACATAACAGTAACCAGATAAAAATGCTCAAGAACTTCCTTGGAGTTTTCAAGTTTGGAATTCACATCTCTTCTTGACAAATTCAGAATGACAGCTTTTAGTACATGGTGCTTGGTTAGTCTTTTCTAGCAGCTACCTATGATCTCATTTGATATTTGATATTTATAGGATTTGGGTAAAGTACTCACAATCTTTTGGAAATTAGTGTACTTAAAAAGAAAAGAATAATCATGCATATTTAAAAATAAGACAATATAAACAAACAACCTTAAATAAATATATAATTTAGAGTACTTCCTCCTCTCCAACTAAAAATAATAAATCTTGCAATTCCACGTTATTAAAATTAATCTCCAAGACTACTTATTATAATTATCTAATCCCTAAAAATACAGAATGACACAATATTCAATAAATTATATGAAAAATTAACTATCATATAAAATCACATTTTCACTTCATCTATAAATATACATGCATTAAGCATTTTCATTCTTTTCACAAAAGATCTACACAACAACACATAAAATAACTTATAAGAATGCTCAGCTCTCTAGGCTTGTTGACCTTAAGAGAGCCTGGTAATATTTAGATGAAGTCAAAATTACGAACTTTAAGTTTATATATCTATATATATGTATATACATTATATATACATGTACACACATTCTTTTATACATACATATCTGTGTGTATCTTTAAAAGTGCTTTCATGCATATTAATAACATTTACAGATCTATGCTATGTTATATAGTAGTTTAGAGGGGAAAAATTATTAGTAACACACACACATACATCAGTAATTGTCTCCTACTCCCCATGGGCTATAAGTCTGTCCAATTATGATTTTACTTTCTATATAGGTTCAATATCTAATTTTTTTAGTAGAGTCTGCAAGTTATTTCATGAGGAAAATTATTTCTTTGTTTAAAACATAAGCTACCCATTCGAGGGCGCACTCACTCATTTAACTTACTCTTGAAGGAATCACATTTATGTCATAATTTTTGGTTACTCTTGCCTATTTTACCAAAGCAGAAAAAGTATTTTAGCTTTGTTTTTTGGCATGCATCTATCTAGATGCTTCCAAAATTCCCTCACCAAAGCTATAAGAGACTGACATTCTGAAAGTTAATATACATCAGTTTTTGTCCCACTTGAGATACCTGTTCCCTTATTTCCTTCATTTTTTCCAGTCTCTTGAGTTTTGTTGCATATTCTTGAACTTCTTTTAGTCCAATATCTGTGCAGAGGCGAACTAAGAAGCGTAGACCTAAATTGTATTAAAAATATGTTGAGTAAAGCACTTTAGAACATTTGGAAATATAAAGTTCTTAATCAGTAACATTTCTAATAAATAGTACTTTTTCCCTTTACAATGTAATTGCAATACAGAAAGAGATATGTAAGCCATTCTAAGGAATACCAAGAAAGAGAATATGTCTAGGTCAGTGCAATCCATCATTACTACTAGAAAAAAATGGCAAAAATATATGTCCAGGACTAGAAATCATTGCCTATTGTGGATAGCATATTTCAAACAGCTTTTCTAATCATCCAAAGCAATAAAGAAAATGATAAATTTTGATTATTCCACTTTTGAAATTGCAAAAAATATCATTCCTATGCCTATAAGATTTCAGCATACTATAAAATTCTTAGTACCAAAAACAACTTTGCTATTGTATTTTCCAAAATTTCCTAATTATATGATTATTAAAGAATCAAGAAAATTCTAAACCTGAAAAAAAGACTCAATTTTGTAAGAACTACATCAAAAAACTATCATAATTTTCTAGTTATACCTCTTGTAGCATTACATTTGTGAAGATTCAGTGGATACTAACATTTTAATTATGGCATTATGTTAGATTAGAAGCAATATAAAACATCACACAATCCTCAGATAATGATATAGAATTATGATTCAAATGTATATTTTCATCAGATTTAAATAGGTTATTTTCATCTTCTAGGTCAATACATCTCAATGCTACTTTTCAAAAGCAATAAAAATTTTTAAATCTCTACAAATATACACAGTTCAAATATTATTTTAATTAAAAGTAATTATCAAAATCTCATTTGACCAGGGCGGCCAGGTGATGCAGTGAATAGAGCACCGGCCCTGGAGTCAGGAGGACCTGAGTTCAAATCCGGCTTCAGGCATTTAACACTTACTAACCGTGTGACCTTGGGCAAGTCACCTAACTCCAATTGCCCTGCCTTCCCCCCTTCAAAAAAAAAAATCTCATTTGATGTGAATACCAACATTCTAAATATAAATGATTTTCAAAACTTTTAAAGGTTTCATTGTAAAGATATGTAGTAGATGTAGTAATATGTTTTTTTAAAAAACAAATAAAAATATGTTGTTTTAGTAATTAATAATGCATTCAATTTCAACAATCACTATCAAACCTCCAGAAAAACTCTGAACAATGTTATATTTCTTATAAATTAAGTTGAGCAAAAACAAAACAAAGGTGGTACTTAGGATTGGAGATTTAGACAACACCTTGAAATTAATTCAATATGCCATAAAACAAATCATATTTGTTTATTGTATATGAAAATTAAGTAGTCAATTTTAATCTGCATGTTATTTAGTTATACAGTAATGTAAATCTGTGTAGCCAATTTTTCTCAGTCCTATAAGCTCCCATAAAATATATGTCTACTCCAAATTAAAGTCTGGGTATATGCCAAATGGTATTCACACATGTAATCGCTATGCTTGATTTGTAAACATATAATTTAGGGCATATTTTAGCAAATGCAGTGTATGTAATAGAAATGAAAATATGGAAGCCTACAAATATATAGTATCACTTACATTCGACATTTTCAGGAAATTTTCTATGAATCTCCTTATAAGTATCTAAAGCTTTCTGGTAGTTTCCTGTAAATAAACAAAGAAGTTTCAGAAATGAGCCAGTCTTGTATGATCTTAATTCCAATGCAAGATATTGTAACTTCTAACAGTCCGATATGAAAGTTTCATATTTATCACAAGCAAAATGCTAATTTTAAGTAAAAATATTGGGACAAGCAAATTTTGAAAAAAAATTAAACTATAGTAAGACTTTAATATTTCAGTGGCTCTGTACCCTCATGAATGTGAGGATTCCTTTTGCACTACTGAACTTCGAGATCCACCCATGCCTTCTCATTCTAGAAGATCCTTCTCCATGATCTTCTATAAGTCTTCCACAAAGGATCCATTAAGGATGTCGAAGGTCTTCCTCTATATGTCTTTTTTTATATTTGGAGATACCAGTACAGAGCTTGGGATGTTCATCTATTACCCCATGTAACTGGATCACCTGCTTTTCAAAGCATACATTTCCTGGAGGACCTATCTTACACTACTTCTTGAGAACACATTGTCTTTGTAAACATGCTATGACTTACTTAAAAAAAAATTTATTAAGTTCATGTTGTGTGCTAAGTACTGTGTTAGGTACTGGTGATACAAAGACAAAAATTAAATTATTTCTTGCTTACATTCTATAGGAGGAAACAAGTGCATATATGAGTATATATAAATAAGTCCAGAGTAATTTAAAAAGCTTCTTCATTGTGCTTCTCTGCACATTTAATTCCTCAGGGACTGTGATGTTCTCAGCTGTGCAGCCATACAGCAGCACTGGGAATATATCTACTTCTGGGCTAGGAAGTAGCCTGAAGCGCTCTAAACACTCGGCAACTGCAGTATCCCAAGCACAACAGAGCCTGTTCTGTTCCTCCCAGGCACAGGATTCTCCTCCATGGTAGCTGACATTTAAAATAGAAAGGGATCTTGGAGGCCTTCTAGTCTAATCTGTTCCTTTTATCAATAAGGAAACCAAGGCCAAGGGGGGTTAAATGTCCAAGGTTATTAAGGTAGGAAGCATCAGAGTCTGTTTGAGACCTTGTCCTTTTACTCTACATCAGTGGTGCCAAATTCAAATAGAAACGGATTCCTGCGGATGTATATTGACTCAGAAAGCCACAAATTAACACCATCTATGTTGAACTGTATTTGTGAAACATTTTTCCAATTACATTTTAATCTGGTTCAGGCAAATCTGAGGAATGAGTGTGATATTCTGATGTAGAGCCTTCCCATGCTGTTCTTCTGGGTCCTGCTCCCTATCCATCTTCAGAGACTGTTCCAACTGTGATAATGTACTAACTGATATTTCAACTGCAAGACAGTGTGGACAAAAATAAGTTTTTATCCATTTTCTTCTTCCTTGAGGGACTGTTAGGCCAATCATCAATCTGAGTAAGCAGCTTCTATCACATTCTGGGGCTTGAAGAAATTAGCACATTCTTCTAGCTTTAACTCTTATTGGTCTGCTGGAACCCAGGCTGGATTTTTAAGGATCCAGTGCATTTTCTACTCCACCAAGTTGATTATGTGAAGAATTGCTGACCATGAAAAACTTTCATAGCAACAGGTTTTTAGTGTTTTCATAGCTTTTTTTTTTTTGGAGGGCAATTGGGGTTAAGTGACCTGCCCAAAGTCACACGGCTAGTAAGGGTGTCAAGTATCTGCGGCAGAATCTGAACTCAGGTCCTACTGACTCCGGGCCAGTGCTCTATTCACTGCGCCACCTAGCAGCCCCTATTTTCATAGTTTTTGATTCCTAAAAGTTCTCTCTCTCTCTCTCTCTCTCTCTCTCTCTCTCTCGTTCTCTCTCATCTTTTTCTTTTTTTTGGCTAAGTCAGTTTTGTAAGGAATCTGCAACTTGAAACCACAGAGCAAATGTCCAACACTATCAAAAAGTAACAAAAAGTAACTGTGAACTCATATATATATTTCCAGCTTTTCTCAGATACTTTAACTGACAAAATTTTTCTCCACAGATTCAGTTTTTCCCACATAGTTTCCATACCTGGAATTCTCTTCCTCCTCATCTTCACCTCCTGACTTCACTAGCTGTCTTTCAAGATTCAGCTAAAATCCTATATTCCACAAGAAGCTTTCCCCCTAACCTTTCCTCTGTTGATTAGCTCCATTGTATCCCATATGTGACTTGTCTGTACACAGCTCTCTGTGCACTCTCTCCCATTAGACTGCAAGCTTCTTGAGAGCAGGAACTGGCTTTGTCTCCTTTCTTTGTATCTCCAGCATGTAACACAGTGCCTGGCACATAATAGGTGCTTAATAGGCACTTGTTGGATAACTACACATGCACATCATTCCATCTCTCATGGCTATGCACTTGTCAGTTAATTAGTATTTATCAAAATATATTTGCACAGACCATTATTGAAGAAAAAATTGAGTGCTCTATTGTCCTGTAGACATAAGAGTACCAGACAATTCTACCTCAATTAATTTACTTATTCAGTGCCATACTAATCAAACTACCAAAAAATTATTTTTTAGAGCTAGAAAAAAATAATAACAAAATTCATCTGGAAAAGGATGGAAAGGTCCAGAATATCAAGGGAATTAATGAAAAGAAATGCAAGGGAGGTGGCCTAGTCATACCAGATTTTTAAAAACTGTAACCAGTTCCTATTATAAAGCAGTAATTATCAAAAGCCACTTGGTACTGGCTAAGAAATAGAGTGGTGGATCAGTGAAACAGGTTAGGTACACAAGACATGGTAGTCAATGATTATAGCTATCTACTGTTTGATAAATCCAAAGATTCCAGCTTCTGGGGTAAGAACTCACTATTTAACAAAATCTGCTGGGTTTTAACAAAATCTGCTTGGGTATACCAAGATAAAGTCAAAACAGACACACAATTTAGATATAAAGGCTGAAACTATAAACAAACTAGGAGAGCAAGGAATAGTTTACCCGTCAGATTTATGGAGAAGGGAAGCATTTATAACCAAACAAGAGATAGAGAACATTATGAAATGCAAAGTGGATGATTTCAATTACATTAAATTAAAAAGGTTTTGGACAAACAAAGCCAATGCAACCAAGATTAGAAGGGAAGCAGAAAGCTGGAAAACATTTTTTTACAAACAATACCTGTGTTAAAGGCCTCATTTCAAAAATATATAGAGAACAGAGTCAAATTTATAAGAATACAAGTCATTCCACAATTGATAAATGGTCAAAGGATATGAATAGGCAGTTTTCAGAGGAAGAAATCAAAGTTATCTATAGTCATATGAGAAAATTATAGTCATAATCACTATTGATCAGAGAAATGCAAATCAAAACAGCTCTGAGGTACCATATCTGATAGGTATCAGAATTGCTAATATGACAAAACAAGAAAATGATAAATGTTGGAGATGTGGGAAAACTGGAAGACTAATACATTGTTGGTGGAGTTGTGAACTGATCCAACCATTCTGGAGAGCAATTTGAAACTATGTCCAAAGGGCTATAAAACTGCATATCCTTTGACCCAGCAATATCACTTCTATGTCTGTATCCCAAAGAAATCATAAAAAAGGGCCAACGACCCACATGTACAAAAATATTTATGGCAGCTCTTTTTGTGGTGGCAAAGAATTGGAAACTGAGGGGATGCCCACCAAACTGGGAATGGTTGAACAAGTTATGGCATATGAATATAATGGGATAGTATTATGCTAGAAGAAATGATGAGCAGGCAGACTTCAGAAAAACGTGGAAAGACTTATATGAATTGATGCTGAGTGAAGTGAGCAGAACCAGGAAGACATTGTATACAGTAACAGCAACACTATGCGATGACTAACTTTGGTAGACTTAGCACTTATCAACAATGCAAAGATCTAAGACAACTCCAAAAGTCTTGTGATGGAAAATGCTATCCACACCCAGAGAAAGAACTATGGAATATGAATGCAGACCAAAGCAGACTATTTTCTTTTTTTGTTTTGTTTCTTCTTTCTCATGGTTCCTTTCATTGGTTCTGATTATTCTTTACAACATGATTAATGTGAAAATATGTTTAATATGAATGTATATGTAAAGTTTATATCAGATTGCATGCCATCTTGGGGAGAAGGGGGAGGAGGAGAAAATTTAAAACTCAAAATCTTATGGAAGTGAATGATAAAAACTAAAAATAAATAAATAAATTTAAAAATATGAAAAAATGAATACCAGAACCAATTTTTATTAATTAATGATTATTCTGATCTAAGCATTTTTCAACTTAGTAATGTCTCTTTGTGCTGTCAGACATCTCTGCAACACAAGCGATTTTGAATTTCTAGTTTACAGATTCTTGAACAAGGAATATTTCACTGTTAAAACTAACCAAGAGTTCAAAGTTTCATTAAAAGTTAAGAGTTCAGGTACCAATCTGCTTTATTAAACTGAACAACAGTCACTTAACTCTTACACCTCTGGAGAATCATTTTCTTAAAATCTATTCAATCCCTCTTTGGTCCCTTTTTAGGAGGTCCCTTTTCAATCAATCAATCAATCAACACTTGTTAAGTGTCTACTATGTGCTAGGCACTGTGCTAAGCTTTCCAGATGGTAGGGATCTCTTAGCGTGACCATTACTCTAACTGGTCAAGGTAGATCAATCAAGGGCCCTAACTCTAGTCAGGTCACCACTCTAATTACTGTACTTCAAAAGTGAAGATTACTTCCTTTTTGGCATCTTTTTCAAGAGGTGATCGATGAATTCTTTCAAGTTCCATTTTGCCCTCTGGTTCTAAAATATCAGGGCAATTTTCCTTGAGAATTTCTTGAAGGATGCTTTCAAGGTTCTTTTTTTGATCATGGCTTTCAGGTAGTCCAATAATTTTTAAATTGCCTCTCCTGGAACTATTTTTCAGGTCAGTGGTTTTTTTAAGGAGATTTTTTTCATTTGTTTGTATCTGTTTAATAGTATCTTGATTTCTCATAAAGTCATTCATTTCTATTTGCTCCGATCTAATTCTGAAGGAATCATTCTCTTCAGTGAGCTTTTGAGATTCTTTTTCCATCTGGCCAATTCAACTTTTTAAGGCATTCTTCTCCTCATTGGCTTTTTGGGCCTCTTTTGCCATTTGAGTTAATCTATTTTTTAAGGTGTTATTTTCTTTGGTCAGGTTGTTGACTCTCTTTTCATGATTTTCTTGCATCATTCTCATTTCTCTTCCCAATTTTTCCTCCACTTCTCTTATTTGGTTTTCAAAATCCTTCTTAAGCTCCTCTATGGCCTGTAACCAGTTCGTATTTTTCTTGGAAGTTTTTAGTGCAGCAGTTCTTACTGTGTTGTCTTCTTCCTGTTCCATGCTTTGATCCATTTTGTCCCCAGAAAAGGAATCTAAAGTTGGATGGCTGTGCTTGCTTTGCTTCCTTTGCTTGCTCATGTTGCCAGTCAATTACTTGATTTTTGAGCTCTTTGCCATAGTAGGACTCTGCTTCCAGAGGGGAGAGTTTTGTCCCAAATCGGTAGGGTTTTCACAGCTGCTGGAGCTATTAGGAGGCCGCTGTCTTACAGCCCCCACCAGCTTTGGCTCATTGGTCACACCTCAGGACCACCACCCAAGACTGCGATCCTGATTCAGGCAGGTTAAGGCAAGAGCACTTAGCCTCTGAATGGTCGCTTGGCCCCCCTGCAATCTGTCTTACGTCTAACTTATGTCTAACTTACACAAACAAGTATAAATTAGATTAAATACATTTTTAAAAATGTATCCTGGTTTTTAAAATGAGCAAAGATGGTTTTTTAAAACTACTTACCACTTCTTCTATAGCAGCTAGCTACCATTAGCTGCCATTTCACTTGGGTAGGCCTGTAAGAGAATAAAACATGATTTGACTGGCATTAAAATAAATTAAAAATAATACATGAAATCTATGGATAAGTCTATTCATGAACCATTTATTGTATGGCATTTTCCAAAGCTCCAGATTGTCTCTAGTATAAAACAGAAAATCTTCAGACTAGCATTTAAAGTTAATCCTTCAACTAAGAAGCATTTATTAAGTGCTTGCTATGTGCTGGGAACTGTACTAAATGCTAGAGATTCAAAAAACAGTCCCTGGAAGGAAGTGAGGGGCAAGAGAAAAGGAACAACCAAATTTTCTAATAATTTTGGCTGAGAAAGGGAGAAGAAATAAAGGGCAATAACTTGAGATATTGTTTAAGTGAAGCAAGGTTTTTTTTTAAAGGATACAGGAAAACAAAGCCTATTTGTAGCAGCTGGCAAGTAACTCGTGATGGGGATATTGAAGATTAAAGAAAGAGAAGAGATGATTGTGAGGGCAACCCACTGGATGAGACAGGATGGGATGGGATCAAGAATACAACTAGAGGGTTTTTCCTGGTTGAGGAGAGGGGCCATATCTTCATCAGAGAATTAGGTAAAATAAGAATGGGAGATCATGTCAAGGGACTAGGCAGCTCATGGCTATTGGCCTGCATGTTCTCAGTAAATGATGAAGAAAGATTAGGGTAGGGGTGGTATGGAAGGTTTAAAGGTTTAAAAGACATCCTACAATTGCCAATATGGGGAATGTAAGAGAGAATTAATTATAGTAAAAGGATTGCTTTCCTTGCAGTGAGGACTCAGTTGAAATTAGATATAAAAATGTGAAGTGCTCCCAGTCAGCATGGTCATAAGACTTCTCTCAAAACAGCTGAGCAGCATGAGTGTATTCATGGAGTAAGCAGGTGTTGGGTGTGATCCAGTTATATGGACTGGTTAAGGCATTAGTGGTGAGAGGAAAAAAGAGCAAGACATTTAAGAATAGAGGACAGAGTGTTGCTGAATTGCTTAACAACTAGGTGAGTATTGGGCAGGTAGGAAAGTGAAGCTAGGGTAGGGGTGATGGCCTAAGAGACAACTGAAGGGCAAAGGGATGAAAAAGAAATTTAGTTTGAGGCATAGGAAGATACAGAATGACAGGAGATTATGGTTGGATAGAGGAATTTCAGAATTCTTGATCATGTGGGACACTTGAGAGTGATAATGAGAACAAGAGTGTGATAGCCCAGGTGGGGTGAAGGAATAGGTCATGGGAGGTAAAGAAAGTGAACAACAAATAGCTTGGGTGGTACAGTGTATAGAGTGCTGCGCAACCCTAGGCAAGCTACTTAACCTGCAAAAAAACAGACATCAGGGCAGTTTTAAGTTTGGGTGTGGTTTTGTATCTACAAGATTAAAAACATTAATTCCCTAGAGTTAATAAAGTAGCCTAGTGAGAATATAACAAACATTTATGACCTAATGAGATCCAAGAAGTCAGGCAGATATATAGAGGTCAGCAATCAGGAGGTACAAGATAGGCAGATCTATTTACATAAACATAATTTCTGCTTTTTGATTGATTTATGTTTCCTTATATCTGTATGAGGACAGGACAAGAATATGCTGTTAATTAAAGGCAACTGAGCTGATGGTTTTATCTTGTCTTTTTTTTTTTATTAAATTCTTTATTAAATTTTTTTGAGTTACATCTTTTCTCCCCGTCTTTCCCCCGCCCACCACCCCAAAGCAGCCATCCCAGTATTTCTCCCCTCCCCCAGTCTATTCTCTCCTATGTCACTTTTTGGTAGG
>CM053582.1:201946276-201966468 GCA_028627135.1 Pseudochirops cupreus
TGCTTATTCTTACTCATGGTTGTTCAGACCGTGATTTTTTTTTTTAATCTCTGTGGGGCTCTGCTTCCAGAAGGGAAAGCTCTGTCCTAAATCGCTGGGGTCCTCCCAGCTGCCGTAGCTCTCAGGAAGATGCTGGGACTCTTCCTACTTACTTCCGGCTGACTGGATAATGAAGACTCCAAGACCGAGGCCCAAGACGGCAATCCGGATCCAGGCCGCTCAATGTGAGAGCACTGGCCTCAGAACAATCGCCTAGTCCCCCTGCTGTCTGCAGGCCGCGGGCGGGAAGCTACTATGTGGAGGCGGGTGCAAAACCTCTGCCTTTCGCTTTTCCACTCTGGAGACCTTTTGGCCGGACTGCTTTTCTCCCCCTTTCTCAATTCCCACTGACCTGGTTCTGAACACTGCTCGCAGCTGCCGCTAATCCGCTCACCAGAGAGGCTCCTCCCCTCCTCCCATCCAGCCGCTCGGGGCTCAGCCAGGGCTTCAGGCCAGGCTGGTTTCAGTTCGCAGTGCTGGTATGGTTCCTTGTAGCTGAGTTGACTTTAGTGGGAAGTATCTTTGCGTGTGTTTTGGAGTTCCAGGATTGGTTTAGAGTCCTACTTTATGGATATTTTGGGGTGGCTATGTGAGAGCTGCGATATGTTGCTGCTGCTATGCCGCCATCTTGGCTCCACCCCCCAATTTTCAAGTTTCAAAATAAAATTGTTGAACAAATTCAATGTAAGCTCTTTTTCTGGGCTAGAACTGTGATTCCATTGGTCTAGACAAATCGCTGGGGGCTTATAGTGAAGTGACTGGGAACTTTCTCTACCAGTGAATACTGGCACCTGCTGTGCAATGTAAATCCACAGAATGTTTGATGGGAACACTGAAAGGCTGGTTAAGTGACTTGCCCAGAGTCACACAGTCACAATGTATCAGTGGTGGGACTTGAATATCAAGGTTTTCCTGACGGCAAGATTAGCTGTCTATCCATTAGGCCTTACTGCCCCTCATGTGTGCCTTAAGTTCAATAATTAAATCAAATTAGCAACAATTTTTTATCCTTCACAATTCAATATAACAAAGAGTAATTTGTTAAATTCACAAAAGGATTTTAAATAATTTTTACATTCTTAAAGAATTTAAAGTTGGAAATAAAAACTATCTGATATCATCACATGATTTTGCAATAGTCTATCCAAATTACTTACCTTAAGAAAGTGCCTTGTTGCTAGAAAGAGAGGTGAATCTGTTTCTTGTGCTTTTGCACACTGTTCAGCTAATGGAGTCAAGGCTTCCAGGCAAAGCTGGCAAACCTCAGAACTCATTCTAATCATAAGAGTCAAAGAATAAAAACAAATTTATAGTGTCTTTGTTGGCATGCTTAATTTATCATTAAATAAGTTTTTTAACATTAACAGAAAAATGGTAACTACTGAGTCTGCTGACAGCTTTTCTAGCTATGAAAATAAATAATTCAATCAAGCATCTTAACCTCTGGGATCTTCAGAGAGCTGTAACTTAATCAGTATGAGTATACCTTACACTGAGGCAGAGTATAACATTATATGTAGAAAGTTTTGATAGCTATAGTGGCTAAAAACATTTATCACTTTGTATACAAACATTTAGTAATAAATCTCCCCAAACTTAGTGAGGCTGGTCCTTAGAGAAGAAATAAATAATTTCTGGGAAAATTTGTAACTGAAACCTCTCCAATTCAGTACAACTTGCCAGAGTTTCAACTCCAATGAAATAAGTCTTCAAGAACTCCTTGCTACAATGACTCATGAGAGGAGGGCTCAGCTACCTGGCACTTAAGAAAAAGGAAACTAAAGTCATGTTGAGATGGCTTACTTCAGTTTTAGGAACTGCTATAATTAACAGCTCATTTCTAACACATACAACAGACAAAAGGATATAGTGCTCTATCATCAGAAACAGTCCATTGGCAGTGAAACAAGAAATAAATACCCTGGACCCACAGCAGTGACACAGGACGACTGTCTATAAAATGAGACTTAATTCGGGAATAACTTTGGGACATAAGCCCAAGTGACTATGGAATCATTCTGTAAGAAGAAGTTAGAGTGTGGTAAATAACTTACAGCCTAACAAAAGATACAACAAAATGAAGATAGTTTAAAAAGTACAATAGTTTTTGAAGAAGCAGAAGTGAACTGAAGGAGAATAAAAATCTCAAATATATTACCCTCTGTCCAAAATGTCAAGTTATATAAACGCTCATTCATTTAAAGGATACGATGTCATTCCCAGTTCTAGGGAGTACATCAGGCTTTTAAATAGGTCCTCGGGAAGCTGTGGAATTTTCTCAGGAAAGATCTCGCAGATAAATGTAATTAACTTGTAGTACTGATTACAGAGGGTTGGAAACTGTCAAAGAAGCACATTATTACAAATATTGTCTTACCTCCCACCAAGACATTAAAAAAGGTAACACCCTACAAGGTTCTAGGTTTGAGGGTTTAAAAGGAACACCTAAACACATAAGAGCAGTGATACTTTTTCACCTCAAAGTAATATTTAGGGAATGGTAGATACAGAAACACAGCACAACATATACCATTCCTACAACACCGGGTTGATCTTTGCCCAAAGGACAGTAGAGAAAGGATGTGTACAGGGAACAATTACGTCTTCATATTCAAACTTGACTTTGAAATTTTTTTATCTAACTTATCACTCCTCAGAAAGAACTTGATAAGCACCGAAAAAGATAATAGTTGTTTGCCCTTAATTTTGAAAGAAGTTAACAGAAGGAATAACGATGAGAAGCAAGGGGCTTGATAATCATAAAAACCTCAGTCACACAAGGGCAGATCCTCACTTATCACAGTCTAATTTGAACACAACAGGCTATTTCAGACCACTAGGGTTACTAAAAGGTATAGAGGCTTAAGTGAAGGTTTCAGTGGATGGACTGGAGAAAAATTGGGGGGTAGTATGGAAGAATAATAAAGATGCAGTCAGTGATAATATAGCATTTTTTAAAGGAAAAACTTTGTTTTCTCTTAATATCACCTTGTATACATAAGAATACTAGTATAATTCATTATGCAATAACTTTAAAATTTAAAAATAATTATTCTTGATTACCATGATTTTTTTCCAATTACCTTTAAAAGATCTTGGGACATCAAAGGCAAAATTAGATTTACTCCATATAAAACAACATCTGCTGCTGACACTGATCTGTTTGCTGCTTGTCCTGGCTCATGTCCTCTAAATACTTCATCTATTGAAATGGAAGTAAGAAACCTTTAGCATTATATCATTAAAAATCAAAAGTTTACACAATGTTATTAAAATGCCATGTATACACTTTGACCAAGGGATATGCTACTAGGTCTATATCCCAAAGAGATAAAAGAAAAAGAGAAAGAATTCATAGGTATGAAAATATTTAGAACAGCTCTTTCTGTGGTAGCAAAGAAAAACTAAGGGGGAAAACTATCAACTGGGGAATGGCTTAACAAGTTACGGTATACAAATGCAATGGAATACTCTGTGTTGTAAGAAATGATGCAGGGAATAATTTCAGAAAAACCTGACAAGACTTACATCAACTGATGCAGAGTAAAGTAAGCAGAACCAAGACAACAATCTATATAGCAACAACAATACGGTAAGAACAACAAACAGAAAAACTTAGGAACGCTGAACAACACAATGACCAACCACGATTCCAAAGGAATCACGACTGAACATGCCATCCACTTCCAAATAGAGAAGTGATGGTCTCAAGAGTGCAGTTCAAGGCATATTTTCTTTCCCTTCTTTCTTTCTTTTTTTGATTAAACTAATGTGGGGATTTGTTTAGCTTGATTATACATATTCATAATGGGGTTTGTTTTTCTTGCTCTCTCAATGGGTAGAAGAGAAGGGGAGGGAGAAAATCTGAAAATGAAAACAGAATAAAACACCCCACAAAATTAGGTTAAAATAAACTTCAAAATAAAAGAAAATATGCTCCAAACATAGGTTCCAAAAAAAAAAAGTCAGTGGATTTAAAATAAATCAGATAAATTCTGTCATTGTGCTGTGGGGAGAGTACTTCTTACTTGCTGATAAGGCAAATTATTATGTTTCCTCAAAAGTTTGACAAAGCAAAAATATGAGAAAATAAAGAAGGCTAAAGGGAAAGAAAATGGCACAGATACAGGCCAAATGAATTTTTAATATAATTTTTTCCCATATTAATCCTTTTATTACTCAGACTTATTGGTAAAACCTGTGTTGTCTTCCCCATATTAGAACATGAGCTACTTGAGAAGTGACTATCTTCCTTTTCTACTTGTATCCCTAGAACTTTTCATATAGTAAACTCTTAATAAAATCTTTTACAGTCATTCATTCAACAGACACTTTAAGATGGCATAATAAAATGACAAGTGTAGATAGCATAGATCACCTTGAAGAGATTTCAACTCTTATAGTGATAAAGTAAATCCACTGGTAAAACAGAAAATTATTTTTAAACATTGATTTGGATTCCCCATATAAAAGCAGCCCAATGAATTGTCAGAAGTTTCCAAGATATGAAAAATTAATGACTGCAGTCACTCCAAATAGTCTTCAAAATCATCAATACATCTAACACTGTCATTTTTGTCTATGTAAATGTTGACAAAATGATAAGCACTACATAAATAAGCAGACTGAATGTCATGAATTTATGTATTGTTATTTTTCAAATGTGAAGAGATGCTATTATAGATAACAATTCATTTAAGAGCTTCTTGGGCTCTTAGTAGTTTCTGAATAACAATAATGATAATTATAATAGCTAATATTTATATGATGCTTTAAGGTTTGCAAAGTGCTTTTCAAATATTTCATTTTATCCTTACAATAAAATTTCCACTTTACAGTTAGAGAAAACAGGCAGCCAAGTTAAGTGACTTGCTCAAAGCCACACAGCATTTGTCTGAGACAAGATTTGAACTCAGGTCTTCCTGACTCCAGGCCCAGCTCTCTATCCATTGCACCAATTATTTTTTCAGTCAACAGATGCCAAGAATATAACAATCATGGGTTTTTAACATTAACTTTTTTGTTATGCCAACTTTTTTACATTTAAAAGGGGGCTCTTATACACAAAAGGGTTGGGAACCACTGAATTTTGATTTGGAGACAATGGAGACCATTTTCAAGGCTCAGTGGTTATTCTTTCTTCGTAACGACTACTTTCCTTAACTTGTCCAATTCATGGTAGGAATTACCCTTTGCTGAGCTCTTGTTGCCCTTACAGTAAGTACTACATATCTTAGAAATTATTCCCTTAAGTTAGAGAGTCTTAGCTTTTTTGGTAATCTCTGATGCAGTTATTCCCCTCCAAGAATAATGTTTTAAGATATATAAAATTAAATTTAAGATAAATAAAATTAAATTCAATTAAACTAGCATAAAAGCATATTTATTTCATCTTCCTTCTCTGTGAACTTTTTACTTCATTTAAAGTATTTTCCCCACAAAATTCTCATGCATAATACTTGGACCCCTTATTTGCCATGGGAAGAAAATGACGTCTCATTTTGAGCTTTAGTATTATCAGTTTTACAGGTAATTAACTTTCTGAATAAAGCTGAATCGACAGTGTTTCCACTTAAATGCTTTTTCATTCCTTCATTCTTTTACTGATAGGAGACAACTGAAAAAACCTAGAGAAACAACCGGCTCTACATACTCGCTGGACCAGTTTCCAAGGAGAATAAAGAGTCAACACTCTATTCTGGCTCTGTTTAGTTGTCTTAGCATCATTCTACTTTTCCTGAGATTTGGTAGGAAGTATGATTAGCAATAAAGCATGTCAGTGTAGTCAGAGATCGAGACGTCTTCAAATCAAGAAAGTTTGGGGAGTTTAAGCTCCAGGGGCTTCTTAGCCCACTTTTTCACTGATAAATTATTTATGTAGTTGCTACCATGAACCCAGCACTGTGCCTGGTGCTTAAGGAGATACACATGAAGTTTAAGAAACAGTCCATGTTGTCCAGTTTATAATTTATGTGGGAATCTATTTGGGAGATAGAACATACACATAACCATTAAATAACAATGCAAAGTACTCAGTGATCAAACGCTAAAATAAGGAGCAAAGACAATGGATTTCTGAAAAAGGGAAGATCAGTGGGAAATACGATGGGCCCCCAGAGAAGGTATCATGGAGGAAAGTTGGTACACTTCATTCTGTCTCTTTATATCCTCAGTGCGCAGTAAGGTGCCTGGCACACAGCAGGAGTTGAATGAATACTTCTTGGTTGTCCTGTTTTTTATTCTATTATTTGAGTAAATTGAATGGGTCTTCTATGTAACAACTCTTCAAATACTTGGAGACAGCAATCTTGTTTCTTTAATTCTTCTTTTTTAGGTTAAACATTATATTTGTCCAACTATGCCTCCTAACAACATACTGAGAAGTAAAGGTGTTCTCTATTTTGAGATTGCTAAAGTGGTCTCAAAACAGCAAAATTTTGCCAAGAAACAGGTTTCCCTACTCTTAACTCCCCTAAGTAACCCAGTCAAAGTAGCATAATACTCTATCACTGCTGCATTGTTTCCCTTGCTCTACATAGTCCTTTCTTTAAAGAAGAGGGATGCTTTAACTTCAGCAGAGTCAAACGATAAAATTACTTATTGAATACTCTCTATGTTCTTTAAACACCTCACAATGGAAGGATGCTGCAAAGTAAGCAATCATCAACTGAAAAAGATGTGAAAATGTACTTCTGGGAAGCATCAGATTTGTTTGGGCTTTGGGTAACTTCTCTCTCTTAATTCTATAAATAATATCATTACTTTTTTAAGTGCCAGGATTGTTTTTTAAAAGCCCTTATCTAAATAAATATTCATTATCATTTCCTTGAAACACTTGTTTCTAGTCAACTATACTTAGTTTACCTTCTTCCCTAGAAGGGAAATAAATACATGAAACTGGCTGCACTTCCTAACAACTCCAGTTGTCCAAAAATTGGCTGCAGTAGGTGGTAGGATCCACCTCACTAGAAATCTTTCAAAGGCTGAATGACTATGTTAGAGATGTTATAGAGCTAATTCTTGGTCTGGCATGTGTTGGATTAGATGGCCTCAAGTTGCTTCCAATTCAGTTTCTGTGATTTAAGCTGAGAGGAAGAATTCACTGGGAATATACAGAAATTCTTTCTTCCATCTCCATGCCTTTTTCAAGGCCCCTTTCCAGTTTGGGGAGGCACTTCCTCCCTCCTCATGTCTCTCTCTTAGAAGGCTTAACTTCCTTCAAGTTTCAGCTCAGGTGACATGCCATACACAAAGTCTGCCCTAACCCCCACCTCTCAACCCCTAGGGGTTAGTGAGCTCTCTCTCTCTCTCTCTCAAATTATCTTGTAGTAATTTATCTGTGTTTATGTTGTACCCCTACAAATAGAATGTAAAGTTGTTGAAAGGAGGGGCTATTTTATTGGACTTTGCACATCCCCCACTCCATCTTTTCCCCAGCAGAATGTTTGAACTAGAACAGACAAATAAATGGTTGTTGGACTGACCTGAATGTGAAGAGCAACAAGTCAGTGGGGAGATGTTCTCTAAGTATGGGAGTATAACTGGTGAAAAGTCAGGAATGAATCTATGTATCTCAGAATCACTACCACATGGGGCCTTGAAATGTACTGAAGATTCCAGAAATTAGTTCATGAGAGGTCTAGGACAGAGAGCAGTCAGGAAAATTGTGTAGAGAAAAACCCAGATAATCAGTGAATGTTAGAACTAGAGGTACATTAGTGATCATTTAGTCCAATCTCCTCATTTTACAGATGAGAAAACTGAGGCCTCACTCCCAGAAGTGAAGGAACTTCACACAAAGTCTCACACTGAGTAAGCTGTCCAGCCAGAACTTAAATCCAGGTTTCCTGATTCTCAATCCTGTGCTTTTTCCATAACAAGATTCTGCCACTGGAAACTAAGTTTCTTTTGCACATTAAAAAAAGGAAACAAATGAAAACCCCAACAACGGCCATATAAAACAAATAACATAAGTACAGAGATGATCTCACAGAAACCCTGCTCACATCACACTAAACAAAAGGAATGTAACTGGAGAAATGCTGTCACCAAGGTCCTACTAAGAGGCAGGACTCGTTTACAAAAGAAGATTAGGGATGCTAATGTGGTGATTTAGTTAACACCTACTAGGGTAAAAAGTATTAACAGAGGAGAAAGAAGGAGAGTATTACAAAGGGATGGGATGGTTGACAGTTCAAAAACTGAAATTTGAAACTCTAAACTTAAGTATCCTTTTCTGAACCACTTTACACATCCTCTCATCATCTCTGGAAGTTCTTAAACTAGTATGAGAGAACAAGAATCAGATACTATGTTCATTTTCTTATTTCTCAGTGTAATTATTTGGAGAAAGTGTGAGAGAACATGAAGGTATTTAATTACGGGTCTACTCATACCTGTATCACTGAAATCTATGAATTCTTTTGACAGAAGGTTAGTCAGAAGTTCCATAATAAGAAGGAGATCTTGATATTGTTCCTCTTCTGCTGTAACATCTATCCTTTGCCGACCTAGATTATTCTTGGAATATACTTGCAACAGAGTGAGGCAGGCCTCATACAAGTTCATAGCTTTGGACTGCAAGAAAGAAAAACTTGAGAAGTAAATTATACTATATAGCAGAGTATTCTTGGGGACAAAAAAAATGCATCCATTTTTATGTAAGTTAGATAAATTTGCAATCAGATCAACAGTTGTCAGGTTGGCTTTTGACACTTCTGAAATAATAATGAAAGAAAGTAAACACTAAGATTGTAATAATGTTTAAAAAATTAATAAAAATGATAAAACTATTTGGTTTACTGGCTCGGGCTTTATAGTCTCAACTTAATACTAAGTAGCTGTGTGACCAAGGCAATACACTTTTTGAATTGCTGGGACCAGGTTCCTCACTGGCAAAATAAGGAGGGAATGGCCTTGATGATGGACTAATATTCAATGATTAAATACCCCAACACCACTACTACCTCCCTTTTTATACAAATATTTTTAAGTGCTTTGCCCTTGCTGTGCTGCCAATCAGTGATTTTATAACGAGTCATTATATATTAAATTAAATGATTTTTACAAAGGCTCCCATGGAAAGTGCATGACTGGATATGCAATTATTACATTTATTCCCTATCAGGTTCTGTTTATGAGATCTACTTATGAAAAGGAAAATGAATAATTTCATAAAATCTAACTATCCTGCCTATTCATTAACAGATCTGTTACTATAATACTTAAAAGTATCAGCTTACTTTTGGGCAGGTTCCTCAGACCTAACAAAGAGAAAATTACATGGGACAAGACATAGACTGATATGCTAACAAATAGAAATAAAAACCCTCAAATTCTAGCTACCAAACCATCTCTCTACAGTAATGCCTTTACAGATAGTTTAGTTTTTCTTAGTAAACAGGGAAGAATTTAGCAAATGCACATTCTTTCCTATGATTTACAAGTGAAAGATATGGAAAGCATTTATTTTAAATCTCCACGTTCTACTATTGTGCTTTACTATAATAGGATTCTATTAAATGAATAAATATTCCATCAAGCTGTTCTTCCATGGATATAACACTTTGATGACTCTAATTCCGTAGCCTATTTTATTACAAAGAAATTAAGAGATAATTAACACACATCATTTTGGAAGTGGGAATTCATTTATTATGCCTGCTTACTTCCTCAATAAATGTATTTTAACTAGTCCACAATGTTTCTGCAAGTCTCTGGGGAAATGCATGCTTCCAGCACTGTTCATTACCCCTTTACATTTCATTATACCCGCTACTACTTTGTGCCCAAAGGGATAGAACCAGGCGGCGTTTACCTCTCCCAGATAGCAAATCTGCTTGTGTGCAACCTCAACGAACACCTCTATTATGAGATTGACGGTCTCCGGGGTGTTTTTGTAAACTTCCATCAGCCCGATGCAGTTGGTGAGGAAGTCCATGAGGAAGCTAAAGAGGACGGCTACGTTGTCGATCTGAGTGGCCTCGGCTATGCCGCAGAGCGCCTCTAATGTGGCGGCTATTTCCTGTTTGACCTCTTCTTCTTGACATATTTGATGAAAATTTTCTTGATTTATCACATTCAAGAATCTCTGCTGAAGGGGCTGCAGAACCTATAAAAAGAAGGTGTCAGTGCTGGTATTTTAGGAGGCGAATATTTACCAACTTGTAAGCCTAAGCAGGCAAAAGTATTCTTAGGGCTCATGAGCACACACACTCACACAAAGGTAAGGGATCAAGTATTTTGAACTAAATTATCAACTGGTGAGTGTGAGGGGTGGCCCACCCTAGAGTACACAGCAGAGACAGAAGTTAAATATCATTCATTCCCTGCCCACTCACTATTCTGCAGACAGCTTTGGCAGAGAGAGGGGGGAAGGGGCAAGGCTGTTAATATTTCTGCACTAAATGGCTAAAGCACTCTGATACTGAGCCCACACTGTCACAGGTCCAAAAGAAATCCTTTTCTTCCTCCCATTATTTTAGTATATGAAATAAAAGCTCTGCTGATACCTCCCCTGCCAAGGAGTACTTTCCCCATGTATACAGAACACTTAAATGACAACTTTTATAACAGGTTAAAACAGTATGAATTAAATAAATGACTACGGGAATAATGTTAACTGGAATTAAATAGAATAACAAGCTTGGTTCTCCCCTTTAAGCCCAGGATAATGCTAGCTAATAAATATGTTCCTGTGGCATAGAAGGGTTAAGAATCCCTTACTCTAGGGTCAATCTGCCATGGATTCTAGAAATCAGTGCTAATATTCCTACCATATAGACTGTAATAAAGCTCTAGTCCCAGAGTACTAGCATGCAAACACAGCAGTACCACCTAAATGCATATGCTTGCCAGTTATTTCCCATGTCCAATTCAAGTTTCTTTAGGGCCACATGACCATGTCAGTAGTCCAATTAATCCTCTTCTGTACAGTAATTTTTCTGTCTCAACATAAAACTGAAAATGTTTCCCTACCCACAAACTTTCTCCTTTCTAAGTGTGCTTGCATATTTATGACTGTCTGTTCTTGGGAACATGAGGCTGTGTGATAACTGCTCATAAACAGGTCCAAATGTTAACACTCAGCGATCTTTAATACCTTCACAACAGAAACATTATATGGCATTAAAACAAAAAACTCAGGGGAAAAAACACTAATAGGTTGATGTTATAAAGATTAGGCAACTAAAATTAGTTTTTTAATAAGTTGCTCTGGTATCATGTAGCCACAGTTACAATTTTGTTTCAATAGAAGCTACAAATGAGACAGAAAAAATATTACCTCTGTCCAGTACTGCTGTTTTGTATCAGTGTCCATATGAGCAAAACCACCTAAAACCAGAGCCTTCATGAGTGTTCGCTGCACAGAACTTGATAAGAGATGAAGAGGTGGGCTTCTTCTTGCAAACTGCTTAGCTAAATTCCACCAACTTTCACATTTAATTACTAAGTTTGCCCTATATGAGGGGGGGAAAAGCAAACCCAACATACAATCAGTAGCTGACATTGAATTTAAGGGCAAAGGTTATCAGCAGAAAGACCTGCAGTTTTACACTTAAAGGAGGACTGTGCGAAGAAAAGCTCTTCAAAAGTGATTCACAAAGGACTTTATAAACACGAGCCAGGTGCCACAAAGCTTCAGAAGACAAAGTCAACTTATATAGGTGACAGGTACAACTAACTCACAAATTAAAATTAAATTAGAATTCGTAATGGTGACGAGATTTGGAGATGCCCCTGTATTGGCTTGGTTATTGGGTTGAGTGTTAAAACCCAGATCTCGTGAATCCCCCTTGTGGGATGGACTTGTTGACGTGAAGAGAGAGGGCAAAACTGGGAGGAGCCGAGAATTGGGAGAGAGGCCCAGGCCTAGAGAAGGCCAGAAGGACTTTGGGAGAGCAGAATCCAGTATTGTGGAGCCTCAGTTGCTGAGAGAAAGACTGTTGAGAGCCCATAGGAGCTGCTCAGGACTTTTGAGAACTGCCACCCGGAGCTGCCAAGAACTGAGGAAGCATGGCTGTGATGCCGGTATTTTGTCTGTTTTGACGTTGTTTTGCCAGATTCACCTGCTGGTGAAGGACAGTGCTGCTGTTGTAGAGGTCCTGGAACCTGGCTGTTGGTTCAGAAGCCCTGAAGGAGGATTTTCTTGTGGTACCTGCACAGAAATCCTGGAAGAGGGCCTCACTGATGTTTTCAGGGGTTCTGGGACTGTTCTACAGAGACTGACTTGATGAGGACACTGGCTATGGCTTTGTTGAGCCTTGTCTCCCCAGGAACTGAGATTGCTGAGGGCTTGCCTCGAGTGAAGATGAAAGAAGGGCCTTTCCTTGGGTATTCAATGCTGAGATGATATCTTAACATTGTTGTAACTTAAGGGTGGATGGCCTTTTGTGCTCTCCTGCCCCTTTTGAGATTCAGGGGTGGGAAGCCTTTGAGTGATTGACCAAATGAATGTACTTTGTTTATGGTTGGAGACTAATCTCCATTTGAGAAGAAACTCTGCCTGACTAAATGAATGTACTGTCTAGGGGAGGAGTAGTACCTGGATTGAATTGAGAACTTAATTGCTAAAGGAACAAGTCACACTGTATTTTGACTTTCTCTGTTCTGTGAATGTTTGCTGAATAAATTGGGTTTACTATGCTGGTAATCCGAACCGTGGAGTTGCCTTTGCTTGGCATTACAAATTAAAATTAAAAATGAACTATTCACACAACTAAAGGATCATAGATTCAGAATCAGAAGGAAGCTAAGAGATCAAGCAGATAAGGAAACTGAGATCCAGAAAAGTTAAATTGCTTGATGAAAATCACAAAGGTAATAAGTAGAAATGGGATTTCAACCTAGATCTTTGACATCAAATCTATTTTCTATTCTTTTCTATTCTACCACTTCGTCTCCTCTAGAGTATTAAAAAATAAGCAGTGTCAGAATTTATTAGTTTTTTTTTGGGAGGGGGGTTGGAGACAAGAAGGCAGGTCATATGCGCCTCATATATCCCCTCTTCTTTCCTGTTTAACTAGAAAAATCTAATTTGTTGCTCTGGAAAAGGATGTAAGGGATCTAATATTGTGTTTGAATCAAGAAATTATTTTATTTGGACATTGCCCACCCTCTCTTCTCATTGTTACCTTTATAACCACAGGCATAAATTTCTTTAGTAGTGGTTTAAAAAATTCAGTTACCAGACTAGCCTAATTGATGATGATACAGATTAACTATTACTATAAAAGTTAAATTCTTTTTTTTTTTTTTGCTTTTTGGGAGGGCAATTGGGGTTAAGTCACTTGCCCAAAGTCACACGTCTAGTAAGTGTGTCAAGTGTCTGAGGCCGGATTTGAACTCAGGTCCTCCTGACTCCAGGGCCGGTGTTCTATTCACTGCGCCACCTAGCCACCCCTAAAAGTTAAATTCTTAATAAAGAATATATCATGTTAAACATCTTTATATACCCTCTCTCTAGATTTTTCTGATGATCTTCTCCTAAAACTATTCTGATAGCAAGAAAAAACATTATATCTACAAATAGTATATATCTGTAGACATATACTATCTATCTATCAGACCTTTTCCATCTAACTTAGATTTTGGTATTCAAGTGACTGTATAATAATAGCAATAATAAGTAATAGTAGCAGCAGTAGCAACAGCAGCAGCTACCATTTATATGCTACTTATGATGTATCAGGCACTGTGCTAACGTTATAATCATACATTTCATCTTCACAACCATGGGAGGTATGTGCTATCTCCATTCTACAAATGAGGAAACTGAGGCAAAGAGAGTGAAGTGATTTGCCCCAGGTCACACAGCTAGCGAATATCTGAGGCCAAATCAGTGTCCTGATCCCAGGTTTGGCACTCTATCCACTGTATAACCTAACTGTCCATAAAACAGAAGGTTTGACAACTTTTGGGATTAAACTGACCAAGAGAGAACTGAAATGATAAGAACAATTTTTCCTCATGTTTATTCAATGCTTTAAGGTGTGCTTTCCCACCACCTAGTTATATAAAATGCTATAAATTTTATTACTCTCATTTTACATAAGTGGAAATGGAGGTCCAGAAAGATTAGGCATTTTTCCTTTGGTTACAGAACAAATAAATATTGGACCTGGATATGAACCTAAGATGCCTAAATCCAAGTCCAGCTTCTTTCAACTATGGCACAGTTTTAAGATAAGTATTATACGGAGTCCTGTCTTTACAAGCTGGAAAACAAAATAACGGAAGAAAATTTCAGATTAACCAAAAATATCTGATTCAACATTAAAATGGCTGACGGTTCTGTAATGAAAAAATTATGTATCATTCTGAATTGCAATAGCAGTATAACTATGAAAAGAACCGTTCTATCCATTTCCAACTGAAGATTACTATGTTTACTAATGAACCATATTCTTTCATCTTTAAGAATAATGGAGAAATTTCGGAGTGGAAAGTAGCCCACTTATCACTAGCTAGGATGTGTGATTTCTGAGTTAGGTATATTAAATAAACACAATGATAAACAAACAAATCAAAAAAGGTAGAATTAGTCTTGTATTTTATTTCCATCCTTTTCGTCATAACTCAATTTAAGTGAATAAAGGGAGAACAGGAATAAACTATAAATTCTGATGTAGATATTCCCACAATTGGCCTCTAAGCACTTTCATCTCTTCTATATAGAATATTTAGGCTGTTAATTTGTGACTTACTTTTCAATTTCAAGGTTTTAGAATGAAAATTTGAACTCAAGTTGCTCTTACTATTTTTTTGGAGAAGGAACAAAGAAAAGAAGATGAATAAATTCAAGAAACTAATCTCTAAACAGTTATTAGAATTAAAGTTAGTGTCAGAGAGTTTATATATGGAAGGAAGAAGAGATTTCTCCTAGTCTACATCTTCACTACAGAGAGAGAACTTGAGGTTCAGGAGAATTTAAGGGACTTATTTATGTTTGTACAGCAAGCAAAATAACAGGGAAGACTAGAACACAGGTTTCCTTTAAGTGCTTTATTGACTACAAGATACTATAATGGTCATTTTTTAATAAAAGGAATGGTTCTGCGTGCCTTTGTTGGTCACATGTAATTCTATAAAAGGTTTGTCTGTTCAAATTTCCCTGGATAGCTTTTATTTACTTTTTGTAGAGAGTCCTAGTATTATCCAAATCCTTCCTCAAAGGCTCTTCAACATTCCAAGGAGTCAAGCTGTTGTCGAGTAGTCAAACACTTAAGGGCTGTTGTAGTGTAAAATATACAGTATTAGATTTGGAGTCAGAAGAACTGGGTTCAAATCCAACTTACACTACCATTAGCTATCTGTAATTGAGCAAATTATTTAACCTCAGTTTCTTTATCTCTAAAATGAAGCTGCTAATTACCTATGCCACCTTCCTCATAGAGTTACTGTGAGAAAACATATTAAAATGATAAACAAGTATCTGCTATGTGTGTTTTACTAGTGTTATAACTATCAAACTTAGTTTAGATCAATTAAAGTATTATATAGAAGAGATATAACTGAACATATTTTTACAACACACAAGGCGTCTTTCTGTAATTCGTCTAGTACGTTTGCACCTACTTTAAAGGATGTTATTAAGTGTGGCCAAACTGTATAATGAGAAAACAGAAAACTTGAATTATGGACCTAGATCTGCCAGTAATTAATTAGCTGTGTGATCTCAGAGCAAATTAGATAAAATCTCTGGTTGTCAGTTTTTTCATCAGTAGAATGAAAAAGTTTTCATGAGATCTTGGTCTCTTCAAGTTCTAAAATTCTATAATTAAGAGCATAGTAACTTTTATTGTTTTAAGTGATTAGAGTTTTTTAAAGTCATGTCTTCTTTGCTTTTACAATTTACTACTGGTTATAATTACATATTTCTTTATTGCTAACTCCTTTGACATAAACATACCTTTGAATTTTGACAATTATGTGATTTCTGGGAATGCTTACCGATGAAAAATGAGGATTATAGCTATCTCAGATGTTAGAAATAATACTAGAAAGTGAAGAAAAGTAGGAATAAAAGGGGCAGAAAGGAAGGGAATGAGGGAGAAATCAGCCTAAATCACTTCAATGTTTACCTTTCTCTTCTTTCCACCAAAGTAACCAGTAATTGTACAGTATCATTTGCAAGATCTTGCTCACTACTCCATACTGCAAGGTTACTGATGACTTTTTCTAAGAGGTAGCCAACAATCCACTGAGAACCCTCAGTATCTGCTCCAAATGCTGTATTGAATGGCAGACTTATCTTAGGAAAGCCAAAAGAAAAAAAAATCAAACAATCAAAACAAAAGCTAAGTCATAATATCTGTAAAGAAAAAAAAATCAGCAGGAAAAAAAGAACAAATTGAAAACCATTTCATTTTGTTTTATCTCAATTTTGGGTGTTCAAATGCCAAATAAAGACCAGAAGAGTGTTTCACATACCACCCACTCACATTTCCCAATGAAATCCCCTAACATTTATGACTTCTATCTGAGCCCATACATAAGCATGTACCTATAAACAAAGTACATAACAAACATTAAAACATTAAAAGATAATGTAATTTGTTACCTAATTAAGTGATTGAAATAAATTTACTCACATTGTTTAAGTAAAATAAGGAAAAGAACTTCCAAGTCTATAAGGTACTGGAAAGAAATTAGTTTTTTCTTCACTTAAATTTTAACATGTTCTAGGCTCTTGGATTCTGAAGTGATTTTATGATGAAAAATATTCCAAAGGAAAACTAAATTATTTCTATAGCTAATAATCACCACCAACAAACATCCCAACAAGGTTCACAATTTTGTATTCTGACCTGGTCATACAGTTTTTCATCCACCAAAAGATAGGTTTTTGCCCATCGTTTTAGGAACCAAACGATATCTTTCCCCATTTGTGGACTAAGTAGATTTGTTAGATTCGCTCTTATTGCTCGAGATTCAACTTCTGACACCCTCAGTATGGCAGACAATAACCTGTGGGCAAAAAATAGAGGTGATTTCTTCTTTTATATCTTTCTACGACACATAATTTTTAAAAAATAAATTTTGTTTCCTTTCTTAATAGTCTGGATTTTGGCCAAACTAACCCCACAGTCCTTTGTCAACAGGGATATAGACAGGTATGCTATTATATGTTTTTGATAGAAGTAGTAAATTTTGATATTTCCAAGATTCAAGATTTTAATGAGCTCTGGAGAGGTTTCAGGTTTAAAATCATTATAAAGTGACTGAGAAAAAGATATGTTGAATTCGTACCTCAGCAAACCATCACCCCAGAAAAATTAGTTTGAGCACTGAGTTACATTATGTGCTCTGAAACCATATGGAAGCTGTGAACTTGAACATCCAGGAATTTTAATCTTTTTACCAATTGTGCAATCTCTGTCATTTCTAAATCAGAAGTTCTACTTCTATATAAATGAGAAGGATATCAATGGTTGGATTTTTGCTGGGGAAATCACATGGTTTTGTATTTCCTGAAAAATTATTCCAATCTAGGACACGTTCTTCTTTCTGCACATAAGCTACTCATACAACTCAAATTTCATGAGTTTAGATGTAAGGTAGAGTTAAGCTTCCTACACTGGAATTAATTTTAGAAGGAAATTAGGTAAAAGGCAAAGCCTTTTTTGCTTCGTAAGAAATATCAGAAGGATTTTAAAATAACATTTAATGCCCAACACAGTGCTGTGACATGGTCCTGGAAGACAGCACTGTGGTGAATTTTAGGAATATTTATTAAAGATATTTAAGAATATGAAAATACTTTCATATATATACACACACACATATATATTTGTATATGTATAACCTACTGGTCTTGATTTTGATTTCAGTTTTCTTTCTAGGAATCATGCCATGTTACTGACAGAATTATGGTTCTTTACTTTCACAGTCAACCTAGTTTATGCTTCTACTCTTTAGATAAAAACTACTGTTTTCAATATGAAAAAGTAAAAGGAATTAAATTTTTGAGAAATAATCACTTTTTATAAACTCTGTTTTGTCCACAGATAATTTACCTGACTTGTACCATACCATTTATGCTGTAGGTCTTATTTTTCAGTGTTGGTTTGGATAGAGATTATTATCAGACAAAAGATATTCACATTTATTCATATGAATCATCAAAAGAAAAAACTGTGTTCGTATGCAAAATAACAACAAAAAAACAGGAAAACCAACAAAGCCCCCTATGTTCCTTACGTTATATCTGGACAAGTTTAAGGAACACAAAATAATATGACTAATAAAAATCTTTAACATTTCCTGTTCCTTCACCAGAAAAGAAACCTAAGTAACCAACATTCTCCTTCAAAGGCAAAGAATTTACTTATGAGAACTTACTGGTAATCAAAATAAGAAAAAACAAAAGTACTTTATAAAGCTTTTAGGTTTTAACTACATATAATAGAGAAGACTAACTTTCCCCCCTTATAACTTCAATTTTATTCTAAGAGGAGGAACCACAGAACTAAATCCTAGCTAGACAGTCCTTTACATGAAATAAAAGATGTTATAATTGTCCTTGGAAAATAATATGCTTTTAAAATTAACTAATGGGCAAAAAAATGGTCATCTCTCCATTTTTAAAATTTGGGGACACCAAAATTAAACAACTGGAACAATTATTTTTTTAAATCAATTTTCACAAACATTTATATAGTTAAGGCCCATTTAAAAAAAGTTTAAAACAAGCTCTTGTATATTACACAGTTTATTCCTCGGATTATGGTTGGAAAGTGAAATAGTTCTCAATCAGATGGGTAGATGGATAAAGCTGTGGGAAGTACAGGTCAGTATTTCTCTAGAATGTAAAAGAAACATGTTTAGACTTTATGAAGACAGTATTAACAGTAAGAACACTGCTTTGAAAAGACCAATGAAAATACAAGAGGCAGTCTGAATTCATCAATACCAACTCATACTGGATAACACTCTTTCCTATTTTCAAAGGCTTATTAACTGATGGGCAAATCAAGGTATTTCAATATTCGAGATATCAGATACATAAGTTATAAATAAATTTCAGTAAGGCATCTGAAAAAAATCATCCACCATGCCCACCTTGTTGATAAGATGAAGAGGAGGGATGATGTACAGTAAAGCCAGATTTGAAATGGTCTGAATGCAAAAAAGTGGTAATTAATGAATTAATTAAAACTGAGAAGGAAGTCTCTTTAACAATGACACTAGTTCCTCCCTTGAACATGCAATCAATATTTTTTATCAGTGACTTGGATAAAAGTACAAATGAAATGTTTATCAAATTTGTTGATAATAAAACTGGAAGGGTGAGATAACATAGTGAATAACAAATGGGGGGAATCTTCTAAAATCTTGATAGGTTAGAACAGACCAAATCTAATAGGGTGAATATAGCCACTTATATACAGGTTCAAAGTACAGATACAGTCTTGGAGAGATATGGCTAGAGGACAGTTCCATGCAGTTGCCAATGATCATGTCACCCATCCTTCATAAACTCTTCTGTTTAGTTTTTAAAGCCCTTTACAACCTGGCTCAAACCTACCTTTCCAGCTTCTTTATACATTACTCTCCCTCCTATACTCTGTGGGAACTTAACAAAAAAGCAGTTTTAATAGAATCATAGTTTCTAGAGAAAACAAGCAAAGTTATAATCCTTTTGCATTCTGAACTGGTCAGACAACAAGTGGACTATTTACTGAATTGAGTTCTGGATGCCACATTTAAAGAAGGCCAGTGCCAGCTTGTTGATGATATTCTGTCAATATTCTTGTTAAAAGTGAAAAAAACTGGGGGCGGAGCCAAGATGGCAGAGTAAGAGCAGCAACATATTGCAGCTCTCACATAGCCACCCCAAAATACCCATAAAATATGACTCTAAACTAATTCTAGAACTCCAAAACGCACACAAATATAATTTCCACTAAAGTCAGCTCGGCTACGCAGAACCATATCAGCACTGCGAACTGAAATCAGCCTGGCCTGAAACCTCAGCTGTGCCCCTGGGGCGGCTGGAAAAGAGGAGCCAAGGGGGGGCGGAGCCAAGATGGCAGCGTAGAAGCAGCAACACATCGCAGCTCTCACAGAGCCACCCCAAAATACCCATAAAATAGGACTCTAAACCAATCCTGGAACTCCAAAACGCACACAAAGATACTTCCCACTAAAGT
>CM053582.1:201966968-201988994 GCA_028627135.1 Pseudochirops cupreus
GAGAAAATATGTAACCCAAAATCTCATAGAAATGAATGATGCAAACTAAAAGAAAATTTAAAAAAATATTCAAGTTTAAAAAAAGGAACATTCAGATTACATTTTCTATATAGTTCTTTTGAAAACTTTATTTCTTGTTCTTTTTATGGTAATTCTATGAAATTTAAACAATTTGTTTTAAATAGCTTTAAATATTGCTTTAGAAAGCAATATTTTATTTTTTTCAAATCTATAAAATCTTGCTTATAATTTTAATGATTTATACCAGCTAAAAAAGACCCAAAGAAAAAACTAGGAGGTAATGGCTTGTGCTGTTTGGTGGTACAAGTATGTTTTTAATTAATGTTTCACAAAACCTGGATTCTAGTCCCATCATTAATTAATAGTGTGACCTTGAGCCAATAGCTTCACTTATCAGAGCCTAGACTGACTCTATTAAACGAGAATCAAAGAAAAAAAAAAGCATGTATCTGATGAACAAAGCTAATTCTTTCTCACTACTTCTCAGTACTGTGGGAAAGTCTTTATTAATTGGCCTGTTCGGTCCTGATCCTCTTGAGTCTCCAAAGACCTTGGATTTCATGGTATTCTTTTTATTTAACTTAATTGGTTTAAAGCAACAAAATATTCAGTGATTGCTGGCTCCCAGAAACTTGATTTCTCAGTTCAAGGGCATTTGTGGTCTATTGTATTTTCCTTTTTTTTGCCTTCAGGTTCCTAAACTGACTGTCTGCAGCAGCCATACCATTTTGATTGTATTTTATGAGTGGTTATTTCTTCTTTTTTTCTTCACGGAATCAAAAATACGTTTTCAAAGAATCATAATCTCCCCACAAATCTCATTAATGGGCATGGGTAATGGGCCCTGAACTCTTCCATATGTTTCATCAAATTTAGAAATCTATAGTGTGATACAGAATTTTAAAAAGAAACAATGGATTAAATGACCTGTCGATCCTTACAAGTTCTAGTAATCTCGAAAGGGATGGTGACATCATCTCATTTATTTTACTTGTAGGTAGGTAGGAATACAGATATCAACAGAGATCACCAAGTCTAGAATGGAAGTCCCTAAGCCTTCCCTCATCATTCCCCACCTGTATTAACTGCTTTACAAATATTGTCTCATTTGATCCGCATTATTTTGCACCAGATTGCTCTCCTAAACACTGTCATAATATCCAAAAATACATATTTCTATAAGACAGCATCGACTGTGAAACTTAACACCTCCTCACTATCACCTGCTCCCTCCCTCTAACTAGGTGGAGGGTGGGCAGTGAGAGCTCCTCTCAGATCTTCCATTTAAGGAAGGGGCCCATGGTAGCCCTATCCTATCCTGCCCCTTCAAAAGGTACCTTTCCTTCACCCTTTCAGCTTCTTTTTATGTATTGTCTGAATTAAACTGTGAGCTAGGTGGCAGTGTGGATAGAGTGCCTGGCCTAGTGTCAGGAAGTCTCTCCTGAGTTCAAATCTGGCCTCAGATACTAGCCAAGCAAGTCAGTTAATGCTGTCTGCCTCAGTTTCCTCACTTGTAAAATGAGTTGGAGAAGGAAATGGCAAACCACTCCAGCATCTTTGCCAAGAAAACACTGAAAGGACAGGGACTGTCTTGTTTTTCTTTGTAGCCCTAGCACTTAGCACAGTCTCTAGTACAAAGTAGGCAGCTGCCACCTGGTTTCTATCATGTGTATCACAGTTGTGTTTGCCTTATCTTCCCCATTCCCCCAGAAAAACTCCATGAGGGCAAAACATCTATCTTCTATCTCCCTAGAACCTAGGGTGCCACAGAGGGAGGTCACAGCATCCAGAGCAGGAAGAGGAAATAGGCTTTAAAAAGTAAAAGGACTTTATTGTGAATAAGAGTTCTGTGGAATCATCTTTTTTAAAAACTGTTATTCTGACTTTAAACAGCAAAAAAAGAGAACATTTCCAAACAACACAAAAAGAGGGTTCTATAAGAATCTCCATTTCAAGCCTTTTTTTAAAAAGTGTATGTATGAGAGGGACCGCTAGGTGGCGCAGTGAATAGAGCACTGGCCCGGGAGTCAGGAGGACCTCAGTTCAAATTCGACCTCAGACACTTAACACACTTACTAGCATGTGATCTTGAGCAAGTCACTTAACCCCAATTGCCCTACCCTCCCCCCTCCAAAAGGCAAAAAAACCCCAAGAAAACAAAAAAAGTATGAGAAATTCTACAAGTTACTTTCCATTTGTCTGTGCTTCCTGTTTCATGCACTAAAAACAATGTTTCAATGGCTATTTTTTTTTGCATTACTACTGCTAACGAGCTCAAAATCTAGCTTTGCTACTATGTTACTCACCGCTAGAACTAAAACTGTATCTTCACCTGTAAACTTAGTCAATGCGCGCTTATTAAGCTCCCACTGTATGCCAAGTCAAACTGACATGCATTTATTAAGTACCTACATTATGCCAGGCATTGTGGTAAGTGTAGAGATACAAAGAATGTGAAAAACAAAACCAAATATCTTTCCCTCTGTCAGCTGAGCTCTAAATGGGAGGCAATATGCAAAAAACTGTGTGCAAACGCGGCTAAATCGGAGATAATCCCACCCAGGCGCTGGGAACTAGCATTAAAGGGTATCAGGAAATACTTCCTTAATCTGTGTCCTCAGTGCCTTCCATCTCTAAATTTGTCACTCTAAAGGGCCAGAGGCCGTATTCGCACCAAGTTCTCGCCTCTAGCCTCTTGGCCCTTAACAACCCCACGACGGCCTCCCTAGTCAGACCAGCGCACGTGCTTCCTCATGGGGGGGGAGGGCGGGGGCGGTTAGGAGCGCGCAGGCGCGCCACACGGGGCCCCGCTCCCCGGAGAAAGGCCGCGCCGCACTGCCTTGGAGGGCATCTAAAAACCCAGAAAATTCTTCTCCCACCCCGGCTGGTCCAAGGATGCAACGCCTGTAGACCGAGGCGGTCATCCGCGCCCTCCCAAGTCTGGCCCAGGTCGGGCTGGTGTAGGCCTGGCCGTCGCCACGCGCCCTCCCTCCCCCCACCGCTGCAGCCTCCCGCTCTGAGCTCTCCTTCTCCCTCCCATCCGCGCTCTCACTCTCCCGCCCGCCACGCGGGTCCGCGCGCCCTGCCTGGCACTCACTAACCACGCGCGCCACCCACCGTTCTTCGCAGCACCGGAACGAAGAGCCCGGGGAAGTACGGGCGGGCGCAGAGGTCTCGCGCTCGGGTCCGGCCTTTACGCGTGCGCAGTTTGGCACAGAGGCTGCTGGTTACAGGGCTTCGTCGCTGAGAGCTTCGTTTGCGCTTCTTCGCATATCCCTGACCTTTGTGCTTTTGATTAATCCCAACCACGTCCTCATCCATACTGGGACTCCGGCCTCCTAGCTGTTCCACAAACAAGATTCTCCCTGCCTCGGCTCTCGTCCCCGGTGCCTGTAATGCTTTCCCTCCTCCTCTCAGACTACTGACCATCCCTGGCTTCCTTTAAGTCTCAAATAAAATATCATGTACAGGAAGCCTTCCTTCACTCTTCGTAATTCCAGTGCTTTCTATGTCTGTTATTTCCTTTTTTATCTTATTCACAACTTTGGTATTGTTCAGTCGTGTCCCCATCTTGGAAAAGATCCTAGAGTGGTTTGCATTTCCTTCTCCAGCTGATTTTACATATGAGGAAACTAACGCAAACAGATTTAAGGGACTTGCCTAGGGTCATACAGCTAGAACTCGGGTCCTCCTGACTGCAGGCCCAGTGCTCTATCCCCTGCAACACCTACCTGCCCGGAAGCTTTCAATTTATAGACACCAGTGTTGTTCAGTCGTAGTGATGGGTGCTTGATAAATGTCCACTGATTCAATCACCCTGCCTTTAGCCTTTCACTTCCCCAAACCCCTCTCCACAGACCAAAATCTTTCAAAAGCACAGGTCTCCAATTTGTATCTTCTGTGCCTAATACGGAGCCTGGCACATAAATTTTTACATGATAAATTCTTGTTGATTGATTATTTAAAAACCCCACCATTTCGGATCAAAAAAGAAACCGAAACACCTTATCCTAGCATTTAAAGCCATAGTCTGGTTCCTATATACCTTTTCAAGTTTATTTTCTTCAGAATTCTTAGGTTCCAGCCCAAATAAACTATACCAGCTGTTCGTCGAACTCCATTTTTCTCACCTGCCACCTTGCATTTAAATGTAAGTCATGGCCACATTCCTGGAATGCCCTGCCTCTTTATTACATCCTCTCAGAATCCGTGTTTTCTTTCGAAGTTCAGTGCAGGTGGCGCCTTACCTGAATCTCCTTCAAAGTCACTGGCTTTTCCTTATGTAATGGATTGTGATGTTGGAAAGAACACAACTAGAATTTATCCTGTGTATATGTGGTTGGTGTGTCATTTTCCCGTTAGGGAGCTCTTTAAGGGCAGGGAATAACTTTTGCCTTTCTTTGCATCCCTAGCCCTTAACACAGTGCCTGGTGCATAGTCGGAGCTTAATAAATGCTTGTTCACTAACTCGAGTTGGAAGGCTGGGGTTCAAATCCCAGTTCCCAGGCAAGCCATAATCACCCTTAGTCTTAATTTCCGCCTGCGTAAAGTGAGGGGTTTGGTTTAGATGGAAGCTGAAACTCCTTTCAATTTTATCATCCTTTGAGGTCAGGGTGTTAGGGTTTTGGTTTTGTATCATAGGTGGTTAACATTGAGTTTGTTGAACTGCAAAAGAAGTTTGAGGGGTGGGAGAACCCAACACTAAGTACTGGATCACTTCAATGCATATCAGGGAAATCACAGTAATTTACCGGAGGTGAGGAACAATGTTGAAGCTTTCTTTATAGACATGACAACCCACAAATCTGAAAGTTTTTAAAATAAAGCTTTGAACAGTATTTAAAAGTTCTGAGAGGAAAAAACAGCTTTTTTCCAGACAGCATTGGAAAATGCACATGTCTTAGCAAAGACTGTTTTTTTAAGTGTTTGGGCACAGGTACAAAGTTTAAAAGATTAGAAAACTGAGTTGGCCTTAGAACTTGGTTAAAGTAGTCTAAAATTCCCTCTTTTATCCCAAGCCCCATATATGCGGAAGAATGAAAAAGTTTGTTCATCTGAAACCCTACCTGTGACTGTAGTGAGCATGCAGATTTAAAATTAGTACCCTTTTTTTAAGTAGGTATATCTTTGGACAGATGATATAGACAGCTGTCTCCTAAAATCAGCTGTTGATTTAACATAATTTGGCTGTGTTAGTCAACATGACATCTACACAAATTGAGATAACCTTCTACAGGTATATTTTCTAAGGGAGAGATTAGCCAGCATAAAAATTCTATCACCAATAAGAGATTGACTTTGGGGGATTTTCAGTTGATCACTGGCACAGTTAGCACTGTCTTCCACCACCTCAACTATTTGCTCTGTTCCATCTCTACCTCCACACCTTTGCACAAGCTGTTCCCCACCTGTAATTCACTCCCTTATCGACTCCCAGTTAAAAATCCCTTAGCCTCCTAGGTGAAGCCTTTCTTGATCTGTTTAGTTAGTATACTTCTTCCTAAAATTATCTTGTATTTATTTTTCTGCTTATTCTTATATCCCTCATTCCGAAACTAAGATCCTTGAAGGTAGCAATTATTTTTTTCATTTTTGTCTGTATCCTCATATTTAATATAGGGCATTGCATATAGGATTTAATAAATGCTTGCTAAACTGAATTGAAACACTAGCAATTTATAATATGCACTAGTTAATGGAACACAATAAAGGGGCACATAGCATAGCACACAGTAAATTCTCTAAATGCTGTGTGTATTCTGTGGCAACACATTCTGCTTTTAGATGTTGATCACTTTGAACCAAGTTGTTAAAATGGACTTTGAAAAAATAAAGTAAAATGACCCTGCTAATACCAGGAGTTGGAAAAATATATAAAACATACCCTTGAACAAGTAGACTTAATATAGAAAGGGGGGAGGAGGGTACCTAGTAGGAAACAACTTGTCCAGTAGGTTTTTTGTTTTTTTAAAAATAATGTTTTACTGTAACTACAAGAACCACTACTGTGGTTTGCTTTGGAACTTTTGGAACAGAAAAACTCATACTGAAAAAGTATTCAAATTTTCAGTCTGAAATAGCACTTTAAAAACCTTTAATTAGAGTGGCTTTAAAAATACCCTTACATTAACATTTCATTTGCTTAGAAACTTTTACTACTGTACAGGTGGGCAAAGATTAAAGTTGTTCTCTATATGCCTTCACATTAACAGCTTTGGTTTTTCATGAAAACAAGGCAATAATTTAAAAAAAAATTAAGGAGTTTGAGGGAAGGGAGAAGTATGCGATACTATTTAAACGTATCCATCTAAAGTAATAAAAAGCATTAAAATTCATCAAAAGCTAAGTAACCCCCATTAAAATAAAGGGCAACTTATCCACTTTATAGGATTAAACCTGAAAGTAGCTTTTAAATCCACATCAGTCTGGGGATTACTCAGTTAGTGTAACAAGTACCATGAAATTCCTGAGTTGGAAGGAATATTAGAAGCAATCTAGTCTGACTTCCTAATATAAGAATTCTCTTCTACAATATCCTTGACAAGTAGCTATCTAGCCTTTGCTTCGAGTACTGATGGAATCCTAATAAACTGTCCCCAGCCCCAATATTCTAACTTCCTTATGGGCCTCACTGAACAACAGGCATGTCCTGATTTAATCACACAAATCTAGCTTTAAACACATCACAGGCCCCCAGACTCAATATAACCACTGCCCTCCCCAGCTAGCCACTGCCTCCAGATCCAATTCACCTACATTTTTCAGAGAACAGTAGATACTATCCCATACTCATCCATCATCCCCTGGATGTGGCCTATGCTCTGTTCCAATCAACCTCCTCCCTAGGACCCACTGAGACACAGACAGCTCTATGCCTCTTGCCAGCCTGAAGAAGCTACAGAAGTTGAAACCTTCATCCTTTCCCAAATGAATTTGGGTCCCAATTCTTTGAGAGGGGAATGATGGAATCCTAACAAAAAAAGCTACCCCCAGACTCAATATAGCCACTGCCCCTAGATCCAATTCACATATTTGAACAGGTGTGTCCTTGTACTCAACCACATTACATCATCCATTTAGTCCAAGATAGGACCACAATACCTAACTATCTATCTTGACCAGACAGGACCACGATACCTGACCAAACAGAAAACAGCACAACCAGGATGTTTGACCACTGAACCACAGAAGGGACTCCTCCCCTATTACCTAATCCCTTAACAAACTCCTGTCTTTTCAATATTCATAGATTCTGTTGTGTAATCAGCATCAATACCCTGTAAAATTGCCTGTCCAATCTTACTAGGTTCCTCTTGGAACCTAGCCCACTTCTATGGAGCATCAATCCTTGGATTAGAGGTGGTCTGACTCTGAATTCTTTGAGACAACCCCCCACAACACACCATGAAACTGCAACAATACTTCCTAGGGACAAGGAACATTACAAAGCAGCTCATTTGATTTTCTATTCTTTCTGCTGAGCAGAAAATGCCACTCAAAGATCCTAGTTATTCAGCCGTTTGGAGTCACACAAAATTGTCGAATTCCTTTTTCACTTGACAGTCCCTCAAGTATTTAAAAGCCTCTATCATTCTCCAGAAAGTTCTTCAGTCTGATAAACATTTTCCAGTTCTTTCAATCGCAGCATTACTAGGGTACCCTCACCATTCTATTCTTTTTCTAGATCCCATCCAGCCTGTAAACATCTTTACTAAAATGATGTGCCACGAACTAAACAAAACATTGTAGGGATGGATGGGATGATCACAGCAGAATAACGTGGGGCTATTACTATCAGACCTGGAGTTAGGAGACTCATCTTCATGAGTTCAAATCTGGCCTCAGACACTAACTAGCTGTGTGACCCTGGGCAAGTCATTTAACCCTGTTTGCCTCAGATCCTCATATGTAAAATGAGATGGAGAAGGAAATGGCAAACCACTCCAGTAACTCTGACAACAACAAAAAAAAATCCAACCCAAATATGGGTTGAACACAACTGTAACAACTTAACAACGACATTACTAGTAGGTTAGTCGGGCCTAACTTTTTTTTCTTTTGTGAAATCTGATTTCTAATAATCACCCCCATTAGTGTTCACAAATCATCTAATCTGTTCTAGAACTTTCAGGCGAATTAAGAGGCCCATCATCTTCCCTAGTCAGGCTAAATTCAGAATGTTATATTCAGTTTGGCTATCACATTTTCGTAAACATCTAACAGCAAAGCTGCAACACGTTTAGAAGAGGGCACCTAGGATGGTTAGGGGATTGTTGAACATGCCATATGAGCACTACTGAACAAAAAATGACTATCTTCAAGGCTGTCATGAAAAAGACACACATTTCACTTGGCTGCAGAGGATATAATGGGTTACATATGTAGAGATGCATGTTTAATGATAGAAGGTAAGAAAAACCTTCCTGTTAATGAAATCTCCAAAAGCAGAACTGGCTACTGTAGGAGGATGAGAGTTCTTTATTGGTTTTCAAGAAGAGGCTGAATGAACTTCTTGTTGAGGATATTGTAGGAGTGATCCTTAAGTATAGATCAGACTAACTGGCTACTGGGGTCTCTATCAACACTTAGATTTTGTTAAAAATAACATTAACAGTAAAATCCCTAAGTTTTTAGACTAGTATAATTGATTCTTCACTAAGTGATTACCACTTGACTAAGTGATTGATTACTTTGTCTCTTTATAAATGCCTACAAACCATCCTTCTGATAATGTATTACAGAATTTTGCAAGAAATAGAAATTCGGCTCACTGGTTTGTAGTTTGCTGATTCTACCTGCTTTCCTAACTATGATGTAATTAATCATAGATTTCCCCTCCCTCCTTTTTTTCTTTGTATTGTTCCCAAATTGGTATAGATGGGGCTTATTTGGAAATTAGAGAACTCACTTTAAAAGTAGGATTTTTTTTTTCAATAAATCCTTGCTAATTGAATATTTTTTAGAAAATGGGTATTAAAAGAGATACTAACAGGATATAGCTAATTCTTGCTAATTCTTTTTTTTAATTGATGGCAGTTGGTTTAATCATTAGATTAAGAATATAATTAAGAACACCAAAAACTGCATTCTTACACCTCAGGGAGGTCCCCTGTTACTGCACCTACACCAAAGTATGAGGCTGCAGAAGTGAAAAACCAAACATGGTTATGGCTCCAAGCCAAAGGTTTTTTCTTTTACAGTCATGTCAAAATAAAGAACAAAATCTGAATTGCATATATGGTCAATGAAGAGAATGAAATATTTAACATAATGTTTAGTGGGTATAAGCTTTTTGCTGCAGTTTCAATCAACATCTATCAATTTAAGGAAACAGTACTGATGTAACTCACAATACTGCGTCATTTCAATCACGTCCAACTCTTCACTACCCCATTTGGGGTTTTCTTGGCAAAGACAATGACGTGGCTTACATTTTCTTCTCCAGCTTACTTTACTGATGAGGTAACTGAAGCAAAGTGTTAAACGATTTACCCAGGGTCACAGTTACTAAGTGTCTGAGGCAAAATTTGAACTTAGGAAGATGAGTCTTCCTGACTTCTAGGCCTGGTGCTCCATCCACTTTACCTTTACCTTCATTGAGTCATCATAAGCTTGTTGCACTGTGTGCAATTTCCATTTGTAGTATTTCTCATTTAATTTTAAAGAATATCACTGGCTTTTTTTACATGTTGTTTCCCTCCCTTCACATTTAAAATAAATGGCAAAACTGACTTAATTTGAACTGTCATACCATGTAAAACCCACACTAGGTCCTTAAGACTAATAAGATGCTTTTATTTAAGAAAATATTAAAGACTTCTTTCATAAATCAATGTTGTCAGTTCCATATTTGCTTTTGATTATAGAATGAGAACTGAAAAAGACTGAGAAATAGAGATTAGTTCAACTTCCTCATTAATGAGGTGAACCTGAGGCTCAACTCAGAAAAGTTAAATAAATTTGCCCAAAGTCACATAGCTAGTAAGTGTGTCAAGTGTCTTAGGTCAAATATGAACTCAGGAACTCGATTCCAGGGCCGGTGCTCTATTCACTTCACCACCTATATGTCCCAAAGCTAAATGACTGCCCAAGGCCACACAGCTGGTAGCAGTCTTGGGACTAGAACACAGATATCTTTATTTGACTATACTATCCTGATTTAATTGCCGTCTTTCATGCACTATAGTCCTGCAGTCGGTAGAATAACCTAAAAATAGTTCTGATTTTTTTCCTTCCATTTTTGTCTATATGCCTACATTTAATTTTCCCATTTTTTTTCCAATTATATGTAAAAAAAAGTTACAATTTCAATGAAAAGCATATTTTAAAAAACTGGACCCTCTTTTAAGATGAAAGGTTACTCAAATTCTCTCTACTCCAAACCAAAATTTCTCTTCACTTTTTTTCTTCCCCACTCCTGACTTTTAAATTCCCTTCCAACTCTAACATTTTATGATTCAGTTACTTACTTTTGGGGTTAACCTTTTCACTTATATTCTCATCCCATACTCTCCTGCATTTTTGGGTACCTTATTTTATCTGTCATTTAATCATTACTTCTTTACATCTTCAGCCTAACCTTCCTCCACTAGCTCTTTCCTCTCTGCCTACAAATAATCCGATTCTTTAAAATTTACCTACAAACACACATATATGTATAATTTTTTTTACCGTTATTTCTTTCAGCTTCCTTCATCCCCTCTTTTCCTTCTAGACTCAAAAGATTCTCTAGTTCTAATTCTTCGTGCTCAATCCCTTGCAAAAATGGCTTTTGCCCAATAGTGGTTTTTCATTTTGTCATTCATCACACATCATCGAATGACCTTATAAGCAGTAAAGTAATGAATTTTATTATTAAAATCACTTTTACTAATGATTCTCTTCATTGATCTCTCATTTGCATTTGACACGTCTTTTCTAAAATCCTCTCTTCCTTGGCTTTGGTGCCAGACATTCTCTTGCTTAGTCTATCCATTTCATCTTCTTCCTTCTACCCCTTCAGATGCTTACAATCTTTCCACATGTCTCTCCACTTTTTCCCTTGGGAATTTCATCTGCACTTTAGCTTCAAACTTGATGCAGACAATTCCCAAATCTTGGACATCTAATTTGATGACAGCATTTCCAATGTCTTCAGGATATTTCCACCCATGTGTGCTATTGACACTTCAAACTAAAAATAAGCTCTGGAACTGGGATCAGAAGGCCAGGATCAGACCCCATGGGATACTTAATACTTGTGTGACCTTTGGTAAGGCACTAAAATTCCATGGGCTTCAACATCTTTATCTGTAAAATCAAGGGGCTGGAGTAGATGGTTTGAGTTTCTCCTAATTGCAGTTCAATGGGTCTGTCTCCAACAGAACTCACCATCTTTCTCTCAAAACTAATTTCTTCCTGAGCCATTTCTTCTACCCCACTTTTCCTATCCATTCCCAGTCATGGCCTTTCAACAAGTCTATTGCAATAGTCTTCCAACTCATGCTTCCTGCTTCCACATCCCAAATGGCTTACACACTGCTGACAAATGACTTCTTCAATAATAGGTCTGGTTAAGCAAGGCAGACAAACAGTATGTATTGGGGTTTATCATAAGGATACTTACTATAGCACAAAGGCACTGTACTAAGTGCTGTGGATACAAATATAAGGAAAAAGGACACCTCATAGAAGTATACATCTTTAATGCTCCTGATTAGCTAAAGAAAGTGCAAACTTCTTTCCTAAGTATCTTCCCCCTGCCTTTCCAGACATATTCCAATACTCCATGTCATACTCTAGCAAACTATACATTGTTACTTAAGAGTTCTTCAGATGAGGAAGCCTGAAGCCCAGAGAAGCTGTGACTTGTCAGTGGTCACACAGGACTAAAATAGTGTTAACAGTACTTGAACTCAGGTCCTTTGACTCTAAATCCAATAGTCTTTCTACTCTATATTACCGCTTCCCCTCCCCCCAACTTCTGAATGTCTATCATTTGTCCAATTCTTACAATATAAAATTCAACCAAAATGTCATTTTTTCCACTGAATTCCTTGACCCCCCCCAATAATCCTTCCTTCACATTATACCTTCCCAGTATTCCCTAGCATCCTAGTACTAGACTTCAAGTGAGGGCAGAATGTCTTATGTAACATCTACACTACCCATCACACAGCATTAAGTACTCAATAAATTTTTACAAAATCACTTTCTTTTTTAATATGAACTATCCCAAACTCTGTCCCTCAAAGAGAATTTTAGAATATTAGAACTGGAAGGGGCCTTAAAAGTGACCTAATCCAAACCTTTATTACAGATAAGCAAGCTGAGGTGTGCCCATGGATAGCACTCAGCTTCACTGACTCAGCTCAAACTTTTTCCGTTACACCATGTTGTTCCTTACTCTTAGAATTACCTTTTTTCAGGATAATACATTCAATTTTTTTACTTGCGCAGCAAAAGATGGACAGAATTACTGATTGCCATGAATTATTGGTCAAACACATTATAGAATTCTTTTTTCCTACTGAATGCCTAGATTATATAAAGAGGATACTTCAAAGCAGACCCAAAAAAGTTACTATTAACCCAAAAGTGAATATAAATTTGATTCTTACAAATCTGACAAAAGAATTAAGTTTAATTGACCAAAATGAATCATGTTTCTAAGACCAGGGGCTGGTTACATTCTTGTACTGAATATTCTAAGGACAACCACCAAATTTATCAACAACACTAAATTTTTGGAGGGGAGGGAAGACAATGGAACTTTATTTTACATGGGGTCTAAAGTTTGTTCTCTCAAAAGGGGCAAGCAAATGTATTGATTGTAAATCAATTCATTAATAGTCATTTTGAAAGTACTTTGTATATGTGAAATGAATTCAAACAGCCAACATGATTTAACAAGTTTCATAAAAGCCTGGAAAATACCCAAGAACACAAACAAATCACACATGGTCAAAACAAAAATGTAATAAAAATATTTAGTGAAAAAGACATATTTTTAACCCCCATATACGGATTAAAAAAATACAAACAGAATTTCATCAGTTTGATATTCAGCTTGTAACCGGCTCAATTACATAGCCTTGATTTGCTTCCTAAAGTCTTATTGCAGCATCTTTTGAAAAAGTGAATGTAACTTTTATACCTTCATCAATTATATTTGAGGTAAATATTTAAACATAGTATATCTGTCCCTGGGTCTCTTAAAAAAAAAACTGGAAAAAGTCTTTGCATATGTTTAAAATTTTAATATTTATAAATTTTTAAAAATTTACACATACTGTATGGTAGCAGTGCTAACATTTTGTGACTATAAAACCACAAACTGACTGCATGGAGCTTTTCTTTGTACAGAGAACCAAATCACAGTACCAAAATTTGTAATTTGTCATAATTTTATGTAGTACAGTATACCAGAAGGTCTGTACTCAGAACACACTTGGGTCAGACTCTCTTGATAGGTATCTAGTGCAGATGTGGCATTTAATTTCAGGCTAAGAAATTTAGCTATTAGTACACAATAGCAGCTCCTAACAGCTAAGGGTGCTAGGAATGAAGACTGATAGGGAAAGGAACTAAAGCCTCTTTTTACAGACAGGAATGAGGAATGGTATTAGGGGAGGAACAAAGGGATGGGTAAGTGCCTCTGATGACTGGATGATTAACAAACCACAAAAGACCCTGCGGTTAAGCAGCTGTTAAGTGTGCAAGAACAAAATGAGTTGTGGTGTCAGTCCTAGCAGATTAATGTGCATACCACTCTCTCCTAATCTCTATGAAAGAACCATCACCAGAGTCTCTTTGCTATATCTTTAGAAAAGAGTACAGAAATAAATAGACCTAAAGGTCAAAAACATTGCTGATTACCTCACATCCCTCCTCTCCAAAAGAGGCTTGATTTACATTATTAGAACAGAGTGAATGGAAAGTTTGCACCAGTGCCTGGGCCACACATATTCTATCATTAGAGATGCCCCATCAGTTACCATTACAATCAATCTGGCACCTTTCACATTTCTTAAATACTCAAGATGTGTTGGACTTTAGCTTAAACCATGGTATTCATATCAACTTTTAAAGAGTAGGTCCAATTTAAAATTCCAAACACAATACATTTAAACTTTTTTGTTGAGAAAATGGTTAAAACTCAGTCCTTTTAGAAAAGGATTTGAGTCAACTCCTAGAATATCCACACTTCTCCAATTTAAAAATAATTTCAAACATAATCATATCCTTATGTAGCTAAGTGGTTTTCACAATTTTGTAACTTACTAAGGCAAAAAACAAAAACAAAACACCTCAGGACCAAATTCTTTATCCTCTGATTTAGTACAATATGAGAGTGAGTACTAAGGTTACTTCTGAACTAAAAAAACCTCATTCTCCCATATTCTCTAAGTAACTGTGATAGAAACAGCTACGACCACCTGATAACACAACTACTTTTAGTGATGAGAGCTGCAAAAAGACCATCAATAATTTTCTAATTGAAGAAAACTTAAAAAAAAAAAGGTTCAATTGATGGGTTCTCTGATCGACGATGACACTCACTCAATCTTAAAATCCATGAATATTACATTGGTTTCCTTTTGGTGCTTGAATTCATACATCTAGCAACAGAGATAAGACAATGTGGATGGGAAAAACGAAAATATGGTATTTACTTAGGTTAAACTAAGTACAGAGGATGGGAATATTAAACATTTTTGGACAGGGGAAGAATCACTCATTCTTAACTGTAAAAAAGGAAGAATGAAGGAATTGTTTTAGAGTAATAAATATCTCATCTGAATAGAGAAATGTTATACAATCAGATACATGGTATACAATTCAACAAGACTGAATTCTATAAACAGCTTCTAAGAAAAACTGCAAAATCTTTTTTCTTAAAAAAAGAAAATCACAATTCACAGCAGGTGAAACTCAATGGAGTGATGTTAACATGCCATGTATCCAAAAAAGATTTAGGGATAGCAGGAGGAGCCAAATGATAGCAACAAAAAGGACACTGTCGAGTAAATACATTTGAAGAAGCAGCCACACTACCAGAAGCAGCACAGTAACAAACTGACCTTATTTGCTAGAACTATGATGACACCATTTTTAATACTACTATATAAACACAAAAGCTAACAAAGGACAACTTGATTTTGCCTTGGGAAACATAAACGGGCAAAGTGAAGGAAATGAATAACTGAATAGACAAAGGGCAAAGGTGAAAGGAAAACTCTGAGGTTGAAAGATATATAAAGAGCAGAAATTTACACACACATACACACCCACACAGTCTAGAGATAAAGTACCTGACAGTGTCCCTTTAACATATTTATATAAAGGGGTAAAAAGAGTGTTTGCTTTTTAAAAAATCCTTGGAAATCTAACAGGTAGTCAGTTACAACAGGAAAGTCAACTTATTGGAATAAGACTGTGTTCTTGATACCCACTGGGCAAGAATTCAAACCACAAAATCACTCACACACACACACACACACACACACAACCCACTCACAAAACATAGCTCTGAACAAAGTTTACCTGTTTTAGTGTGCATCCCCACTTGCTACTCCCCCTGCCCCCAATCTGACATTATTACATTTTAATTCTCTGAAGTCTGATTTGGTCCAATATAAAGCAAATATTATTTTATTCAAAATCTGCCCACAAAATTGCACTAATATTAATAGCCTTGGCATATTTGGTAAAGATACTATAATCTTGGTAGGCAGTTTACTAAGTGTGAATGCTATTTATTTATTAAAATGTTTCTCACAAACCAAATTACTATTAATTCTTTTTCCAACTTAATTTTCATTCCTGCCCCTTCCAGCCAAACTATTAAAGCAACAGCGTATGTTGCATTACCCTTTGGCAAAGGGATGGACATACACACATCTCAATAACTACTGAGCCCAATAAGGGGGAAAACTGAGTCCATTAGTTAAAATAAAAACGGAAAACCGATGCAAAATAAGGTGGATACTGGTGTACATACCAACAATCTAACATTCTGAAAGATGAAAATGGGATTTTAGGAAATCTAAAAATAGCTTCACATTTTAATAAGTCTTATTGAAAATATTTTTAAGATATGGAAAGATGCCATATCAATTGAATATTTTTTCTAAAAAAGATTTATGTTAACAGTCTTTAAGATAGGTTTACTCCAGCCTAGCTTTTATTTAATAATGAGTTAAGAGAAGGCTATCTCAGAAGAGTGATGGCACTTTGCCCTTGAATTCATATGTAATACCCCATGCATGGGTCTGATAGAATTTAGATGCTAGAGATTAGCTGACTGTGACTGTCTTGAGATGAAATGGAGATGGCACAGAGTTACAAATGTGATGCTACACACAACTGAGTAAAAAGTGGATATGTTATACATAAAATATTCCACGGCATAAGTGTCAAGAACATAGTGGAAGGACAAATTCACCCCTCCCTACCAAAACCTGTGATCGTGCTCATAGCACAGCACTGTACAGTCTATCCTCACATTTGCTATATTCTGGTAGTAGGTCAGACTGTGCTCGGTATGCTTGTGGCTTGCTAAAAAACACGGTCATTTTCACCATTTGAGCGGCACACAGAACTAAAGAGAGCATGGCATGGCAGCGCTGGAAGCAAGTCCCTGACTGCGAAACCTAAGTGGGAAACAGTAGAGCATCTAACTGTTATTTTTTACCTTTGAAATCAAACTTATGTGGCTCCTGATGAAATGAGCGTGACGTCCCAGTCTAGCATAATTATTGCCCCTAATGCCCCAACTTAAAACATAGTTTGCATAAATCAATAATTTACACCCTTTGAATGTTATTGCTTAAGCAAACGATTCAGTGTAGATTGTTACAGCCGTGTGCAATGTGGTTGGATTAAAACAAACTTTAAATAGACTACACATGAACCTTTCATTGACTCATGTTGACAGAAATACATACTATCAAAAGGGGAAATAGGGAGACAGCAGAACAATCTAAACCAATTGTTGAAGCATAAAACTTGCATTTTTACCAAAACGCCTCCTCTTTTTGTATTCCTTTTTCAAAATTAAGGCAATGAAATGGCTACAGTTCCTAAAGTTCTTTTTAGGGAACAAAACATAGTTTTTTTTTCCTCCTGAATCTCAGGCACCAGAAAAAATAAAAACCTGTATTACATAAACCTGCAACACTGGGTTGATATAGAAATACAAAACAAATAAAACACAGAAGTTAAAAAATAAGCCCAACATTTGGTGATGTTTGTTTTTTTCCCCCCACTGAATCGTGAACTCAATCTTCAGAGAGGAAAAAATAAAGCTTATAACAGCAAAATCAGGTAGAGTTTTGAATGTCTACAGAATACTCCATCTAAAATGTTTTCAGTAACAAAAATTCTAACCTTTATCTGGCCATCTATATTTAGACAAATGGGGAAAAAGGCACTGAATATATATTTCGTGGTGCCATATCTGTTTGCACATATATGGAATTTCATTTTGAAAATTTCAAATTGCCATTCATTCTCTATAACACATATGACAGATTGTGGCTAACACATAGTAGCAGAAGCTGATTCAAAGTTGACCTCTCCTGTGTCACTGAATTATATAGCAAACTTTCAGGCTCTTCAAAATCCAAAATGGCCAAAGAACCCAGAAACAGGAACAAGACTTAGTCAACTTTCAGCATTTCAGTGCATTTTGCAGAAAGAGTCTAAATTAAGCATGTAGTTTTGTTGTTTATTTTACACAAAGGAGACCACCAACATTTGCCATAAATTCTTCTAAACTCTTTAGGAAGGCCATCTTCTGTTTACGATCCAGCGTGGGAGGAGTGCTGCTTGCAGTAAGCTTGTTGAAGGCATCTGCTAATCTCTGGTAAATGACTGGGTCTTGCTGACTTGACAGTAAGGTTTCAACCAATTCTGAGTACTCGGCCTAATGAAGAAATAATGCAGTAAAAATACAAAGATGGTAACTAAGAGAGAAAAACAGGGTTTTGTAAGACTGTAAATACATACTTACTATCTATCTGACTTTAAATACTATATTCTCCAGGTCAACTTATATTTATCAAATGTACTTTGTCCTTGGAAAACAATTTATCAAAATTATGGTGGTTTGTTTAGTTTATTAGTATGAAAACAAAGATATAGTTAAGCCTTAGTTTCCTATACATAAAGTGGAGATAATTCTATTTGTCCAGTTCAATTCACTCTGAGGTGATAAGGAGTAATGAGATAATGATTAAATTGCTACACACTCATTTCCATTTTAAAGGAACTAAGGCTGATAGAGGTGAACTGATTTGTCCAGGGTTACACAGCTAATAATTAGTGTCTGAGGCAGAATTCAAACTCAGATCTTCCTAATTCCAAGACCAGAGACCTCTCTATTATGAAGCAGAAGGGAGGAATATGATACAGCTAAAGAGGTAAAGTAAGGTCAGTGTGTGAAGAGTCCTAATTACTAGGCTACTAAGGAATTTGATCTTTTTTGGAAGGCAACAGAAAGTCATGGAAGGGTTCTGAACAGAGAAGTGCTCAGACCAGGTCTATGTCCGCACAAGCCAAAGCTGCTAGAAATGTGATGGACTATTTGGAGAGGGAAGAATGGGAGCAGGAAGACCTATTAAGAGGTTGGTTACTGCAGTGTCCAGGCATGTAATAATGCTGTCCTGGAGAAGGGAAATGGAAACTGTAATAGTGAAGAGGGGATAAGTATAGTAAGTTAACTGACAGGTTATGAGAGGAATGTAGAAGAACAGACAAAGATAATGCCAGGTTCCAGGATATGAAAGACAAATGATCTCAGTATGAGCTCTTAATTCTTCCATTTTTTAGCAATACAACCATAGGCAATTTATTTAACCTTTCTCTGAGTCTTTTTCTTGCCTTTAAAAGAAAGATTGAAATTCTACTTTGTGGAGTTACTGTGTGGAAACCCCTTTGAAAATATAAGTTCAAGGCATATTTTGTGGCTATGTCAAGGTATACCTAAAGAAAAGAAAAAAAGGGAGTCACTGGACTTGAGGAATTGTTTGGACAAATTGCTCATGTGAATAATAAAGTCCCTGAGAATGATAGCAAGGTCCCAAGGCAGAGAGAATAACTACAATTCAGCTGGCTGCTGAATTCACTAAGGAGATTAAGAATATAAACTAGAGGCTAGTGGATTCTGGATAAGAGAATAGGGAAGAGAGGGTAATGACTGCCTTCAAGAACAGTACAAAATCATAGCTCAAAATTATGGAAGATAATAGCTCAGTAAAAAAAACAAAGACTAAGGGCTGGGGAAATGTAGTGTGGAATCTTCAGTATAGGAAAAGCAAAGTATCTTATAATGAATACACTAAATGGCAAACCAACTTATTCTCAGGACTATCTCCTAGATCTTTCATAACTGTTAGAACACTCTGGATAAATAATAATAGATGATATATACGTAATATGTTTTAAAGTTTGAAAAATACTTTATATATTTTCTCTATCTCTATTCTTTGTGACTTCTCTGAAGCACCTGATATTACTCACCACTCTCTCCTAAACAGATACCACTTCCTGGGGCTTTTGCTCCTATCTGCCTGACCATTCTCTTCTGTCTCCTAGGCTGGTTAATCATTTACATCACTTCCTCATGTGGAGGTACCTCAAGACTCTATACTGGACCTTGTTCTCTTATCTCTCCATACCTTCTCACTTGTCTCTGATGGTCTGAATTGTAATCCCTGAGCAGAGGACTCCAACACCTATCCATCCAGCCCCAGGCTTTTTCCTGAGCCCTAGTATCATCCGCTACAAGATGTTTCTAACAGGATGTTGTATAGACATCTGAACTTCCCTATTTCTGATCTGTCAAGGGCACCACCATCATTACAGTGTCCCACATTTGTAATTTCAGCATTACTCTTGACTCTTCCTTCCTCCTCATCTTAAATGTTTAATCAGTTGCCAATTCTTGCCATTTCTATCTCCATAATATCCCTGACATTCATCCCCTTTCTAGACACTCAAATATCTCACACTCACATATTCCACCTCAATTCCTCATTGTCCGTTGTCTAGACTATTGCAACGGCCCCCTAATTGCCCTCCTTACCTCAAATCTCTACCCATTATAATCTATCTTCCACACAGCTACAAAAGTGCTGTACCTTAAGTACATGTAGAATATGTCACACCTCTACTCAATAAACTCCAATGATTCACTACTGACTCTAGGATCAAACATAAATTCCTCTGTTTGGCATTTAAAGCCACTTACAACTGACCTTTTAGCCTTATAATACATTACTCCCTTTCCCTCACACAATGGTAGGAGTTCTTACTGTGGGGTCTATTAACTATTTTTTAACATTTTGATAATAGTATTTCCATATAAATGGCTTCCTTTGTAATCCTATGTATTTAATTTTATGTAATTTAAAACATTATTCTAAAAACAGGTTCATGGGCATCACTACACAATTAAAGGGGTCCATAATATAAGAAATTGTTAAGAATACCTGCTCTTTGATCTAGCCAAACTATCATAATTGTTGTTCCTGTACACATGACACTCATCTCCTTCCCATCTCCCTGCCTTTGAACTGGCCCCTGTGCCTGGAATGCATTCTCACTTCATCCTTGTCTCACACAATTCCTTATTTCCTTTAAGACTCAGCTCAGATTATTCATAATGCTTTCAAAAGAGATGCTGCATTGACTGCTTATTAACTGCAAATGACAAAATTTTATATTGATGGAGAAAGGCAGCAGCATATAGTACAAAGAACACTGGGCTAAGAGTCAAGAAATCAGGTTCCAGTCCTGGATCCATCACTAGCCTTTACCTGTGGCAAGTCCCTTTATCTTGTGGAGGGGTCTCAGTTTTTTCAATCTATAAAATGAGAGGACTAGATTAACTCCTTTCAGGCTATATAATTATATGATTTCATCTTTGTGGAGAGCAAAGTTAAGGCTGACGAGGGAGTAAGCACTGTAGCCTGACTGATATTAGACCCAAAGCACTTAGCAAGAGAACGTTTTTGAACAGACTACTCATAATTTCTGAACTACTGGCAAGTAGTCTTTTTATATGTATGAAGCAGGATTGAAGTCTCAAAAGTCTTGCTTATGTAACCCCAAGCAAACTGCTAGAAAGAAATTTTGGTATAAATATGGTGGTCAACGCCTGATTACTATATACTGTGAAAAGCAAACAGAAAAATAGCTTAGTACTCCCTTAAACAAAACAGTCGACTGAAGCCCAAAGAGTTCTCTGACAGTTTCTCTGGACAAATTAAAACAGAGTCCCATGTTATTTTTATATATAAGCCAAAATGCAGTTTTGTCTTTTTTGGGGGGGGTTCAGAACTTGGTACAGTGCTTGGCAGATAGTAGGCAATTAATAAAAGCTTGCTATTTGTCAAACGAATCTCAGCTGACACACACAACAGCTAGAATATTTGTAAAATGCTTTAACTTCTGAAACATGAAATAATAAACACGTGATACCTGATGCAAACACACTAATGTATAGAATGCTTCGCCTGCTGCAGTTGTCATCTCTGTGTTGTGCTTTTGCAATACCAGCATATCAAAGACCAGCTGAAATCATACAACAAATGAAAGTTCTTAAAGCATACTGTCATGTCATCTATTCTGAAAAATCAAGGTAGAAAGATGGCACTCACAAACCTATTCAATCATCTTTCCCATATCCATTGATTTTAAAAATGAGGAAAAAAAATGGTTATAAATTCACCTGGTCTATTACATTTATATAAGTAGTGTTTAAAGTCTATGAATTAAGAATACATTATCAATATTTAAAATTCTAAAGCACAATGTTTATACAATTATAAAATTTCCCAAAAGTTTTTAATCACAATAATTTTCAAGTTTCTTTTTTTTTTAAATTTTATTTTAGTTTCCATCATTCATTTCCACAAGATTTTGAGTTGCATATTTTCTCCCCCTCTTTCCCCCACCCACTGCCCCAAAACAGCCATCCCAGTGTGTCGCCCCTCCCCCAGTCTATTCTCTCCTATGTCA
>CM053582.1:201989494-202010267 GCA_028627135.1 Pseudochirops cupreus
GAATATTGTGGCCACTGTAGTGAAAACTGTGTGGCCATTTTCTGTGATAAGATGTAATGTTGTGAATATTATAATGTTTTGAATGTTTGTCTTGATTTGTAATGGAATAAACAGAGTGTTCACTATATTTTGTAATCTGAACTCTAAAGGCTGTTCACAGTAGCATTCCTTTGGGAATCTGCTGGTGCATGGCGTTACATACCTGGGGATAAGAGATTTCTCATTATTTCTAGAATCTCTCTTACTCCAAAAAGAAATTCTCAAGTTTGAGCATTTGATTCTTTAGGGATTGGAAGGTGCTGCAGAAAGCATTCAGTAAGTCCTTTGTTTCTCACATTTTAAGAGTCAATATTCTTTTATGTGGTAAAGGAAGGACCTAATGTGACAGGATTCTTTTATCTAGTCTAAACTTTAATATTTACTATGCCATTATTTTTGCATCTCCAGGGTTCATTTCTTTCTATAAAATATCTGTTGTAGTTAATCCTTCCAGTGACTTTCTATCTGAAAACCCACAAAGGCAAAAAAATTGCCTTCTCTATCAAAAACGTAAAGCCATTATTTGCTGAATAGTTATGCTTCTGTGACCTAGGAGACAGAAGGATCTGTTTATGTCACTGGGCCCAAGGACCAAACAACAGCACTTAAACTTATGGGGAGAGAAAGAGAAAGAGTGAGAGAGAGAGAGAGAGAGAGAGAGAGAGAGAGAGAGAGAGAGAGAGAAATATCTCTCTTATCCAAATTGTGCTGATTGTTTCTACCTACAAAAGGACAATGGCTTTCATTTTCATGTCCTTAATGTGATTGTGATTTTGAAAAACAGTTTAGAACACAACCTATCATAACTACTACCAAATAAGACGAAAGATGAAACAGAATGAATGCATAATTATTACACAACCTAATAAAGATTTAAGAGTAACTGAAAAATTGTTTTATTTGTGGAAGGTAATTTAAATGTAAATGTTGATAAAACATGCCTAGTTGGTTGTATTGATATTTCACATTACATTTGTAATAAATCTTTTTTTAAAAAAAGACACCTCAATTCCTTATTTTTATTTATAGATTTTCGTCCAAATCTGAATGAATTGAGAGAACTGGAAATTGGTAATGGATCCTATAAAGCAGAGACTTAGTAAGTACTGGCCATCTGGGGGGTTCCGATAAGGAAAATAAATAGAAGACTCTACAACAGCTGTTTTATGCTAAGTAATGGACCCCCGATACAAAACATTTTAAAATACTATTCCCCCAAAGCACTGTTTTCCATTCCCTCATGCATGATTATTTTCCATGCAATAGTTTCCTTTTATTATCACACCTGCTTGTCTTGGCAACTTCTCTGGTTTCAGTGAACAGCACATCAGCACTTTAATTCCAGGTTGGGGATTTGGAATTGCAGAGATGGTTCAAAGTAACTATGCTTTCCATTAGCTATTTGGTCTTCTTTTATCAGAAAGCTTATTGGTTGGTTCATTCTGTAAAACTACAATGGTTTTCACCATCTGATTCTAATCTGATGGTCCTACCAGGCCTTTAAGAACCAATGAAGTCCTTCAGGCAAGCATCCCTAAGTGAGGGAAAAGGAATGAGGTCTAGAAGCCAAGATGAATAAATTGAACAAAAAGGTAGAATACAATTCCAAGATACAACAAATTAAAGAGTAGCTTACATAGAGATAGCAAAGCTGAAATAGTTAAGTCTTCAAGAGATATCATGGTATACGATGGTACACAATATTGCTATGCTTAACCCAGATTCATGCAATGATAAACATTTACTGAGGATGGTTGAGAAAAGATAATTATATAGAGAAGCAAGAGTAGAGTCTTAAAGTTATTAATATTGTTTTAGTAGGGTTTAGTATGATCTATCTCAAATATTTTTTCAAGGTAATCGGAACTTCATAAAATATATTTTTAGTGTAATGCAACACTTTCCTATTTGGTTCCCTGGGACATTTTGCATAAACCCTCCATTAGAAGTACTTCAGAGTTATAAGCTTTTCAAATTAACAAGTTAAATCATCACAGCTGCAGAGAGGTCAGGAATAACAACAGGATTAAGAGAAGCAGGACTCTTAGTCCAAATGAGTCAGGTGGAGTGATTCTACATTTCTTATTCTCACTTGTGGTTACTTATGACAATATGCTGACATTTGTCTTTTTGTCTGCCTATATATTATGAAGTAGAGCAATGATAATGCTGAAAGTATTTTTTTTCCTGAATTTATATGTTTTAGTTGGGGATTGAGTTTATGGTGAGGATTTTATAAGTGAACAGTCTGTTGTTCCTTTGCAAACAGCAGAGGGGGCTATTGAACTGCTTTTATAAACATAATTCCATCTATTTAATTTTAATTATTTCTTTATAGAGCTATATCTGGGCAATGGGGCTGTGCTATCCCACTGTCCCATCGTACCTCATAGACCGTAGATATCAGACAACCAAATACCTATCCTCCTTAATGTGCCAAGTCATTAAACCGATTTTCTCTAAAAGAACTTTCAGTATCATGTCCTAGTCTTCAGCCTGAGCTATTATTAAACACTTGCTATTCATTCATTCATCCAATGTGATTTCTTTGGTGGAGATACTACATGGACAGATCACAACCCCTCCTTTAGTAGACAATTTCATGAGTTGCTGTGAGTAAAAAAAAGTCATCATCTGGCAGCAAATCTTAACTTTGGGATAGTCCATTGCTGAGGCCATACTTGAAGTCTTTCTAGATTGGGGGAATGTGTCAGAGTTTGGGCTCCACCGACACAATCTTTGAAAAATTAGTGGCATCTTCATGCCCCCATAAGCATAGGATTTAGTTCTTTAGTACATAGGACTTTAGTACAGGTAATAATTGAGCACTTATTGAATGAATACCATGGTACTTATATGCTAAGTACTATATAGGATATAGAAGAAGTATGATATCTAGTCTTTCTCAATGGGGTTTATATATCCCTGATTAAACTAGACCTGGATTGGAGACCCTTCAGTCTTGAGGCCACAAGTGGCCCTCTAGGTCCTCAAGTGTGATCCTTTGACTGACTCCAAACTTCACACACTTGAGGATTTAGAGGGCCACGTGTGGCCTTGAGGCTGCAGGTTCCCCACCCCTGAACTAGACATATACACATAACATAAAAAAGACAGTATATGAAATGGTATTTTTAAAATGATACAGATTACATGTCCTATAGTTGGAATAAGAAGAATGAAGAGAAATTCATGGAGAAGGTTGGACTTGATATGGACTATGAAGGATGAGCAGAAATAATAAACAGATGTAGAAGACGGATGTGGGTATAAGAGGCAGGAAGAATTGCATAAGTAGAGGTGACTTTCAGTCTGTGTGTTTGCTAAACAGCATGGAGACCGTGTCTAAAGAGGTGAGATTTTAGGAAGTAGTGGGAGATAAATTTTGTGTGGGGTATGGGGACCCCAAAACTCCTCTACCCCCCCAAAATAATAAAAGTCAGAGGTATCTTGAGGAAAGAACAGGAAGTTTTATTCAATTCTTGCAAGGAGAGGGTATCCCTTCCACCAGTACAAATCAGCAGAATGAGGCGTGTTACAAAAGACAGAACAAGAATTTATACCCTAACACAGTCAAGCCCCCCTTCCACTGCTGTCTCTTCTCCCATTGGCTGGGAGGTGGGTTTATGACCTCTGCAATTGCCTCATCAAGATTTAATCAGAATTCAAGGCGCTTCCCAGAGCCTGCCTGCACCTCAAAGATTCAAGGAAAGCTTAAGGAGGTTCCCAGAGCCTGTACCTCATCATCATTATCATTGGGAAATCTCATTATCTTGCAAGATGGAGCCTTCTTGGTACACATATCTCATCAGTACCTGTCTACCCTCTGATTAGACCCTTTGTCTGGAGAGCAAGGCCAAAGAGGGAACTCCAGACAAAACAGTTTTTCTCCACATATCCTACCAGCTCTGCTGCTTTTGCAACTCTCTATCATACCTTGAGGGTAAGAGTTGTCTTGGTTTTTATTTATATTGTATCCCTAACACTTAGCATAATGCATAGTACATAGTAGGGCTTAGAGGTATTTATTATTTGCCTGACAGAACAGGCAGTTGATATTGGACCAGGATACATGAAAAGTTGTGGCTATAAATACAGATTTGGAAGTTACCGACATAAAAATTATAGCTGAAGCTATGAAAATACATCATTTATCCTAGTTAAGGGGGAAAAGACAGAAAATTGAGATCTAAGTCTTGGAAAATGCCAACATTTACAGAATACTTCTAAATTATATCCATGAAATATTGTAATGTTTGGAGGTTAGAATGTCAGTCAATAAGCATATATTAAACACCAATGATGTGCCAGGACTGTGCTAAGCAATGGAGATACAAATCTGAAAAAGAAAACCTCTCAAGGAGCTGGAATTGGGGAGCTAAAAGGGGAGGGAGGGAAGGAGAAGGTATTCACTGCAGGGCATGATGGAGAAGTCCAAAAAGAGTACAGTGGGTAGGAAATGAAGAGATATCTGGCCTGGTTTCTCTCCTTAAATGGAGGTTTTGGAATTCATACCTCCAACCCTGTAATGAGAGGGGTAGGGGGAGCTGATGAGTTGTGAGTACTAAAGCTGACTGACTCTTCTTAAAGGATGATGAAACTTCCCAGTGATGAGGTTCCTGGGGACATGATAAAGAAATTTAAAGTAGTATAGTGGGGTGGGAAATGAAATTTTGTGAAAAAGTATTTTTGTGTATTAACCTACATATACTTTGAGAGAGAAATGAAGATCCACCAACCTGTGTGAGTTTTTTAAAATAAGCATAAAAATTATTCAGATGGGGACATACATGTTTGCTTGAGATGAGTTACAAGCTTGAAATAGCTACTTTATACAGTCTGAGAATGCTTATCCCATTGTTAAGTTTTTGAGCTATTTACTAATAAGCAACTACAACTTTACATAGTTCTTTTCCCATGACACTCTTCCTGCTGCAAACAAACATTTTTACTGAGATTCCTGCATGGAAAACCAAGAACTAGTTGTGTGCATAAAAAAAATCTTTCTGACTCTGAACTCAGTTTTTTGTCTGCTATACTATGTTTCCTCTCTCACAGCTCTGTTAAAAGTCTCAAAAATCTGAACTACTACATAATAGAAGGTAAGTATCAGCAGACAGGTCATGGAGAGGGGGTGGGTGAGTATTTTATAATGTTATGGGTTAATAATCTCTGTAGACTGAGGTGGTAACTTTAACTAGAAGCAATGTTTTCCATTAAGTAAGTTTGACCTTCATGGTACTATATGCCATTTAAGAGAGCTATCAAAAGAGATAGGTTGGTATTCTGGATTTGGAGTCAGAGGACCTGGGTTAGAATACTGGCTTTACTACTTACTGCTTGTATGGCAAGGGGCAAGTGCATAGCCTCTCTGTGACTGGTTTTGTTTTTGTTTTTCTCAAATAAGGGGGTTGTACTAAATGACAACTTCTTCAATCAATCAATTTTAAGCACCTACTAGGTTCCAGGCACTGTTCTAAGTTCTGGGGATTTAAAAGAGACAAAAGACATTGCTTCCCCCTCAATAAACTTACAATCTAATGGGGGAAGCAACATACACAGACATGTGTGTATACATATATGCATGTATATACATGCACACATATATACACATGTATACATATACAGACATATTATATAGACCTGTATGTATGTGTGTGTATACATACATACATACACATAGCAAGCGATATATTGGATAAATAAGAGATGCTTATAGGGAAGGTACTGGAATTAAGAAGAGTTGAGGAAAACTTCCTATTCTTCCTAACCTGTATGATTGTTGTTCCATTTACCTCTACCCTTTTTACCTGTGACATCTTGGGTTCTTTATTATTTGTATTAAATGCTACTGTGAAACCTGAAGTGATATATTTTAATACACTCAACTATGCTGTATTTATAAGTCATTTGGTCTTTACTATCATATTGGTCAGAACATGAACTAGGATAAAAAGTTGCTAAGTAATAAAAATATATGAAACTAATACAGTCTGCAGAAAGGAGGGTGGGGAGAGAAGAAAGCATGTTATTCACAACTGTTATTTAACTAATAGTTATTTAACCAACTAGATTCCAAACTCCTTAATGGCCTATCTCTTCTTCTTCCCCTACCGGACTGATTGATGTGGTGAAGGAAAAAGTCTTGGAGTCATATGACCTGAATTCTAATCTTAGTCCTGTCACTAATTGTATGACTTTGGGCAAGCCATTTGACCAATCAAATCATAGATCCACAGATCACAGAGGATTTACTTCGGATGGTCCTTAAAATTTTTTCTGATCAAATCCCTCATTTTATGGCTGTCCACATTTATTAATGGATAAGTAAGCATTTATTAATCACTTACTATGGGCCAGGCACTGTACTAAGCTCTATGGACATAAAGAAGACAAAAGAGACAGTCCCTGTCCTCAAGGAGCTCACATTCTAATGCAGATAACTATGTCCAAAAAAGATGTATGCAGGGTACAAAGATAAGGCAGCTAGAGAAAAAACAATAACAAAATTCATCTGGAAAAGCAAAAGGTCAAGGATCAAGGGAATCAATGAAAAAAAATGTGAAGGAAACTGTACTGGATGTCAAACTGTATTGTGAAGCAGTTATCAAAACAATATCATATTAGCTAAGAAATAGAGTGGTGGATCAGCAGAATAAATTAGGTACACAATATGCCATAGTATATGATCATAGTTATCTAGTATATGATAAAATCAAAGATCCAAGCTTTTGGAACAAAAACTCATTATTTGACATCTGTTGGGAAAACTGGAAAACAGTATGATAGAAACTATGTATAAACCAACATCTCATTATATACCAAGATAAGGTCAAAATGGGTACATGATTTACACATAAAGGGTGATATCATAAACAAATTAGGAGAGCATGGAATAGTTTACCTGTCATATCTATGGATAATGGAAGAATTTAGGACCAAAGAAGACATAAAGAGCATTATGAAATATAAAATACATAATTTTGATTATGCAAAATTAAAAAGTTTTTGCACAAACAAAACTAACGTAACCAAAATTAGAAGGAAAACAGAAAACGGGGGGGGGGGGGGCGGGAAATTTGCAACAAGCATTTCTAATGAAGGCCTCATTTCTTTTTCTTTTTGAAGGGGGGCAAGGCAAGGCAATTGGGATTAAGTGATTTGCCCAAGGTCACACAGTTAGCTTAGTGCTAAGTGTCTGAGGCCGCATTTGAACTCAGGTCTTCCTGACTTCAGGGCTGGTACTCTATTCACTTCATCACCTAGCTGCCTTTATTTCTTAAATATATAGAGAAATGGGTCAAATTTATAAGAATACAAACCATTCCCCAATTGATAAGTGGTCAAAGAATATGAACAAGTGGTTTTTCAGATAAAGAAATTAATAGTCATATGAAAAAATGCTCTAAATCACTACTGATTAGAGAAACACAAACTAAAACAATTCTAAGGTACCACTTCATACCTATCAGATTGGCTAATATGAAAAAAATATATTAGATATTGGAGGAGATGTGTGGAAAATGGGACTAAGACACTGTTGGTGTTGTGAACTGAAACAACCACGCTGGAGAATGATTTGGAACTATGCCCAAAGGGATATACAACTGTGTACATCCTTTGATCCAGCCGTGCTAGGTCTGTATCCCAAAGAGAGTTTTTAAAAAGACAGGGGAAGGATCTATTTATACAAAAATATTTCTAGCACCTCTTTTTGTGGTGGCTAAGAACTAGAAATTGAAGTGACGGCCATCAATTGGGGAATGGCTGAACAAGCTGTGGTATGTCATTGTGATGGAATATTATTGTGCTCTAAGAAATGACAAGCAGGATAATTTCAGAAAAGGCTGGAAAGACTTAAATGAACTGATACAAAATGAAGTGAGCAGAACCAAGAGAATATTGTACACAGCAACAGCAATATTGTATGATAAAGAACTGTGAATAACACCTATTCTGAGCAATACAATGATCCAAGACAATCCCAAAGAACTGGTGATGAAACATACTGTCTGCCTCTAGAGCAGTGGTTCTCAACCTTCCTAATACCGAGACCCTTTAATACTCATATGTGGGAGTATCTGCATGTAGGCGGACCTGCCTGGAGACAGATAGAAGAGTTGGGTCTCAGTTCCTAAGACCATTGGAAATATGTGTTTTCTGATGGTCTTAGGCGACCCTTGTGAAAGGGTCGTTCGACCCCCAAAGGGGTCGTGACCCACAGGTTGAGAACCGATATTGTCTGAATATAAACTGAAGCATACTATTTCTTACTCTTTTTTGTTTGAGTCTTGTACAAAATTAATAAAATGGAAAGGTTTTACATAACTGGTCATGTATAAACTATTGTTCACTGTCTCAGGAAAGGGGAAGGAGAGGAGGGGAAGGAGGGATAGAATTTGGAACTCAATACTTTAAAGTAAAAAGTGTTAAAGATAGTTTTAACATGTGATTTGGGGAAAAATACAATATATTTTTTTTAAAGGGCAGCTAGTTGGCACAGTGGATAGAGTGCTAGGTCTGGAGTCAGAAAGACCTGAGTTCAAATCCAGCTTCAAACATTTATTTAACCCTATTTGTCTCAGTTCATCATTTGTAAAATGAAGAAAGAAATGGCAAAGCACTCCAATTTCTCTGCCAAGATAACCCCAAATGGGCTCATGAAGAGTCAGACACAACTAAAAATAACTAAACAACAACAAAATTGAAGATAATCTTAGCAGGAAGGCATTAAGACTATAGAGGACTAGGAAACGGCTCCTGCAGAGACTGGTTTTTTAGCTTGGACTTGAAAGAAGTCAGGGAAACCCAGAGATATAGATAAGAAGGGTGTTGAATGCAGTAATCAGAAGAGGCTACCTTGACCTCACTGACCCCTTGGCTGGAGCAGGTTTTGTGATATTGCTGGAAACTTGTTGCACCTGGAGCCCATTGTTCTGATCAGATTGCAATCGCTCCCCAGCCTTTGGCTATTTTGCAAAACAATTTAACAGTTCTCTACTGCTGCTTCTCCTGAGGGGTATTTAAACCTTTCCTCTTTTGCTCAGCACTCCTTCACTCTTGTGCTGTCCTGAGTTTCTAGTCCCTTGCCTCAATTAAAGAGGCTTGTTGTTTCTATTTTGGTAGTCCTCTTTATTCCAGGCTGATGATGGACAATATTACAGGCATAGATGGAGTGTCATATGTGAGGAACAGCAAGAAGGCCAATGTTCCTGAATTTGAGTACATAGAGGAGGGTAAGATAAAGGAAGACTGAAAAAGTGGGAAGGAGCCAGGTTATGAAGGACTTTAAAAGTGAAACTGAGGATTCTGTGTTTGATCTTGGAGATAACAGGGAGTAACTGGAGTTATGGTTGGGGGAGGGGTTGATAAGGTCAGGCCTGTACTTTTGGAAAATCAATTTAGAGACCTAAGGAAGACAGACCAACCAGTAATTCATTGTAATAGTTCAGGCATGAAGTGTTGCAGTGTCAGAGGAGAGAAAGGTAGTGGATTCAAGTCATGTTGGAAAGGTAGAAACAATAGGACTTGACAACTGTTTGGATATGTGGAGAGTGAGGGAAATCGAGGAGTAGAGGTTAATATCTACATTGCAGGCCTGGGTGACTGGCTGGGGAGATCTTTAACAGTAGCAGGTAATTTAGGAAAAAGGGAAGAGATAATGAATTCAGTTTTATACACGTTGAGATTAAAATGTCTATGAGAAATCCAATTCAAGATCAGCAGTTGGAGATGAGGAGTTAAGCCCAAACAAGTAGATTTGAGAGTAGATAGATAACTGAAACCACAGACATCGACTAGAAGTTTCACTTAATGAAATGATATAGAAGGAGAAAAGAAGGAGTCCAAGTTAGATCTTTGGGGGACTTGTATGGTTAGTGGTTATGATATGAATGAAGATCCAGGAAAGGAGATTGTGAAGACAGGTAGGAGGAAAATTAGGAGAGAGCAGTATCTTGGAAACTTAGAGAGGACCCAGGACAGAACCCTGCAGAACGCAGAAGCTTAGAGGGAATGATCTAAATGGGAATCCAGCAAAGGAGACAGGGATGGTCAGAATGGTAGAAGGAAAACCAGGAAAGAGTGGTGTCCTGAAAACCTAGAGAGAAGTATCAAGGAGAAGAGGGTAATCAATAGTGTCAAAGACTACAAAGAGAAGAGGTCAATGAATTTGAAAACTAAGAGATCATTGATAACTTTGGAGAAAATAGTTTCAGTTGAAAGATGTTTGGAAGCCAGATTATATGAGGTTAAGAAAAGAGAAGAGAGAAAGTGGAGATAGCTATTGTAAACAGCCTTTTCAAGGAATTTAGCTACAAGGTCAGATGAGGTACAAAATGATAGTTATTAGGGATGGAAGGATGAAGTGAGGAGGTTTTTTTTTGATGATGGATGAGATATGAGCATGTTTATAGGTAGCAGGGAAACAACCGGTAGACAGAGAACATAAGTGAAAGAGTGGGCATGACAGAGGGAATAATTTGTTGGAGGAGACAGAACAGAACGTGATCACTTGTGCAGAAGGAGGGGTATAGCTTGGTAAAGAGTAAGGCTACTTCATCATGTGAAACTAGGTTGAAGGAGGAGATAATGGCAGAAAGTATCTGAATGATATGAGATAAGATGAGAAAGAGAAAAAAGAGAACTCATGGTAAATGGCCTCAATTTTTTCTGTAAAATATAAGGTAAAGTTCTCAGTTGAGAGAGGAGGGGAGGAGAAACCATGGCAGGTCTGAGGGGGAATTAAAATGTTTGGGAGAGCTGTTGAGTGTTTGAGTAGGATAGTTAGTTGATAAGAGAGGTATGGTATGATTACCTAGCAGCAGTGGAAGTTCAGTTGAAGTTGTTTAGCATAAATTTGTAGTGGATCCAAAGAGAATGGTGGCATGATTTTCTCTACCTTCATTCCGTAGCATGTGTATAGGCTAAAGCTTGACCAGGCACAATTGGTAACACACTAAGTGAGTCAGAGACTCAAGAGAAGAGGACAGTATATAGTTGAACTGGTTCACCAAAAGATCAAGATAGGGAAAAGAGGGGAGAATGGTTAGTATGGGAGAGAGATTCTAGGAGAGAATTGAGAGATTGAACAATTAGAGGCCATTGGGTGGATAAAGAATAGGGTTTGGTAAGGGAAGGCAGAGGGAGAAGTGGAAACCCAATAGATTACATCTTGAAGACCTCTCCCTCAAGATTAATTCTTGAACAAGGAGGTGGTATATTTGTGAGTAACGGCAAGATCCATTGACCATCTTCACATATGGCTGAGGTGGGGTAGAGTAGTAGGTCTTGGAAAGTAAGAAAGTAAGAACTTTGTGGGTGGAGTATTTGACAAAAGAGTTGATATGAATGTTGAAGTCCCAGAGTATGAGGACAGAAGTTGGGGAAAATAGAAAAACTGTGATCTAAGTATTGAACTAATTGAAGAAGGAAGGGGATTCCTGAAGATTTGTAGATAATAGCTACCAGGATTTTGACTGGGTGGTAGAGACAAACTGTATGAACCTCAAAGGAGGAGAAGTTGCTAAATGATGGAAAGGGAGAACCTAGAAATGGTTATGGGGAGCAAGGAATTATTGGACTCCCCTGACTTGACCTCTGAACTGAGGAAAGTGAATGAAGGGGAAGCCAGTGCTGGGAAGGATGACCAAGGAGACCATGTCATCACGGGGAGGCAGGTTTTAGTGATTGTTAGAAGATGGAAGGAGTGGGAGAAGAGAAAATTTAGGATGAAGGGAAATTTGTTGAGTATGGAACAGGCATTCCAGAAGGTACAGTGGAAGGTATAGGTGGCATTTGGTTGGGACCTAGGGGTTGGAGGGTCAAGAAGGATGGGAATAAGGAATCAAGGTGTTGGGGATGGGGAATGGGGTTTGGATGACAACCAGCAGGGGCTCAGAATCACTGAGATGTGTTGGGTATGACCAGTGTGAGAATGTTCATCATTGGGTGGAAGGTACCACTTCTTTTCCCAGAGAAGGATGGAGATCAGGTAGGAAAAAATTACAGCAGAAGATGTAATTCTCAGATGGTCAGACCTGTGTTGCTATTTTTCTTTCTTCTGAAACCTAGAGATTAGGCAGGAGACGGAAGTTGAGTTTTCCACTGACATTCCTTTTCCTCTTCTCTCAAAAGTCAATGGCAGCAGGAGATGAAAGGCCTGAGATCAAAGAGATTATTTCTCATCACACTAGAATCTCTCCAAATTGTGAGCAGGAGATAGTCTGGCAGTAGGAGGTGAAATTTATCTTGCCTTGGTGCAGATGGAAGTTGTGCCCTAGCAGTCTTCCTTAGGGAACATGAATAGCAGGAGACAGAAGACACTCCATCAGAGAAAGGTCTCCCTCTTCTCATTGAAGATGGAAATCAGGTGGGAAATAGCTACTAACAGTATTTTTGGTCAAATCAAGAATTATAGGCATCACCCCAAACATCTTTTCTTTCTTGATTAAAACTTCATCAATCAGGAAATGGAATCATGATTATTACTCATCCTTCCAAAAACAGGACTAGGCTCCTACTTGAGGAAGAGTGAGGAAATCTGCTAAGTAAAGGAAACTTCAGAAGTAATCAGCTATTAGATGATTTAAGTAATCTAATTCTCCTATTCTTAGGTCATATTCTAATTTGCTTGTCAGATTCACTATAGACCTCCATCAGAGTTTTCTCTGGCTAAGCACTCAAAGAATATGTGTTGTTTTTATTTATTTTGGTGCTGAGTAATAGCTAAGCATGCATAAAATGTAGGTTGGTCTTTCTAATAGAAGAGAAAGTAAAAGAGTTAAAGGAAAACCTCTCTATTCTCCTGATATGGAGAAACCAGAATGAAGTATTCCTTGAAAGAAGTGAAAAATCATTTTTAAAAATTAAAATGAGAGGAAAAAGAATCTGAAAATTCAGACAATCTTAACCTATATCTAGAGGTTGGAAGGTCAAAGAATATGACCCAGAAAAGAAAGGAGTAGATACTCTAATGAACTTTTTGAGCTAAGTAACAGCCACATTGACATGAACAAAAGGGAAGTATGTTGTCTTTCTAAGGTGTGTATTAAGGATATGATGAAGAGCCTTCTGAGGCTTGTAAAACCTGATGTCCACTAAAGTCTAATTTGTATGAGGAAAAAATACTATCAGAAAGAACCTGAAAAACATTGCTAGAGGGGCTTACATGATGATATAAACCAGTACTGATGTAGGGAACTATAGTTATGGCTAGTTAAGTTAAAATGAATAACAATTACATGAATATTTTTAACAAAAGATGAAAAACTAGTCCTAACATGGATTAATTTTTAAAATGTTGCTAGGGACTTATATTGCTCTGAACAAGAGATGACCTCTCCCTCATTCTAAGTATGTGATCAATCAAGTGTTGTCAATTCCACCTCCAGACCATTTCTTGTCTTTATCCTATTTCATTAATCCTCTTGATTTTTCTAATCCAACCATCCCCCTAATTCAGGCTCTAATAACCTCAAGCCTGCTAACTGGCCTTTCTCCTTTTCAATCTAATCTCCACAAAACTGCAAAAGTGAAAGTTCTAAAGCACAGGTTTGACCACATCACTCTCTTGATCAATAAATGGACCTCTAGGATCCGTTACAAATGCCTGTTCACCACTTAAAGCCCTTTATAATGTGGCTCTGAGAAACCTTCTCTCCTTTCTTTGCACCTAGTTCAACCTTCCTTTGAATTTCTACCCCTGCCTTCATAACTGGTGATTTTAATTTACCCTAATTGTTAAAGTTCTCTCCTCCTCTCTCCCTACCCCCAATTATCTCGTATCTATCTGTACACGTCTTATTATTTACAATCCTTCCTCTTCTGAGAATACTATAAGTTCCATGAGAAAAAGAACTACTTTTTGTGATTGTGCAAGAAAGATGGGTCACACCCTTCATCCCCAATTAAAAAAATTTAAAAAGACACTTTTATATTCCCTGATACCTTTATCATGTGAGAATGACTCTCTGAGTTACAGAATCAATTAAGAACAAGTTCTTAGTCATTTTGAGTCACTGGATGAAATCAGATGACCCTACATAGGATCTGGGATTGGTTAAAGGTATTAGACACATCTCTGGGCCTGTGTGTGTGTGTACCAGAGAAGGAATTTGAGCACAAAGGAGTAAAACTTCAGTAGCATGTAAAGGAGATAGAGCCTTGTACCTATACTAAAAGGTAGCTGGAGGTGGGAAATTATTCTCCTTCCACCACTCTTCCCACCACCGACCAATTCATTGGAAAGATTAGACCAATAATAAATAATGCATCTAGCCAGGAACTGAGAGAGGATAAACCAGAAAGGTAATTTCGGGGAACATGACTACCTCAGTAAAGAAAGAAGTGCAGCTATGCATTCTACAAAGACATTTACCTTTATCCTTAGAGCTGAGCAGATAGATATACCTTGAGGGAATTTCATGAGGACCATGAAAAAAGAAAAAGACTTTCAGTAAGGAGCTGTGAGTTACCCCTTTGCCACATGTGTTTGAGCCCAAATTCCCTTGGACTTGAGATAATTATGGGAACCTGTCTCACACTTTTGGGAAAAATGTTTTGTAACAATCATTAGTACTGTACTTTAGTCAATACGAGCTGTTAATAGGAATATACACTGGATGGGGACTCATGAGCAAGAGAGCTAGAAAAAATCCAAACTCTCAGGGTTACCCCTAGAGCCCTGGGGCTAGCTGCCCTTTAGGAAGTCAATAAACGTGAAAGTGAAGAATGTAGCCCCAGAGGGAGTGTTACACTTGAATATCCAGTAACAGTAGTAACAGTGCCGCACATGTGGTAGGTGCTTAGTGTTTTTTTTTTCTTCTTCACTAAGTTCACTTTAAAATTAATGTTGATGTAATTAATGCTGCAAACTTTAAAGCGATTATAAATGTCAAATATTATTAACTTTTCAGCCTTATTTCACATTGTACCCTTATTGACTCTATACGCCAGTCAAACTAAATGACCAGCTATTCCTTACACTTGAGGTTTTACCTTTTGTTCTAAAGCCTAGAATTAATTTCTTCCAATCCTTATCTTTCTTCAAGTCTTGGCTCAGGCGCCACTTCCTCCAAGAAACCTCCCATGATCCATTTGTTATATTCTCTCCCTCTTCAAATTAGTTTGCATTTGTCATGTTGCATATAAAAATATGTAATGTATATATTGTACATATGTAATAAAGATATTGGGAGGCCCTTTCTAAAATTTCTCAATTTCATTTTCTACAACAGATATTGGTGTGTAAGTTGAAATTATCTTCATAGGTTTTTTGTTGATGTTTATGCTGATCAGGAGTGCTGTAAATTAAAGGAACTAAAAAGTGGTATTTCTTATTGTCAGTGCACACAAAAAACTCAACTCTGCCAGCTATCTCTATTTTCCTCTGTAAGTAGAATCTATGTAGAACCTCCCTTGTTTCTATTCAGCTACAACTTTTTTTATGTCTCCTGGTTTCATTCATAGTGAGAATGTTAGTACTGATGTGGTTCAATTCAGTCAATTTTATATCAATTCATTGATTTAGGACAAAGATTATAGTACTAAGAGTGAATAATTTAAAAATCACTTTATTCTTGGCCACTTTTGTCACCTTTCCATGATTCTGCTACAATCCCTTTGGAAGCAAAAAGGGGCTATGGAGGTAGGGAACCTTCAGCCTTGAGACTATATGCAGCCTTGTAGGTCCTCAAGTGTGGCCCTTTGACTGAATCCAAACTTCACAGAACAAATCCCTTTAACTGATGAAAGGGTCATTTTATATGTTTTATTTCCTGGACAGTCAGGGTTAAATAATAAACCAATGGGCAACCTACTAAGGAAGAGCTGGTCTTCAGAGAGCAAACACAATCAGTTCCCAGGATTATACTTGAAGTCTTTCTAGATTAGGATAAACTATCAGATCCTGCGGTATAGCAGAATATTTACTATGTGCTAGGTACCTGGCTAATGTTGGGAGTAAAAAGACAAATCTTACCTTCAAGGATTATACATTCTACTGGGGAATGGGGATCCTATATGTGCATGTATATGTATGTGTATGTATGACTATGTATATATACATAAGTGTATTTATACACATGCATATATCTTTTGTCATATTACATATTTTTATATGTAACATAACAAACAAATACAAGCTAATTTGAAGAGGGAGAGAATTTACCAAATGAATCATGGGAGCTTTCTTGGAGGAGGTAAAGCCTGAGCCAAGACTTGAAGAAACATAAGAATTGGAAAAAAAATGAATTCTAGGTTTTAGATCAAAAGGTGAAATGTCAAGTATAAGCAACAGCTAGTCATTTAATTTGGTTGGCTTGTAGAGTCAATGAAGGGAGCAACATAAAATAAGACTGAAAAACTAATATCTGACATTTATAATCACTTTAAAGTTTGCAATATAATTTACATATATCTATGCCACTCTATTCCTTTAGCCCTGTCTTATATGATGAAGCAGCTTTACTCCTTACCAAGGTTAACCCCTTTACTTGTTCAAGTTCCATCCTCTCTCCTCCAACAGATTGCCCTCTGTCATCCCCACTCTTTCACTTATTTTCAATTCCTCCCTGTCTACTGGTTTATCCATTCTATTGCCAGGACCTGTCAGTTTTACCTTTGCAACATGTCTTGAATATGACCCTTTCTCTCTTCTAGAATTGCTACCACTCCAGCGCAGGCCTTTGTCACTTCATGCCTGGACTACTGGAACAGCTTGCTGGGGGGTCTGCCTGCCTGCTTTAAGTGTCTCTTCTCTCTAATCCATCCTTCAGCCTTTAAGATGACTTTCCTACAGCAAAGATCTGACCATGTCACTTCCCTACTCAATAAACTCCAGGCACAGACAATGTCCAGAGCTGAAAGATGGAATGTTTTGTTCTAAGGGAACTTGTGGTTAGTAAAAAGTTTTGTAATTTCCCCAAAGCAATCCAGCCCATTCCTCCTTTTCAACTCCAGGCCCAATTCATTGTTCAGTTGTACCATCTATCTAAGAATACATACTGTTGGACAAGCTCTATCCATGTGTATGTTGAAATTTCAGCAACAGATATTTCTTATCCACTTAATCTTTTCTGTGTGGACGAATTCCTTTGAGTGATTCTAGATTACTCCCATAAAGCTCTGAAATGTCCTAGGGCTTGATAAATTTAGCACATATTTCCCAAATAAGAACATTTGAAGGTCTTTATCATGAGGAAGGAAAGTCAGCAAACATTTATTGAATGTGTAATATATCCTAGGCACTGTCTTAAGTGTTGACTATATTTTGAAATAAAAAACAACAAAAACCCAGTTCCTGCTCTTAAGGAGTTCAGAGTCTAGAGGCAGGTGGTAGAACCAGTAAAGTTCTGAGTCTGGAATTAGAAAGACCTGAGTTCAAATCTTGCCTCAGATAATTACTAGTTGTACGACCCTGGACAAGTCATTTAATTTCTGTTTCTTCACTTGTAAAATGAGTATTAATAATAGCATCTACCTTGAAGGGTTGTTGTGAGGACCAAATGAGGCGATATTTGTAAAAAGCATTTAATGCAGTTGTTGGCACATAGAAGGCACTATATAAATCCTTATTCCCATCCCTCCTCTAATGGAGAAGACAACATAAACAGGTACAAAAGATATACAAAAGATAAATTGGAGATAAACAACAGAGGTAAAGCACTAGCATTATGGGGGATCAGGAAATTCTATCTTCTTTGGAAAGTCGGGACTTGGAGGCTAGGAGACAAAGATGAGGGAGAGAATTCTAGGTACGGGACAGCCAGTGAAAATACAAGTTGGAAAATGGAGTATTTTGTTTGAGGGTCAGTGGGGCTAGAAACATTGGATTGTAGAGCACATGGTGGTAAATAAGATGATGAGAAAGGAAGGAGTGAGCAGATCATGAAAGGTCTTTGATGTCAAACTGAGGATTTTATTTTTGATCCTGGAGGTGATAGGGAGCCACTAGAGTCTCTTGAATGAGTGGATGACATAGGTAGACCTGAGTTTTGGGAAGGTCAGTTTAACAGCTGAGTTGAGAATAGTTTGGAATGGGTAAATACCTGAGGCAAGGAGATTATTGCAATACCTTTGGCATGAGGTGATCGAGTGCAGTAGGGTGATGGTAGTATCATAGCAAAGAAGGGGGTGTTACTAAGGTAGAATCAACAGACTTGGAGACTGATTCGATATGGGGAGTGAGAGTATGAAGAGTTGAGGATGACACCAAGGTTGTAAGCCTGGGTGACCGAGAGGATAGTGGTTCCCTCGATTCCACCATAGGGAAGTTAGGGAAGGAAAAAGAGAGAGAGAGAGAGAGAGAGAGAGAGAGAGAGTGTGCGTGTGTGTGTGTGTATACACACATAATTAGACCAATTTTGGACATGTGTTTAAGGATGTCTATAGGATAACTAGTTCAAGATATCCAACTGACAATAGCAAATGCAAGACTTAGAGGTCAGGAAAGACATTAGGGTTGAATAAATAGATCTGAGAATCATCTGCAAGGAGATAATTAAATCCATGGGAGCTGACGAGGTCACCAAGTAAGATAGTATAGAGGGAGAAAAGAACAAAGCCTTGAGAGACGCACACAACTAGTGTGTGTGATCTGCATGAAGATCCAGCAAAGAAGACTGTGAAAGAGTAGTCAGACAGGTAGGAGAACCAGAAGAAAACAGTGTCATGAAAACCTAAAGAAGAGAGTGTCAAGAAAAGGGTGTTGGCAATGTGAAAGACCACAGAGAAGTCAAAGAGAATGAAAACTAAAAAAACAGGCCATTAGAATTGACAATTAAAAGATCATTGGTAACTTTGGAGAGAGTAGATTCAGTTGAATGAGATTAGAAGTCAGACTGGAATAGAATTAAACAAAAGGAAGTGGAGGAGAGAGAACAACAGCTAGGAGGGATAAATGGATTAAATGAAGATTTTTTTTTATGATGGGGGTGACATAGACATATTTATAGGCTTTCCATCTCTCCCTCTGCCTTACCTTACCAAAGGGCACTCTTTATCCACACTGTGACCTCTAATCCCCCCCAGCCCTCACTTTTCTCCCTGACTATGTCCTCTGTACTAGCCACTCTCCTTTTTTCCATCTTGACCCTTTGGTGAATGAATTCAATTCCACACTCTCCCCTTCCCTTGAGTCCCTGGCTACCTTCACTAATTACACTTTGTTCAGCTTCGGACTTGGATGACTCCCACCATTTACTGCCTTAGTTCCTACACATGTGCTGCTGAACAAAAGAAGAGAAAAATCACACAACCATTATTGTTGGGTTCACTACAAATACATGTTAGACAACTTCAATAGGGCTCTCACTGCTGCTAGGTTATCACACCACACCTTCCTTTCAACTAGCTATTCTATACTCCAACACTTAGCAGCTCTCCCAGACCTTTTCATCCTCCTCAAACTTCGTGGCTCCTCCTCCCTCTCAGCTGAGAACTTTGCCTTGCATTTTATGGAAAAAAATTGAGGCCATTCATCATGAGCTTCCTCTTCTTTCCTCTTTCTCATCTCATATGACTCAGATGCCTTCTGACACTATCTCTTCCCTCATTCCAGTCTCACATGAACTCCTTACCAAGACTAACTCTTCTAACTGCAGAAATGATGCAATTCTATCCTGTTCTCTCCAAACAATTGTACCTTCTGTCATCCCCACTCTATCACATATTTAATTTCCACCTGTCCATTGGGGCTGCTTCCCTACTGCCTACAAACACGTTCATGTCTCACCTTCAAAAAAACCCTTACTTCATCCTTCAGTCTCCAATAAGTATCATCATATCTCTTCTCTCCTTTGTAGTTAAATGCCTTGAGAAAGTTGTCTATAACAGATGCCTCCACTTTATCTACTTTCACCCTCACTCCTTTATATAACTTGGCTTCTCATATTATGTCTCACTGAAACTGTTCTCTCCAAAGTTATTAATGATCTCTATTGGCAAATCCAATGGCCTCTTCTCAGTTTTCATTGTCTTCAATATTTCTGCAACCTCTGACACTGATCACCTTCTTTTCCTTGATACTCTCCTCTCTCCAGGTTTTCTGGACACCATTCTCTGCTGTCCTACTTATCAGACTGCTTCTTCTCAGTCCCCTTTGTTGGATACTCATACTGGGCTCTCTTTTCTTCTCCCTTTATACTACTTATTTAGTGATCTCATCAGCTACCAGGAGTTTAATTACCATTTCTATACTGATAATTCTCAAATCTACAAAATTTTACCCCAACCTCTTTGCTGACCTTTAATCTCCCAACTCCAACTGTCTTTCAGACATCTCAAATGGGATGTCCAGTCGACACTTTTAACTCAACAAGCCCAATGCTGAACTCATTATCTTCCTTTCTCCTAACTTCCCTGTTACAGTAGAGGGCAAAATCATCCTCCTAGTTCCTCAGGTTCAAAACCTAGATGTCATCCTCAACTTCTCACTATTTCTCTTCTCTCCAACAAATCTGTTGCCAAAGTCTGCAAATTTTACTTGTAACATCTCTCAAAGATGCTTCCTTCTATCTTCTGACTACCTTTCTAGTGCAGGTCCTCATCACCTGTAACGATACTGGGATTTGAAGATCTTCCACGCCTCTTGAGCTTGCTGATGTAGCAGGAAGGGGTGGAGCAAGAGAACGCCGGAACCAAGCTAGTCTCCGTGCTATGCTGACTGGAAGCGGCGTGAGAGGCAGTGGCTGCGGTTGCGAACTCCTTTTGCTTTGAGCAGGGCAGAATCTCTGCT
>CM053582.1:202024606-202061513 GCA_028627135.1 Pseudochirops cupreus
TCTGCTCTTTTCCTCAAGAATGCGTGAAAGTCCTCTGTTTCATTCAATGTTAATTTTTTCCCCCTGAGTAATTATACTCATTTTTGCTGGGTAGGTCATGCTTGGTTTTAATCCTAGTTTCTCTGACCTCTGTAATGTTCCAAGCCCTTGGATTCCTTAATGTAGAAGCTGCTAGATCTTGTGTTAATCCTGATTATATTTCCACAGTACTGTCTGCTTGCAATATTTTCTCCTTGACCTGGGAACTCTGGAATTTGGCTACAATATTCCTAGGAGTTTTCCTTTTGGGATCTCTTTCAAGAGGTGATAGGTGGATTCTTTTGATTTCTATTTTCCCCTCTGGTTCAAGAATATCAGGGCAGTTTTCCTTGAGAATTTCCTGAAAGATGATGTCTAGGCTCTTTTTTTTTTATCATAGCTTTCAGATAGTTCATTAATTTTTAAATGATCTCTCTTGGATCTGTTTTCCAGGACAGTGTTTTTTTTCAATGAGGTATTTCACATTGTCTTCAATTTTTTTCATTCTTTTGGTTCTGTTTTATAACTTCTTGATTTCTCATAAAGTCACTAGCTTCCATTTGCTCCATTCTAATTTTTAAGGAATTATTTTCTTCAGTGAGCTTTTGAACCTCCTTTTCTATCTGGCCAGTTCTGCTTTTTAAGGCATTTTCCTCTTTTTGCCATTCAGGTTAGTCTGTTTTTTAAGGTGTTATTTTCTTCAGTATTTTTTTGGGTCTCCTTTAGCAAGCTGTGGACTCATTTTTCATGATTTTCTTGCATCACTCTCATTTCTCTTCCCAATTTTTCCTCTACTTCTCTTAGTTGATTTTCAAAATCCTTTTTGAGCGCTTCCATTGCCTGTGACTAATTCATATTTTTCTTGGAGGCTTTTGATGTAGGAACTTTGACCGTTGTCTTCTTCTGGTTGTATGTTTTGACTTTCTTTGTCAGCAAAGTAAGATTCTGTAGTCTTGAGGATTTTTTTACGCTGTTTGTTCATCTTCCTAGTCAAATACTTGACTTTATAACTCTTTATCAAGGTAGGACTATGCTTCCAGTGGGAGTGGGGGTGGATGTACTGTCTCAGGCTTCAGGGGTTTTGTATCCAGTGACTCAATCTCCCACCGTCTGGGACCAGAGAAGAGGAAGCCACTGCTGCCACCACCACTGCCACCACCTCTGCCGCCTTGGAGCTGGGGCTGGATCACAGTCCTCTTTCACCCAGGTCCCACAGAGTTTTCCAACTGATTTTCTGTGCTCTCTTTGGCGTTTGTGGGTTGAGAAGTCTGGAAATTGCCACAGCTGCTGGTGATTCTGCCCCTTGAGGCCTCCTCCAGCCCTGTCTATGCAGCAATGGCCCACACTGGACTGTGCTTGGCTCTCAGCCCAGTTAGATAGAGCCTACCTGTCAACCTTCCAGGCTGTCTTGTGCTGGAAACTTGTTTCACTTTGTCATTTGTGGGTTCTGCAGCTCTAGAATTTGTTTAGAGTAATTTTTTATAGGTATTTGGAGGGGTTTGGGAGAGAGTTAAACCAAGTCCCTGCTTTTACTCCACCATCTTGACTCTGCCCACCAAGAGTGGACATATTTGAGGAACATATGTAGAAGCGAGGAATATATGTAGAGGGCTACACAGAGGGACCTGTATGTGCCTGATTATATGTGATGGGGCACATGTGTACATGAGAACACTGGTGGTCAGGGCATATCTATGAGGAGAATGTCTTATGATGATGTCATCATACTGCTTTAGCTAGGCCTGCTTCCCATTTTGTTTGCTGGATTATGTTTGCCTAGTTTTGTCATTTGCAGATGTGGTTTCATTGGGCACATGGTTACAGAGTTTCAACTGTGCTTACAGCTACCCACCTTGCTGTAGAGCAGTGGTTCTCAACTTTCCTAATACTGCGACTCTTTAATGCTCCTATGTGGACGTATCTGCATGTGGGCAGACCCGCCTGGAGATGGATAGAGGAGTGGTATCTTGGTTCCTAAGACCATCGGAAATATGTGTTTTCCCATGGTCTTAGGCAACCCCCGTGAAAGGGTCGTTCGACCCCTGTCGCAACCCACAGATTGAGAACCACTGCTCTAAAGTTCTGTGCTTAGAAGAGAGGTGCTCGGGTGCTGAGATGCCTCTTCTTCAGAAAACAAAGAGTAGGCTATGCCATATCTCTTTTGTTTTAGAGCTCAATGGCTTAGGCTTCAGCTCTTTTAGGAAGGTAGGCCCTGTAAACATTTAATATCAAACTAAGGAAAACACTTATCCACCTTTCCTCCTATAAGGAAAGGGAGATTTCTCAGTTCCCATAATCTTGTCACTGGCAGTTGTTGGGGGGTGTTTCCCCAAGGGAGTCTTCTGCTCCAGAAGCCATGCTGTCTGAGAACATATACTAGTCAACCAACCCAGAAATACACACAGAGGTTTAATCCATTTCTGAATCTCTAATGTCTCTCGATGAATATCAGTCTGTTATCCTAGATAGCCATCTGATTTAAGGTTCAAAATTCCTTGTAATTTGAGTTAATTCCGGATTGTCAATTTGTACCTCCTTTTAAAAGACTGCCTTTCGGCAAGCTACCTACCTAGAGCTAATTTGAGTCTCAGGAGACACAAGATTTTCCTTACTTTTCCCCCAAGGTTCTTAGAGTCTCCCATTCAAAAGAAAGGAAGTTGGGGAAGGCAAAAAACAAGAGGCCAGATTAGTAGTCATCAGTCTTCTGTACAATTCTTTATTCTCTGAAGTAGGAGGGACAAGAGGAGGAATATTGGAGAAGCCATAAGTCCCAGAGTAGTAAATCCAGGTGTGAAATGCAGACATGTCTATGCTGTGAGCCCCTTCTATTAATGTAGGGATGTACATGGTTCTTCCCTCCAATCAGAGGGTAGTAATGAGGTATGAGTACCAAGGGTGATTTGCTCGTTTGGGGTGGTGATAAACTTCCTAGGGCATGGTCGAGAAGTCAGAGAAATCCCAAAGTAGTGCAGCCAGGTGGGAAATATGAGAATTTTCCTCCATAAACATGATTGTGTATATACACAAGCCCAAAGAAGAGATAAAGAAGTTTGTTGAGGTTGAAAGCAAAGTACATTTTTCCTTAGGGAGTTAGAAAGATGTTTGGAATATTAGGGAATTCACCTTATCTATGATGATTGAAGATTCTAGTACAAACTTGTAATCAGTGTAATTTGTTTAACTTTAAAATACTCTTTCATTAGAGTAGATTGTTATTGCCTTTTGAATAATTTGATTTCTTGAATTAGACTTAAATTCAGTCATTTAGAGAATTTTAGGGTGCTTATCTTGATATCTTTTAATGCTATCTCATTAAATGCTTTTCAGACTTAATAGTTTTTTTGCTTATATAAATTATAATGTCCTTGTTGAATTTCTAAAATTTTTAGCTGTTTTAAACTTTTTAAACAAATTATAAAGAATGATAGGTGGCACAGTGAATAGAACATTGGACTTGGAATCAGGAAGACTCATCTTTATGAGTTTAAATCTAGCGTCAGACACTTAACTGTGTGACCCCTGGTCAGGTCTCTTAACCCTGTTTGCCTCATTCATTATCTGTAAAATAAGCTGGAGAAGGAAGTGGCGAGCTACTCCATATCTTTACCAAGAAAAACCCATAATGGGGTCACTGAGAGTCAGACACTGCTGAAACAACTGAATAGCAACGACAAAGAGTAATAGATTTTCTTTTTGGATTTCGTTAATTGAAGGAAAGAGGAAAGATAAATTTTGATCTAGTTTTGATTTACTGGCAGTTTTGAGAGACTAATGTACACTCTTTAACATCCTTTGCAATATTGCTTTAATGTGTTTTGTTTTAAGTACAGTATTACTGTTTTATCTATTTTAGACTGTTAGTTCCTAGGAAGAGAGAGGAGGTTGTTACTTTGTTGTGTTTAGTAGTACATACCGCCTTGTCACACACAGTATCCTTATTTAGACATGTTTTGATTCTGAAGGTGATGCTGAGAGAGGATGTAGATATTTAATCCTCATAATGTAGAGCTGACACACAATAGCTTCATTTGATTTAATACCAAATAAAATGTATTTAGGTAAAGATAGAGGTTTTTCTCTTTATTTCATATGGATTGGGGAACAACATGTCACTAACATAGAAATAATGTGTAAAATGTGCTTATTGGGTTTACATTGGAACTTTTTTATAAATAGAAAATATCTATGGTATTTTGCTGGTAAAGCTTGCTCATTTGGTACCTGAATTTTAAAAGAGGAAGCCCTAGAGGGTGCTCTATCACTGTGAATTATAGCAGAAGTTGGCTTTAGTCTGATGTTTAGCTTAAGATCCTTAGATCCAAAAGTTAAATTATAGTGTCTTTATCTCATTGACTAGAATTGGATGGATGAGTATGTAGATATTAAGTAATCTATTCCCTCAAGAATATTAGCTAGTTTATAAAAATATTTTAAAAATTTTTTGCATTTGTTTTAAACTATGTCTCAATTTAAGGATGTGTTCTGTATTTTTCGTTCTTCAGATTGTTTGAGCCTATTAAAATTATTTTCCTCCTTAATGTTCCTGTTAGAATAATGAGAGTTTCATTGTTCTCCCTCATTTTTTTTTTCCTCCCCTTTTGAAGAATTTCTGTTGTTTCATTTGGTGGGGCTTAACTAGAGGCACCAGTTTTTTTCTTCAGTAATTTTCACATTTGGTCAAAGCCTAATTAAAGCATATTGTGGGAATAAATCTATCAAGGAGATGCTCTTAAGAATTTAGTCTTAAATAAATTTTTTGAGGCAAATTGAGCAAATGTATTTTAGAAATGGTGAATTTATTAAGGTAGTTTGGATTTTTGACTGATTAGTTCCTTAACCTGTATAACATTTAATTGTATCCCTACTGTTACTCCATGGTTGCTTAATTTGATGATCTTACAAGTATCTGTTGTAGGGGCCGCTAGGTGGCAAATGGAATAGAGCACTGTAGTCAGGGGGACCTGAGTTCAAATCCAACCTCAGATACTTAGCACTTACCAACTGTGTGACCTTGGGCAAGTCACTTAACCCCAGTTGCCCTGCCCTCCCCCCTCCAAGAAGCCAAAAAAAAAAACCCCAGAAGTATCTCTTGTTAGAATTGTCTGATAAAACACTTCTTTTGTCTATAAATTTGTTACATGGAATTAATATTTGTGTTCTTGAAAGTTATTTGTTATTATTCTTAGGTTGAAAATTTATCCTATAATAATATAATGGAATAAAAACCCATTTTCCAGCTAAAGTAATTTGTTGCTTTTATTGTTGATAATGGTAGAAAATGCCAGTGATACTCAATTGAACATTAGTAGCTTTTTTTTGGCCACTGTTATGAAACTTTTCTTTAGTAATATGAAATTGAGGCAGTATTGTAATTCATGGAATATTCTAAGGGAACAACATCTACAAACTTAAAAATTAGACATATCTAAGGGTCTTTTTATTTTTTGTTTTAAATTAAGGCACCACCTTCTATGGTCAATAATGAACAACGCCAGCATGCAGAACATATATTCTTGTCATTTAGGAAATCAAAATCACCTTTTGCAGTTTGCAAGCATATCCTAGGTAAGTGTTAATTTTTCATTTTTGTTGCATAATCTTATTAGTATAATTTAAATTGCTAAAATCTTTAAGATTATTGTTGTACAGACAGCTTAATTTAAAGATATATTTATTTGAAATACTAGAGCTTTTACATTAATTATATTAAAGTGAATTTTATAAGATATTCCTTAGGGCAAAAAAGAAAACTTATTTTCGATGATTAATTTTATGTTTAAAATACACTTTAAAGTGAAAGACCTATTTTTAAAAACCAGAACATAAGAATTTGAGTTTACCTTTTAAAAACATTGATATATTCATCATCTCAGTTATTCAATTGTTTTCAAATATATCAACTCTCAAAGGAAAAGCGATAGGCACCCCCATATAGTGGATCTTGGAGTCAGGATGTCATGGGTTTTCAAGTCCCTTCTTGGACACGTGCTGGCCCTGTGACCCTGAGCCCCTGAGTCCCTTCTAGCTCTTAACTCTGTGATCTCTCATACTAAATCATTTAAGTTCTCTATGTCCCAGGCAACTCTTTAAATACTGTAAATTGCAGAATCGTTGCCTAGATCTGTTTGAATAGGGGTTGTTTCCTCATGTGTAATTGGCTTCCCATGTGGGTGGAATCACTGACCCCGAGGTATAGGGAAAAACTCTCAAAGGAAAAATTCTGCATTGTTTTCAGCTCACTTTTTAAATGTGACCCAAAATGAATGAGTACATATGTGATACAGAAACATATCTTCATATTTTGAAATGATTATTTTAAAAATAAAAGTCACCTTGTTTTTTAAGACAATTTATTTTTAAGACTTCTATGGAAGTTTCTTCTCAAAGAAAATACATTAATATAACATTTGTATTGAAAGTCTTATATATTTAACCTCAGAATTATAAAAATTGCCTCTTTCGTTGATGGTGTTTACTGCTGAGAGCTGCAGGGAAGCTATCTGTTCCCTCTTAATTTATTTTTGCATTAACTTTTCTTTTGATCAGTTAGCCTCCTTTTGCTAGTCCAGAGTTTTATTTGAGGTTCATAATACTTGCTGATTATTAAGTCACATAGGAAGTAAATTTTAGTATGGACTGCTGATTTTTATTCCTGTGCCCTTAGTTTTATATATACTAACTAGAAAACTCATTTTGTTGTTCCATTATGCTGTAACTAAGGGTTATATGCTTGATGCATTTATTTCTTTCTACAAATAGTTGTGTAATCATTCGACTGACTACCTTCTCTACTTTGAAGTCTTAATTTCTAAAAAACACTTGCATGGTCTGTATTTTTAGCACCAAAAGTGGTAAGAGTAGGTCGATTAACTCACACCTAAGTAGACAGGTCCTTTTGCTTACAAGCCAGTTTTTTAACAACTAAGATGAAATTTTTATACTTTTTGAATGGGTAATTTTGTACCCAGGAGTGGTATAGATCTGATAAGACAAACTGGCTCTGACACAAGTATATTTTCGATTTCTAATATACCTAGAGAAAATGTAATAGAAACAAAACCTCAAGGTAAGCAAATCAAAAAGAATTCTACTTCCCTTTCCACCTAGTGCCATGTTAGCATTGTTAGATTTCAGAAAATCGTGGTTAAAAATAATGAATCTAGGGTCCCTCTGCATTTGCTCAGAACTAGTTATTTTATTTGTGTCTTTTTTGCTGGATGTACACAGCTGGGCTTTCCTACGGCTTAAATTAGCAGGTCAGGTGATGACTAGTTTATTCTAGATGGTAAATAGAAAAATTTCCAGTGTATGTAAATTTCACCTTAATGAAGGTAGTATTAACTTTGTTGTTATTTGAGTTTATTTAAGAATGTATTTTTGACACGGGATACGTTTTTGGAGGGGTAGTGGCACCAATTCCAACTATGCTTTGGAATCATCTTGAATTTGGGCTGTTAAGGTTGCAGATGTTCCTTTTGAGTGCATGTATTACCAATAACATCATTAATATACTGTAGATCTTTCTGTTACATTCATGTTTACATCTAAACACCACAGACTGTCTTTTTACTCAGTTGCCACCGGCAAAGAAGGGTAATTCCTCTAAGAAGACTTCTCATTCAAGTGGCAGTCAATCACAGGCCAGGGTTTTCACATTCTTACTCAGGAAATTAATTTCATTTTGTTTGCCTCACTTTGGTTAGGGATTTTATTCTAAAACTTTAAAGGAGAAAAAAAAACTTGGCCCTTCCATCTTGAATGACTTAAATTTCTATTTTCTTGGTTTCAGCTTAAATTTTGCGTGTTTCCCATTTTTCTTCATTTCTTTCTCTAGCTCTTTATGTTTATAGTTGTTTTCTTTCCTCTTTTCTTTGTGTTTATTTTGGTAGGAAAGAACCTTCAGACGTATACTCAATCTCATGACATTTGAGTGCCTTTTGACTAATCAGGTGCTAACGTGTTCTCAGAAAACCCCATGACTTACTGTTAGGAAATAGTCAGATGGGCAAAAGGATTTATTTTTTTCTAGGTGCTAATTTTGTAGTAATCCTTTGTTCATATTCTAGGGAACATCATTTCTTTTTTACCTTGAAGTAGCAAACAAAAAAAAAAGCACTTATAATGATAAAAGCTTGGGTTTCAGAATTTTGGAAAATATTTTCTTAATAATACTGTCAACAATGAGAATTGGCACTTCGTTCATGAAATTCTTTTAACGACTCACTTTTTACCTAAGATTATTTCTTTGCTTTTGGTCAAGTCAGGTATACAAATTGTCCCAAAAGTCTTAGTGTAATTTTAAGCTATTAAAGTTTGTCTGGAAATCTCAAATGTAAATTCTGAAGGGTTCTTTACTGTTCTTCTTACTAAATTATGCATTATGTAGAGAGGGTTTGAGGAATGGAGGAACAATTTATTGGCTAACATAGCTAATCTTTTGAACCTCTTCTATTGAATTGAAAACTTCCTTATTTAGGGAGAATGAATAATTTTCATTTAGTGTTATACTCCTTATGACTGCGTACACTTTCAGAAAAATTAGAAAGATAAATTTTGGTTTATAGGGTTCTTTAAAAGAGATGATTTTATTTTGGTCAGAAGTAAATATAATCCCTTAAAATGACCTGAAAACAGTCGCTTTTGCCAAGTAGTTTGTATTGCTAGGCAAATGTGAATACAGCATGGTAAATGGATAAGCTTTTTTTTGCAAGTACCTAGCTCAGAATTCTCTGGACTCAAAAGGTCAAAGATATCCTGGTACTAGTTGTCAGAAGTGTTGGTTGTATAGTTATAGCTGCATTACTTATTCTTATCATTCAATAGATTTCTAGATGAGATCTCTTGGAAATTCATCTTCTGTGTAAAAGATGGATCGTCAAAGTTTGTCTTAACAGTACTTTGGAAAGTTGTCCAAGCAGAATTGGTTTTGTTAAAAATTTAGGCTTTGGTTTTTCTATATACGTAGTTCCTAGAGGTCATAATTCTGTAGGTCCAGGAGTTTGGAAATCTTCATATTATCTGATATAGTATGTTCAAGGAATATGAATGGTAATAGTTGTGCTTTGTGGCTTAGGTATGCCACCTGTAAGCTTATTAAATAATGAGGAAAAATTCTATTGACTTATTTGGACATTTAAAAATACCAGTTGATCAAACTATTTATTTGGGTCCTACTCTCAACATGCCGTTTTTGGGTTGGTTTTGTTTGTTTATTTTGGAAGAGGCTCAGGATTAACTGAGGAGACACAGTGTTTCTTTGTTCATTCCAGTGGCAGAAGTTAACATTTCTTTGGTTATGGTGGCTATGTTGTGGTAGAGGAAATAAGTGTGTTATCTTACCATGAGTGATTGGTAGTAAGAAATTATTTGAGTTATGTTTGTGAGGAAGTTCCATATTTCTCCTTAAATACAGGTGATATTTAGCTTTTAACTGCCTTCAATCCACTGTGCATTGAGCCTTTACTACTTCTATCAGATCTTTACCAAAGTCCTATATTAATTTCTGAGAACTGTCTCTTTTTTTCCTTTGAGAGTATTCAGGGATTTATGAATTGTGATTTCCATCAGAATTAGAATTTACACTAAGGCTACATTTAATAAGTGAAACTTTTAAAAATAAGACCAGAATTTCTGTTTTTTTCTTCATGTAGCTTCACGATACCCAGTGTAGGAGACTTACGAGATAGGCAGTTGTTCATTAATGGTTAACCTTCTTCCCAGATTTCCATACCTAATCTCTGCCAAGACCATTTGTAAGATTTTAGTACCAATGAGAAGGAGAAAATCATTGAAAGCAGCCTTCCAGTGCTTGTGTATATCTTCAAGATACTTTGCCATATTCTTTACCACTTTTATACTACAGTTTGTTTTTAATTGTTTAAAGATACTACTGTTCAAAAGTCTTGGCAAGTTATCTGGAATCTGGCTATATGGTTTATGTGGCAGTTATATTCAGGCTTTCAGATTTTTACACATTTCTTGACTTTGTACTGTTTCTTCATTTTTGAAATGACATTTGAAAACTATTAGAGCTATTTGGTACCTGGATCGCAGAGAATCTGATGCCTTTTGACACTTCATTTTTTTTTCCTGTGATCCAATTCTTAGTGCAGATACCATAACTTGGTAGATAAGGTTGAATTCCTTCAAAGTGTAGGATGGGGATTTTTACTCAGTTTGATGAGTAGAGCAATCAGAAAATTTGCAAGAGCTTCTCACCTTGTGTAAAGAATGAACTTTGTTTTTATTTTCTGGGAAAAATACCCTTAACTTAATTTTATACTTTTTTGAGTTTCCTGTTAGAGATGAGTCATCTTGCTGAAAGAAAAGCTATATCATTTTCTAAGCATAGATCTTTTAACAACATGGCTCATCATGAATGGGAATACTCAATCTGTTTTGTTTTGGTTTTTGTTTAAATATCTTCAAACGCAGTATACCATTTATACCTGGTGAGAATATCTTAGGAAAATTTCTGATTGCTTTATTTTTTATTTTTATTTTTTTTTAAAGCTGTGTTATTTTTTAGTTCTTCATGCTTTGGAAGTAACAGTTGAAGAGAGGTGAGGAAAGTTTGTGAAAATTGTGATCGTGATTAGCTGCCACCTGCCTGAGGTGTCTTCTGAGAGGAACTAACCTCTTTGTGGTGCTAGAGCAAGGTCACGGGGAAAAAAAAAAAGAAACAGGTAATCATTTTATTCCTTGTCTGAAAAGTTCTGTTTTCAAATTAAGAAATGCACGTTGTGGAAGTTCATAACAACAAGTGTCTGAAGAAATTTTTTTTTATTTTCCTAACAGAAACTAGTAAAGTGGACTACGTCCTTTTCCAAGCTGCCACAGCGATAATGGAAGCAGTTGTTCGAGAATGGATTCTTTTAGAAAAAGGTAGCATCGAGTCACTGCGAACGTTCCTTTTAACCTATGTCTTACAAAGGCCTAAGTAAGTACATAGAAGAAAAATGCCAGTAAAATTACTTTTGCAATTTTACATGCCATTGAGAGTGTGTCTTTTTGTTTAAAATATTAATTATCCTATCCCATGTTAAAATTGTAAGATCCTTGAAGGCAAGAACTTTTTTGATTTTTCTCTTTGTAGCCCCAGGGTCTTGGGTGTTATAGGTGTTTGTTGTAGACTTTGGGAAAGTCACTTAACCTATTTGTCTGTTTCCTTATCTATAAAATGCAAATTCCTTGCAAATATTAAAGGAGATGATATGTGTGATGTGCTTTGCAAACCATAAATCATTAGCTGTTTTGGGGTGTTAACTGGTAGTTGGATTAAAAAAAAACTTTTTAAAATTTCATTTTGGAAAAGTGACTTTTAAAATGTTCAGAATTTTAAAAAGCCAAATGTTTGAAGGAAAACAAGCTGGGAACAATTTTATTTTTTAGAAATCCAACAAAATACTAGATAGGCTTCAAGAATAGCTGATAAACATTTTATACTGTTTTTGCAGGTGGAAACTTGTCTGGATGTTAATCTTTAAAATAAAAAGGGAAATTGCCACGTAAATTAGTTAAAAGTTGTCATTTCCATTAATTCTCTATGCTGGCATTTTCTATGCTCCATATTTCACAGAACTCTGTTATTCATGTGGTTTCAATAGGTAGGGATTGTATGAGAGAAAGAATATTAAATGTGAAATTTTATATGTATCAAAATGCATTATGTGAAGTAATTCTTGGGAAAATGTGGATATCTCTTTCGATCATGAGTCTTTTGGAGTTGTCTTAGAACTTTATATTGCTGAGGAGCCCAGTCTGTTGAAGTTAGTCGTCACACATATGTTGTGTGTAATTGTGTACACATTTCTCCTGGTTCTCTAGCTTTTGCTTTTAAAAGTTCCAGGGAGAGGGGATCTGCTGCCTCCTGAGACATCCCATTCTCTAATTGTTATGGCAGCTTTCTTTCTTTCAAGTCTAAATTTACTTCTTTACAGTTTTTAATCTATTGCTTCTTGTTTTGCCATCTAAGTCCAAGAAGAGCAGGTCTATTTTCTCTTCCTTCTCCTTGAAGAGACCTATCATATCTTCTCACTCAAATCTTCTCCCCTCTAGGCTAACCATCTCTTGTTTTTTCTACCATTCATATGTCAGTAATTCAAGATCCTTCACATTGCTGTTTACTCTCCTCTGGATCTTTTCCAGTTTATTATTGCTTTTCCTAAAATATGGTAGCTAGAACCGAACACAGTACTTCTGATGTGGTCTGATAAGGGAGAAAAGTACAGTGGAACTATAACTTCCTTATACCTGGGTACCATTCTCAGTGCAGCTTAAAGTCTTTTATTACCTTTCATTCATTTCTTTCTTTTTTTCTTGAAATTAAATTTTATTTTTTAAATTAATAATAATTTGTTTTTATCCTTCCCAGTGTCCCCCCCATTGAAAAAAAAAGGAACAGTATTACTCTTGTAATAAACATACGTAGTCAAGTAGAACCCATTCCTTCATTGGCCGTGTCAAAGCAAATATGTATCGATCTGCAGCTTGAGTCTGTTGCCTCTCAGGAGGTGGGTAGCATGTCTTATCATCTAGTTGGGTTATTGCATTGATCAGAATTTTTAAGTCCTTCACACTCTATCTTTAAAATGTTATTATTGTATGAATTGCTTTGCTTCTGCTCACTTGACATAAGTTCATACAAATCTTCCCAGGTTTTCTCGGAAATCATCCCTTTCATCAGTTTCTTACACTGAGCCAAAATATGTCTCTTTGCACCTTCTGCTCATAGTGGAAGTGGCACAGTAGTATTTCATTGCATTTGTATAGCATAATGTATTCCGTCATTCCCCATTTGATGGTCACCCTCTTAGTTTCTGGTTCTTTACCACCTGAGAGAATATGTTTCAATCAGTGAAAATCTACTACTAGTTCTAGAAAAGCACCTACCTGATCTTGCTAGTTTAAAACATAGTGGTGGATATACCGATAATGATTCTCCGTCGTTTATTTTTGCTACAAAACACTGTTGAGTCATGGAGCTTGCAGTTTTATGTAGCACTCAGATCTTCTTCAAACTGTAGTCTAGATGCCTCCTCTATCTCTTAAACTTCAATTGATTTTTTTCTTTAGTATTTTTATTTTTCTCCAATTGCATGTAAAAACAATTTTTAACATTCATTTTTAAAATTTTGAGTTCTAGATTCTCTCTCTTCTCCCCCGCCAACTCCCTCATTGAGAAGGCAAGCAATTTGGTGTAGATCATATATGTGTAGTCATACAAAACATTTCCATCAAGTCACGTTGGGAAAGAAACTATAGGAACACCCACCTCCCCCAGCCCCCCAAAAAAATCCTCAAGAAAAATAAGGAAAGCAAAAACCAAGAAAATATACTTCACTCTGTATTCAGATACCATTAGTTTTTCCACTGGGGTTGGATAGGATTTTTCATCATAAGTCCTTCAATGTTTTCTTGGATCATTGTATTGCTGAGAAGAGCTAAGTCATTCACAACTGATCATCTTACAATATTGCTGTTACTTTGTACACTACATGTCATATTGCATCAGCTTATGTGAGTCAAATTTTTCTGAGAGCAGTCTGCTCATTTCTTATAACGCGATGATATTCCATCACAATCATACACCACAGTTTGTTCATTCATCAAATGATGGGCATTCTCTCAATGTCCAGTTCTTTGCCACTGGAAAAGAGCTGCTACATATATTTTTGTACCTATAGGTCCTTTTCCTTTTTGTTTTTTATATCTTTTAGCATACAGACCTAGTAGTGGTATTGCTAGGTCAAAGGGTATGCTTGGTTTTATAGCCCTTTGGACATAGTTCCAAATTGCTCTACAAAATGGGTTAAATCAATTTACAACTCCACCAACAGTGTATTAATGCCTCATTTTTCCCACATCTCTTCCAACTTTTGTCATTTTCCTTTTCTGTCCTATTAGCCTGTCTAATAGGTATGAGATAGTACCTCAGAATGGTTTTGATTTGCATTTCTCCAATCAATAGTGAGTTAGAGCGTTTTTTCGTATAGCTATAGATAGCTTTGATTACTATTTCTGAAAATTGTTCATATCTTTTGATCATTTATCAATTGGAGAATGGCTCTTATTTTTATAAATTTGACTCAGTTCTCTGTATGTTTGAGAAATGAGGCTTTTATCAGAGAAACTTGCTTCAGAATTTTTTCCCCAGTTACTATTGCTAACTGTATTTCCTTCCATCCTATTCTCCCCCACCCTGTTTATTGTATTTTCTCTATCCTTTCACCCTGCCCCTCTTCAAAAGTGTTTTGCTTCTGATGACCCCCTCCTCTAATCTGCCCTTCCTTCTCTTATCCTCTTCCCCTCCTACTTTCTTGTGGGGAAATACCTATTGTGTGCACGCGTGCGTGCGTGCGTGCGTGCGTGTGTGTGTGTGTGTTATTCCCTCTTAGAGCCAGTTCTGATGAGAGCGAGGTTTACTCACTTCTCATCTCCCCTCTCTTCCCTTCAACTGCAAAAACTTTTTCTTGACTCTTTTATGTGAGATAATTTGCCTCATTCTACCTCTCCTTTTCCTTTTCTCCCAGTATAGTCCACTTTCACCCTTAATTTTGTTTTTTAGATACCAGCCCTTCATATATTTGAATTGATTTTTAACCCACTTCTAAAACTATTTATCTAAATTTTAGGCTATTAGATCCGAACCTCAGTGTTTTAATCTGTCAGAATATTTGAATCCTTGCCATCATCTAATGTGTTAGCTATTTCTTCAAACTTTGTATCATCTTCAAATTTAATAAACATTCCATAGAAGTATTGATTGACTAAAGATCCAGATCGTTGATACAGTGCTAAACAACACTGTGAGCTTTCTTTCTATTTTATATCAAACCCATAATAACCATTGTTTGGATGTATAAACTCTTCAGCCAGTTTCAGATCCTTCTAATTGTGACTGATCTCTTTCTTAGTCAAGTATAGTATGATGTGCTTTGTCAAATGCTTTTTTAAAATATGATATTTGCTGATCTATCATTCTAATGACCCCTAGAGGAAATAAGGTTAATCTGGTACCACAATCTGTTTTCCTTAAGTTTTATTGATGCCCTACTTTTTTCTTAAAGTATAGTCATTTTTTTTAGTATCTTCTTCCACCCATTGAAATTCTGTCTTAAAACAAATTTTTAAAAACCAACTCACAAAATGACCGCATTTATTTTATTTAACATTGATAAATGTAATATGACCTGTTATTAATAAATCCATTCTGACTTGTGATCACCAGTTCCTTTCTAGTCCTTCACTAACTAACCATCTCTAATATGTTCTAGAATTTTGATCAAAATTAAAATCACTGGCCTGTAGTTTTTATGTTCCAGGCTATTCTCTTTTTTGAAAATTAGGATGTTTGCCTTTCTCCCATCCTATAATACCTTTCTTGTTTTCCATGATTTTTCAGAGAGCATTTCAGTGACTCGGCAGTCACACCTTTCAGTTCTTTCAGTACCCTATTTCAGCTGGCCCTGGTGCTGGTGTTTTACACATAGTCCTTCTGAGCCACTTGGTGCTCTTATTACTATTTAACCATCTTAGGTTTCAACTTCTAATTACCGTTTTTTTGTTTATTCTTTCTAATCCAAAGTCCATTCTTCTCAGCAGCAAAAATAGGCAAATTGAGAGTTGGACAGCTCTGCTTTTTCTTTGTCATGAAGTACGTAGTTCCGTCTATCTAGAGCAGTGGTCGTATCTCTTCTTTAGACCTTGTCTTTTCCTCATTACAGTTAGTAACATTTGTTATCTTTAGCTTTTACCTGACGTCCTTAATTCATCCTGAGTCTTAATACAACTACTTGCACAGGAGCGTGTCATGCTTTTGTATTGATCCTCTGTTGACAAGCACTTGCTTCCTTTTTCTAAATCTAGTTTAGATTACATTAATGTACCATCTTTAATATATAAATATCTTATTGCTGATCTTCCATCAGTTTAGTGTACAATTTAAATTGTTCTTGTTCTGGCAATGTCTTTGTATTGATACATTTCTCTCAGCACTCATACCCTGGTTCCTCTGATAACATGATATAGGGAAATATCACAGGATTTGAGTCAGAATAGTTGTATTCAAACAACTCTGCCACCCACTGCCTGTGACCTTGTGTACTTTAGATAATCTCTGGTCCTTGACTTCCTAATGTGTGAAATAAAGCACTTGGACTAGATGCTTTAAATTCCTTTCCAGTTGTAAATTCTGTGAGCTTGTGGTTTGTAGGACAGTTGGCTTGGTGCTGAGGTCACAAACTCTAGAAATATAGTTTTAGACTATAGCACAAAGTGACAATAACTTGGCCATGTCAGAATTGATTTTGAAATGCTCTCCTTCACGCAGAGGCTTTAATTAGACAAGCTAGTTATAACAATACAATTTGCCTTTATATCATTATGCTTATTGTGATTTTGATTTTTGTTGGTACCCCCTTCACACAGAACCCTCCCTTTGCCCTCCAACACCTCCCACACACAGTTACCAACTACTGTTATTTAGTAAGTGATTTTTCAGAGAGCTACTGTTCTGTGGCCAAAAAACTAATCATCCTTTTGCCAATTTAATGGTGAACCTTTATGGACTAATCTAGCCTATCCTAGATGATAGACCTACGATCTGATATGAGGCCCATATTGGAAGATTTGCCAGGACCTGTCAAAGAGCTTGTGCTTTTCCTATCACAATCTTCAAGGACTTGGGGTTTACTTTCATACTTTGATGAGATATTAGAATAATGATACAGTATATGGTATTATTTTAAAATGTATAAGGTGGCAATAGTACATTAATTCTAATGAGTCACAGACCCTTTAAGACCAGTATATAATGTAGCTTATCTTAATGATTTAGGAGGGTTATGGGGAAATATGGAATGCTTTCCTCATTCCAACTCCATGGAACAAAGAGGAAAGTGACTGCCAGCTTCAGCTTTTCTGTTCCCATCCACTTAATCTTTTAGGATGCTCCCTCACCCTTCTAGGATTTCCATTTAGCCATGTTCCCAAATCTTTTTATTTTTTTCAATAACTGGTAAACAGGACTCTAGACAAGTTTTTCAGCTAGATTAAAAATAGCCTGTATAATTGTTAAAGAATTGTTGCTAAATTTTAAAAAATGGAGTATAAGATATGTAATCTGTAGGAATTTTACTGAAACTTGGTAACTTTGTTTTTTATTCCTAGCAAAATTCTTTTTTTGACTCATTATTTGATAATGCATTTAGGAAAATGTTATGTATGGAAACAAAGTTGGGAAAATTCCTTTGACATGATACATTCATTTAACAAAGGTTAAGGACATCTAAAATTATACCTAGAAAAGGTATTCAGAATTGCATTGTTGCATAATTTTTTCCGCTATCCTAGAGACTTAAAAACTTTAGAGTCAGTCTAGAGTTCGCTAGATCCTTAAAGGAAATTAATATGAGTGGTTATGGGACCAATCTTATATTCATTTTTTTTAAAAATTCTTAATTATTATCTCAAACCTTTTTAAAAATGATTTTTGTTTTCAAAGTTGTTTGAGAGTTGTTTATCCAGATTAACTTTGGAATAATTCAGTTATTGACTTATATATACAATTTTGTACTGTTGTGCAATTTGGAAGGGCAATAGCTGCAAATCATTGAAATTTCTGTCTTCTATATTATCTATATTTTTTAGTAGTCACTGCATTTAAAATCATCTTCTTCCACTCCCCCCCCATCAAGAATATCAGTCAGATGGTATTCTTGGCTTTTATTTCATGGCTATAGTTCAAAGGAAAGCTTTCTGGGACAGAAAGAAGAGGTCATGGGTGCTATGTCTTTGTGTCCACCAGAGAGAAGGAGCATAGAATCTGAGTGTATGTTTGACTTTTATTGTTAAGAAAGTAGTCTTACTTTTGTGCCCTTGAACTAGAATGGCACCTTGAGTATCCTGGTATGGAATGCTATATAGTCTGACACCATTGAGGGGAATCCCAGTTCTTTTGCTTGAATTGAAGAACCTGAGTATTTGAGGATATGATTGTGATTCCTGTATGATTCCTGTAATCTGGAATTTTGTTTTGTTTTCAAATAAAATAAAATTTTAAATAGTGAAGCTAAAAATTTTATAACTAACATGAGAGATGTACTTGTTTATACTAACTTGTAGAATTATTAACTTGTTTTAAATATTTCTATATGTTTTGGGAAAACCATGTGACTTGGACATGAGGCCACAAAAACACTATAATACAATTTGTACTTTTATTTCTATGTTCTGCTTTGAACTGCCTAGCTGAATTGTAGCATGCAATGTTAGTTTGCCATTGGGCATTGAAGACGAATGAATTTAAATTGATAACACTGGTCTCTAGAGCTAGGACTGAAACTTGGATCCCCAGTCTAGGAACATCTGCCGGGAAGTTTAAAAGGCCTTTAGTAGTTCTTCCTGTGTGTTTACTCTCTTATTTAAAAGAAGTTGTGGCATTTGGATTTTTCTTCTTTGCTGTTTCTTCTTTCCCTTGGCAATATCAGCCGTACCAGCTTTTATTCTTAAATGAACCACCCTGAATTCTGTATGCAGTGTTTTAAGTAACTGCACGTTTATTGGAAAATATGTTATTCTTTTGTAGTGGATTTAAGTAACTTTAACAATTTGTGTTTTACAGCCTTCAGAAGTATGTCCGGGAGCAGATTCTGTTAGCAGTAGCAGTGATAGTAAAACGAGGATCATTAGATAAATCGATTGACTGCAAAGGCATTTTCCATGAAGTTAGCCAGTTGATAAGCAGTGGCAGTCCCACAGTGGTGAGTGTGTTAAACGTGTAAGAAATGTAGCTTAAATATATGAGTTTTGAATGATTGTTTAACCAGATGTTAATACCTTAAGGTTCGTTGTGTGTGATCAATAATAATGACTTTCTGAATCTGTTCTGTATTTTCTGAAACTATTCCTATGTAATTTTAGTTTTTTGGGTTTTGTTCATTTCAGAAATTTTAGTCCCCTTTTTGTTGGGCTTTTGAGTATTTCTCGGCCCTTTATTGGTTTCTTTATTTCCTCAAGTATTTGCTCCCCCTTTTGCTTCTCTGTGGATATTTAGGAGATAGTTTTTAAAACATCAGTTCTTGTATTTGTTATGTAGTTGTGTTGCACATTTGTAAAAAAATGTTTTGATATTAATATATATATTCTATACAAAATTTTAAAAAAATTTTAAATACATTTCGTTTTGGTACAATAGATACATCCTAGCTTAGGCATACAACTAACTCCTACTTCCCAGGCCTCAAAACACACTCTCTTAAAAGTTAGGTAAAACCACCGAAAAGATTGTGATGAATGATGTTTGTCATTACTCACTTCTGGAGTTTTTCATTTAACCAAAAGCAAGGGAGGACGTGTGCTTTAATAATGACTAGTGCTGCCCATTGTTGTTGTTGACTTGAATTTTGCTACTATTTAATGTTGTCTTCATTTACATTGTTCTGATCACTTAAATTTGGAGAAGAAAATAGCAAAGCACCCCAGTATTTCTACCAGAAAACCCCAAATGGAATTTTAAAAAGTCAGCCCTGACTGAAACAACTAACTCAGTCAGTCATTTAGATTATGCTTGGTAAATTTTTAAGTTTAGGGTAAACGGTTATATTCATTTCCACATGAATTCTTTTCACATAGTTGAGTGATTCTTGATATTTTTGAAATTAATACTCTATCCTTATATCTTTTTTTTAAAAAGATTTGATAACTTCTACCTCTTCTTTCATTACTCCTCCCCCCCTCCTCCCCAAAAGAGGACTGCATATATTGTTTTCTGAAGTAAACACACATTTTGTGTATAGATTTTCATGGTGTGTTTTGTTAATTGGAGATACCTTAGAGTCTTCATTGGAAAATGCCAAGTAAAGTAGAATGCTATAATTTAGATAGACAGCCTACGGTAGTATATTACCCTATAAAGAAAACTAAGAGTCAAGAATCACTGATCTTTTTGGTACATTTCCCAGAATAGACACACTAGAGCAAGAGTGGGGAACTTGTGGCTTTGAAGCCACATGTGACTCTTTAGGTCCTAAAGTGATTGAATCCAAACCTGTTTTGTGAAGTTTAGATTCAGTTAAAGGGCTGCACTTGAGGCTGCAGGTTCTCCACCCCTGCACTAGAGGATTAACACATTAAAAAAAGTTTAAATTTAAACAGGTTATATATATAAAAATAAGATTTTGCCATTATTAGTCCTCATTATTTTTTCAGTAATACTAGACTTTTCACCTGATCGTTGATTATCATTCAAGGTCTATTGAATAAACCTTATTAGTCTCACTTTGTGTGGCTAGGTGGTGCATTGGATAGAATGCTGGCCCTGGAGTTAGGAGGACCTGAGTTCAAATCTAGCCTTAGACACTAGTTGTATGAACCGTGGGCAAGTCACTTAACCCTGTTTGCCTCAGTTTTCTCATCTGTAAAATGATCTGGAGAAGGAAATGGAAAACCTCTCCAGTATCTTTGCCAAGAAAACCCCAAATGAGGTCACAAAGAGTCAGACACAACTGAAACAACTGAACAGCAAAAATTTCATTAGATTTAGGGAGGTTTAATAGTTATAAATTGTATTCAGAGTCAAAATGTAATTGAGATAAGATTATAAAAGCTTGGTTTCCTTTACTTAGGAGAAGTAGAAATATACTATGATTTTTCTATGATTTTTCTGATAATTCTGCATCTGTTTTGTGTGAGATGTCCAAGATTTGTCAGTCAAGTATTGATCTCTCTTTGTATTTGAAACATTGAACTGTCAAGCTATCTGTTGTCCACTGTTGAGAGGAAAAAATTTTGAATACACAGATGTGTTTTAAGATTACTTATGCCCAAAGTGAGAAATTCATTTGAGAGTAGTTAACTTCTTTAAACTTTTTCTGAGATATACAGTTAAAGGAACTTTTACCTGAGAGACAAAATTAATGATGCTATAGAAAAACAGGCATACTAATACACTGTTAGTAAAGCTGTGAATTGGTCCAGCCATTTTGTAAAAACAGTTTGGAACTATGCCTATGAGGTCACTGCATTGTCAGTATCCAGTGGTACCACAACTAGGCTTATGTCCAAAGAGATGAAAGAGAGAAACGGCCCATATATACAAAAACATATCAGCTCTTTTCATAGTAGCAAAAACTGGAAACAAAGCCAGAGTGCCCATATACTGGGGAATGACTAAATAAATTAAATTATGATTTAGGAATGTATTAGACTACTCTGCTCCTAAGAAATGACAAAATTGAAAGGAATTGAGGAATCTGTTTTGATGCAATGACAACATTTTAGGGGAAAACAACCTTAAAGACTTGAAAACTCCGATCAGTATAATGATGAACCATGGGCCCAGAGGACTGAAAATGAAGCATAACACTCACCCAGCCTTGCCTGAAGGAGCATGGACTTTAACATGAAGATCAAGGCAGACACGTTTGGACATTGCCAGTGTGGGAATTTGGTTTGCTGGACTGTGATGGTCATGAGGGGTTTCTTTTTCTTTTTTTAGTAGTTCAGTTGGAGGAGGGAGGTAGAGGAAATGGGGGAAAGAGAAAATAAAATAAATGTTTATTGAAATAAATACATGTTTTTAAACAAAAATAATAGGAAACCGTGTGCTCCTAATTTTAGATCTTATTAAAAAGTTAAAATTATATCATCTTACTTGTAAAAACACAGTGCAATAAGTATTGTGGTGGTGAAACTTCAGAAATCATGCAGTTGTAAGAGGAGTCCCTTATTAAAGATCAGAAAAATTTGTAGAGAAAATACTACTTTATTCATGAGAAAAATATAGGATACCACTTTTGTAAAGGATACAGGTAATCATGATAAAAGCAATTGCCCACTTATTACATAGAATTATTTGAAAGAAGATTTGTATATATGTCTGTGATGTGTTCCTCTTCCTTTGAATTTTCTGAAGGCAAATCTGGCTCCTTTTGCTCAGCTTCATTTCTAGTGCAGGTGAAATTGAGGATCTATTGAAAGGCTCTTTCTGAAGTTTGAATCTCTGCTTTTGCAAGTTATAATTGGGGGAAGGGGAACAGAACCCATATAATTCCATGGTATAAGAAAAGAGGATAGGTATTTAACCTTAATATTAGAGAAAAAACGTGAATTCCCATTTGGCTTCCTAGTAACTTTAAAGGAGTATAGTCAGAAATGAGGCTCAAAGAGAGCTTGGTGTACAGCCTCCTCCATTTTATTATTCACCTAGTTTTCTTACCATTTTCAGTTATTTGGCCACTCACTGAACTGTGTATATGGCATTTTATTTGATTGATCCTGTGAGGCAGGGATCTAAAATGGTGATGCCTTAAACTTTCATTCTAGTTCACATGTTTGAATTTACTTGAACATAGTAGACCCACTGGCAGGGGCTGGCTGTATGTGTTACTTTGCTTTCCTGTAGCCCCAGCGTATACTACTTCAAACCTATTATATATTTAGTAATACTTAGAACCTTGAAGTTCACCAGTTGGCAGTCGTCTGTCCTTGAATGTGTTGATATATCAAATTATGTTTTGTGCAATTGTCCGTGACAGCTTAGTTGTATGAAATTTACTTAGTTTAAAGGAAATAAAATATTTATCTCTTAAAATATTAGATGCCTGTGTGACTATGACTTGATCTTATCTGCAAGGAAAATCAACTGAATCTTTAAACATTTTCCATATTTAAATTTTTAGATAAAAATGAGAGATGGATATAGAACTCTTGGAAAGGAGGGGACATTAGAAATCAGTTAGTCCATACTTTTATTTTACAGATGAGGAAACAGACTTCAAGGAGGTGATTGAGTTCCTTGAGGTCGCTTAGTGATTAGGAAGCCTTTCCCCAACAAGTACCCTTGACTTCTTCATTAATCTTAACAGATAGTTATTTCAGGATTGGGATTTTTTTTTATCTTCTTAAGAAATTATATAAATAATAAGTATTCATTTTCATTTTATTAATCCCTTACCTAAGTTATGCTTCATTGTGCTTATTTTTTTAAGACTCTAAAGTAGAATGAAAACTGAACTATCATTAGTGTTTAACTTCAATATAATATAAATAAATGATACTCATTAGCAAAATCAGAGGGGACGAAGTAGTAAAGTGAAAGACAAGTGAATGTAATTGGTGACTAGGGGCCAGTATGGGACTATTATTAGCTTATGTATGGCCTTGAAATCCAAAATCAAACTACTGTTTCTTTAAGATTTTGCTTATGGGCAATTTGAATTTTTTTTTACACTTTGTAAAATAAAGTAAGTCCAGTTCAGTTGAGGACCTTGATAAGCAGGATTTCCTAAAGAAATTAATCAATAGCTACAGACCTTAGCTTCTAGTGGCTTAACTATATATAGATTCTCTTTCTGGTTATTTACCTTCCCAGGTGGTACTGCTGATGAATGAAAAATGTTTATATCTGCAACAACTTGTTGGCACTAAAGATATAGTAGCGAACTGTCTAAGAGTTCTTTTGTCTTCCTTACATATGAGCAAATGTATAAGAATTATATTTTTTCTATTCCCTTGGAGAACTTAACCTATGGCAAAAAATAGTCCCAGTAGCAGCCTAGTGATTTTTTTTAAGCTACTAAAATAACTGATGTTCTGAGAATGATGGGAACATATTTAGATGTATTTAGCTAGAAAATTTGGTCTGATACAGTTGCTTTTTGAAAAGAGTGGCAGAGAGATGACTGGGAAAACTTTTGTGTCCTGATGGATATATCTATTCATAGACCCTGTAGGGATCCATGGACCCAAAGTTAAGAACTTCTCTGATTTTTCTATAAATTGGTTTTATCCTTCACTCTTACTGCCTACTTTATGAAGTGATCCTGCTCATTATCTTATATCTTCCTTCCTCATAAGATTTTATCACCAGGTTGAAATCTATATCATTCTTGCCTTTGACTGCCCTGTCTCCAATTGACTAGAAAGACAAGTGTTTGTTGACTAAGGTGCTTTTTTAATGTTTTTTTTATTTCTTTGGGCAATTAGATCTGTGAAGTTGTATGAAATTATATATTGTTGCCATTGCCCTTTCTACCATGCATTACCTATTTTTTGTTATCCATAATTTATTTTTGAATGGTTTAGGTTTGAGTTGTTCATGTTCTTTTTCTTGTTCTAGTTTTGTATTACTTCTGATCTTTGCTGTGACATGTCACTGGACTGACTCACTGACTGACTGGATGCAGACAGCTGATTCAGGAGTGAATCACATATAAATGTAAATGGTGGTTGTTATTATTATCGTGATCACTCTTGGGTATCCTCCAGCTTGTCAGTGTCTTTCATAAAATGTTGTGCCCAGATCTCAGAACAGTGTAGTCCAAGGACATGAGACTTCCTGATCTTCCCAGCTGCTAATGCTGCTTCTTCTTGTAAACAATTATCGTGTATTTATTTAGTATATGTATGTATACATGTTGTCTCCCCTGATAAAACCACAAATTAGTTGAGGGCAGTGACTACTTTGTTTTTATTTTTGTATCCTCAGTGCCTGGCAGGGAGCTTGTTACCAAGGAGTATTGTTACCAAGGAGTAAATACTTGTTACTGATTAAAAAATCCTGTTACAGTATTTACAGCGTTACTGTTTTCTTAATATTTGTCCACACGTTTTATTATATAGAGAAGAAAAACGATTGTATACACCTGTGAACATCTGTGTAACACTTCTCTCATTTTCGACCTACTTTTATTAATGCAGCATTCTGCAGCATCAAAATCATTTTAGCTGGTGGTTTTTTTACCTTTTTTTTTTGACTGACATCACACTGTTGAATCATTGAGCCTCTTGTCCCATAAAAATCTCCTAGTGTCTCTTCACATTCCCAGATCTCTTGTAGTGTTGTATAGTTGGTTAATTGTTAATTATTTCTAACTCAAATGTAAGAGTTTATGTTAATATCCATGAAATTTGATCTCATGTGATGGGGGGGGGTCTTTTGTTCTAACTATTAGACCTTACTTCTGTTGCATTGTTACCACCTCCCATCTTCATGTCATTGACTTATTTTATAAGCCTGTATCACCTATGCCTTCATCTAATTCATTGATGAAGAAGTTGAATTTATTTCCTTCCGTTTGCATTTGTGTCTTATCTCCCTAGATTTTACTTGAGGGCAATACCAATTGCTGATTCCATCCTCGCACCTAGATTTGTGGGTGGTCCCAAGCCCCCTATGCTTTGCATTTTCATTTTCAGCAGACTTGGTTTCTAACCTCTTGTCCCTCTGAACCAGTTTAACTTACAGTGCTTATATTAGCTTATAATCTTGTAACAAAGTTGACTGTTAAATCACCGTTGGTGCACTCCCCTCAATAGAACAGATATTTAAATTTAGAGATGAATGCTGAAACTTTTGTTTATAATGAAAGTTATTTTGTGAATTTGTTTTTCAAATTCATTATAGAGCCATGTTTACGATATAATTACGATATAATTTTAGCTGGTCATTTGACAAATAATTTTGGAAGGCAGATTGCCTAATGAATTATTCTGATTTTCAAAACATTCATTTTAATTGAAACATTTTTCCTCAGGAAAATAGAGTTTTATATACATAATACAAATTATATATTATGTGTCTTATTCAATGTACATTGATTTAAAGAGTGTAATCATGCTTATAGAAATGTTAATATCTCCACATTTAATTTCTGTCATATTTTGTTGAAATATGCCATACAGATTTTTAAAGCGATCTTAAAGCTTTATTTCTAAAGAAATAGTATAAGATGGCATTTAATTTTACAATCTTGATTCACATCATTTTTACGTTTTCTGTTTTTCAGTGCAAATAGGTTTATTTTTCAAGTTCTCTTAAAAATAGTCTTTTTCCTAGGATAGGAAGAAGGTGGGTGAGAAATTCAATTGTCCATAGATTGTGCTGCCCTGTGTGGGATAAAGGGGCTAATCTCTCTTATCACAAGTCTCATTGATGTTTGCTTAGAAGAGCAGCTGAAAGTCTGCTTTATGTATGGCAACCTTTCATAAAGTTTATTCTTGGTAATAAAGCTCTTGGGATAAGAGCCAGGCTATTATAAGAGACAATCCTCTCTCTGAACAAGAGTATTTCATTTTGTCAGCTGGGTTGGTGTTTGAGTATGTTATTCTTATGACAGAACTAATGAAGTTGCTGGAGAGTGAGACAAGCAGTGTCCATGAGATAGTTTCTCGATGGTATGAAGTTAATGACTTTACTAGAAACTAATACTGTGATATTAAAGATATAGAAATATGACTATATTTTAAAACAATTCAGGGAATAAATTGTTTTCCTTTTATGCAAATATATTATCTTATTTAATCTGGATAACAACACCTGAAGTTGGTATGATAAAATGTATGATAAAAGTTTGTATGATTAATTGTATGATAACATTATTATTCCTATTTTTTGCATTTAAGGTTAGAAAGAAAACTGATATTATTCAAAGAATTAAATAATTTACTCAAGGTTACATGGCTAATTAGTGGCAGTCAGGACTATACTTCTGTCTCTTTTTAATAGAAAGATCCTTATACTGAAGATCACGCACTTTTCTCATGGGAGTTTTCTTCTCAAGCCTGTATTTAGAATTGAACTGTGCAAAAAGTAAACTAATAGTATCTAACAGACCTGGTTTTCAACCCATATTGGAATTTTTTAATGAATTAAAGATTAGCTTTATATTTTTAATTTAATTTGTCTTCAGTGAACAAATCTATTTTTCCTCCCTACTCTTCTCCTGTTGGGGGGGATGGACCCTTTTAACTAATATGCATAGTCAAGCAAAACAAACTCCCACATTGGCAGTGACTGAAAATGTGTCTCATTCTGCATATTTAATCTTGTCGCCTTTCCGTGAGGAAATATTCATCATCAGACCGTGGGAATCCTGGTCGGTCACTCTCTTAATCAGAATTCTTAAGTTTTTTAAAGTTGTTTTTTACAGTTTTTTGGTGAGTTTATAAATTGTTTTCCTGGTTCTGCTCACGTCACGCTGCCTCAGTTCATGCAGGTCTTCTCTGAAATAATCTCCTTCGTTATTTCTTGTAGCACCGTGGTATTAGAGTATTCCATTACATTTGTTTATCATTATTGTGCAGCAGCTGCCCCGTCGATACATACCCTTTGAAACCCTTAGTTTCAAGTTCTTTACCATCATAAAAAAAGCTGCTCTAAATATTTGTGCACATGTTTTATTTTGATTTATTTATTTAATCTCTTTGGGGTCTAGTATATGTATTGCTGTGTCCAAAGACAGACCCAGATTAATAACTTTTGGGGCATAGTTCCAAACTGCTTTACAGAATGACTAGACTAATTTTCAGGTCCCATAGCTCCTCTGACATTTATTGTATTTTTTTTTGTCCAGTTTTGCCAATCTGATGGGTATAAAGTGGCACCTTAGAGTTGCTTTAATTTGTTTCTCTAAGAATTTGGAGCTTTTTTCTGATTATTGATGGCTTGGATTTCTTCTTATGTAAAATGGGTTGTTTTTTTTTTGGAGAGGGGAAGGCAAGGCAGTTGGGGTTAAGTGACTTGCCCAAGTGACAGCTAGTAAGTGTGTCAAGTGTTTGAAGCCGGATTTGAACTCAGGTTCTCCTGACTCCAAGGCCAGTGCTCTATTCACTGTGCCACTTAACTGCTCCTTCTTATGTAAAATGAATGTTCATATTCTTTGACTATCAGTTGGAGGATAGATCTTCTAAATTTGAATTGGTTCTCTATATCCGATAGCTGATTAGAAGGAACACATAATAAAGATATTGTGAGACAGAGGGTTCTGTGGCTCTGTGAAGCAAGAATGGGGATGAGGCCCTATCAGAAACAGTAGTTTAATGGGGAGCAATACTGGCAAGGGAGGAAATATGAAAATTATTCAAAAGGAGCACAAGAACTCCTGAAGCAGAGCAGAATGAGGCTCTTAAACATAGAGGCAACAGTCTTGCATCTCTCACTAGCCTCTGAAAATAAGATCTAAGTTAGTAAAATGACATCATAGCATTTTTTTGACTGGAAGAGACCTTGGAAATTAGCCTAATTGACTTATTTTACCATTAAAGAAATTATGCCTCAGGCTCTCAGTTGTCCTGTGCCTACATAGTCATGGACTTGGAGTTGTATCTCATTGATCATGATGATGGCCTGAAGTCAGCAAAGAAAAACTAAATTATGTTTGTTCTACTTTAGTTAAGAAGCCAGAGGGATGTATATATTTTTTAAAATTACCAGTGGGACGATTAAAAGTTTTAAAAGAAGGGAAAAACTATCTTATTTTAATGTGACACTTAATTCGCCATGATGCCAGATCAGAGAGACATCTTTTATATACTAATGGTAACATAGACTAGTCAGACATAGGAAGCCAAATTGATTACGCATAGAGCTACCTATCAATCACTCTTTCTGTTTTTTCTTATTAAAATTAAATTCTCCACTTTGAATTATTCAAAAGCAGTTCTTTTTCTCTTGTCACTATGAGTAGTCTTGCATTGTCCTTAATACCTGACCATGAAGCCTTGTTGCCCAACCCAGAGCACTTGGAGTGCTTGCTTGGGTGCCTCTGTGTGAGGTGTCTGTTTCTGTTGTCTGTAAACCAAACCAGCCAAATTCACAGAGGTTTATTGTCAGGTTGACCAAACGGCAGTGGATTTTTTATCCTAGCAACTCTTGTTGAAAACCATTTACTGAGCTAGAGAGATTTTGTGATCTGCATTTGCAGAGGAAGGTCCTGCTGAAGTGAAGTGTGTTCCATGCCACTGGAATCATAAGCCCTTCAAGAACTTAGCTGACAGGGCAGAAAGAAGGAGCTTAATGCTTCATTCACAAGTCAGAGACCTAAAGATTATGTATGTCCATTGAAGCTTAGAAAACAACAGGTTGGTAACACATTTAGGATAAAGAAGAGTTACTTGTATTATGCAAAGGTCACTTGGCTCTTTCTATGAGTTTTCTAGTTCATTCCTAGTTGGCTACCCCAACTTGAGGTATCAAAAAAATCATGTGGAACTAAAATAAAGAATTTTTGGTCAAAAATCTAGCTTTCCTTATAGTGCAGAATTCCTTCAGTACTCTTGATGGCAAATCATTTAGCCTTGACTTAGAAATACTTCTGTTGGTGGGGAGATCACTATACTTTGAGAGAACTCATTTCATTTTTTTAATAACTCTTAATTGTTTTTCCTTTCTTAAAATTTTTTTAATTAAATTTTTTTCTAATTGTTTTTCCTTACATTGAACTCAAATCTTATTTCCTGCACCTTTTACCCTAAAATTAACTCATGAGGTAATCGATTTAGAGGTAGAAGAGACCTCAGAATTTATCCTGTCTTATACTTTTATTTTTGCCAGTGAGAATCCTAAAGCCTAGCCAGGTTAGGTTATTTGATCAAGGTCTTCACCACTAATCATGTGCATTGTAGCTACACAATAAATCAAATCCTTTTTCAACTGGACAGCCCCTCAGATATGTGAAGCCGATCTTCATGTCAACTCTAAGCCTTTTCATCTCTTAGTGAATATTTCCAGTTCCTTCAGCATCCATTTATCATTCTGAAATGCTTTTCAAACCTGTTATCATCTTGATCACCTTCTCTGGACTTAATCCGTTCTTTTAGCAGCCATTCAAGTGTGATGTCTGTTACTAAAATCAGTGTTCCAAAGTCCTTTGACTAATGCAAAGTATAATGGAATTATTGCATTCCTTTATCTGTACATTATATTTCTGTATTGTATACTATATTAAAACAATTGAGATTGCATTAGGTCCTTTAGCAGCCATGGCATACTGCCATATAGTGAATTCGTGGTCAACCAACATTCCACCTCTGCCCTCCAGTCTTTTTTTGACATGTATTTCGGTTGTTTGGCCTTCTCTGACCTGTGTACAGTTGGTGCTTTATGCTTACCTACACATGTTAAAAAATATCTTGTTGATGTTACTAACATTATTAAATGAGTTTTGTTACATGGAAGTAGAAGTATCAACTTGATTATCTGGACATTGTCCCAATATGTTTCATAGCCTAGCAATTCTGAATTTTGCCAGTGTATATAGTTATTCATAAAAGTCTCCCTGAAGGTTCTACACAATTTATTTTTTAAGCCAAAGAACGATTATTTGAGTATATTTGGTGTTTTTTAAATTAAATTTTTTTCAATGAACATTTATTCCCTCCCAGCCACAACCCCCCTCCCCCAAACAAACAAAACCCTTGTGACAAATATGCATAATTAGGCAAAACAAAATCTCGTCCATGTCCAAAAATGTCTCATTCTACATATTTAGTCCATAACTTCTGCATTAGGAGATGGGTAGCATCTTCATCATTCCTCAGAAGTCATAATTGATCAAAGTTCCTAAGGGTTCTTTTTCTCTTTCTTCTGTCTTTTTGGTGTATGTTCCTTGTATAATGGTATTACTGAGTCATGGGGTCTGCACAATTTAGTGACTTTTTTGAGTATAGTTCCAAGCTGCTTTCCAGAAAAGTTGGATCAGTTAATTCCTAACTCCAACAACTGTGTATTAGTGTTCCTAATCTGCTTCAGCCTCTCCAACAGTAACTTTCCTTTACTTTTTTGTCATCTTTGCTATTCTAAAGCATATGAGGTAGAGAACCTCACAGTTGCTTCAATTTACATTTTTCTTACTTATAATGGTTCATTTTTTCATATGGTAGTTGAAAGTTAACTGTTCTTCTTTAGGGAAATGCTCCTTTATATATCCTCTGACCATTAACTATTGGGGAATAGCTCCTGTTTTCACATATTATATCAGTTAAAAAAAGCTAAAATGGAAAACAATCCATTTCTAAATTGGAGTGCTTAGTGTCTTCATCTATAAAATAAGGAGGTTGGACTAGATCTCTTGATACATTTCAACTCCAACACAAAGTGATTTTTGGTGAATTGATCTTTCAATCACTGTATATAACCAGTGCTTTGTACATAATAGGCATTTAAATTTTTTGGTGGGGAGGGGATTGAAATTCATTTACAGTGGCTGAGACATCACTAAATATTCACAGTGTAACGTATTTGCTTTAGCTGTTTGTGATTTGAGGCAAATGAAGATTCGATTTAAATTTGCTGAGATAATGAGCATCTGTAGGGTCAAGGTACTGACATCAGAGGCATTTCAGAACAAAGATATTGCAGTTGTTGGGTGGATGGCAATGCGTTCAGCTGTTCTATAAGCTTGCATAAATAGTATCATCTTGACTTTAATCTTTCGGTTGTTCAGAGGTAGTGTGCATATTTCTGTTTAACCCATGGACACTTGCCAGCATGCCTGACCTTTTAACAATTCCTACCACTCTGTCCATCTTTGTCACCTTGGCTCCAAATAGTCTGTGGATAAAGCCAATGGTTTTGAAGTTGTGGATATGTTGAATAGAGTTATTGAGAAAGAAAACCTTAATTTCTGATTTCAGGGTCCCTAGATATGGCCTATGTAATATTTTGGAGATTTGTGACTACTTGCTTATTTCTCCTTAACTTGCTTGGGATGAATTATATTCACATCAAAACATGCGGGCAATTGAATTATTGAATATTTCTTATTCAGTATGGCGTCAGAAAAGAAATGACTACAGCCTGAGGGAAAAACTATGAGTTTTATTTATATCATGTTTGAATAAGAAAGTAGAGTATCTTGAGTAGTGTATTGCTAAAAGTGCCATTGACACTTGTCATATTTTTATTAAATAGAAGAGAATTGCTTATCGTGATTGCAATAGCTAATTTTCTGATTTTTGGAGACTTACAAAACCTAATAGAAATTTTCTAAAAAACTAACAAGAATATTTAAAGCATTTGTCTTGTTTTTCTTTCCCAAGCAAACTCTGGCATGTTTCATTCTAACGGCACTGTTGAGTGAATTCTCAAGTTCAAGTAAAACAAGCAACATTGGACTAAGCATGGAATTTCATGGTAACTGCAAAAGAATTTTTCAGGTACTGCTATCATGGTATAAATATTTAAAATTAGTATTTCCTTCCACATTCTCCTCTATAAAAAGCATGGCAAAAGAGATTTTGTTCAGGTGACTAAGATTTTGTACATGGAAATTTTGCACTATGATTTTACTGGAGAAAGAATAAAATTTTCAGTATTTTAAAAAATCTTAGACTTTATTTCATATCAGGTCATCCTAAAATCTCCCAGTATTTTCATAGTAATGCTTCTAGCTGTGTTTATTGCTTACTGTTTTAAAATTTAATTACTATTATTTAACCTCTCCTGGTCACACAAATAGGCTTAGCTGTAGGCCAAGGATAGCTGTGTATTTTAAAATGTTATTGCTGATGATGTGGGCTGGTTGTCTCATATATTATCTTGCTCAAGGGAAGTGTTATGTGAAGGCATTCCCTTAAGTCCGAAGACTATGCAGTCAAACAGTGGACTCTTCTTTCATGACATCTATGAAATAACTGAAAAAATATGTGCTTTGTTATAGGATCAATATTTATATTTAAAATGTGTGTGTGCACATTTGCGAAAGTACTAATATATTCAAATCCTTATCATTGGGAGGTATAGTATTGAACAGTTTAGGAATACTCCTAAGAACAGGAGAGAACATGTTTTAAAAATAGACTTAGGGGTGGCCAGGTGGTGCAGTGAATAGAGCACATGCCCTGGAATCAGGAGGACCTGAGTTCAAATCCAGCCTCAGACACTTAACACTTAACACTTACTAGCTGTGTGACATTAGGCAAGTCACTTAACCCCAGTTACCCTGCCTTCCACCCTTCAAAAAGCAAAAACAAAACAAAACAAAAAAATAGACTTAAAGCACTGTTATTCTTTTTTTAACCTTTTATTTTTAACCTTTATATTTTGATACAAAAATGTTTCTAATTGCTTAAATTTAGGAAGAAGACCTTCGGCAGATCTTCATGTTAACTGTTGAAGTGCTGCAGGAGTTTAGCCGACGGGAAAATCTAAATGCTCAGATGTCATCAGTGTTTCAACATTACCTTGCACTAGCGAATCAGGTCTTAAGTTGGAACTTTCTTCCACCAAATTATATCCTTTTAATGACTGAAGATTTAGTTAGTAATAATTTAAAGCTAGGTAATTTACTTATACAGTTAATAGAAAATAATTTGTATGGTTTTTATAATATTTATTTTTAAAACGTATAACCAAGTTTTGGTTTTTTTTTAAACTGGGTCTCTGGGGGCAAGAGCTTTAGGGCTAAAATTTGTGTATTCTGATTCCATTCTCTCTTCCTACCACTTCTGGAAACAGTTGAAAGTAAAAGAGAATCTACTTCCTGATCTTCATCAAAGTAATTCAGGTGGTAAGAAGTTTACTAACAGAAAATACTGTTTGGACAAACAAGTTTTGCTAGGAAAATCTAGGATAGACTTCTTGTTCTTTAGAAAGTTAAGGAACGGGAAGAAAAGTGGAAATTTACTTATCTAAGAAACTTCATTCTATCTATTGACCATCTTTTCCTCCTTTTGGCATTTAATTTTGATGAATTTGTCCTATTGCTGTTCCTTGATGTTAGAATGGAATGCAATAATAAAAAGCGTATCCCCATTTTTAGGGAAACTTCAGAAAACAATAACTTGGAGGATTTTTCCCACTGAAAACAAATTGAAAAAAAATGCTCACAAAAAGAAAAAGAATGCTCAGGGGCAGCCAGGTGGCATAGTGAGTAGAGCACCGGCCCTGAAGTCAGGAGGACCTGAGTTCAAATGTGGCCTCAGACACTTGACACATTTACTAGCTGTGTGACCTTGGGCAAGTCACTTAACCCCAATTGCCCTGCCTCCACCCCTCCAAAAAAAAAAAAAGAATTGCCTGTTTTATTTAAAGAAAAACATTTCTCAGTTTACATAAGATATGTCTTTGCCCAAGTCTCCTCCATTCTTAATAATCCTCATATGACCATGCCAGTTCCCTGTGTCATCCTGTTTCTTTCCTCTCCTTCATAACCAAATTTCTACAGGGAAAAAAACAAACAAACTACTATCTACACTCTTTGTATCTATTTCTCCTTCTTTCTCTTCCTCTGGCTGTCTGGCTTCTGACCTCATTATTCTACTGAAATTGCTCCCTACTGCTACTTAATTGCCAAATGTTACGAACTTTTCTTAATTCTCAAATTCTTTTTGCAGTATGTGATACTCTCGACCAACTCTTCCAAGACCCTAGATATTATTTTCTCTGGGTTTTTATCACATTGTTTTCTCTTGATTCTCCTATCTGTCTGGTTTTTTCTTCTCTGGCTTGTTTGCTGAATCATTATCAGTAACCTGCCCTCTGATTTATAGGGTTTTTACTTGGTTCTTCTTTTCTTCCTTTTGTTCATTCTTTTGGTAATCTTATAAACTCCTATAGGCTTAACTATCATCTCTCCTCAGATAACTCACAAAATTATATAACCAACCTATGTCTTTCCTGAACTTCAGTCCCACATCACCATATGTCCTTTGGGCATCTCATATTTAGTATATTTGATTCAGAAATCATTATCTTTCTCTCCAGATTTACTCTTCTTTAGTTCTGTGGAAGGCACTACCATTCTTCAGTCATGTAGGTTTTCTACCTCAGAATCAACTATAACAGTTCCTCTGACCTTGGTCCACTTGGCTGGAGGTCAAAAAATCCAGAAGTAGAGCTAGAATATAAAAATTTAATTAGCATCAAGTAATTGGCAGTTGGGCAGTTAAGTAGCTCAGTGGATAAAATGCTGGACCTGGAGTCAGGAAGACCTGAGTTCAAATTAGGTCTTAGACGATTACTAGCTGTGTCACCCTGGGCAAGTCACTTAACCCTGATTGCTTCAATTTTCTCATCTATAAAAGGAAATAGTAAATAGAATGAAATAGTAAATCACTACAGTATCTTTGCTAAGAAAACCCCAAATAGTGTCACGAAGAGTCTGACATGGTTAAAAATATTGAACAACAACAATGGGCAGTCTCCCAGGATTTGTGACTCTGCTGACCTGAGGGAGATACACAATTAAAAAGAATTTTACCCAGCCTTGGAGCAAAATTATAAGCAAAAAAAGGAGCGTATTTGGTGTTTAGCCACTTACCTTATTTGAGAGACTGAGTAATATGGGCAAGTAGAGAATGTTTCCAGTTTTGGGTTGTAACTTGTTAACCTCTTTTGTTGTTGTTGTTCTGTCTCGTCTGACTCTGTGACTCCATGGACCATAGTACACCAGGCCCTTCTGTCCTCCACTATCTCTCAAAGTCTAGCCAGGTTCTTGTTGATTGTTTCCACAACACTAATCATCTCATCCTCTGCCATCCCCTTTTCCTTTTGCCTTCAATCTTTCCCAACATCAGGGTCTATTCTATTCTATTGTTTGTTTATCTGTTACTTTTCCCAGCATGAAACAGGTGATTAATAAACACTGTTACTCGATTAAGCCATAGAATTCTACAGGTGTGAAGGACTTTGGATATCATATGTCTAGTTTCCTCCCTAATGGATGAATGCTCTCTATATTGTATTTTATATAGTTGTTATATGCTATATGCTATACTGATATTTGTTCCATTAACAGAAGAGTCAAAGTCCGTGGAACTGATAGTATAACACATTGCTCTATCCTGCTTCCACTATCTGTGGCATATTATGTTTAGTTCATGGTATCCTATTTTAGGAAGGATGTTGATAAATTGAAGGGTATCCAAAGGAAGGTAACCAGGATGTTAAAGTCTTTGTGTTTTCAGAATTCCATTTAAACTATCCCATTTCAGATAACTTCCACTGTAGAATTTTATTCCATGGGATCCTACCTATCCATTTTCTGAAATCCTTGACATCTGTTATCCCAAAATCTAGACTGCATGTCAATCTAGACAGCCATGTCAGGCTATGCCTGGATTTTCTCTCTATATCACAAATCTAAGATGGAATATTCCCATCATTTCCTGCTTCTGATGACAGCCAAACAAAAAATAGAATTTCACCTGAAGTACCAAGCATGACTGGGGAGGGCCATAAGTGTCAAATTAAGGCTTCTCTTTTTTCCTCTTTAATTGTACCTTCTCAGTCTCCCTTCTTGGATCACCATTTTTCTCAGCTTAGTGTGGGTAAGGCTCTCTCCTTAGGTTGCTTCTGTATCTCCTGAGTCCTTTTCGAGTCTTTATCCTTCACTTCCCATATCAAATTAGTTGCCAAGTCTTGTTTACGTCCATCAACTCTTTTGCATTATCTTCTTTTCTCCACTCTGTGGATCACCACTTTGATTCAAGGAGACCTTATCATCTTCTTCCTGGACTACTGTAACAGCTTTTTTTTTTTTAATTAATTAATTTATTTTCTTGTTTACGTGATTCATTGCCACGAAATTTTGAGTTACACATTTTATCCCCATCTTTCCCCCAGCCACCACCCCAAAACAGCCATCCCACTGTATGACCCCTCCCCCAATCTGTTCTCTCCTGTGTCCTGCCCCATCGCCCCTCTGACTTTCCAGTAGGGCAAAATGGATCTCCCTACCCCAGTGCCTGTATGTCTTAATTCCCAGTTGCATGTAGTTAATAATAATAATTATATATCTATATCTATATCAATATCTATCTATCTATCTATCTATCTATCTATATTTATTTATTTATTTTAACATTTGATTATAGAACTTTATATTCTAGATTCTTTCACTTCCTCCCTCATCACCCATCCCCACTGGATAGACAAGCAATTCAATATGGGCTGTACATGTGTAGTTATGCAGAACATCTCCACAATGGACATATTGTGAGAGACTGATTGTATGTCCCTCCTTCCTATCCCACCCCGCCCTTGTTCTGTTCTCTACCATGACCCTGTCCCTTTACAGAACTGTGTGCTTCCAGCAACCCTCCCCCCCAGCCTCCCCTCCCCCTCCCTCATCCCACCTCTCATCCCTATCCCCCCTACTCTCCTGTGTGG
>CM053582.1:202062013-202090577 GCA_028627135.1 Pseudochirops cupreus
CAAGCAGGTTATTGACTCTCTTTTCATGATTTTCTGGCATCATTCTCATTTCTCTTCCCAATTTTTCTTCCACTTCTCTTATTTGGTTTTCAAAATCATTCTTAAGCTGCTGTATGGCTTGTAAACAGTCTACATTTTTCTTGGAAGCTTTTGGTGTGGGAATTCTGACTGTGTTGTCTTCCTCCCGTTCCATGCTTTGATCCTTTTTGTCCCCAAAAAAGGAATCTAAAATTGGATTGCTGTTCTTACTTTGCTTCCTTTGCCTGCTCGTGTTGCCAGTCAATTACTTGACTTTTTGGCTCTGTGGAACTCTGCTTCCAGGGGGGAGTGCTTTATCCCAAATTGCTGTGGTTTTCACAGCTGCTGGAGCTATTAGGAGGCTGCTGCAGCCCCCACCAGCTTTGGCTCACTGAAAATGTACCCCAGGACCACCACCCAAGACCACAGTCTGATCCAGGCAGCTTAAGGCAAGAGCACTTAGCCTCTGAATGATCACTTGGCCCCCCTGCAATCTGCAGGCTGAGAGCTCTGAAGCAGCCACGTGGAGGTGGCTGCCACTTCTGATGCTTCCTTGCCCCGAAGGCAGTTCGGCCAGATCCCCTCCCCCAAATTTAGCCTAGTTCCACTAACCTTTCACTTAGTCCTCATTTCTTATGGCTTGATAATTCTGGAAATCACCACAGCTGCAGCTTGTCCTGGCCGCACCGGGGCCAAGCTATGGTTTCAGGCTGGGCTGGTGTTGGCTCCCAGTGTGCTGCAATGAGCCCATCCTGTGGAGCTGCCAGTGGGAGATGTGTTTTTCTGCAATTTTGTGAGTTCTGAAGCCCTAAAATCTGTTTAGAGTCATATTTTATGGGTGTTTGAGGTGATTATGGGGAGCTGCGAAGTGTTCCTGCTTCTACGCTGCCATCTTAGCTCTGCTGCCCCCCCATAACAGCTTTCTAATAGGTTTCTCCACTCCTAGTTTCCTTTCCACACAGCTGCCAAATGTGTTTGTAATGCATAGGTCTGACCATATGGAAAAAGAGCTGATTTTTTGCCTCAGGAGATTTGAGTTTGAATCCTAGCTCTGTCATGGGCTACCTTTATGACCATGACAGATTACTTCCCCTTTCTGAACCTCTGTTTTCTCATTTGTAAAATGAAGGATTGGAACACATGATTGCCCCTGATATCCTTTCCAGTTCCACATCTATGATCCTGTCATTGTGCTAAAGAAAAATTTTTATAGTCTGTCATTTAAGTCCCTCCACTGGCTCCACAGTGTAGCTTTCCAGACATGTATCATAATGCTTCCCCTTCTTGAATTTTATGTTCCTACCAAGCTAGAATACTAGTCATTACTGAACTGAACATCCCGTCTCATTTCCATGCATATTCTTGTGCCATTCTACATGCCTAAAATGCCTTTCCTTATCCCTGCCTTTCAAAATCCTTTGTTTTTCCTTTAGTGTTCAGCCCCGGTCCTATCTCTTTTCTGAAGCTTTTCCTAATTTCCTTTACCCTTCATCCCCAGTTGTTAGCTCTCTTAAAAAAATGTATTTATGTATTTTTGTTACGTTTTGAGTTCCAAATTGGCTCTTTCCCTCCTTTTCTACTCCACACTAGAGAAGGCCATCATTTGACACAGATTTCTAAATATATGGAAGCCATACTATGCATACTTCTATCAGTTCTTTCTTTGGATGCAGATAGCATCTTTCTTCATAGGTCCTTTGCAATTGATTTCAGTATTTATAGTACTCAGAATAACTTAGTTAATCACAGTTATTCTTTGAACAATATTGCTGTTACTGTGTGTAATGTTTTCTTGGTTCTGCTCACTTCATTTTTCATTATTTCATGCAAGTCTTTCCATGTTGTTCTAAAATTAGCCAGCTCATCATTTCTTACAGCATAATAGTATTCCATTACAATTATGTGACAACTTGTTTATCCATTCCCCAATTGATAGACATTTCCTTGATTTCCAGTTTTTTGCCATCACAAAGAAATCTGCTGTAAATGTTTTAGAACTTATAAATTCTTTTCCTTTTTCCCTGATCCCCTTGAGAAACAGACTTAATAGTGGTATTCTTGGTTCAAAGGGTATACCTAGTTTTGTGACTCTTTGGGCATAATTCCAGATTGCTCTGCAAAATGGTTGGATCAGCTCACAGTTCCAGCAACAGTGTATTTGTGTCCCAATTTCCCCGCATTTCCAACATTTGTCATTTTCCCCTTCTATCATTTTAGCTTATCTGATAGGTGTGAGATGATCTCTCAAAGTTATTTCAATCTGCATTTCTCTAATCAATAATCATTTAGAGCATTTTTTCATATGACTACATAAGGTTTTGATTTCTTCATCGAAAAATCATCTGTTCATATCCTTTAACCGTTTATCAATGGATTTGTTTCTGTCGTATCTCCAGTGCCAACACATTTCCTTTTTCACATTAGGTATTTAATAAATGCTGAGTTCAGTTGAATTAATTTATTATGGTGGCAATGGGAAGCTACTGTGCCTTAGGAACCTAAATTATATCAGTAGTTCCAAGATGGTTGGATGTGAGAGATGATGTCATTAAGGCTTGGCAGTGAATAAATATGGGAGAGTCAAATATGAGTGTGAGATTATATAAACCTAAGTAATGGAGAGGAATGGTAATACCCTGAACAGAAGCAGGGAAGTAGAATGTAGTGGTAGATTTAGGTGTAAAGAAAAGTATACAGAATGTTTAGTTTTATAGTCATAGTGGGATTCATGTTTAGAAATCTCCAACAGGCATTTTGCAGTGGAAAGTAGAGTTTGAAAAGAGGCTAGGATTGTATACAGAGGTTTGTGTATTCTCTCCATACAGACAGTATTTTACCCACAAAAGTGGCTAAGATTATTAGAGGATTGTTAGTATAAAGTGAGGGCAGCTAGGTGGCACAGCGGATAGAGTGCTGGGCCTGGAGTCAGAAATATTCATCTTCCTGAGTTCAAATCCAGCCTCAGTCACTCAATAGCTGTGTGACCCTGGGCAGGTAGGTCACTTAATACCAGAACTTAGAGAAGGAGATGGCAAACCACTCCAGTATCTTTGCCAAGAAAAACCCCAAATGGGATCACGAAGAGTAGGACAGAACTGAGATGAAGAGTCAGGTACAGTTGAAATTACTGAGCAACAATCAGGAATAAAAGTCGGAAGAGAATCCAGGATAAAATTGAGCTTGGGGGCAGTTGTTAGATTATGATCTAGCAAAAGAAAATCAATAGTGAGTTTTAGTTAAGAGTGCAACCTGAGGAGACCAATGGCCTAGGAGTAAAAAAAAACAGTACCACGTAGGAGAAGGTATGGGTGTGGGCAGACAAAATCACTAGCCTATTTTCCTTTAAAATTCTTTTTAAATGAGAAGAGATTATCTTAAACATATTAAAATTTCATCTTATTTTGGTTAATTATAATAGATATATTTATTTTTTTGGAGGGGGAAGGTAGGGCAGTTGCAGTTAAGTGACTTGCCCAATGTGACACATCTAGTTTTTTTGTGCGTATTAAGTGTCTGAGGTCAGGTTCGAACTCAGGTCCTCCTGACTCCAGGGCTGGTGCTGTATTCACTGTGCCACCTAGCTGCCCCTATAATAGATATTTCTACAATATGATTCGGTGAAACTTCATAAATTTTAATTCTTCCTCAAGAGAGAATTTCAATTTATAATCATTCTAGCACCAATACCATGTTGTTTAGAATGTTATGTCCTTATGGGCATATCAAGTTGTTTGTGAAAGAAACATTTATCAGACTTTAATGTGTCAAGTTCTTTTAACATTTTGAGGCAGTAGGATTTGGAGGGGAAAATTTCATCTTGATCCTTTCATAATTGTATTATTTTCCCCGTAACCTTTTCCATTTTAATTCAGAAAGTATATTAAAGGTTTATAAAAAACCACTAAATTCTGGGAAAGATAAAAATGATGTTCTTTACTGTCAAGGAGTATGCAGTCTACAAAATGGAGCTTGCTATGATGTAAGATGTAAGAAATACTACAGTCGAGGTTAGGGAGAGATTCAGATGAAGCGATCTAGGAAAATTTGTGAGAGAAGAAAAAATCAAGTGGCAGGATGAAGGGTGGGAGAGACCATGAGGGAAAGCATCTAGAGGCATTGGTGATGTGCTGTGGTAGAAAAATCCCTATACTTGTCAGAAGATCTAAGTTGAAGTTCCAGCCTTGTCGCTTACTGGCGGGAGCAGGGGAAAGTCACTAAAAGAGTTTGAACTTCAGTTTCATTATCTGTAAAATGGAGAGTGACAATAGTACGTGGACTATTTATTTCACAGCGTGATTGTGAGCAAAGTGCTTTCTCTGCAAACTAAGTTGTTACATCATTCTCCATATTCTGATAATAGTAAATAACATGTATATAGTTCTTTTAAGGTTCACAAAGTATTTTGCATATCTAACCTTATTTGATTTTTAGATACACCCTATGAGGTAGGTGCTATTGTTATCCTCATTTTCAGAGAAAGAAATTGAGGCTCAGAGGTTAAGTGAGTGAGTGTCTTGGACCACATAGCTAAAAAGTTAGCATCTGAGGCATTATTTGAACCCAGGTCTTCTGACATTCAAGTCTTAAACTATATCCAAAATGCTGCCTAAGCACCAGAGGGCATATTTTATGTGATGAGGAAAATCTACTTATTAATGAGTTTTGCTGTCACATGCGATATGCATTTAGGTTATCTTATTTTAGACTAATAGATGTAGCACTAAATTAAAGGTTGTTTTAAAATAATTCAGAATTAAAAGGTATGTGTTTTTTAAATGTAGTTATTCACAGGTCATATGTGGGCCTCTAACGTGACTGAATTCTGATGTACAGATGGTACCTATTGTATTAGGGCTCTCATATGAAGGCTTTGCAAATACAGACACAGTGTGACTGTCCTTTCTCGGTTACTTGAGCACTTGCTTGTGCTGTTAATACTGTTCAGATATTAGTTCACCTGGCGTTCATAAATGCTTGAGGGTTTTGGCAGTGCTAATCATAAATGACAATACCATAGAATTCCTATTTTGCACAAAGAATGTTTGGCAGGCGTCCCTGGTATGTTTCTTCTGTAATGTTTCTTTTTCCAGTTCTATTACTGTGCCTTTTATTGGCATTCTATTTCCAAGGATCAGGTTTGGTTTTAGCCTTTTTTTTTTTAACTTAATCTCCCAGGGGGGAAACTGAAAGGATCAAAGGATGGTAATGAGATACAAAAACTTTCACCTAGACCAGACTCCCAGTCAGTAAGGTCAGCTTCATTCATGGCAAGGAGTGGAAAATATGCAGGTGAGGCGTTACTGCACCTGCTAGTTCCCCTTTCTCTAAGGATTTATGATGACTGAGACCACATGGTGTTAAGTTGCAGTGAATTTATAGCTGTGGCACCAAAAAAAGAAAATGGTACAGTTTCTTCTGTATCTGACTGTAAAGTTGTACTGATTATTTTTGAAAGTTTTTATTTAAAGCTAGGTGAGTAATATGCTAATTTCTTTTAAAAATTCTGTTGTTGCCATAAAATCCTTTTTATGGCACAAAACATTGATAGTGATATAAAGTGTCCTAATACTACATGGTGAGTAGATGGTAATTGATATAAAATGAATTATTTTTCATTATTTTTACTCTTTCTAATTTTCATTACAATTGCTACCAGAATATGTATTCTTGATAACAGTCTTATTGGCAGTTTTTGTAGATTAACAAAAGTGCTCTGAGCATAGTTCACTAGTAATGGACTGTCTTTGTGTTTTAGAAGAGGGTTTCTCAAGGTCATGGTTAAGGTGGTTGTTGCTGTTATTAACCACATTAATAACATTAGTTATAGTACTACACAAAAGGTTCTTTAATTTTGCCAGTGTAAGTAAAGTAACTGTTGGTATATGCCAGTGCAGACTGCAGTCTCTCTGTGATTTGTCAGATAAGTCCTAGAGGGATGCCAGAGGCACAGAGGCTAAGTGTCTTGCCCAAGGTGATGCAGCTAGAACTACTAGGATGGAATTTTAACCCAGATTTTCTTTCTTTTTTTTTTTAATAGTATTTTATTTTTTCCAATTACATGTAAAGACAATCTTTACATTCTTATTTTAAAAATTTTGCATTCCAATTCTTTCTCCTCCACCCTCCCTAAAATGGTAAGCAATTTGATATAGGTTATACTTGTGTAATCATGTGAAGCATATTTCCACATTAGTCATATTGTGAAAAAAGAAACAGACCGAAAGGAAAAAAGACCATGAGAAAAATAAAGTGAAAATAGTATGCTTTGATTTGCATTCAGACTCCATCAGTTCTTTCTCTGGATCTAGATAGCATTTTACATCTTGAGTCTTATAGAATTGCCTTTAACTCAGGTTCTCTTGACTCCAAGCCCAGCACTCTAGCAGTTACAGCGTGTTGTCTCAATAACTATGACTGTTGTGAGTATTAATTCCTTATTTTTATATGTTACTTTTTAAAACATAGTTGAAACAGTTCACAATTATCCAATCATTATTTATCCTTGCAGCATAACCTATTGTGTTTTTTGGGTTAATATACCCATTTTATAGTTAGGAAAATTGACTCACAAAGGAATTTACAGGACTAATTCAAGGTACTACCAGTGCCAGAGCGAGGACTGAGCCCCCTGCCTCCAGATTCCTATTCTGCTATTCTTTTTCTAAACTGGTAGTTTCCACAACAGGGTGCTGCAACATATATTTATATCATAGTACTCTCCCCAAACTAGCAGACAGAGTAAAAGAATGTTAGGGCTTTAAGGTGTTATAGAAGGAAATTGTCTCTTCTTTGTTATTATTTTACGTTGCTGGGCCAGACTGGTTCATCTGTCCTGAGGTTATATGACAATTGGAAAATGGTTTTTCATTTGCTGCTTAAGAATTCTGGCATCAGAGGCCTTTCTGGGATTGTATAAATAGCCACTATAATGACAGAAAAGTCATTTTAATTCCACTCCTGTCACTTCAGGAAGTTGTTTTGAAAAAATGGGAAGAGAAATGGGAGTAAAGATGATAGCATTTGCTATAAAAATAAGAAAAAAAACACCTCATGCATATAGTTGGGACCACACATAAGCAGAGTAAGAGAAAAAATAAGGGTGAAAAGAAGATAAGTAAATTTTTAAAAGGCTGCATTTGTGGTTGCATACCTATGTTATTAGTATAATTTAAGTGGTTTGCTTAATGAGCTGTCATTCTGATATAAATACTAATCTAATATATTTTTCCTTAGGGACAAACATAAGCCGGAGATCAAGAGAATTCTTTAGTTGATATTCAAATGAGTTAAATTGATTTCCATTTTTTAAGTACTGTTTTGTATGATGCAATATTATAGCCTTCAGAGTTTTCTTTTTGACCCCTGCCAACCATAATGTATTGATGAAACATTTTTATTTTGGATGATTTAGTAAGAGTAAACTGTTATTTTGTCTACATATCCTGTGTTGTCTGAGGTGTCATTAATTAATGTAAAATGTTTGGGGTAAAGTTAAGGTCTTTTCCAACAGAAAGTTCTCTGATAACCCTTTAAAATATGTTTGACTATGAACACCTGCCATAGGGCTTCATAACCTTCTTGTGACATGGACTACTTTAGCAATTTTGGTGAAGCTTATTGACCCCTTCTCAGAATAATTGAAGAAAATGTTTAGTTTCAGTTAGAGGTTAGTGGGAATGGAACAAGCATTTATTAAAGGCCTACCTATATACCAGACACTGTGCTACGTACTTTACAAATATTATCTTATTTGATCCTCACAACCCTGGGAGGTAGGTGCTATTATTGCCATTTTACAAAGAGGAAACTGAGAGCCACAGAGATTTAAGTGACTTGCGTAAGGTCACGCAGCTATTATCTGAAGCAGGATTTGAACTCAGGTCTTTCTAACTTCATAGCCAATGCTTTAGCCATGTTGTTGCCTAGGTCAATGAAAATAAAGATGTAATTTCCCCCCCATCTACACTGACCACCTGAAATCTTTGTGTGAATTTAGCCAGTGGTTCTCAGCCTGTGGGTCGCGACTCCTTTGGGGGTCGCCTAAGATCATCGGAAAACACACATTACCGATGGCCTTAAGAACTGAGACACTGCTCCTCTATCTATCTCCAGGCGGGTCCACCCACATGCAGATACGCCCACATATGAGTATTAAAAGGGTTGTGGCATTAGGAAGGTTGAGAACCACTGGTTTAGACCTTTGGTTAAGAAAAATCTCTGACCTAAAGGGAAGATTTGGGGTCTTTTTAGTGAAGCTTATATACCAGTGCTCAGTATGACTTGATACACACATGAATAAATACTTCTCTAGTCATGAAAATATGAAAAGTACATGGTAATCATATAGATGAAAGAGTAGTTATCATTCTATATAGGATACTAACATCTGTCTTCTCTGAAATCTGGCTTTTGTATTCATTCATCTCAAAGTACCCTCTTCAAAGTAATTGATGAACTCAATTGCCAAATCTGATGACCTTTTCTCAGCCCTTATCCTTCACCTCTCTAGCCTTTGATACTCTGGATATTCTTTCCTTTCAAGGTTCTTATGACACTGCACTGTTCTCTGGTTCTCCTTTCTATCCATCTGCTTCTTTTCGGTTTCTTTTGCTGGTTCTTCGTTCTTGTCTTGCTCACCAATCTCACTAACCATAGGCATCTTGCAGGGCTCTCCACTGGTCCTTCTTGGCTTTTGAGCTCTGCACTCTTCTTGTTTTATCAGTTCTTTTCAATTTAGTTAACATCTCTGTGCAGGTCATTTCTAGATCTAAACATCCAACTTTCCTCTCTGTTCTGAACTATAGTTACATACTCCAACTCTTTTTTGTATATTTTGAATTGTATGTCCCACAGGCACTTACACACTCAGCATGTCCATAAACAGAAGTGATTATCCCACCCTTACCTCCAACTTCCCCTACTACCGGATTTCCCTTTTGCTGTTGAAGATATCATACTTGACTTTTCACTCATTCTTTCCCTACATATCCATAAATAGCCAAATCTTGTGGTTTTTATCTTCATGACATTATGTTTATCTTTCTATCTATATATCTATTTTTTCTTTACTCACATAGCCACTTCCTGAGATCCAACCCTCATGATCTCATGCCTATACTATTGCAGTAGCCTACTAATTGGTCTCCCTACCTCAAATCATTTCCTATTCCAGTTTATTCTCTATTCAGTTGCAAAAGTGATTTTTTTTTTATTTTTTAGTATAGGTAGTATTGTGTCACCCTCATGCTCAGAGATTTCCAGTGGCTGCTTCTCACTTCCAGGATCAAATCTAAATTTCTAGTGGCATTTAAAACCCTAACCTGACCTCTTCCTACCTTTTCAGTTTTTGTTTATTTGCTTGCCTTTTGGAGGCAGTAAGGCAGGGCAGTTGTGGTTAAGTGACTTGTCCAAGGTCACCTGGCTGGTGTTAAGTGTCTGAGGCCATATTTGAACTCAGGTCCACCTAACTCCAGGGCCTGTCCTCTACTCACTGCGCCACCTAGCAGCCGCCTTTTCAGTTTTCTTACACTTCATTCATTCATGCACACTACAGTCCAGTTACAGTGGCCTACTTGTGTTCTTTGAACACAACACTCTGTCACCTGTATCTCTGCCTTTCATTGACTCTCTCAGGGAAGCCTGAAATGCTTTGCCAACCCTTACCTCTGTATTCCTTCAACTCAACTCAAAGCCTACCTTCTTCAGTAGGGCTTTACCAGTTCCCCCCACTAGTGAGGGCTCCTTCCATTTTCCTTTCAGATAATCTTCTACCTACTCTGCTACTCTCTCTATTCCTGTATTTTTGTAGTTAATTTTATACATGTTGTGCCTGCTCCATTGAAATGTATACTCCTTGAGGGCAGGAACTATGTTTACCTTTCCTTTCATCCCCAGTGCTTCAGACTGTGCCTGGCACACCATAAATACTTAATAAGTGACCATCCATAAACCTGTTGTAACAAGAATGAAAGGAAAATAGCAGTAAGTGGCATGAACATGATAGAAGGAATTTGCTTTCAAAGCATTCTGTATTTTTTCAGTTGCAAAGCTCTTACTGGCTTCAGGAATCATTCTCATTGTTTTATGAGGGGAAAAGCTGAAAAACATAAGGAAAAAGATTGGTTTTACTTCAGTCTTGCATTCAATCCAATTAAACTTCTATTTCTGTAATAAATATTACCATATTTATAAGACAGGAAGTGAAAAATTAATTAGTTACTTCAGTGGATCTGTGATCTTAGACATGTGGAAGCTTCCTACAGCAGGGCAGCTGTTCTACCTGCTGTCTCTTAAATCCACAACAGGAGAGCTTGAGGCCTTCTGCAGGTACCACTGCGAGACTCAGCCTCCTTGACCGTATTGTCCTTTGTTCTCTGTACTGGCCCTTCCCTTGCTCATCAAACAGGTCCTTTGGTGATGCTGGTAATGCAATTTGTGGTGCACTTCATTTGGTAGTATATTCTCTACCTCTACTAGGACCGTCTCCATTTCTTTTTGAGTGACCCACCTAGAATTTTCATTCCGTCTTTCATAGCTACGTAGAATGGGTTAGATTGTATTTGCTTGCTCAATTGCAGAGTGCTTTTAATGACCTAGAATTTTTTCCTTAAAAATAAAAAAAGAAAATTAACATCATTTTCTTAATACTATTATTCTTATGGTGATATATTCTACAAGTTTTAATTATATATAGTTAGTGCTGTAGATCAGGAATGGTTGTTTTATTTTTATTTTAAAAATTAGACTGCTAGCTTTGCCTCCTATCTCCCCTTTCCTTCAATTTTTGGTTATTTCAGAGCACTTCCACTAGAGGGCAGGTAAGGAAGAAGAAGTAATATTCAAATCCAACTAGTTCCTGTAATGATAGTAAATTATACTAATCTTAGTGAAATATTGGAATTTTTTGTGTGTAAAAAACAAGGTGTTCTTTCAACCCTCAAAGTATTTCTCCTCTTGTGGGACGGATTCATGAGAGAGATCTCAGGAAACAACAGATTAAACAACCATGCTTAAAAAAAATTATAGCATTTCAAATAGTTTTCTTCTTTTATAGTTTAAAGCCATAATTTGAAATGTTAGTGTATTCTCTGAATTGCCATCTTATTTTTTTTACAAATAATCATTTGGGTAACTGAATGATCAGAGAGTTGCCTCAGTTGAAATTTTATAGTTGAATATATCCAGATCACATATCCAGATACTGGCCATCTAGTCAAACTCTTCTCATATTGTGCTTCTTTCTAGTAGTTTAGTTAATTAGAAAAATGTTATCAGAAAATTTCTCTTCAGAAATGCCCATGAATATTCTGTGGTCAGTTTATGATTACCAGAAATGTATTCTGTTATGTAGTAAATAAACACTGCACATAATAATGTCATTGAATAATACTGAATACCATGAATTCCGTTTTCAAGCTTCTTTGCAATGATGCGATGGATGTTTTAATAGAATATTTTTTATTTTACCCATTGTTGATTAATTTAGAATTAAAATGGATGAAATGGATTTCCAATGATGAGCTGTACATTTGGTTCATTCTTTCTCGGCATTGCCCTGTTATTTACATGTTTCATTTGATCAAATGCTTCTTGTGGCTAGATTAACAGAGATACACATTTCACGTATGATAAGCTCGTCAAAATCATTGTTTAAAGTGGCAAGGAAAAAGTTCTTAGAAAATCATTTCCCCTCTCGCGTAAATTTTGACGCCTATTAATTGCAATTGGTGTTCCGCCTTTTGTTCCTTGCACATTAGGCATCCTGTTTATCAAAAGTGAATTTATCCCTTTGGTATGTCACATAATTATGATCAAACTGTTATCTTACATGCCTATAGCATTCTTTTTTCCAGTACTTAATACCTTTTATTCCTTGGCCTCATGCATGAATTATGCAGTGTATGTGAAGAGGCTTAAACTGTTTCCATTACATTCTTTCTGAATGGATCCTGTTGTATCCAGGATATACATATTTTTTAAACAAAGTAAGAATGTTATTGTTGACCTTGACACCAGATAACTGGGTAGACATTATATAGCTATGTTTGAATCCTCACAAAATGTGATGCTAAAGCCAACAGAGTCCTGGCGTGAGACCCTCTTGGACAGCAGAGTTATGGATCTTTTCTTTACAGTAAGTCTAATTTTTCATCTTTGATAATAAGGACTACAGAGAAGTTCCACTGAAAAATTAAATTGCTTTTGGATTTTTCTTGAATTTATAAGGTAGGAGATATTTTAATACATTGACACTTTCTTCTTTTTGGAAAAACTTTTTCAGGTAGTGACTTTCAATTAGGGGAAATTACATGTAAATGTTCTTAATAATTTATGCCATTGATATGTAATTATTACATGAAGTTTAATACTTTTTAGAGTAACGCACAGTTTGTATGTTTTATAAATGTTTTGAGTTTTAAACTAATATTATTGAGTAATTTATCTTAAAGCTTCTGTTTTAAATAGACCTGTGTATTGCACTCTGCCAGTATCGAGTAAACACTGCATTCCAGTATTTGCCACACAAATATAATAGTCGAAGATGGAAAACATATTTGTATTTTTTTCAGCTAATTTGCAGTTGTAGTATAAAAATATAAATTTGATAGTTAGTGGTAAAATGGACAGTGCAAGACCAAGATTTTCCATTATTTATAATTTTCCCATTTTTATATATTCCTTTTCTGTTTAATGTTCCCGTTTGTTGCAATGGAACCATTGGGAGTTAAAAAAAAAAAGCATTGCAGTTTTATCTAGTTCATATTCAGCAGCTGTTGAAATTAATTCCTTATGTATAAGTAAGTGTAAACATAGACGGTTTTGTCATTTTGAGATTGAATATAAATCAGTTGGTATTTCCATTTGCAGTTCGTAAAAATAATATGCCGAAAACATTGTGAAGATTAATGGGCTAAATGTAAATAAATCTTGAATACAGTTGTCTGCCTCAACTGAAATAAATTACTTTGAAATGTATTCAAGTTCATGTTTTTATGAAGATTTATTTTATTGATTGAAAGTAGATACTGCTCCAGCAGTTTTTGAAAAGGTAAAAAACTTGCTGGCAGAACTCGAAACAGCTATACCAAATCTGAACAGCTGTCTAGACAAACCAAACAGCTGCTGCTGTCAGCTGTGAACTGCCTCATGCAAATAACTTTTGGATTTGGAGGTTAACTCTTTCTTGAATAGTCAGATTGACAAATTTTTAGTATTTGTAGCTAGTTAGTAATTCTGCTTTGATTTAATTTAAATGGTCTATCTGATGAATTATGACCTAATGTAGTACTCAGACTAAGAATTATTTCCCCCCCCCCCACACGAGTTATTCTAATGTGAACTAATGCTTAGGTATGTTCAATATTTCCGAATATGGTTTTATGTTATATCTTAACTCAAACACAAAAATAGTCATGCAGTTCTTCAGTTGTATGTCATATTCAGCTCAGAAATCTTTTCCAATATCATGCAATACTTCCTTCTCTCTCCACACCCTCCCTTTGGCCTTTATAACAAAAGTGGAGTATTGAAAAGAGCCCTGGATTTGGAGGCTGGAGGAGGACTTCAGCTCAAATCCCACCTCAGGCACTTTATGACTGTGTGACTGGGCACGACTCCCACGAGCTCCTTGAGCCTCCATTTCCTTATCTATAAAATAGAAATAACGGTAACTCCTTCAGAGGATTTTTAGTGAGGCTCTGGTGATATCCACATATGCATGCATACGCAGACACATACGTGTGTGTATGCATATGCAGATATACATGCATGTATTGTATATATATATATCTTTGTGTGTATGTATGTATATTGAACTTTAAAGCCCTGCACAAATGTTTTTTATGTGCTTATTTGGAGACTGGGCTAACTTTATAATCATGTAATAGGTTTGTAACTTAACAATACCAATATCACTTACGTTTAAATTACAGTTGCTGGGAAGAGTGGGATGTAGCCTCCCTTCACAGACCCTGAATTGTTTTCTTAACCAGCCACCTGGACTAGAAGTGGTATTGGAAAGCAAGAATGGGAGAGTTAAGGAACATACTCAGTGGAAGTGTGAAGTGAGCATGGGAGAAAGGAAGGACTATATTCATTGTATCCAACTTCTAAGTTAGAACTTGGAATATGTTTTCCCATAGAAACAATGTTATAAATGAGATTGGGTTCCTAGGCTAGCCCATAGACATTTATCTATCCTCTTTATAGGTCTAGCTGATTAAGCAACTAAAAATGTGTGTTGAATTCCAAACAACCAATTTCAAACAAATCTTTATAATACAACTTATTCATTAATTGGAAACTGCTGACATATCTTGCTTTTTGTGTAGTAATGGATGAGGGGTTACTATATAGACATCTTTAGATGCCATAGAATGTATTTGAAAAATGTTTGTATTTCTTGAGCAAAATTATTTTTAATGTGAGTTTTTGAAGTATTTATATATTTAATAACCATAAGCTGAAGGAAGTTCAGAGATGAAGATGGAGTCAGTCATCAAATATTTGCTGAGCAACCAAAATGTGCCCAGCACTGTGCTAGGTTATCCTAACAGTTACAAAAGTAGGTATAGAATACAATGTGTGCCTTGAGGAATTTGGAGTGTAGTTGGGGAAATTGAATTAAATAGACTGAACATACAGAAGAGTCAGGTGATAAATGATGACACAGACAGTAAGAACAGTGTACAGAAGGGAAGGACTAACTCTAGTAAACTGTCGACATTTTTTGTAAGACTGTAAAGTTACCATTTTTATTGTCAATAAAAGTGAAGTGTGGTCAATTTCTAACTCATTCTCAAAAAGTTAGGTGCTTTTGTTTTACAACACTCTGTCATGTGAGATGAAATATTTCTTTAAAATTTACCTGAAAGTTTAAACAGTACTAGTTTATCTATTATAAATATGGTTTTTAGAGGACTGTGGTAGTTCTTTTGAAACAATGTTGCATGACTGAAATAAAACCTGGACAGACTTTTGAAATGGATTTACACTATTAAATATTCCTTTAAAATGGCAATATAGTAGAGCAAAGGTGAATTTAAAGGGAAGAAAAAATTATAGTTGTAAAATTTTGAACAAATAGATGAATTTCTAGGGATTGTAATATATTTGCTTTTCATATCTTCACTGTTTACTTCCACTAAAGGAGCATCCATATACTCTTGATTGAACTTGATGACTAACTTTAGCAAGACTGTAGCCTAGGCATAGTTAGCATAATACAGATGACTGTCGTTATTGCTGTTTTTAGAAGGAGCAGTATGTCTGACTGGCTGGCATCTGTTTCTCTCTTTAAGACGTAACATGCCGTAGACAGTTAAATTTTCAAAATGTAGGTAGCACCCAGTGGATAGTTAGTTTTGGGATGTTTAAAATTATGGCTTATGGAGTTAGCGCATTAGAGGATAAAATAATATTAAAGTGTACTTTGATTTAGGAATTAAGTATTTCATTTAAAAATAAACAGCTAGTGTGAGCTCTTTCTTGTTTGGAGAGGTAGACATGTAATTTGATAAAGAGAATTTATTTTTATGAATTGGCAGTGATTCTTTTCTTACAGGTACATCGTAAAATCAGAGAAGATTCAGATATGGCACAAGATTCACTCCAGTGCCTAGCCCAATTAGCCTCTCTTCATGGACCCGTCTTTCCCGATGAAGGTTCACAAGTGGATTACCTGGCACATTTCATTGAGGGATTACTAAATACCATCAACGGGTATGTATACTTAACTTGCCTCTTTAAATATATTGGTTATTTTAAGTCATTTTTCATTTTTATTTTTGCAGTTAGCAAAGGAATAAGTAACAGGTGACTTTTTCCTCTTAACATTTTAAAGTATATCTGCATCGATGGCTAGCATGGAATAATTGCACTAATCTTTGAAAATGAATAGATGGTATGTGTGAGGGAACCTTTCTTTCCTGCTCAGTAATAAATGTGTCTTTGATCTGTAGAATTGAAATAGAAGACTCTGAAGCGGTGGGGATCTCCAGCATTATCAGCAATTTGATAACTGTGTTCCCTCGAAATGTTTTAACTGCCATTCCAAATGAACTCTTCTCTTCCTTTGTTAACTGCCTCACACATCTCACTTGTTCTTTTGGGAGAAGTGCTGCATTGGAAGAAGTGGTGAGTAAACTACTCTAAAGTAGGAGTTGCTTCTTTGAATTTTCACTTGGAAATCTGTTATATCTGATTGTATCACTCGTAAATCTTTTGGCATGCATATTGTTTTACATGTTGGGACCATGAGGAATATCAAAGTCATTTACAAATTGACTTTTGACATTCTAGTTTGATGGTACATCAACAAATGGAAAATTTAGGTCTTTAGAGCTTCAATTTTGAAATAATTTAGTGTTTGATTAACTTTAATAAAATACTTGCACTTAAATGTTAGTAAATTTCCCTCTAAAATATTAATAGCTTATTGTTATATAATAGAGCTTTTAACTATTACTTCAGTGTTTAGGTATGACTTCTTTATAAAATGCTTCTAAAAGTTACATAGGCACTAGTTTGATAGTTTATCTTTTTTTTTTTTTTTTTAGAAATCCAAAGTTAAAATTTTTTGAAAATAATCCAGCTATAATTGGGTTCCCTACCATTGTTAACATCCTTTTCTTATTTGGGTACTGATCTCTTTAACAAGTGTGGTCTAATGGCTGCTATTAAGTTCAACTGGTATACACATAAACACATATTAAATGTTAAGGATATTCTTAGAAACACTGAAATACTTTTCCTCATTTTGATGTAAACTAAGCAAATTTAATAGTGATGTAAGTAATTGATATTTTTCTCAAGGTATTTTCTCGTAATTTCTTACTGCTTAAAAATTAGCTTTCACTTTACAGCTTAGTGACCACTAAAGATTTTTATAAAAGCAGGAGAAATATTTTGTGATTATGTTAAATATCTACTGGTACACTTTTTTTAGCTTGCCATTTTTTTAAAAATGGATTACGTTAATGAAACTTTCTATTTTCTTTAACTGTTTTAATCATTCCTGGTTTAATGTGTAGATCTGGGTATCTATTATATTTAATTCAGGGGCATTTAAGGAACAAGTTGCTGTGTAAGGAATACTTTTTAATCTTTTAAAAATTTTGTGAAGCCTTATAAAAATTCTGATAAATATGGTATTCAGAATATGATTCTGAGAGAAAAGGTAAAGGAATTAGTAATTCTTTATGGGATTGAGTGAAGGGTGGTAGTATCATTGCTTTTTTTTTTTTTTAATTGTGGTATTAGATATCTGAGGCAGAAAGGTTATTTGTTCTAAGTGGACATGAAGTGTGGTCGAAATATTCAAAGCTTGAACCCATATACTGTCCAAAGTCTGTTAATGAATCATAGATTAATGAGATTTTAGCATAATTAATTAATATCTTCCTTTCTTGATTTTTGTTTCCTATTCTGAAATAGTTAAAGTGAACAGCATTTAAAGATGAACTGGGAGCTTATCTGTTTTTTATTTTCTGGATTTGAATTTTTAAAAATGTTCTTAAATTATTTTCAGTTTAAAGAAATTAGGGTTCTTAATTATAGAATGTCTAACAATTTTTGTATTTAATTATCAAATTTGCCTGAACTGCAGAAAGTGGAAAAATTAGTGTATTTATTGTCTGGGTAGATCTTATCTTACTATATATCCCCATCTGACAGGAATATTGAAGTAAAAAAGCTAAAAATTTATGGAATGATGGTTCCTGTACCTTGGACTCTGCCTTTTTTTTCCCCTATGTGTTGACGGATAGAGGAATAAAAAGAAGTACAGAGAGCTGTGATGGTTTTTCAATACGAATATCTTTTAGAGCCAGCCTAATGTATTTAAGGGCTTTGGCCCACAGCAGTACACTAATTGTTCAACTCAAAATCAAATAATCTAATCTTACGGTAGTCAGAGAACAAAATTATTTGATTGAAGAATGTATCAGACTAGAAAGGAAGAGAAATACTGAGAGAACTACAAGTATTACTCAGTAAGGCCACTCAATATCTAGAATTTACTAAAATGTAAGTTACAAAACAATGAAAGAATTTGGTGTCAGCATCCTTTATTTTATTTTAATAGAATTTCAAGGACCTCATGCACCCATTTTTGAGCCAGTCTCTAACACCGTTATAGGAAGGATATCTAAATAATATTCATCCATTTCATATGATAGAATCCATGTAAAGCACAGATTTTTCAAGAGTAGAAGGAGGAAAGTGGTTAGAAAATGTGTTTACTCTATTTTAACAAATTTGAAGAAAGGCTTTATAGACCAGTAAATCTTGGCCTGTCCATTTTAGTTAGGAACAGGAAAGGACCTAGATGTCAGAAGTTAATTTGAAATTGTATAGGTTTGTGAAAGAAAATGAGGAAGAAATCTTGAGTTGTGTGAAAACAAGATTAAGTACGTACCTCATAGTGTTGTCATGAGGATCAAAGCAAATAATCTTATTCAGCAGACATTCCTTAAGCATCTACTGTGTGCAATGTATTACGTACTCAATGTGCTGTGCCAAGAATATAAGGGTAAAAAATAGTCCCTGTGTCTAGCAGTTTGGGATACAAATTATAGGTGATTTGTTGGGGTGAAGTCACTGAGAATTGAGGGTAACGGAATTAAGATCATTTGGAGGAAGGGGCACTTGATATGGATTGTGAAAGGCCTTAATGAAAAGAAAATATATACCAGGTCCAGGCATGGAATGTGATTTGTAAGAATGCTCACAGGTGGGAGGTGGAGCAGTCCAGTTTGACTAGAACATAGAAAGTAGAAAACAGGTCCCAGAAAGTCGACTGAAGCCAGATTGTGGAAATCCTTAAATGCCAGGTGGTAGGGTTTCTTTTTTATACTAGAGAGAAACGGGCACTCCTGACGATTTTAGAATAAAGGGGTGACATGGCCAGTTCCATGCCCAAGGAAGATAATCTGGAAAGCATTTTGTAAGCCTTAAAGAAACATGTACCTGTCAGCTATGACTTTTATCTCTAAAATGGGAATAATAAAAATGCACTACTCACCATATAATGTTCTCATGAGGACCAAATCAGATAACATATGTATAATTGTGTAAATGGTAGCTAATATATTTCAAGTAGAAGAACCAAATCTTTTGTGTCCCCTGGTAGGTGGCTGTTACTTTATTGGATACAGAGTAGGTGCTTTATAAATACTTGTGTTATCTTGAAAGATAGAATTATGTACAGAACTTGTCTTTTGACTGTAATATTTATTTCAATCAACAAGCATTTCAGAACCTCTGCTAATGGGCCAGGCATAATGTTAGGCACTAGGAATGGAGATTCAAAGAATTAAATAGCCCTTAGTTTGTACTCTCTCACATATATTCTAAAGGAGGAACAATTAATGGATATGTAAGCAGATGTGGGATAAATATAAGGATAATAAATAACAGTATACTTTGTAGGGAAGGCTCTATACCTTAGATTTGTAGTGGGACTAAGTCCTTGGCTTTAAAAAAGAATTATTCAGGTTGTTTTTACAACAGCTACTGTTTTCTAATAATTTATAATGCATTATTCATGTTTACTTTGAGGCTGCTTGAATTTTTCCTGCCACTTAACTAACACTTTAGAAATCAAACTTTTTTTTACATGAGTAATTTAAAGAAGTGAAAACCTCAGTTTTGAAATAAAATGTTACTTAAAATTTTTTTAAAGATAAATTTTTATTGATAATTTTGCTTTTACGGTATTTCCCAACGTAGTCCTCTCCAACCTCTCTTCTATAGCCATCCTTTAATAGCAAAGAATTTTTCAAGAAAACAGTAAAAGCAGCAAAGTATAAACCAAGGCTTTGAAAAAGTTTTTACAAGGGAATTCTTTCACACCCATCGTCCCCATAGGTACCTTTTCATAGCTTTTCTTTGGGCCTAGCTTGGTCATGATTATTTCACAACACCCTGTTTCAGTTATTTTGTTCTCATTCTTGATTATTTAGGTTGTTTTAGGCATTGTGTATACTGTTTTCCTGGTTCTCCTTACATCATTTTGCTTTATTTCTTCCTGTACTCTAGTCTTCCCGTACTTCTCCATATTCATCACATTCAACCTACAGTAATGCACAGTCAGGCAATCAGTAAGCATTTATTAAGCACCTACTTTGTGCCATGTTATACTATGATAAGCATTGGGGATACCAAGTTAAAAGATTGTCACTGCCCTTAAGAAATTTACAGTCTAATGGAGATTTCATGTAAACAAATATATGCAAAGCAAGCTATATACATGATAAAGAGGAAATAATTGAGGGAAAACACTAAAATATAGAGGGGATAGGGAAGGCTTCCTGAAGAAGGTGGGTTTTTAGCTGGCCATTAAAGAATGCCGGGGAGGTCGGTAACCAGAGCAGAGAAGGGAGGATGTTTCAGTTGTGGGAGACAGCCAAAAAGAACGCCTGGAGCTGAGATGGAGTGTCTTCTTTGTGGAACAGCTAATGGGCCACTTTCACTGGATCAAAGAGTAATTGTCAGGGGATAGGATGTAAGAAGACTAGACAAGGAGGGGAGGAGTTTAAGTTATGAAGGGCTTTGAATTCTAAACAGAGGATTTTGTATTTGATCCTGGAAGAAGTAGGAAGCCAGTGGAGTTTGTTAAGCAGAGAGGTAACATGATTAGGCCTGCATCTTAGGAAACTCATTTTGCTGGGAGACAGTATCAAAGACTGCAGAGAGGTCAGAGGCCAGGAGAATGATGTTTGAGAAAAGGCCATTGGATTTGGCAACTAAGATATCATTAGTAACGTTGGAGAGAACAGTTTAGGTGGAATGATAAAAGTCAGAAACAGGATTCTAAGGGGTTAAGAAGAGCGAGAAAAAATGGAGGCATCAATTGTAGATGGCCTTTTTGAGGAATTTAGTTACAAAGGACAAAAGACAAATAAGACAGTAGCAAGTTTAGATGGATCAAGTGAGAATTTTTTCTTTTTCTTTTTCCTTTTTTTTTTTGGAGGGGGGAAACACAGGGCAGTTGGGGTTAAGTGACTTGCCCAAGGTCACATGGCTAGTACGTGTTAAGTGTCTGAGGCTGGATTTGAACTCAGGTTCTCCTGGCTCCAGGGCCAGTGCTCTATTCACTATACCACCTAGCCACCACCCCATAAGGAATCTTTTTTTTTTTTTAAGTGCGGATTTTTTTCAGGAAGACATGAGCATTATTTGTAGGAAATAAACCAGTAGAAAAGAAAGGATGAGATTGAAAGTAAGTGAAAGAGGGGATGGGTAACTTGTTTAGTCATTCTCCATTCTATATACATCTTAAAATAATCTTGAGATATTATACATGTTTTACTCTATTTACTTTTTATATTGCTAGACTGATGTTTTTACTAGTTGTAGCTGAGTGGAGACTGGCTACCTTTTTTACATTCATTGGTCAGTGGAAAAATTAAGTTTTACATCATAAGTAGGAGAGATGATACAGGAACTATAGGGAATATGTGCATTTTTGTTGGGTTTAAACAATGAAGTATTTCATGCAATACAAGATAGTTTTTTTCTTTAAATTTTGATTGGAGAAATGGAGTAGAGTTTTTTGTCTCAATAGATCACCACCAGGCAGACACATAGTTACATGGAAGTAACAAGATATCAGTCATAGAATTATAGAGCTGAAATTTTTTTTAAAAGATTATTTAATTCAGGAGCACCAAGGCTTTTTTATATTAGTTCTTGTGGTCAGAAATTCCTAAGTGTATACTTCAAAAATGTTAGAATATACAATAATGGTCTATTTAAGAATGTTTAGTCTTATAGAAAGAATCAAGTTCATGGTGTTGTTATTATTATGCTTAAAGTGTAATTTTTTGTCAAAGGAAATGTTCCTAATGGAGTTGTAATATTTTCTTTGATAACCCTTGTTATATACTTGCACTGTGCAATATTGTGTAATTTGCATTTCACTTAGTTGTGACAGTCAAACTGTTGCTAAAAATAAGATTTAGGCGTTAGAGGAAGACATTTTTCTGACTTAGGCTTTACAAAATCCCTGCTTTTAAGAGAGATTATATTGGATTTCAGACAGTCCATTTTCAGGTATTTTTTATGTCCTTTATGTCCTTATTATGTTAGAGTTAGAATTATAGATTCAGCTGCCCTGAAGTCCAGAGCACTAAACTTGAGTGAGGCAAGAGAAAGGCTCAGATAACCCTTTTTTGACTATGCGTGCTAGGTGAATCCCTGAGATGCCAGACTACTTGCTAGAGTTTCCAGAGATCAAACCACTTCTTCCAATCCTTTCTACCTAAATGTAAATACTTAATTCTGCCGTGGGAAAGTTTTACTCTGGCTTTAAGAAACTGTACTTAAGCCTTCAACAGAGTCAGTTTCCCTTAGAGCTTCAGGAGACTGTTCAGTCTAGCCAGCAGACTCTCTCCTGTCTGTGGACCATTGCATACATTTTCCCATTGCTTGAAATGTACATTGATTATCTTCACTTCAACCTTATTAGACTCCCTAGTTTCCTTCATTGTAAAAGGAGCTGGAGAAGGAAATGGCAAAACACTCCAGTATCTTTGTCAAGAATATCCCAAATGGGGTCATGAAGAGTTGGACATGACTGAAATGTATGAACCACAATGAATGTTTCCTTCAAAGCTTAGCTCATGTCATTTCCTACATAAGGCCTTTTCTGTTGGACCCTATCTTCCCCACCCCCCCCCCCAGTTGATTTTGCTTCCTACCCCTAAATTACCTTGGATTTATTTTCTGTATACTTAATTTGTATATGTTTCCTTCCCAATCAATCAGTAAATATTTATTAACCACCTGTTATGTGCCAGGCACTGTACGAAGTGCTGGGGATCCAAAAAGAGACAGAGAGGGTCCCTTGCCCCCAAAGAGCTTCGTTTAAAATGTACACACCCTGAGGTCAGGGGCTTTTCCATTTATCTTTATATCTCCGTCAGCTGGCACATAGTAAACTCTTACTAAATGTTGACTTTGTTCTGATGGTTCAGCAAGTGCGTCACAATGGCCACATCACAGGCTTCGTCTGTGACTGTAGAGTCATTTAGGCCGCGTTTGTGAGGGTGCACTGTGAATGGGCCCAGGGCAGACTGAACCAGAATGAAACACGGGTAGGTCTGGCCTGCAAAGTACGCACTCCAAAAACGATGGTTTCTGAGGTTCCGCGGGTAATGCCCGCGGCTCAAATGCCCTGGCTGCTGGCTTCTTGCCCTGTTCACTCGTTCTTCACTTTGGCGCCAGCCTCGCAGTTTGCTGCTTGTACAAAAAATTGTGTGTATTGGTTTTGATCACTGCATGTTTTGAAATCCTCAAAAGTAATAAAAGTATCCTAGATCAAAAGCAGATTAGGTAACTTCTTTTGACAATTTCAGTTTAAATCATAAACCGATATGCAGTTTTACAGATAAGCAAATATTGCCAAAGAAAGCCTTTTTAAACAGTGCTCTGTCTCCAGAGTATTTCTTTTTGCTGTTGTTGGTCCTTTGTTCTTTACTTTTTCCATTGACTTGTTTATTTACTTTTAGTTTACAAGATTCAGTTTCACAATCCCTTGAGTTTCAAATTTTCTCCCCTCCTTCCCCCCCCCTCCCCCCCGCCATGGCAGCGTACACTCAAGTACAGGATCTGCAAATGCTTTCACATTGTACATTAGCCTGGTTGTACAGAAGGGTTGTGACCAATGGAATGAACAGTGGGAAAGAAGAAAGAAAACCAAACATGAAAAAGAACGATAGCATGTATTGCTTCAGTCTCCATTTAAACTATTATTTCTAGATCTTTTTCTGAATGTAGACATCTCCTTCCATCCGGAGACTTGTAGAGTTGTCTTATAACTGTGTGTTGCTGAGAAGAGTCCAGTTTATCAAAGTCTGTCGTCACACATACGATGTGTCTGTGATTGTGTACAAATTTTTCCTGGTTCTGCTCTTCTCGCTTAGCATCAGTCCGTATATGCCTCTCCAGGTAACTATGAAGTCCATCTCCTCCCCATTTCTTATAGCACAACAGTATTCCGTTACATTCATATACCACAGCTTGTTTAGCCATTCCCCAGTGGATGGGCATCCCTTTAATTTCCGGTTTTTTGCCACCACAAAGAAAGCTGCAATAAATATTTTTGTACATATGGGTCTTCCTCCTGCTTCTATGATCTCTTTGGGATACAACCCCAGAATTGGTATTACTGGGTCAAAGGGTATACAATTATTTATAGCCCTTTGGGCATAGTTCCAGATTGTTCTCTAGAATGGTTGTATCAGTTCACAGCTCCACCAGCAGTGTATTGGTGTTCCAATTTTCCCACATCCTCTCCAGCATTTGTCATTTTCCTGTTTTGTCATTTTAGCCAATCTGACTGGTGAGATGTGGTACCTCAAAGTTGTTTTGATTTGCATTTCTCGAAGCAAGTGATTTAGAGCATTTTTTCATATGCTTGTAGATATCTTTAATTTCTACCTCTGAAAATTGACCATTTATCAATTGGGGAATGACTTGTATTCTTACAGATTTTACTTAATTCCCTGTATATTTTAGAAATGAAGCTTTTATCAGAGACACTGGTTATAAAAATTCTTTCCCAGTTTCCCACTTCCCTCTTAATCTTGCTTACGTTGGCTTTGTTTGTACAGAAACTTTTCAATTTGATGTAATCAAGATTCTCCATTTTGCATTTTATAATGCTCTCCAGTTCTTCTTTGGTCATAAAGTCTTCCCAACTCCATAAATCTGACAAGTAAACTATTCCTTGCTTCCCCAGATTATTTACAGTGTCAGCCTTTATACCTAGATCGTGCACCCAATTAGACTTGACTTTGGTGTACGGCGTTAGATGATGGTCTCTGCCCAGTTTCTGTCTTACTATATTCCAATTTTCCCAGCAGTTTTTGTCAAATAGTGACAAATAGTTTCTTATCCCAGAAACTGGGGTCTTTGGGCTTATCAAACCGTATATTACTATAATTATTGACTACTGAGTCATTTGTACCCAGTCTATTGCATTGATCCACTACTCTATTCCTCAGCCAGTACCAAGTAGTTTTGATGACTGCTGCTTTATAATACAGATTAAAATCTGGTAAGGCTAGGCCACCTTCCCTAGCATTTCTTTTCATTAATTGCCTTGATATTCTGGACTTTTTGTTCTTCCAAATGAATTTTGTCACTATTTTTTCTAGGTCTGTAAAGTGATTTTTTGGTAAATTGATTGGTATGTCACTAAATATGTAATTTAATTTAGGTCAAATTGTCATTTTTATTATATTAGCTCGACTCAGCCACGAGCAATTGATGTTTTTCCAATTAGTTAGATCTGATTTTATTTGTGTGAAACAGAATATTTCTAATAAGCTGCAGTGCTTAATTCTCATCAGTTTGGGGTGTAGGATATACTGTCAACTGAATATTAAAGTGACTAGTATTTAGGTACTTCAGAGTTTAGCTTAGTACAGGGTTTAATTGATTAATTATCACTGAAAGTTTTTATCATACTTGTTAAAATACTTTGTAAACTTTTAAAGCACTATATAACTGGAATTTCTTATATTTGTTCCAAGGAAATTAATTATAGAAAGAATGAAATATTACTGGTTTGTTATAGTAACTATAGAAAGTATAGCAGATTTGGAATATGTTTCTTAAGTTAGTTTCTTTTTTATTCTGTGTAATACTCATTTCATTATAGCTGTCACAACTTACTTTACATAATTTCATATATGTGAAAACAAATTATCTGTAAACAAATTAAAATGCAAATTATTTATATACCAAATATTTCATGAAAACAGTCATTAAAAATAACAGAGAAATTACCTGTTTACTTGTTTAAAATTTTACTCAAGGGAAATGGTCAAAAATTTTTTTAAAAAATTACTTGTCAACATTAAAACTTAGATGCTAATGTAATAGTTTGTTAAATTCCACCCGCTCCTGGTTTCCAAATAGAGTAAAACGGGGCTCAAATCTTACAGGATTTAAGTCCGCTATCATACTCACTCTGGCTATATGCCTGATGCTATTCGGTATAAGGTCACAGACCATTTAGCTTGAGCCTCTGTCCTCAGCGCTCTGCCCTTCCTAATAGGCTGACTTCTGGTAATTAGCTAGGAGTGGTATGCTACCAGAGTTGCCATTGATCATGTTCTTGTGAAAGAGAACATACACTACACTACATTTCTCATCTTCATACCTTTGCACTGGTTTTACCCCATACCTGGAGTACACTTCCTTCTCACTTTCACCTTGTACAGTTTCTCTTTTTCTTGAAACAAAGGTTCATGTAGCAAGCAATGAGTTTTTTCCATGAGGAACAGCAAGAAGGCCATTAAAGAGACAGACGATAAGATGGTCTGCTGAGTGTTAGAAATGCAAGTACAAGCAAGCAAGACAGTTCCTACCTTAATGGAACTTACTTTCTAATGTAGGAAGACATGCATAAAGGGGAACTAGAAAGCCAGAGTGAGAGGTGAGGAAGGGAAATATTGTGGACAAAGCTAGGAAATGGCTGGACTCTAAAGAGAGAAAAGAAGTATAATATATAAGGAGTCTAGAAAGTCATATTGGAGTCATTTTATAAAGGGTTTTAAATGTTCAAATGTTAAAGAAATCTTTGTTCTATTTTAGAACTGATAGGAAGTCACTGAAATGTACCTAGGAGAGTCACGTAGCCAGACCTGCACATTAGGAAAATTACTTTGGCATCTATATGAAGAATGAACTGGAGTAGGGAGAGATTTGAGTCAGGCAGATCAACCAGAAGGCAGCAGTCTAGGTTATCAATGCCGAAGCAGGTGCCAATTTTGTAAGTTCAGGGAAGGGGATGGATATACAAGAAATGTGGAGGTAGAAATGGCAAAAATTCTTGATTGCTGGCACGTGTGGGATAAGATAGAGTGAGGAAACGAGATGGTGTTAACGATAGACTTAAGTATTTATATATAGAGAGAGATAGAAGCACTGTTTGCATGAAGCCTTTCTTGATTCCTCCTAACTGCTAGCATCCTCCTTCCTAAACTTTATTAAGATGCACACAGGCATGTACACTTACAGGATTATAAGGTTTTAGGGACAGGTGGGTGATGCACTGGATGCTGGGCCTGGAGTGAGGAAAACTCAACTCTAGCCTCAGATACTTATTAACTTCATGACCCTGAACAAGTCACTTAACCTTTGCCTGCCTCAGTTTCCTCATCTATAAAACATGGATCATAATAGCACCTACATCACAGGGTTGTTTGTGAGGATCAACTGAGATGATATCTATACGGCAATTTAAGCACAGTGCCTGGCGTATAGTAGGTGCTTAATAAATATTTACTATGCCTTTTCCCTTCTCTGTAAGGAACCTTTAGAAGTCCTGCAGTTCACTCCCCTTATTATGTAAATAAGAAACCTGAGGCTCACAGAAGTGGAATCATTTGCTTAAGAACATACTGGAGAAAATGGGACAGAATGATCACTGAGATTCCTTCCGCCTCTAAATCTGTGGTCCTGTTTTTATTACTTTTTATTGGGGAAAAAATAGCGCTTGCTATGGGCTAATTTATCATCACTGAAGTGGTGCTTAGCTGGAATTTGTTCCATTTGTGGAACATAATGAATGGTACCAGCATGATATATAGTGCAGATCAAAGGCTCCAGCCCTTTCTTTGACTCATACTAGCTCTGTGACTATTACCTACTCATTTGACCTCTTGTTGCCCACTAAGCTTTTAAAGACTAAAGTTATTGAGAAGCTGCCAATCAGCAATATTTGATATTCCAATCTGAAGGAGTTTGCACCCCACAAGTTCCTCTCACCAATGAAATCTAAGGTCTCTAGGGGGGAAACAAAAAAGGAACCCACATCCCCATAATGACTACTGATGATGATATCCCAGATTGTGTTAATCTCTGATCCTTGGAATTTGGGATTCTTGTTCTGGGGCAGAATCCCTGGTAGTTCATGAAATCATAGAATTTTAGAACTAAAAAGGACCTTTGAAATAAAAAAGTCCAAATTCTTTCTTCTACAGATGAGAAAACAGAAACCTAGAGAGTCTTAAGTTATTTGCCACAACATCACACAACACAAGGTCACAGTAGACAAGCATTTGGGGGGGTGTTCTTCAACCAGGTTGTGAAACTAGTTTGGGTTCCATGAAGGAATAACTGATCCATTCTGTTTTATATTTAGAAACTTTCCCTTAATGTATGATTATATGTTGTTATGAATGTTTTTGGTTGGAACCAGTTCATATTATGAGACCCCTACTCAGGGACAGAATTGCTATGTTTTCTTACTTTATTACTTATCGGATCTTAATTTTTTTTACTGGTATGGCTATTTCTTCCCTACTGCAGAATTAAACCTCTCAACTTAGGTTTTCAAGAGTTGCTGTAGCCACACACACAAAAAAATTCATTACAAGGCCAGCTTCTTTGAATGAATGTAATGCCATGCACCAGCAGATTCCCAAAGGAATGCTACTGTGAACAGCCTTTAGAGTTCAGATTACAAAATACAGTGAACACTCTGTTTATTCCATTACAAATCAAGACAAACATTCAAAACATTATAATATTC
>CM053582.1:202091077-202107668 GCA_028627135.1 Pseudochirops cupreus
TGGGCCTCTTTTGCCATTTGAGTTAATCTATTTTTTAAGATGTTAATTTCTTCAGTCAGATTGCTGACTCTCTTTTCGTGATTTTCTTGCAACATTCTTATTTCTCTTCCCAATTTTTCCTCCACTTCTCTCATTTGGTTTTCAAAATCTTTCTTCAGCTGATCTCTAGCTTTTAGGTAATCTTCATGTTTATTGGAAGCTTTTGGTAGGGGAGTTCTGACTGTGCTGTCCTCCTCCTGTTCCCTGCCTTGATCCTTCTTTTCCCCAAAGAAGGAATCTAGTGTTTGGTTGCTGTTCTTACTTTGCTTCCTATGTTTATTCTTATTCATGGTTGGTCAGTCCGTGATTTTTCTTTTTTTTTTTTTTTAATCTCTGTGGAACTCTACTTCCAGAGGGGAAACCTCTGTCCCAAATAGCTGGGGTTTTCCCAGCTGCCAGAGCTTTTAGGAGGTTGCTGGGTCCCTCCCCCACTCCAGCTCACTGAAAAAAAAAAACCGCAGGACCAACGCCCAAGATAGCAATCCAGATCCAGGCCGCTCAATGTGAGAGCACTTGGCCTCTGAACGATCCTTGGTCCCCCTGCTGTCTGCAGGCTGAGAGCTCTGAAGCGGCAGTGTGGAGGCGGGTGCAAGACCTCCAGTTCTGTGGCCTCGTTGCCCTGGAGGTGTTTTGGCTGGACCTGCTTTTCTCCCCCAATTTCACTGAGCTCCACTAACCTAATTCTGGATACTGCCACCACTGCCACAGATCCGCTCTCCCGAAGCTCCACCCGGGGCTTGGCTCCTCTCGTCCAGCCACCTCTGGGGCAGAGCCATGGTTTCAGGCTAGGCTGGTTTTGGCTTTCAGGGCTGAGATGGTTTCTCTTAGCCGAGCTGACTTTAGTGGAAAGTATATTTGTGTGCGTTTTGGAGTTCTAGAATTTTAGAGTCATATTTTATGGGTATTTTGGGGTGGCTATGTGAGAGCTGCAATATGTTGCTGCTCCTACGCCACCATCTTGGCTCCGCTCTGCCCATAAATGTTTAACAATATTTAATGACATCTGGGGGGGTGGGGTGGGATGTAGGCACAACATACTTCAAGTTTAATCTGCATCATTAACTTAAGTCTAGACAATCAACAAAACAATAAATCAAGCCTGGATTTATAGCATGTACTAATTTCCAAGGTGTAGATGCTCACTCTGAAACTTTAATAATCAGCTCTCAGAAGCCAGTCAGAGTTAGCTCCTGAATACCCCTAAATCAACCCCACATCTCTAATCTCTGTAAGAAAAGCCCTGTATGTTCTGGGAGCTTTATATGGGCCAGGCTTTCTTGTGGAAGGGTGAAGTTTGATTTTCTTTTTCTCTTTTCCTTTCTTCTAGCTTTGGTTTGGGGCGTGCCTTTACAAGTAACTCAAGTGGTAACCTGGGTACAATCTGTAAAACAAAGTGAACTTCTTAAGATTGTGTAACCATAAATTTAAGAATGACTGTAATCCCCAGGTCCATCAGTTCTTTGTAACATTCTTCATAGGTCATGCTTCCACTAAAATTTCTTCTTGCCAGTTTAGATTCTACCCTTTATTAATTTCACATAGCTGGAATTAAATAGTATCAGAAATTACCTTTAGATCCATTTACAATGTTCCTAATGAGTTATCTCTCCCCTTGACTCCCTCTATAGAAGAATGTCAGTTTCTAGATTCTTCATGAACTATGCCATATGGACTTTGCCAAAAACAAAACAAAACACCTCGGCTGATTTGATAGAGATAACAAATATTTAATTGGGTAGAGAGTGTAAGAGAAGGGTCTCCTCCTCTAGCTCAGTTGATGTAGTCACAGACTGTAATCACATTTGATGGAGTTTTAATGTGTTAACAAGTCATTAACCCATGAGGACTTTATGAAGTAAATTCCTTGACTATTAAAGAGAGCAACCTCACTGAATGAGTAAGAATTAGAAATACCTTTGCAAGGTTTTAAATAGCTAAACCTTAGTTTTGTAATTTAAGGAAGGTCCAAGCTGGGATCTAGAAAGGGAAGGGAAGAAAAGGGAATAAGCATTTATACAGTAACTACTATGTATATAGAACTATATAGAGAAATGGAAAAAAAATGGAAAAGGAAATGGCAAACCACACCAGCATCTTTGCCAAGAAAACCCCAAACAGGGTCATGAAGAATTGGACACAGCTGAAAAATGACTGAAAACAGCAAAATAGAAAGAACCCAGGCTCCTGAAAAGGAATCGCTCTTGCGCAAAGGATAGTTTCTCATTCCTCTCTGCCACCCTCCACCCATCAGTCATGTCATTTTAAAGGGAAAGCTACTTGAAGATAAATTGAGGGAAAGGATGCACACACTACAGACAGACAAGGATATAGAGAGAGATTCACCCAAGGAAGGAAGCCCCTTAAAGAAACATCACGCCAAGCAGCAGAGAAGAGAGCTGGCTACGGACTCAAGAGACAACTCCATCTTACCATTGAGAACTGGGCCATAGAGAGGAAGGCAGCCTTCAAAGAGCTGAAATTAAGGATCATCCTACTGACACAAAGTGAGCATGAGTAGCCTATGAAATAATCCAAACAAGGAATTACAAAGTTAAAGTGGTATAAAGGATGACATCAGAAAAATGTATAATCAAAAAAGAAGATAGACTAGGCATGTGGTGGCAGTGAGAGATAATCAATGGACAGCCCATATTTGCCATTGACAAGTCTTGACAATGACAAAAGATTAATAGGAATGTTTCCAGTCTGTTGAGTGGCCCTCCAATATTGAATTTATTAAGAGAACATGAATGAAAGTTGTACAAGAAGGGCTGGTATGAATCATTAAGTACCATGCTCTCTGATCTCCATTTCTAATGCTACACTAAAGTCTGTATTTTCTTTTTTTTTTTGCTTTTTGGAGAGGGGAAGGTAGGGCAATTGGGGTTAAGTGACTTGCCCATGGTCACATGGCTAGTTTTTTGTGTTAAGTGTCTGAGCCTGGGTTTGAACTCGGGTCCTCCTGACTCCAGGGCCAGTGCTCTATTCACTGAGCCACCTAGCCACCCCAGAAGTCTGTATTTTCAAATGGAAGATTTTTCATTCCATTCTTGCACTGTTCTTCTAAGGCTTCCAAGTAACACAACATCAGTATGTACAAGATAGCAGGCTTTTACTTAAGTTGTGTAGATAGTATTGAAACCATATTAAAGAGTCAGAAATCTTATATTCATGGCAGAAAGGCACTGCTTTTAGTTAATTTTTATGGGTTCTCTGCTGCTCATATAAGAGGGAACCAAAAATATTCATAACAAAAATATACTGTAAGCCATAGAAATTAAAGCTGGAAGGAATTTTGGAGAACATTTAGTTCAACCCCCTTATTATAGAGATGAGGAAGCTGAGGCCTAGAGACATTTAGTGAAGTTCAGTACCATGCCCTATATAGCTATTTAATGGAGGTTCTGGGTCTAAAATCTTCTAATTCCCTGTGCAATTTTTTTCTTTTTTTTTTTTAAATTAAATTTTCTTTCAAAAAAAATCTGCCTTCTCTCTTTTACCACCCTCAATCTAAATCCCATCTTCACTGCAAAAACAAGAAAAACAAAATTCCTTTTTACAATCATGCATAGTCAAGCAAAACAAATTCCTGCACTGGCTATCAAAAAAAAAAGTCTCATCCTGTCCTCTGAGTCCATCACTTCTAGCTGTAGGTGGGTAGCTTGTTTCATCATGAATCCTCTTTATCATGGTTGGCAAAGTTCCTACAACTTTCACAGTTGATTGTCTTTTTGTCTTTTTGTTTTGTTGTTCAGTCATATCTGACTCTTTGTGACCCCTTTGGGGTTTTATTTTGTTTGTTGTTTGTTTTTTTTTTTTAATACAAAGATACTGGAGTGGTTTTGCCATTTCCTTTTCCAGTTCATTTTACATATGAGGAAACTGAGTCAAATAATTTAAGTGACTAGCCTAGGGTCAGATAGCTTAAGTGTGTTGGGCCAGATTTGAACTCAGAAAGATGAGTCTTCCTAACTTTAGGCCCAGCACTTTATCCCCTGTGCTGCCTAGCTTAATATTGATTGTCTTTAGAGTACTGTGATTATACAAATTTTTCTCCTGGTTCTACTCACTTTATTCTGCATCAGGTTATACAAGTCTTCCCAGGTTTCTCTGAAACTATCCCTTTCATTATTTCATGTAACACAATAGTATTCCATAAGCATTCATATACTACAACTTGTTCAGTCGTTCCCCAAATGATGGGCGTCTTATCAGTTTCCAATTTTTTGCCACCATAGACAGAGGTGCTATAAATATTGTGTATGTATAAATCCTTTTTTTTCTCCTTCTTTGTTCTTTTTGGGATATAGACCTAGTATCAATATCAGTGGGTCAAAGCACAGTTTAATAGTTTGGGGAGTATAGTTCTGAATTGCTTTCAAAGATGGCTGGACTAGTTCAGAGCTCTGTCAGCAGTACATTAATGTATCTGTTTTCCCGTAGTCCTCCATCATTTATTATTTTCCAGTTTTGTCCATTTTTTTTAATCTGACAGAAGTGAGGTAGAACCTGGGAATTCCTTTAATTTGCATTTCTTCTAATTATCAGTGATTTGGAGAAATTTTTCATATGGCAACTGATTACTTAGATTTCTTCTTCTGAAAACTGGTCATGCATACTCTGACCATTTGTTGGTTGGAAAATCTCATATTCTTCTAAGCTTGAATCAGTTCCCTGCATATCTTGGAAATGAGACTTTTATCAGAGAAGCTTACTGCAAAGATTCCTGCCCCCCCACCATTTGCCTATTTCTCTTCTAATTTTAACTCCATTAGTTTTGCTTGTGCAAAACCTTTTTAATTTTATGTGATAAAAATTGTCCATTTACCTTCATTGACCCTGTCCATCTCTTGCTTGGTCATGAACTATTCTGCTGTCCATAGATCTGACATACAGTTTCTTCCTTGTTCCTTTAATTTGTTTACGATGTCATCCTTTATGTCAAGGTCATATACTCATTTGGAGGTTATTTCAATATGTGGTGTTAGTTGTTGGTCTATAACTAGTTTCTGATGGGTTGTTTTCTAGTTTTCCCAACAGTTTTTATTGAATAGTGCTTTCTTACCCCATTAACTAGGATAGTCGGGTTTATGTAATACTAGGTTACTTGCCTGTCTGCTTCCTTATACTTTGTACCTGTGAGTGATTCCCCTGATCAACCACTCCATATTTAAATCAATGCCAAATTGTTTTTGTGATTCCTGCTTTGTAGTACAGGTTGAAATAGGAGATTACTAGGCCTCTCTTTCTCCCTACTTTTTGTTAATTCCCTTGATATTCTTGACCTCTGGTTCTTCCAGATGAGCTTATATTAATAATTCACATTTATATAACATGTTAAGGTTTACAGAGCATTCTGTTCTCCAGAGTTTGTAGGCCATGTCAAGTCATCACACCCACTCCACCCTTATTTTATTCAGTTACGCTAACATTTGCTTTATTTTTCTTGTCTTTGTTTGTGGGGTGTTCAGAACATTGAAAGGAGAGGGTCAGCCTATAGGGAAGTCCCCTCACAATTCCCCTGTGGTCTACAGTTATATAGTCATCCTTGGGTCCTGTCCAGCAGAACTGTCTGAAAGGAAGCAGTGGGATCTATGTAGTATGAAGAGTAATGGACTGGGCATTAGGCAAATTAGGTTCTGAGTTGTTCTGAAGTCCACGCTCAAAATTAAAGTCCTGTCTCAGACTCTAGCCTTGCAATAGGAGATTTTTCTTAAAATCTCAGAACCTCTATCTCCTCATCTGTAAAATGAGAATAATATTAATTTACTAACTACCTACTCACAGAGTTGTCCTGAGGAGAGTGCTTTGTAAATCTGAGTAATTATGATTGTACAGTTCACTTTTCTCTGTTAATTATCTCCCATTTATCCCATATATGGCTTGCTTTGTATGTATTTGCTTGCCTGTTGTATCCTCCATTACATTGTGTGCTCCTTGAAGGCAGGGACTATCTTTTGTCTCTTCTCTCTCCTTGCTTTTCTCATCAGCTCCTATGGATTCAGCTATCATCTCTCCACTGACAATTCCTGAGTCTGCTTGTTTAGCTCTAACTTCTCCCCTAAATTCTTCATATCTCCAAATGCCTATTGAACATCTTGACCTGGATGTCCCATAGACATCTTAAACTCAACATGTCCCAAACTGAACTTTTATCTTTCCCCCTAAACACTTGGCTCTTCCTCTTGCCATTGCTGAGGGTACCCCCATACTCCCCACTCACCCAAGCTTATAGCCTCTCTCTCTTCTTCTGCTCCCTCACTCTTACTCAGTCCCTCAGAACCAGTTAGTTGTCGAGTTTCGTCATTTCTATGTTTGTAACATCCTGAACATACCTGATCTCCTCTGATACCGCCACTACCCTGAAGAAGGCCTTCGTCTCTTCATGCCTAAACCATTGCAGTCCCCTGCGGATGGGCCCCAGACTCAATTCTCTCCCCGTTCCACTACATCTTCTGCTCAGCTGTCAAACTGATCTTTCTAAAATGTAAGTCTGACCATGTCACATTCCTTCCCCCTTGCCTCTTTCCTTCCCTCTTTTCTTCCCTCCTTCCTTCCCTCTGTCCTTCCATCCTTCCCTTCCCTTTTCTCTTTCCTTCCTTCCTTCCTCTTCTTCCTTTCTTTTATCCTTCCTTCTTTCTCTCTTCCTTCCTTTCTTCCTTTATTTTTCTTTCTTCTTCCCTCTCTTCTTTTTTTCCTTTCTTTCCTTCTTTCATTTTCAGGTAAAAACATCCCAACAACCTCTACTTTGTTTTCCTCAATTCTTCCTTTCTGAGAGTAGAGAAAAGTGAGGTGAAGAACCACTGAGATAAGGAATTAAAAATAAGAAAAGGACAAAAAGCAGTTCTTTCCCTTCCCTACTTCTATCTTAGGGAATAGAGATGGTGGTTGTATAAACTATATAATCAAATCATATTCTGTACATACCTTCACAATCAATCTTCCAATGCAGGTTCAGTGGGGATAGTCAGCAGGTGCAGTACACAGAGAGTTAGGTTTAGATTCCTGCCTCACTAGCTATGTGACTCTGAACAAGTCACTTAACGTCTCTCAGTCTCAATGTCTCCATCTGCAAAATGAGGGGTGGTGGTGCTGGACTCCATGGTCTCTAAGTTCATTTTTATCTCTAAATCTATGATCCTAAGATCTAAGGGACTGGAAGGAAGGAAGAGGACATCACTATAAATACCAGGGCCCTGAGTGGCACCTAAGTTAACTGCTTGGGGGGGGGGGTTGGAATTGGAAGGGAACTAAAGTGGGGAAATGAATCACTTTAAAGACAAAGCCATTGAAAGAGGTAGGACAGGGACCTGGCTCAGTTAATTCCCACACCACTTCTTAAATTATACCACTACTGGCTTTCTCACTCCTTTCCTTCTTTCTGTCTCTTCTGTCCTCTTAAACATTCAATAAGGAAAAAAATAAACCAAAAACTTGTTTACTACCCCCAAAGGCTTCTTGACTTTTTTTTTTTTATGGAACCACACTGCACTTTAACAGATGCAGAGAGAATAATGAGCTCCCTTCCAAAGTTCCCTGGACCTACTGCCAGACTTAATGATAATACAGCAATCCAGCTACCTCCCCCCTTCTCCTTCCGTTCTCCTCCCTATCCCCAGCACACACAGGCTATTCTAAGGCACCATTCTGGCTGTCATGAGAGGAGCCTTTCACAGCTAATAGTACGGCTTGTACTCAGTGGAGACCAGAAATGAGTTCCACTGGGGAAAAGGTTTCCTAGGAGTTGTTATAAGCCACACAACTCATTTCATCATCTTTATGACTTTGAAAAATGCTTCAGCCATGCAGTGTGCTCCCTTTATAAACCAAAAGCATTTGCTTAATTTAACACATTCATGCAGCGAAATCACAGTACATGGAGCTTTGACCACAAGGTGGCTCCTTCCCACAGCAATTTATATAGGAACCTAACTATGATTTCCTTTATTCTCTGATAAAGCATATAAAGCTTTTGTTCCCAAGGGTGTCTTTGACATAATAGGGGGAGAACTATAGGGCAGGGGCACTACAGTGAGAGAGGGAGGAGGCTTGGGGGCCTTGGTAGGTGAAAGACTCAGGGAAAGAGGGAGGGAGGAAAGGACAAGAAGTTAAAAAGGTTTCTCAATCTGAGGTTTGCTGGGAAATTCTAGACTCATAGAAGCAGGGAGATCTAGAACTTTGAGGAATTTAAAAGGGCATCTATTCCAATTACCTCATTTTATACATATAAGAAAAACAAGTTCCAGAAAGCTAAAGGAACTTGCTTAAGGTCACAGAGGTTAGAGGATGTAGCTGAACCAGAATTCAAACCCAGGTCTTCTTATTCCAAATTCAGGGCTCTATCCAAAATATCAGACTAACAATTTATATTTAAGAAGACTAGAATAAAGAGTGTTGACTGGAAATATTCTGGTATCTTCAGAAAGATTTCTATATTAATTATGGGGCAAAAGACTTACCAAGAATCTAGCACGATCTGTCAGTTGAAGGAAGGTGGCCGACCCCTCGTAAAGTCATTCTCCTATAATAAAAATTACTGTTGAAGGCATAGATGGTGTGTGTGTGTGTGTGTGTGTGTGTGTGTGTGTGTGTGTGTGTGAGAGAGAGAGAGAGAGAGAGAGAGAGAGAGAGAGAGAGAGAGAGAAAACAAAAACATGAAGAAAGGAAAGTGAATAGTGGCTACAAATATGAACTGAGAAGAACTCAAAGCCATAAATTGCCTCCTCTCTCTCTCTCTTTGGTTTCTCATGGTGCCTGAAATATCCACTGAAAGAGTGAGGCAGTTTGGCTCTACCTCATCCCCATCAAATTGGCAAAGAAAACATAAAAGGAAAATGACAATTGAGGGGTTGCTGAAAAGCATGAACATTAATCCTCTGTTAGTGAAGCTGTGAACTGATTCAGCCTTTCTGGAAAGCAGTTTGGAAAAATGCATTAAATGTCAGTAAACTGACCAGCAGTACCATTATTAAATCTATTCCCCAATCAAGCAATCAATGTTATTAAGCACCTACTATGTGCCAGCTAAGTGCTAGGAATGCAAAAAGAGTCAAAAGACCATCCCTAACCTCAAGGAGCATTAATCAAAGCATGAGTTTTTGAGGATGTACTAAAGTGACGGCTGTGTCAGAGGAAAGAAAGGGGGGTATTTGAGAGATGTTGCAAAGGTAAAATTGGCAGACTTTAACAACAGTATGGATATGGATGGTGCCAGGAACTATGGTACCAAGGGAACTGTGAATACAAAAATAGAAAATGAGTAGTCCTGCCCTCAAAGAGTGTCTGTTCCCAAGGAGTTAAGTGCTTGGTTTGTAATCTTCTTCATCCCAACTCCTGTCCTCATAATAAAGAATTTCATCACATATGATGGTACTCCTGATGAGGTACAGGCTCTGGGAACCCCCTTGAGCTCCCTTGAATCTTTGAGGTACAGGCTCTAGGAAAACCCTTGAAGTCTGATTAAATCTTCCCACTTGATGAGGCATTTGCAGAGGCCATGAGTTTTTCATTGTGGCTGGGCCCAAACCTCTGTTACTAGCCTGGCCCTCCATTGTCCATCTGCTTCCCACCCTTGAGCCTATCAAAATACCAATCCACTCTTGCATTGACCTCATTAACTCCTCCTGAAGACCCTCCCCAAACTCATTACTGGAGTCTGACTTCATTGACTCCTCCTGAAGACCCTCCCCAAACTCCTCCTCTAGACCACCCCTAGATTCCTCTGTACATAAGACCCCATCTTCTCTCCATGTGGGGTGAGAGCGCCATAGAATGGCTTAGCAGACTTGCTCTGTGAGAGCACCATTGAATGACCCAGCACAGACTTACTCTGTCCTGCATGCCCAATGCAAGCATCACAGATACCTTGGCTCCTATATGGTGAACTTTTAATGAACTTTCAGTAAACTTTGCTTTTCTTTGGCCAAGAGAAGACTTGAGTCAAATTCATTCAGCAGGACCCGGCGTGTTGGTATTTTGGGGTCTCCAGAGCAAGGCTTCAGTACCTTGTTCATTCTACAATGAACAGCACTTATTAGGTGTTGTTGAATTGAAGTTTTGGTGCTGAGAATGTAAAACATTACACCCAGAACCAGGAGTGGGGAAGCTGCAGCCTTACATGTGGCCCTCTAGGTCTTCAAGTGAGGTCCTTTGCCTGAATCCAAATGTCACAGAACACATTTGTTCTATATATTTGTCACAAATCACGGCTTGATGTATTCCATTGTTGATTGTCTAGACTTAAGAAAGTGATACAAGAAAATGTTAATAATGCAGAATAGATTTAAAAACCTACCAGAGGTACATTTGTTCCCCTTGGAGAGCGGGTTATTAAACATTTACCAGCACAGCCCTCATTGGACTTCCAGATCTAAATCTGTGATTTCTCACTGCCAGCTTGAGCTGCACTGGAAGCTTTTCTGCTACAGTGAGAAGCAAAACTTGAGTCCTGGGAAGCAGTGTAGGCCAGTGGAAAGTAAAGTGTCCCAAAAGTCAGAGTTAGTCTCCTCCCTGGGCCTCGTCTTCCTCATCTGTAAGAGGAGAGAGTTGGACTAGATGGCATACAAGATCTCTTCCAGCCCTATATCTAAGATCCTCTAGTACAGCGGTTTTCAGCCTGTGGGGTATGTTCAATTTAAATACATCCTGCATATCAGGTATTACATTATGATTCATAACAGTAGCAAAATTACAGTGATGGAGTAGCAACGAAAATAATTTTATGGTTGGGGGTCGCCACAACATGAGGAACAGTATTAAAGGGTCGCGGCATTAGGAAGGTTGAGAACGACTGCTCTAGCATTACTAGAATTAATTTTAAATACATGTCTAACAAGGTCATTGAAATTTGAAAGCACATATAATAGCAGTTTTCCTAGAAGCAAATTTCCCAGATCAATGTGATAGGATTTAAAACTTCCAAGATCTAAATAAAACACCTGTTATCTGAGCTTTTTGTCAGGTTTATTTAAAATTATTTCCCTTCTACCCAAAAGAGAAAAGCAAACTCTCACTTATGCTGCTCTTTATCTGGTTTCAGAAAAATACAGAGAAACAGGTAACATAAAACTTCAATAAATCTGATGTTGCCATGAATAAACAGTCACAATCCTCCTGGGCAGGGTGGGGAACTTTCAGCCTCCAGGTCACATGTGGCCCTCTAGTTCAAGTTCAACTCTTTGACTGAATCCAAACTGGATTTGTCCTTGAAAACTTGGACTCAGTCAAAAGGCTGAACCAAAGAATCTAGAAGACCACATGTGGCCCCAAGGCCATAGGTTCACCCCTGGATTAAGGAATGGTGTCTAGGAAGAGGAATAAGAAGAGGAGTGAGCATCCTCTTCAGAGAGGAAAGGTAATGATGAGTTCCATTCTTGAGGAGCTAGAGGGTCACACATGGCCTGGAGGCCACAGGTTCCAGGACTCTAAGGCCAGAATTGAACTCAGGTGTTTCTGATTCCAGGCCCAGTGCTCTATCCACTGTATCACTTATGGAACTAAAAAGCATCAACAAAACTTATTTTTATTTGAGGGGGCGGGGAGAGGGAATGAAGGAGGAAGGAAGGTAAGAGAGACAGAGAGACATACAGAGACAGAGAGAGAGAGAGAGAGAGAGAGAGAGAGAGAGAGAGAGAGAGCCTGAGTTCTAGCCAAGGAAACACTTGGAATGCTTGTGACTAGGCCTAAGTATCTCATCCCTCTAGGGGTGGAAGGAAGTAGTCAGGCTAGAGAGGACAAGTAGGTGGAACACCTAGAATGACTGATGGATGAATCCCAAAGAGCAGCTCCTCACACCAAAGGAATTTTACCATCCCCTAAGTGAATGCTTATCTAGTTTCCTCCTAATTAGCATGTTCTAAAGGCTCAGTCTAGGGAAGGTGTGCCCTAGATTAGCCTAGTTGATAAAAGCTGGGGCTCCCTTTCCATCTTTAGTATAAAACAGTGCTACCTCTAACTACTATTGCTACTCAAACGCAGCCTAAAGCTCTGGACTGAGGAATTTAGCTTCTCAAAGACTAATATGGAATGTTGGCCAACTGGGCAGCCCTTGAAACTGATTAGCACATTTATCCTTGTGTGCATCATCCGTGGTGTTTATACAACCAGACAAACCTGCATTTAGATTTGAGGACTATATTTCTGTGGGGCTGAATTTCTGTTCTTTGAGGTCTAGATGTGGAAAGATCATAGAACTTTTGATTTATAAAATAACTTAGAGGTTACTTAGTCCTTCTCCAACTATTTTTTTTTTACTAAAGAGGAAATGGAGGCCAAAAGAGATTAAATGATTCTTGAAGGACTTGTAGATCCAACAGGGTCTCTACACCCATTTTAATGCTCTTTCCCTTTACTACAGAATTGACTCAGATTTATTTGTTTTCAAACAACTTCGGTGTTGATTTTTAAAATAAGGGTTCATTTTCACAGGAATCCTGAAAGTTTTATGCTATGTTTAAAGTTTAATAGCATTTTAAGAATTTATTTTGGGACACTGAAAAACATTTTACACAATCATTTTACACACTTAGCTACCTAAATGATGAACACCAGAAAGTATGATTTGCTTTACCTTTCTTCTTTGGAAAGTCAGACTGCCTGGTTTATCACAGCTGGTTCCATAAAGCCTTAGTCTGCTTTAATCTCTGCTTGCCTTAATCCACTGGAGAAGGAAATGGCAAATCACTCCATTATCCTTGCCAAGAAAATTCCATGGACAGTATGGTCCATGGGGTCACGAAGAGTCAGGCAGAACTGAAGGACTGAATAACAGCAAATACTGTGCCTAAATATTAGAGGCGGTATGTGGGGGATGGGAAGAGAGGAAGGTGATGATAGTACCAACATAAATGCAAACCCACAGATTTTTACTCATTTAAGCCTTAGGAATCTTCTAAAATTATCTGAGTGAGTTCCTTTGAAGATCTTCATTTATTTCAGTTTTTGGAGCACTTTTTCTCTAAGAAAAATCTAACTGAATCAGCAACCTAAGGCAAAAGCAGAGGAATGGGTGTGGACTCAGCTGCAGAAGGGCTGTGTACTGCCGTCACAGAAGTGACATTCCCTTATGTGTTCTTAGATTGTCACCAAGTAACCACAACTTTACTCTCAAAACAATATCAGTTGGCTTGTTTGTCATACTTGGAGCCCAAAAATGTGGCAAAGAGGCAGCAAATGGAAGAGGTGGGAGGGAAGTAATTAGTAGGAGTCTTTTAAAATATTCTAGTCAAGGGTTCTGTGCTTTTTAAAATAGGTTTAGTGAGTGAATATTGAAAACTAAAACTAATTAAATAATTAAAAAATAAGTTTAGTGAATGTTTAGGGAACTTATATATCAGTGCTAAGTCAAATATTTAGTATACTAGTATTAATTACCATATGGTCCAGATATAAATGACCTCAGACTATGCATCCCCTCCCTAAAATGACATCTTCTTGGGGGATTTTTGTAAAGTTTTATTGATACGTGTTGCTACCACTTTGGCGTTCCCCCTATGGCAAACTTATGGGAGGACGTGGACAAAAGTTGCATAAGACGGGTAAGTTGTGATCTGCAGCGCTGGAGAAGCTTCCATATCAATGAGATCATAAGTTCATTTGAGTATTTGTTTTTATGTCATATTGCTTCCCAAATATACATAGCCCACCTCCCCTTCCAGGCCAACCTTCCCTTTTACCACACGTTAAAAAGGAGTTTTCAGCAAAACCAACTCACACGTCAATCCCATGTGACAGCACATGCAACGTTCCATACCCATAGTCCCTTGCATCTCCCATGAAAGGCTTGAGGTATATTTTCAGTGAGATTTCTTTTTAAGGAAAAAAAAGACAGACATAATAATCACCACAAAAGTCATCCTCCATGCTTACAGTGAGAGTTTTAAAAATGTTACTTTCATTTCAAATAAAGATGTTTTATTCATTTTTATCAATACTGCTTTCTTCATCATTTTTGTTGTCTTTTCCTCCTAAGATTTTAAAATCCAGAAAGTCAGTAATGGGGCCTATGTGGAGCATAAAGACAGACCAGTCTGAGCCTCTTCATAAAATGAAGGCTGGATTGGAGAGGAAAGAGATTGGAGACAGGGAAACCTACTAGGAGGCTATTTGCAATATCCCAAGTGAGAGATAAGAGCCTGAAGGCAGTATAGGTGGCAGGAGGAGAGGAAAAGATATGAGAGATGTTGTAGAAGCAGAATCAACAAGACCTGGCAACTGATTGGATATGTGGACCAAGGAAGAGGGAAGGGTTTAGGTTGACCTTGAGGTTCAGAGCTTGGGCAAATGGGAGAATGGTAGTATTCTTTTCAGATATAGAAACATCAAGACTGGACTTGGGAGGAAAGATGATGGGTTGGATTTGGGATATTTCAAATTTCAGATACCTATGGGGCATCTAGGTAGATGCTGCACTGAGATAGGTACAATAGGAATTTGATAATATAGGAATGTAGACCAGGAGAGAAATGATGGCTGGATATGTAGTTTTGTGAATCATATGCAGGGAAATAATAATCAAACACTAGTTTGAGCATGAGGGGCTGATGAGATCATCAGGACAGTGTAGAGAAAGAAGAGGACTGGGTCCAGGGACAGTCTTTGGATACACCCACACAAAAGGGGTGGGATACAGATGATAATTTAGTAGAGGAGGTTGAGGAGCAGTAGGACAGGTAGGAGCAGAATTAGAAGAGTGTAGTGTCTAGAAAACCCAGAGAGAAAAGAGTGTCTAGGAGGAGGGAATAGTTAGCAATGTCAAAAGCTATAGACAGGTCAAAAAGGATAGTGAAAAGAATGAATACAAAAAGAATACAGGGCAAAGGTCACCAGTTTTGACCTTCCCTGCCATTGTTGATAAGTGCCTCCTGGAGGCTTATCAAATCTTTAAGGTAATGTGCTTGGCCCAGATCCAAAGTTCTGGAGGACTGATGGGTGTTGAAAGGAATTAACTTATTCTAACTCAGTTAGGCATGAGAGTTTGGGGACTTTCTATGGAGGAGCAGAGCAAGTCAAGTGAAAAAAAGTCTTGACATGTGTTTGAGCATCCTTTTTGTATATTGGCAGTGTCCTTTCTAAAAAAAAAAAAAGTTTAAAATGTGTTGATTATCACTCCCAGGCTTGTTGACCCTGTACAGTTTCACAAAAGGTCAATTCCTCTTTCCCCTCCTTGGTCTTGCCAACAAATGAAAGCTACCTCATGGCCCTTGCCACTCAGTGGAGAGTAGCACACAACAGCTTCAAAGGCAAAGTGAAGCAATAGTGAGACAAAGAAAGTTGTGGGGTGGGGGTGGGGGTGGGGGTGGGGGAGGTGGAGCCAAGATGGTGGCGTAGGAGCAGCAACATATCGCAGCTCACATAGCCACCCCAAAATACCCATAAAATATGACTCTAAACTAATTGTAGAACTCCAAACTGCACACAAATATACTTTCCACTAAAGTCAGCTTGGCTACAAGGAACCATATCAGCACTGTGAACTGAAACCAGCCTGGTCTGAAGCTGTGGCTGTGTCCCCAGGGCGGCTGAACGAGAGGAGCCGGGAGGTGGCTGGCCGAGAGGAGCCGAGCCCCGGCTAGAGCTTTGGGTTAGCAGATTGGCAGCAGCTGCAGCCAGAATTAGGTCAGTGGGACTTGCGGGGTCGTGGGAGAAAAGTGGTCTGGCCCAACCGCCTCCAGGGCTAGGAAGCAGAAAGAGGAGGTCCTGCACCTGCCTCCACATTGCGGCTTCAGAGCTCCTGGCCTGCAGACTGCAGGGGGACAAAGTGATCATTCAGAGGCCAAGTGCTCTCATGTTGAGCAGCCTGGATCCAGATTGTGGTCTTGGGCTTTGGTCCTGTGGTTCTTTTTTATTCAGTGAGCCGGAAGTGGGGGAAGACCCAGCAACTTCCTAAGAGCTCCTGCAGCTGGGAGGACCCCAGCGATTTGGGACAGAGCTTTCCCCTCTGGAAGCAGAGCTCCACAGAGGTTAAAAAAAAAAATCACGGACTGACCAACCATGAATAAGAATAAGCATAAGAAGCAAAGTAAGAACAGCAACCAAACCCTAGATTCCTTCTTTGGGGAAAAGAAAGACGAAGGCAGAGAGCTGCATGAGGACAGCGCAGCCAGAGCTCCCCCACCAAAAGCTTCCAATAAACATGAAGATTGCGTTAAAGCTAGAGATCAGCTGAAGAAGGATTTTGAAAACCAAATGAGAGAAGTGGAAGAAAAATTGGGAAGAGAAATAAGAATGTTGCAAGAAAATCATGAAAAGAGAGTCAGCAATCTAACTGAAGAAATTAACACCCTAAAAAATAGATTAATTCAAATGACAAAAGAGGCCCAAAAAGCCAATGAGGAGAAGAATGCCTCAAAAAGTCAGCTTTGCCAGATGGAGAAACAATCTCAAAAGCACTCTGAAGAGAATAATTCTGTCAAAATTAGAGTGGAGCAAATGGAAGCAAATGACTTCATGAGAAATCAAGATACTATCAAACAGATCCAAACAAATGAAAAAATAGATGGCAATGTGAAATATCTCCTTGAAAAAACCACTGACCTGGAAAACAGATCCAGGA
>CM053582.1:202108168-202127959 GCA_028627135.1 Pseudochirops cupreus
GTTTGCTCTGCTCTAATTCTGAAGGAATTATTCTCTTCAGCAAGCTTTTGAGATTCTTTTTCCATCTGGCAAAGTCGACTTTTTAAGGCATTCTTCTCCTCACTGGTTTTTTGGGCCTCTTTTGCCATTTGAGTTAATCTACTTTTTAAGGTGTTAATTTCTTCAGTCAGATTGTTGACTCTCTTTTCATGATTTTCTTGCATCATTCTTCTCTTCCCAATTTTTCTTCCACTTCTCTCCTTTGGTTTTCAAAATCCTTCTTGAACTGATCTCTAGCTTTTAGTCAATTTTCATGTTTCTTGGAAGCTTTTGGTGCGGAAGTTCTGACTGTGTTGTCTTCCTCCCATTCCCTGCTTTGATCCTTCTTTTCCCCAAAGAAGGAATCTAGAGTTTGGTTGCTGTTCTTACTTTGCTTCCTGTGCTTGCTCATGGTTGGCCAGTCAGTGAATTTTTAACTCTGTGGAACTCTGCTTCCAGAGGAAGGAAAACGCCAAATTTCTGGGGTTTTCCCAGCTGCCAGAGCTTTTGGGAGGCTGCTGCAGCCCCCACCAGCTCTGGCTCACTGAAAATGCACCACAGGATCACCACTCAAGACCACAATCCAGATCCAGGCTGCTCAACGCAAGAGCACTTGGCCTCTGAATGATCACTTGGCCCCCCTGCAGTCTGCAGGCCAGGAGCTCTGAAGCAGCAAGGTGGAGGCGGCTGCAGGGCCTCCGCTTCTGCAGCTTCCTTGCCCTGGAGGCAGTTTGGCCAGACCTGCTTATCTCTCCCAATTTTAGCCGAGTTCCACTGACCTTTCACTTAGTCCTTTTTTTCTTATAGCTTGATAATTCTGGAAACTGCCACAGCTGCCGCAGATCCGCTCTCCTGAAGCTCCAGCTGCGGCTCCGCTCGTCCGGCGGCCCCGGGGCCAAGCTGCCATTTCAGGCTGGGTTGGTTCTGGCTCCCAGCACTGAGATGGTCCCTCCTAGCCGAGCTGCCTTCAGTGCAAAGTATATTTGTATGGGTTTTAGAGCTCTAGAATTTGTTTAGAGTCATATTTTATGGGTATTTTGAGGTGGTTATGTGGGAGCTGTGGTACCTTGCTGCTCCTATGCCGCCATCTTGGCTCCGCCCACCCCCAATGCACTTTAGCACTGATTCGACTACCTACCTACCTCAATCCCCAGCAGCTGTTCCAGACTTCCTCCTCAGTCCTCCAACTTCATACTCTCTCTTAGGAGATGACTTTTCCCCCTATAATCCAGCATGATCTTCTGATCTCCCCTGTGCACATCCAGAGCTCTCTATGAAGGTCTTCTACCTTGCTGTGGCTAACTCAAGCCCTTTGTTCTTGATCCTGTCTCCACATCAGAACCTGGCTCCATCCATCATCACCTCTCTCTTTCTCATCTTCCACATCTTTTCTCTCTACTGATTCCTCATCTACAAATAGGCTCAAGTTTCCTTTACTCTTTTAAAAAAAATAAAAATAACAAAAACCCAAACCTTCCCCTTAGCTCTACTAATTCATATTAATCCACTTTGGGTAATAGGATTAAGTGAGAGAATGTATGTAAAAAACACTTTGCAAAAAAACATATTATGTAAATGTTTACGAGCCTTTCCCAATTTTCCTCAGTTTGAATTTTTTTAAAAATCCAGTATTTACTTCTCTGTGAACATGGTGGTTCCCACCCCTCTCCCACAATGTAAGTTCCTTGAGGACAGCACCTCTCTCACTTTTATTTATGTCCTTCTCCCATGGTGCTTAACAAAAAGTTGCTGATGGGACTATTTGATTGATCTGACTACTCAAGCTTTTGCCTTCTCTCTACCCTTCACTCCCAGACGTCTAGAGTTATCTATACTAGCTGCCTCTGCTTCCTCACCACTCCCTGCTCAAAACCCAGCAATCTAACTTGTCTCCATTATTCTACTGAAATTTACTCTTGGGGGCAGCTAGGTGGCGCAGTGAATAGAGCACTGGCCCTGGAGTCAGGAAGACCTGAGTTCAAATCCGAACTCAGATGCTTGACACACTTACTAGCCGTCTGACTTTGGGCAAGTCACTTAACCCCAAATGCCCTCCAAAAAGCAAAAAAATAAAGACAAAAAGAAATTTACTCTCCTAGGTAACCAATGACTTCCATGTCCTCATCTCAGTCCTTATCATCTTTGAATTTTCTGTAGTATTTATGCTATTCACCACTACCCCCATCCCCTGTACATGTTCTTGCTTTGGATACTGACTTCATCTTGTCCCCATCTCCCTCCTTCCTCTTCTCCCCCCATCCGATGGTACTTTCTCCACCGTGTACGATATCCACTGGTTCTTCCCACCCCTAAGAATTGTCATTCTGTCATTTTGGTCTAATGAACAAGTATGTAAGTGTCTACTACGTGTCAGGCATGGTGCCAGGGATACAAAGATAAAAATAAAATAGTCCCTGCCCTCAAGGGGCTTCCATTTTAGCAGAGGAGTATATACAAATATATACAAAGAACTTTAGGAGGAAAACACTAGCAATTGGGAAGGAAGGAACAAGGGAAGACCTCTTCAATAAATAAAGAGGAAAAAGTTGTTGTTCAGTCATTTCAGTCATGTCTGACTCTTCACGACCCTATTTGGGGTTTTCTTGGTAAAAATACTAGAGTGGTTTGTTATTTCCTTCTCCAGCTCATTTTATAGATGAGGAAATTGAGGTAAACAGGGTTAAGTGGCCAGTATCACACAGCTAGTAAGTGTCTGAGGCCAAGATTTGAACTGAGGAAGCTGAGTCTTCCAGACTCCGGGCCTGGCACTCTATCCATTGCACCACCTACCTGCCCCCTAAGAATGGATATCTATTATTTTTCATCTTTGTAACCCTAGCAGCTAATACATAGTAACCTTAATAAATGTTAATTTAGTGGAACTGGACCCTCTTATCTCATAATGAGAGAAAAAACAAGCAACCTGATTGCCAGAGTGAACCAACTGAATTTAAATCTTCAGTACCAGCAATTCTGAAACCAACTACTAAAAAGTAGTCTTTAAATTGCATTCAAGAAAAATTTTGATAGAACGATTTCTCAAATGACATTGGCTCTGTCACCTTGGATACATGAGTTAACTTTTTGGTGCCCAGGGCAAGTCTAAGATCCATGAAGTCTGTAGAACAGAACGGTCTTATGTAGAAGTTATTAATCTGCATTATTAATCATAGCATTTCTATAGCACTACATGCCAGGCTCTCTGCTAAGCTTTTTATAAATATTTATCTCATGTGATCCTCACAACTACTCTACAAGGTAGTTATTGTTCTTAGCCACCATTTTACAGATGAGGAAACTAAGGCAAACAAGTCCCATGACTTGCCCAAAGTCACACAGTATCTGAGGCAGAATTTGAACTCAGATCTTCCTGACTGTAGGCCCAGTGCCCTATACATGGTGCTACCTAAAGGGAGTTTTTACAATGATAAAATCATAGGTCCCAAACCACCTACTTTCCTGTAGGGTAGGATACCCAATTGAATGTGTAGGTTATTCCCTCCTTAAGCCAAATCCAATGAGAGTAAGGTTGACTCATTCCCTTTCACCTTCCTGTTCTTCCCCTCCATTGTAATAGCCTTCTCCTGCCTCCTTTATTTGAGATAATCCACCCCATTCTAGATCTCCCAGTCTCCGACCAATATATTCCTCTTTCACCTCTTAATTTTATTTTTTTGATATCATTCAATATGGAGAACAGAATCTATTCTTTTTTTGAAGGGGGTAGGCAAGGCAATTGGGGTTAAGTGACTTGCCCAAGGTCACACAGCTAGTTAAGTGTCAAGTGCTGAGGTGGAATTTGAACCCAGATCCTCCAGACTCCACGGCTGGTACCCTATTCACTGCACCACCTAGCTGCCCCCAGGGATTCTTTTTAAGGTATAAGTTAGACTACCATAGCCTCTGAGGTCCCTTTCAACTGTTTCTATTGCCTACCCCAAATGGCAGGAACACATCTACCTGTGCCTCCTCTCCCACTTAGAATACCATTTTCACCTTGTGTCTGCCTACCCAAATTCTCTCCACCCATCAAGAACCAACTCAAGCTCCACCCCTTCCACCTTCCCTTCTCTGACCTCCTTGGCTTGTTGCTCTTTTTCTTTCTCTAAGGTCCTATCACATTAATGAATGACCCTCATTTGGTACTGTTTTGGAATAATGTCTGTGATAAAGGCTTTTGTTTGGTCCTTTTGCAATGTGTCTGATTCTTTGTGACCCCTTTTGGGGTTTTCTTGCCAAAGATACTGGAGTAGTTTGCCATTTCCTTCTCCAATGATAGAGGCTAGACTAGTGTAACCTTGGCTCACATCTATGAAGTAAATTTACACAACAGGACCTGGATTTGTAGCAATTCTGTACCTTTGAAATGGTTTATGTTTGTGCCCCCAGTTAGCAGAATTCTCTAAGGATGGGCTGAGGTTTTAACTTCCCTTTCTCTTAAATAACTCCACACCCCACATCCTCCGGCTGCAAACAAAGAACACCAGGAAACTTAAAGACAAAATCAGTTATGGGTGTGTATAAAATTAATATAAAAATCTGTCCAATGTAGTCTCCTGAAAAAAAAAATTGAATGAAAGTAAGGCAGAGGTGAGGTTAGACCTGACCTTTCCTCCTTTCTGGGTTTCTCTCTGCATTCCTGCTACAGGAATGAACACATGACAACTCCACCCCTTCCCATACAGAATCCCACATCTCTCTGCTTGTTCATGTAGAGGTTACCTCTCAGATGACCTCTGAAGAAGGAGCCTGTAGCTATCCTGATCACTGGCTTTCAAGGTTGTCCTGATGCTTATGAGGTGCAGGCTCTGGGAACCCCCTTGAATTCTGATTGAATCTTCCTATTTGATGAAGCATTTGCCTGAGGCCATAAGCCTTCCCTTATAACTAGGCCCAAACCTCTGTTACCAGCCAGCTCTCCTTTGTCCAGCAACTTCCCACACTTTGATCCTCCCAAGCCCTCCATTGTCCCATTTCCTGGTATTCTTCAGCTATTTCCCACCTTACTCTCTCATCACTGGAGTCTGACCTCATTTGACTCCTCCTAAAGACCCTCCCCAAACTCCTCCTCCAGACCACCCTAGATTCCTCCCACAACCTTTCTGTATATAAGACCCTATCTTGCTTCCATGAGATGTAAGAAGACCAGAGAATTATCTAGCGCAGACTCAGTCTGTGTCAGATGACTCTGGCCTGCTTGCCCAATGCAAGTGTCACACAGGCTCCTTAAGAGTCTACCCAATGTGACGAATCTTTAATAAACTTTACTTTCTTTGGCTGAGAGAAGACTTGAGTCAAATTCATTTGGCAGGATGGTTGGTATTTTGTTGGTATTTTGGGGTCTCGAGCACCCCTAACCCTATACCTCTACATGTTATGTTTCCCTTACCTCATCAATGCCATCAAACAATTGCCACCTCTCCCACTCTTCTCTCCTTTTTCCCTCTCTTCCCACATCCCTTCCCCATCCATGGTTTTATCAGGATTAGTTTCCTTTCTGTTGAGTACAAAAAATCTGAGAGGATTTTGTGGCCAGCCCAATCCTTGCCCCAAGTGGTTACATTAGTTTTTTTCTTAAAACCTGTTGAAATCCTCTAGATTTAATCAGGGAAATAATGCTTGAACCATTTCTTGATGACCTAAGCATAAGAGCCATCACTGGAGGAATCAAGAATTGTTCTCTTCCTTCAGATTTCTGAGCTTCCGAATAGCACAGCCAATACAGAGGGAGGGAATCTATGCCCAACTAAATCAACCCTGTATTCTTGCTAAATATCCCTCCTGCTTTGGCCAAGTGAATCTCAAAATGGAATCTGAAGCCCCAGACCAGCCTGAAAAAGGTCTAATCTATTACAGGTGCTCAATGATGCATCCTTATGTTGCTTAATTTTTCACATACTTGCTTTGTCTCTCCATCTAAACTTTTTTTGGAGAACTGAACCCAACCATACACCACACAGCACCTACAACTACCCTGTGCACATGATAGGCACTTCTTTTGTAAGAGATGAGATGCTGCAGTGTATTGGGGAGAACAACAGAATTAAAGTCAGAATCCTGCTCCAACACTTACTTATCTGAGTCAGTGGGCAAGGTATTCTTAGCCTCTTCATCCATAAACTTGGGATAATACTGGGACTATCTTCCAGGGTGGTTGCAAGAAAACACTTTGTAGACCTTTAAGTATTAAATAAATGAGTGATCAAACCTGTTGTCATTAATAATAATGAGGAACACAGGCAATAATTTATGTCTGAATTTCTTCCATGATTGGGTACCCATGGAACCAAGATGGCATTCAAGACTCAGTCTCAGCTGGACACCATCAGATTCATTCAGAAGCCCCAGAAAGATGTATATCCTAGGGATTCTGGAGAGGAAACTTATGTTAGAATGAATCAGAATGAGAGGATTTTAGAGCTACAAGGAATATTCTGTCTAGTCCACTCCTGTTTTTTTTAGCAAGTTGCTCCAGGTTTCTCTTTTTTCCTCCTTCTCTAAGATACATGGAGATTACACATAAAACCAAAGCAATTTACCTCCTTTGCATAGATGTGGAACATTATTTATACAAATAACCCTGATGTATTGGTTTGCTTTGCTAAACTCTTTTTTATTCTTTGTTATAAGGAGTGCCTTGGTGGGAAGAAAAGGGGGAATATGTGTGTGTGTGTGTATGTGTGTGTGTGTGTATAAATCTGTGTATATAAAATACATAATGTTTATAAATGTATGTACATAAATATCTATATTTAATACATGTAATACGTGTATATAGATATATAAAATATATTATGTGCATAAAATATATATAAATATATTTATATTTAGCATACATTAATAACTTTAGTTAGTTTTGCTTAGGACGAATCCCTCCCTTAATCTTTGCTGCTGCACATACATACACACATACATACATGAAATGAAGGTGACAGACCAAAATAACCATTTTTTTAAAATTAAGGACTTAAGTTCTTAAGAAGATTACCAAGGCCCTAGCGTCAGCCCTTCTACTCCAGCCAGGAGTGAGGCAAGAAACTGCTCAGGTTCATCTAAGTCTGAAATTTCAAGCAAAGTTTAGTCTGTGAAATGGGGACATTTTCCCCCCCCAGACCGTCAGCTTGGCCTTCTCATCCCAGCACCCACGTTTCAAAACAAACACCAGCTGCTTCAGAGGCAGGAGGGGATAAACAGCAAACAGCACACAAAATAAATATTGGTAGATATTCAGCATCCTTACTCAAACACATTTTTGTTTTGACCCCGCCCAACTGAACAGTAAAAATAAACAGCAAAGTTTGGAGTCAGGGACAGGACCGGCCCCTGCTGAGGGAGGAATAACAAAAGCACCCTCCATTCCAGTTGCAGCTAAGGAGGGAAAGAAGAAGAGGAAAGACAGTGTCCCAGGGAACCGGCAATCAGACACACACCTTCTCAGCTAGCTGGGAGCAGAGAGATCAGTGGTTCCCAAACAGCTTAGTGTGAGTGTCCATATCCTATGTATGTGTGTGGGTGTGTGTACGGATATATGGAAATATATGAACACATACACACACACACACACACACACACACAGTTGAGAGAGAGTGAGTCACTAAAGCTTATGTTGTGGGCACTTACTTCTGACCTGCTCTACGTTTCATCCTTTTGGCACATTCCATTCTGGCTTATTCACACGGCCATCTTTTCATGTCGACTCCCTAGAACAGCAGACCACAGAAGGGCCCCTCTTTCACCCACTGATAGAAAGAGCCCGACACATTAAACACAGATCACGTTGCCACGCTCGTTTCCTTGGCACAATGTCTGGCATAGAGAAGGTGCTTAATTAATGTCTGTTGGTTGATCGAGGGGACAAATAGGCCTCACTTCCCATTTTCGTCATCACTGTAATCTGTATCAGTATGTCTTCTTGAATCCTCAGGTGAGCAGCCTTTCTACTGTGTTTGTGTTTCAAATTTTGTTCCCTTTTTGCCACCCCACCCCCTACAGTTAATTTACTGTCAAATACGAATTCTTTCTCTACAAAATGTCCTTGGCTTACTTCTTTTCTATTCCCATTGATACCACGGGAGTCTAGAGCCTGGTCACATTGTTGCCAGGGGCTGAATCTACCACAAAGAGTTTGACCAAGGGCAGAGCTCTTTGTTCCCATTCCATCCACTTGGAATCCCTGCTCCCACCATCTTTTTCATCAATACTTGTCCTTCACCTCCTTCAAAAGTAATTGCAAATATCACTGCCATTCATTTCAATGAGCATTTATTAAGCACTTCTGAAAAAGTTTGCCTCCTTCTGGAATGGAAGAACACATACATGCAAAAATAAATGGAAGTTTCAGAAAACTGGAGAAAAATTTAGGAAAAACACTAACAACTGATGGGATCAGGAAAGGTTTTGTGTAGCAAGTTGCACCTCTAGAAGCATGCTAAGGTCTCCTTTTCTTTTAGGAAAATTTTCTTTTAGGAAATATTAATAAAGAATGTTATGTCAGCATTTTGAGCATTAGTCTCTTCTGAAGTGAAAAATTTTATCAGCTTCCCTTGATTAGAAGGCTTAATCACTGCCACGGAATCAGTGCTGTAGCTTGAAGTCCTTGTGAAAAAGGTGAGAAAAGCTGGGTGTTTGAGGGACCCCAAAGAATCCCTGAAGGGTTATAGTCTGGAAGGAATTCTTAGGACTCAAGCAATCTTTTAAGTCAGGATTGTAAAAGTTTATTGTTACACTTTGCAGTGGGCAGGAGGTCTTAGGGAACCTGCAAACTTAGAGGAGTCAGGGGTATAGATTATAAAGCCATAAAATCGTAAATCAGGTAGGTGAGTAAGGGTGGGATTAGGGAGGAGTTAAGGAGTGGTCAGTGCTTAAAGGGACATGTACTTTTCATATCTACTGTGCAGGCATATTACCCATAATTCACTGGGAAAAACCCACGGGGGAGGAGCTATATGGAGGTGTGGTTTTAGGCTTGAAATGACACTGGGTCACCTAATGGTCAGAACTGACTGAGAGGTGTCCAGTCTGTAACCCATCAATGTCCTGTTTGACAAGATGGATGTTGGGAGGCTAGGCTAATTGGGGATTCAGGATGTGCTTAACTGGAGAAGAGTTAGCTTACTGATAGTGTGCTGAAGGATTCCTAGGTACAGCTGGCCATTAGAACAAGGTAAAGTGGTAAAGGTAAAGAGGTCTAAGTTAAAGTGCTTGTTTAGATGGTTTAGTGAAGGATTCATAGGCATAGCTTGTTATTGTACCAAGCCGGAATAAACAGTTCGTGAATTGTTGCTGGCAGAGTGCTGGCCTAGGGAAGAGGCAGAGTTAATGCTTTGAGGCTGGGGGAAGTGTGATTTTACAACTTGATTTCACAAGCTGATATCACAAACATAGGTACCCAAACACAAGTGTGATTTTACAAATTGAAGTTACAACTGGATGTTACAAACAGAGGCACCCAAGCACCCCATCACTTGGTTTGATTTTTATCAAAGTCTTAATGAGTTCTTAACAGAAGAAAATCAAGTTCAGTGAAGAAATTTGATTTCCAGTTTCTAGTGGCCAAACTTGGAGTGAAAATGTCTTTGTTTAATTGAATTTAGAGAAGTGTCTCTGGAGTTGAACTTTAATCAATATCTCTTAAGAGGAAGTGGTAAAACAGGGAATGTCCTTTTGTTAACAAAAGGACTAAATCAACAAAGGTGACCCTTTTGTTACCCTGGAGGTGATCTTAGTTTTTCAAGAACATAAATTATGTCCACAGAAATACCTCTGAACACTGATAGTATTTTTGATCCACTTAAAATTTTTAAAATAATTAAATTAAAATTTATTAATTAATAAGTTTAATTAATTATTAATTGAAAATTTCAAAAAATTTAAAGGCACCATTATCTTGATGAGTTAATTTTGCCTTTTTTTTACTCTTGAGCTCTATAAAATGTAAGAAGACACTGATTGTGTCAGAGAGAGTTCCAGCACAGAGGAGGAAACACCAACACATTGGTTGCCCGTCTAAATAGCAATGACTACAGGTAATTAATAAAGTTTCTTTGATTGATTTGTGCTAAAAAGAACAGAGTACTGAGTTTTTCTTCCACATAACTGAGGTGAACCTTGAAGGGAGGTGGGGATGGCAAGAGTCAATGGTTAGAAGGAAGGGCATTTCAGGAATTGAGCTTAGAGAATCCATGCATAGTCATAAAAGTAGGAGTTGAAATGCTGTATATGAAGAACAAATAGGCAAGTTTTACTTTATTGGGAAGTAAAGTACGAAAAGAGGAGGAATGTAAAATAAATCTGGAGAGATGGGTTAAAGCCCAATTGTCAGAGAAATGCACATTGTATCCTAGGAGGTAGCCTTTCAAATCAAGTCGGCAAGCATTTATTAAACTCTTACCATATGCCAGATTCTGTACTAAGCTCTGGGAATACAAAGAAAGGCAAAAAACAATTCCTGCCCTCAAGAAGCTCACATTCTAAAGGGGAAGACTAATGACAAACAAAGACACACATGCAAGATATACAAAGATGGTCTTAGAAGGAAGCCACTAGAAGTGAGGAGGACCAGGAAAGGTCTCTTGCAGAATGTGAGGTTTGAGTTGAAACTTGAAGGAAGCCTGGAAGTGGAGACAAACAAGCAGAACATTCTAGACTTGGAGGGCAGTAAGTGGGAAGGCATTAAGTACAGATAAGAAGGGTTGTGTGCAAGAATTAATAAGAAGGTAATCCAAGATGATGGAATAGAGGAAGAAGTATAACCTAACTTTGCCCCACAATTCCTCCAAACAAGTACTGATTGGGAAACAAGTAAAATGTTACAGTGAGTCATATTTCCAGTCCAGGGTAGCACAAAGGAACAGACAAGTCTGCAGACACTGGGGACAGGTTGTGACCAGGAAGAGTCAGCCATATGGATCATACCAGTTCAGGGAGAGGCTATGACCCAGATCAAGAAGAGGTCCCAAATCCAGCAGAGAGGAGACTAAATTTGTGCAAGGTTCAGGAACAAGTGCAAACTGGTAGCTCTGTTGCTGACTACCCAGTTCCAGGTGATAGATCCAAGACAGACTAATAACGGGATTTACCCCTAGGGGTGGCATTCTAGGGACAGGAGCAGTTCTGGGCCCTGGACTGTATACTGAACAAGCAGCAAGTTAAAAGCAAGTTGCAGCAGCTGTATAGCTCTGATCCCAGAAGAGGAGTTGAATTTCAGTTCCAGACTCCAGCCCAAGTCCAAAGCCTACAGTGTGATAACCAGGGCAGGAATCCTAGAACAAAGGGGAGCCTATCATTTTGTAACTTTGAAACAGCAGAACTTTCCAGCTGGCTGATAGTGGCTAAGTTTAGCAGTAGTCTACTGGAACTCAAACTGGGGTGAACCCACAGGTGTGTTTCTCAGACAAAAACCTAGGTCAGAAACTCACAATATTCAGGCCAGATCTGGTCAAGACCACTTTGGAAGCACTCAAAATGTGCAGGTCCCCAGCATGAGCTGTTCCTGAGATCCTGAAATTACATACTTATTCCCAAGAAAGCAGCAGCAGGAGCAGTTCATATATTCTTTCCTATCTTAAAGACTGAAGTCAGGAAGTAGGCTGAAAAAATGAGCAAACAAAAAGAATCCCACTACAAAAAATTATTATGGTGACAGGGATATTTTGGACACAAACCCAGAAGAAAATTACTCCAAAACATCTATAAGTAAAGTTGCAAAGAAAAATGCCACTTGAGCACTTTAATGAGAATTCCCAGAAGAGATTAAGCAAAAGTTTGGGTTTTTTTTAGAGTTAAAAATACTTTTATAAGTGAAATGAGATCACTATAGGAAAAAAATTGGAAAGTAAATGAGAACTCAGAAGGAAAAAAATCAGAAAGGGAATTACTAGCTTGCCACCTTACCCAAGCAAAACGACTGAAAAATTAGAAAAAAATATAGATTATCTCATTGCAAAAACCATGGACCTGGAAAGTAGATCAAAAAGATTATTTAAGAATCATGTACTACTTGAAAGCCATGACCAAAAAAAGAATGAAGCCTAGATATCATATTTCAAGAAATCTTTAAACTGTCCAGATCTGTTAGAGCCAGAGGGCAAAAAAAGAAATAAAAAGAATCCACCAATCGAATCTTAAAAGAAACTCCAAATTGAAAATTGTCAAGAATATTACAGCCATTTTAAAAGGTGAAATTGAGAGGTGGGAGAGGAATAATATGAGAGGAGATAGGGAGAGACAGAACAGGGTTAATCCTCTCATGTAGAAGAGGCAAGGGATAACTGTTACAATGGAGGGGAAGAACAGGAAGACGAAAGGGAATGGGTCAACTTTACTCTCATTGAAGTTGGCTTAGGGAAGGAACAACAAACACTCTAAATTGGGTATCTTGGCCTACAGGAGAGTAGGGGGAAAGGGGATGAGAGAGGGGAGGATGGAGGGGAGGGCAAGTTGAGGGGGAGGGTTGTTAGAAGCACATATTTTTGTAGAGGGACAGGGACAAAGTAGAGAACAGAACAAGAGAGGGGTGGAATAGGAAGGAGGGAAATATACAGGTACTGGGGTAAGGAGATCCATCTTGCCCTACCGGAAAGTCAGAGGGGTGATGGGGGAGGATATAGGAGAGAGCTGATTGGGGGAGGGGTATACAGTGGGATCACTGTTTTGGGGTGGTGGATAGGGGAAAGATGGGGAGAAAATTTGTAAATCTAAATCTCATGGAAATGAATGATGTAAACTAAAAATAAACAAAAGGTATTTTTAAAAGAATATTATACCGAAAATTCTGAATTTCCAGGTCAAAGAAAAATATTGTAATCAGAAAGAATTCCACTACTGAAGATCTAGTCAGGATCACATGATTTAGCAGCCACCATGACAAAGGACTGCAGAAGTTGGAATATGGTATTTCAGAAGGCGAAGGATATAGGTTTACAGACAAAAATAACTTAAGCAGAAAAACTAAGAATAATCCTGCAAGGGGAAAATGAATTTTTAATGAAACAGAGGCCTTCCAAGCATTCCTGATGAAAGGACTAAAGATGCATAGAAACTCTGAAGCGCAAGCACAAAAGTCAAGAGAAACTCAAAAAGGTAAACATATTCGAGCAATCATAAGTGACTAAACAAGAATAATTGTTTACATTCTAATATGGGAAGGTGATACATATTTGTCCTTAGAACCCTCTCATCATCAAAGGTCATAGAGGAAGATGATCAGATTAAGGGTCTAGGAGTAGAAAGGGAAGGAAGAAAAACACATTGGAGGGTGGAAAGGAACTGAGAAGGAAAGAGAAAGGATGGGAAAAATTATCTCATGTAACTGGTGTCCACAAGTAGAAGTCAATACAAACAAGGAGTGGGAGGAGTAGGCTGACACTTGAACACTTTCATCTGAACTGGTCACACAAGAATACACACATACACACACACACAGAGTTGTGTGTAAAATCACACTTCACTAAATAGGGAAAAAAGAAGGAAAGGAGAGAAATGAGAGGGGAATAAGAGGCAGCATAAATAAAGGGAGAGATTAGTCCCAAGTAAAACTAACTAAAGATGTACAAGAATATTTATAGTAGCTCTTTTTTTGTGGTGGCAAAGAACTGGAAACTACCCATCAAATGGGGAATATCTAAACAAATTATGGTATATAAATGTGATGGAATATTATTGCGTTATAAGAAATGATGAAAGGGATAATTTTAGGGAAACCTGAAAAGATTTGTATGAACTGATGCACAGTAAAGTGAGGAGAACCAGGAAAATGGTTTATACAGTGATGACAATATTCTAAAAACAACTTTGAGAGACTTGGAAATTCTGATCACTGTAATGAATAACCAGTATTCCAGATGGACTCATGATGAAAGCTATCTCCTGACAGAGAGGTGATGGGCTCAGAGTGTACCTGAAGACAATTTTTTTTACATGACCAATAGGGGAATTTGTCTTACTTGACTCTTTATGTTTATAAAAGGAGTTTTGCTTTTCTTGCTTTCTCAGTGGGGTCAGGGAGGCGATGGGAAGGAAAGGCAGTAGATTTCCATTCAAAAAATTTAATTTTTAGAAAGAAAAAATTTATTTAAAAAAAAGAAACTACATGAAAGCCATTGTTCATGGATCATAGAGTACATCATGTACATAGAGTACATAAGAAGACCATGGAAGAAAAAGAAGTATCCAGAATATAAAAGGCTAAAAAAGTTAAATAAGATTTTATATCATGTTCTGAACATAACAGGGAGGTACTAGAGTGACAAAATCAAACCTTCCTTTTCTACTTCAAATAAGAATGAGATTTGTCAGATGGTCATTCACCTCACTCTTCCTCCATGTTTACAGAACACAAGTCTACTCTCTGAGGCCATAAATACAGAGTCTACTGCCACTAGCCGCTCAGTGTCCCGCACTAAGCATGGTAGGAGATGTGAATGAGAAAGAACCAGGCCATGTGGGTAGTTCAAGGAAGAACTCCATTTATTGATTCTTTGGACAAGGTTTTTATAGAGTGATGAGACAAAAGAAAATGTAACTCTAGTGTTCGTATCACTCTTGGAACAGGAGGTTCAGATAATGTATCAAAGTCCTGGATGTAGCAAAATGTTTCTAACCAAATAAAGATTTAGCATCTAGGTGACTAAAATCTTAGGGTAGAGCCTTTGATCTCAAAACTCAAATAACATCCTTTTAAATGTAGCACATATTAAAGGAAGATTCCAGGAGCAAGCTTTTGAAGCCACATCTCAAAGGATTTCCTTTAGAGCTAGCTGTCCAGATTTTATCTGAGTCCTGGATCAGGCATTTTGGTTCTCCACAGCCTATGATAGGGAGAGTGGGTAGAAACTTCAAGGACAATGATAGTGAGGCATACACGTAGAAAATCTGGGCCACTTTCAGCTCTGGAATTACAAAGCCTCAATGGTCTTTCTTCAAAGAGCCCTCATGATGTTCACTGCAAAACATGACCTCAGTGGTAGGTAAGTCACATTGTGGCTAGGCTGGACTGGCTTTCTATGAAGCATATCATCTCAGCTGGACAGCTTGCATGGCTGCTAGGCTGGTTCCTTGCAGAATCAAGCATCTGTGCTAGATCCCCTGGATTTACTTTTTTATAGGCAGCTCTAGGTTCTACCACCTGCAACAACAAGCTCATATGAATGCTACTGTACTTTTTTTTTTTAACCTGAATTACTACAGTGATCTTTCAGATCACATGGCAGATACCCATAGTTTAGGACTGGCAAGAAGCCTCTCCAGGTCTGTTCTTTGTGGGCCAGTATTCTGAGGTCTGTCACCACTGAGTTCTCCTGGTGAATGACCTCACCCTAATTTATAGTGACCATTAAATCTATTTCCCTAATTTCTGTTGGTCTGTGAAGATTGGTGCCCAGAGGGAAAAGTAGCATCTCTGTCCTGTAGGTGAGGTCATTGTCTCTGGTAGCTTTTTCTATATGTAACTGAGCTACTCAAACCCTCAGATTTTATAGAGGGATGGAAATGCTTCATTTACACCACACTATTACAAAAACAATATCAATAAAGATTTTCAAACCCTTTGATTCCAGTGAGAACTTGAAGTCATTGCATTTAGCAACTAACAGTCAATGGTGACCTTAAAGAGTGCCTAGCTCAGGGCCAAGCACAATTCTTTCCAGGGAGCATGAACTTAATAAATATTTGTTGAATTAAGTTGAAAGGAAGTATTTGAGGGAAAGCTATTTTATTTGGAGAAGCTATTAAGTGATGGAGGCAGGGTAAAGGCCCAAAAATGACAATATGGAGCAAGGAATAAGCCCTCTCTTCCTGATGGCTCAATGAGTTGAAAAGAGTGACTGGCTCAGGAGAGGATGTCAAAGAATACTCCAGCAGGGAAGAGTCAGGATTCATTCAATACCAGAAAGTAGAAGAAATAGGATGTAGCACAGTAGAGTGGAATGGCCATTGCTATTGGATTTGGGGAATGTGGGTTCACATGTCATTTAACTTCCCTGTAACATGAATGGATTGGATGAGATGGCTTTTGAGCCCTATCTAGCTCTAGATTATAAGCATAAAAAGAAAAGATGAAGATGATTACAGCTAGGTAGGACAGTGGATAGAATGCTGGAGTCAGGAAGACCTGAGATCAAACTCCACCCTAGACACTTATTAGGCACTCTACCTCCTTCAGCCTCAGTTTCCTCACCTGTAAAATGGGAATAATAATAGCACCTACCTCCTGGGATTGTTGTAATGATAAAAATTAAATAATGTCTGTAAGGTGCTTTGCAAACCCTAATATGCAATACAGATGATAGCTTTTTTATTATTAGAATAAAGAGAGATTTCTTGACAGAGAAGTAATAGACTGGAGTTACTGAAAGAGATATCCAAATGTATGGATTTGTTTTGCTTGATGGTTATTTGTTAAAAGAAAGGGCTTAGAGTGTGTGTGTGTGTGTGTGTGTGTGTGTGTGTGTGTGTGTGTGTGTGTGTGTGTGAAAAGAGAGGGAGGGAAAATAGTGATAGGAATTCCCCCCAAAAGAGAATAAAAAAACATCAATTGAACTTTTTAAAAAATGCACAGAAAATAATAGAAAGAAGTTCAGAGGGAGACCCAGACAAGCAAGGGGGCTTTGGAACTAACCTGCTGAATTTGTATATGTTTATGTCTATATTGGTATGTACATACATATATGTAAATACCCAAGACATACACAGTAGTGTCATAGTTTATATATAACTATCCTTTTCCGTTTTCTTTTTACATAGAAATGTTGATGTTCGTCAAGGTCAAAAAGAATGAAAAGGAGTTTATTGTCAATAGAGTATGCATCCAAACGGCCCAACAGAAAGCAAAGGCAGGGAGGCTCTGGTACAGCATAGGGGCTCTAGTAGACGAAAACAAAATACAATAGGGGAGGGGAAGAGAGGAAAGGAATTTGTGTCTTTGATGGAAATGGTTCTCAAGGAAGGGAAAAGGAGATTTGTGTTGTGTTGATATTCTCACCCGTGGGCACCCTCTCTCTCAGGGCGTGGAAATGGGCAGATATAGGCTCAATCAATATCATTTCAGATTTGCAACTCTAGGCCAAATTTAAAATAGAGATTATCACTTGTTCCTCAGGTATTGGTGGACCATAAGTTTTAACCCTGATCAAATGCAGAAACCCATGAACGCCCACTCCTCTCAACAAAAGTACAAAGGGAAAGAACTCCAGGCACCACAGTGGTGCTATTCCTCTAAGCCTCAGATGGATTCTCCACCCGCAAACATGCCATCCATTCTCACTGTGTATGCTGCTTTTTATCAGGCAAAAGCTGGTCATCAGAGCTTCTTCCCCAAGATACATGAACCCCCATCCCAGTATTCAGTTTCTTTAAACCCCTTGGTACAGGTGCCATTCTAGTGAGTACTCACTAAAGTAGGCAGCTTGCCACAGCCAAAACACTGTAGAAAATTCCTAGGGAATTTCCCAGGTGAATTTCCCACATACTGTGCAAAGTTCCACCTGTTCCTACTTCTACATCGGAATAAAACATACTCTGTTCTCCCTATTAAGTATTCTTCCAAAAGCAGGAAAACAGCCTGCCTCTCCATATGCCCTATGAATGCAAGTGTTTGGGGAATAGAATGGCAGAAGTCACTCCTTGCATAGTACCTCCTAGTCTACTGCATTCTATGTGGCCATGAAAAGGTTCTTAGTTTCCAACTTTGTTGCTATCTTCTTTTGGCTATGATGTTGAAGTACCCTCCTAGGAAATGAGATGCCGCAGTTTCAATGGTAGGTATAAGGAGAGAACAAGATCATTATTCATGTGTATAGCAGAGGTCCCATATAATTCTGGAAACTTGCCTCTCCAGACATTTTGGGTAATTGTAGTTATGCAAATATAGCTTGAGTCCTTATCTAGTGCTTTCTTTACCAAGAAGTCAAATAGAAAGCATGTACCAAACAGCAAGGCATTTAAAGGAGAAAGAATAGCAAAGTAAAAAATCCAGAAAATCAATCAATATAATCATGCTCAGCCCCCCATGCTCAAACTAGTATAATCTCTGTCTCAGTTCAGGATTGGTTAGGTTCTTGGTCCCAAAGGACAGGACAAGGAAAGGCAGCAATCTCTTTTATCTGCTGCTTATGTTACCAGGGGAAAACCTAATGGGCACACAGGTCAGGGCAGAGATCCTCATTGTAGTCCTGATATCTGGGCCTGTGGTTCCTGATCCTGCCCATATGTTCTCTTTCCTAAGTTGGGGTTTGGGATATAGATGTGGCTGTTGATATCCTTAATCACAGTCCTATTCAATGGCTGACTGTTCTTTTTTAAAATAATTTGGTTTTTTATTTTATTTTTTTGTTTTTTGGAGGGAGGAAGGTAGGGCAATTGGGGTTAAGTGACTTGCCCAAGGTCACAAAGCTAATGTTAAGTGTCTGAGGTCGAATTTGAACTCAGGTCCTTCTGACTCCAGGGCCAGAACTCTATTCACTGCACCACCTAGCTGCCTCAATGGCTGATTGTTCTAAGAAGAAAACTGGCATGACTGGAAGGCACCAGGCAAAATGTAGCAAAGTGGTTGAGAGGGCAACTTGAAAGCAAGGTAAATTGAAATAGATATGTTACTATAAATGTTTGATAAAATTTGGGTGAAGTCAAAACATGAAAGAACCCAAAATACAAGCTTGAGTGGACCCATCACAAGTCCTGGGTGTGGTAACCCAAAACGAGAATGCTTTGGGTGAATCCAGGACCAGGGGGAACCCAAAATACCTTGTAGCCACCTGTAGCATTCCTAGAGAGTTGCCAGGGGGTGTGTACAACCTTTAATTATATAAGGCTGGATTTCAACACTATAGTACTTTTCCCCAAACAAAATAATACTTTTTCCCACATATGTCTCCAAGAAGAACATGACAGTACAAAAAGCCTTAACACTATAACGAAGGAAATAATAGAAGAACACTATTGAGAACTTCTGAACATAGAAAATGAAATACCAATGGAAAGAACTCGTCAATCATGCCCAGAAAAATAAAAAAACCCAAGGCTGCAAACTCTCAGACACAAAGCAGTTAAATTTAACAATTCAACTGAGAAGCAAGAAAGTTTTATGGAGGGAAAATATTAATGGCATGAGAAGGGCAGTCAGGGTGCTCTACTGGGGTCCTGAATGGAGTTGGGCACCCAGAATGGGCAAAAAGAGATGGGCTGTGACAGGGTTTTTATCCAAGTCAAGTAGAACCAGCCACTGAGAGAAGGAAGCAGGGAATTTAGACCTGAAAATTTGGCTTGCATTTAGCAGGGCAAAGAGAGTAATGAATTCTTTACTCTTGCACAAATGACATTACCAGTGGGGAAGGGAACACATGCTATACAATTTATGCCACAAGGTGAGGAAGACACCTTCTTTTCCTAGTTCCATCCCCCTGCAACTTACTTTTTTTTTTAAATTAAATTTTTTATTTTATTTTTGTTTACATCATTCATTTCCATGAAATTTTGAGTTACAAATTTTCTCCCCCTCTTTCCCCCACCCACCGCCCCAAAACACCCATCCCAGTTTATCCCCCCACCCCCAATCTATTCTCTCCTATGTCTTCCCCCCTCAACCCTCTGACTTTTCAGTAGGGCAGGATGGATCTCCCAACCACAGTGCCTGTGTATCTCAAGTTCCAGTTGGATGTAGTTAATAATAATAATAATAATAATTGCATATATATATATATATACATATATATTTTTAACATTTGATTATAGAACTTTAGATTCTAGATTCTTTCTCTTCCTCCCTCGTCACCCACCCCC
>CM053582.1:202128459-202165622 GCA_028627135.1 Pseudochirops cupreus
TGTGGTAGGGAGATCTATCCTGCCCTACCGGAAAGTCAGAGGGGTGATGGGGGAGGACATAGGAGAGAATAGATTGGGGCAGGGGTTATACAATGGGATGGCTGTTTTGGGGTGGTAGGTAGGAGAAAGATGGGGAGAAAATTTGTAACTCAAAATTTCGTGGAAATGAATGATGTGAACTAAAATAAATAAGAGTTAAATTCAAAAAACAAACAAAAAAATAAAGTGTGTTGGGAATAAGAATGGAGAAAGTGGATGGTGCACAAATTACCCAGGGTTAAGAACTGGCTGAACAGGACAGGGGAGGAGAGCAATAGAGTGTAGAGGAAGTGCCTTGTTGAAATTGGTGACTTTGGGATGAAGATGCTGAAGGGTAGGAAGAGAAGCCAGATTGAGAGAACTGGGACAGGTCAGGCAGCATGTAGAGAAAGGTCAGGTTCAAGAGCAGCAAGGCAGCAGGAGTGGGATAGTAACTCCAGAATTCAGAATCTTAGAATCTTCCAATTACTGTGCAAACATCCTCAGGGAATAAGGGTACTAAGAATTTATCAGCTTTTTCTCAACATGAACAAGCTCATCTTAACTTCCGAACAGAGCTGCCAGTTTTAGACATAGGAAATGCTCTACTTTCCAAAGGAGACAGTACTTTAATCTGGGAGAAAAACAGGATGGTTGCAGGGCCCAACACCAGGAGGATTGAGAATAGGCACTAAACAAATTCTATTGTTCCAGCAGGAACAAACATGTGCTGGTTTCTTACAGAGGTCATAGAGATTCCTCAGTGACTTGGTTTATTTAGGTACAATTTTGCCCAGAGGCAGGAGGGGGTCGACTAGATGACCTCCAGAAGTCCTTCCTATTTCAGAACCAAAACTGAGACACTGTTTTAATTACAGAGGGCTCAAACAAGGAATACTGATGATTTTCATTTCATGGATTATATTCAAAGACAGTAATTCATTTGTCAGCTGAACTGGGACAGGAACAAATTAGAAGGAATGCAGTAAGATATTTGTCCCAGCAGCGGACCCCAAATTGCACCCAAGAATGACCACAAACAAGTTGAAGACAGAATTGGCTGCGACCTCGTGATGGTCTGGGTGCAGCCTTCATCCATTTTAGGGTCTGTCAAAAAACACTGCCTATGTCTGTTCTCAGGAATCTGCTCTTTGGCCATTAGCCTAATTAAACAATTCATATTTTGGCCGGGCAAGACAAGCAGCTGAAGGGAATAAAAGAAAAAAAAAACCACCTCAGACCAACAACTTTCAAGATATACTGGGAATTTAAAATAAGGAGAGGCTTTATAGACAATCACACCTCATGGTGTTACACAGAATTTAAAGTTATATTGAAATGTCAAGGCCTCAGTAAAATTCTTAGCTTTTTCTCCAACATTTAAAAAGCTGTTTCCTTTTCCTGAAGGCCAAAATAACAACGTCCATTTCAAAAACAAAGGCCAGAGGAGTTGTGCTCATTCTTCCCCCCATTACAGAATCAGTCGGCGACAGCTGCTCCGGACTTTCCCCTCCTGCTGCAACCAGACCAAGACACGGAGACTCTGTAAGCAGAAACTCAGACATTCCAGGGAAACACCACACCAACTGCTGATTTGGGAATCCAAAGTTTTAATAATAAATTGTGCCAGTAGAAGCTTTCAAAGGCAATGGTATATCAATAAATAACAGTTAAATTGGGTTCCTGAGAAAGAGCCTACCACATGAAAGTGTGTCAGATAGCTGTAAATAACCAAGAACGGCATCACTATAAAAAAAAGCGGTAATACTGAATCTTACACAGACTGTCACAATACAAGCACAGCAGACCTCAGAACATGCCATTCATACAAATGTAAACACGTACACGAGAATAAGTTTTTTTTAGTTTAGACGATAAATTTATAAATGTTGTTGCTTGGATAACAATGGATAGAATATGCTAAAAATTAAGGAATAATATATGGAATAACATAATGAAAAATAAAAAGCGCCAGAATTTCAAAAAGTAAAAAAAAAAATGAGCATTTTACTCAAATATAAATCACTTTAAATAGGACTGTAATACTAATTTGAATTAAGGAATATTTCATGTGTTTATCTATTCAGTTATATACATACCTATACTTATATGCAAATATTTATGGCTTAATTATTTTAGTATTCCAATATCATTTTGAATAAGCCTCACTTTTACAAAAAATTTTTAAATGCACACTTTAAACTCAGTTAAGATTTGACACTTTAAAGCAGACCAGTAGCATCTGTTAGAAACAGAGGACTGTGCTTGATCAGGGCAACACTTCAACTGTCTGAGACAAAAGAAGAACACACTTTTAAACCTTTCAGTGTGTGTAATGTTAACAGAAAATATTAATTAACAAGGTCATAATTACTGCATACCACATACAATCATTCCATGAATGGAACAGGATACAGACAACAAGGATCAAATTTTTTCATAATTAACCTTTAAGAGGTATTGCTAATTAATTAACTTTAGAAGGATAGGTGTTTAAATTTACCCTCCACAAAAAATGATCCAATCACAGACACAAAATCACTTTCTCAGACATTTGAAATTTTAAAAATAAGAAATCAATAAGGTATACAATCATAACAATGAAATCATCCACGCAATACATTATCAACACACTATCTAGAATACCTCACTTAAAGATATTTGTTAAGAACAGATTCACAGGACCTGCCTGTGAATGGCAAGATATGGTAACTTATTGAACAGAAAAACCTGCTCATGCAACATTCTTCACACACCAGACACGGAAATCGCACCTAACTTATCACCTTGCTCACACTTTCTATTACACACTAATATGCAAAAGGAAACAAAAGCCACTTTTTAAGATGATGTCACAATCTGCTATGGGTGGGGGGGAGGACAGGAAGGGATTAAAAACACCCCCCCAAAAAACAAAACGAAAACCCACCAAAAAAACATGGTATGAATAAAACCAGATTTAGTAACATCAGCCCAGAGTGCTTTATCTCTTTTCCTTTTTTACATTATTGCACAGAGATTTTCCCACCATGTTCTTCAGTTTTTAATGCATTTTCCTAAATGTGAAATAAGTGCTATGGCTAAAATACCAATGTAGAAAAAGGAATAACAGCAGCAGCATGATTTGTCAAAGTTAATCCCTAGAATTTAGTAGGAAAAAAATTGATATAAACAAAATATAAGTGCTCTTTCTAAACTGTACTAAATTTTAAAAAATATCGTTTAATGCTGTGAATTGTCTTTAAATGCCTGTCTGTGTGAGCAGTGTTGATCTCACACTAACCAGAGTCTAGAAATGAAGAACTGCTTGACTTGCAAAGTATTTTTTTTCTGTGAAGACCAGAATTTCAAGTGTAGTAATTGAAGTACTTATTTACAACAAAATTGACCTCAACTTCCAAGCATGCCTGTTATGAAATCAGCTTCAAGGCCTTCCTTATATCTCTATGTCTGGGGCATGCTATGTAATCATTTACACATACACAGGTTGACAGTCTCCAGTTGGATCCGCCATCTCTTTGTTTTCTATGTCTGAGTTCTGAGACTGTGTGGCTTCAATTCCTGAAGGCTTTGGGCATCTAAATGGATAGCCATTGTCATCAAAGAACCTTCTAAAAGTAAACTCATAAAAGGCATGCTCCGTGTGTTTACTGTTGGAAGAAGTTAGAGTGTCCCAGGCCTTAGTGCTGTCCCCACTGACATCATTCCAAGGGCCATCTTCATCTACAGGATCAAAATTTGAGGTGTCCATTGGGTGACTGATCTTTGGCACATATGGTGCCGGCTGCCTTCGGATGTCACCGGAGAAGTCCATGGAGCTGAAGAATGGATGGGCCTTGATCTCATCGGCACCATTTCTGCCTAGCCGGTTCTCAGCAGCACAGCAAAGCTTGGTAATGAGGTCACTGGCCTCAGGGCTCAACTTGACTTGTGTTGGAATGTGAAGTGTACTTTCCCAGTTTATGACCTGAAAGAGAAGACGAAACCAAAATGTGAATCTTTCCTCCAATTTCTCACCAGATCCAAGGCCAATCCATGTTGTTATAATTTTTATTTTAGTTTTTGAGTTGATATGGTCAAAGCTTCCAAAAGCAAAAATCTTAGTTCTTTAATAGAGGACTTCAGAGTCTACTTACTCCCCCAGAAAATTTCAGCACTCCAGGTAATTGAATTCATTTTCTACAAAACTACAAGGCAATTTTGCAAGAAGGCTACCAAAGACCCAGATGCTTAATGATGAACCACCACCAATGGGCAGGAAATTAAGGGTGGTATTTAAGGGATATGATTTTTCTCAAAAGGAAAAAAATTACTTTGCAAGAACATGCAATCATTTAAAAAAGACAGAACATTTGCATTGATTGAAGTGACAGATTTTCATCCACATTCTCAGTCCCCTTGCAGGAATTTGTCAAATGGCTGATCAGGATTAGATGCAATTTGGGACTATGGAAATTTTTCTTGCCCCAGAGACAGAAGGTAGACAGGGGAAACTAAGTTCTCTGAGATGCTATAGGAGAGTAGGGAAAGAGGGTAGTAAGGACACTGAGGAACACTGCTCTGCCAGCTTCTGGGTTTTGTTGCTGATGATTTTATAGTAAGAGTTTTGGATTATTAAACTTAAATCTCTATGTGTGTGTGGTCACTTAACCTCAGTGTCCCAGGCAGTTCTAATACAGAGTTGCAGAGAAGGTGCTGACTTAGACTGGTAAAGGAAATTCCTCAGTGGGAGTTCCTTATTTCAATGAAATCACAGATACAATATTTATTCCCACCTCTAAGAGCTACTCAGCTCAGTTAAGGACTAGGAGTAGTCAGTTAATAAAACATTAATCTGCTGGGGTCTTTTAAGGAGGTGTGAGTGGCAAATGGAGAGTAGCCACTTCATTTCTTAATAAGGATAAAGGTGACTTTTATGGAAGTCATAACTTTTTTTGAAAAAATTTTATTTTAGACTCAAACAACAGAACACAAATACAGAATAGAGAAAAGAAATAAAACATATGATAAACTTAAACACAAAATTAGAAAGAAAGAAAAGCATCTCGTGCATTGCAGAACATATGAGAGGATTCAAAATATGTAACAATAGATTTTCATTTCAAGAAAGCCTATATGATAAATAATGCTTGTTATGTTGAGAACTGTCCATCTTTTCTTTGCTTTCTTGTGAGTTTTCTTTTGTTTTCTGCTGCGTACTTTTTTACTTTGTTCTTTTTTTCTCTTCCCCCCAACTTCCCCAGAAGGCTACATCACATATGAAATCACCTATCTTTTGATGTACTTAAAGTCTGGATATGTTTCTCTATAGCCATAGATATATACATACACACATACATATATGCCTACATATATATAGATGTATACTTTCCAAAACCTATTCTATTCCTGATTTTTGTTTTTGGGAGTTGTAACTTTTAAACTGAAAGAGACCTAAATGGACAAATAAGTTATTTATTTAACAAACGGGGAAATGAAGACCCAGAGAGGTCTTTGTTTCAGTGTGTGTAATGTTAACAGAAAATATTAATTAACAAGGTCATAATTACTGAATACCACATACAATCATTCCATGAATGGAACAGAATACAGATGACAAGGATCAAATTTTTTCATAATTGACCTTTAAGAGGTACTGCTAATTAATTAATCTTAGTTCATAAGGACAGGAGGTATATCAAGGCCAATTGATATTGGCCTTGCCCAATATCAATCTCATATCCAGTAATGTCAGAGTTGGGACCCAAACATAAGCTCCCTGACTGAAGTCTGGTGCTCTTTCCACTATAATATGTTGGTTTTTTGTTTTGTTAAATTAAGCAACAAATGCAACTTTTCTAAAGCCTCTTTCTTACTAACCTTCAGCTGGGTTTCTGTGGGAGTTGGAGCCAGAAAAGGAGGTTGCCCCACTAGCATTTCAAAGAGGATCACACCAACGCTCCACCAGTCACAGAGCTGAGTATACCCTAAAAGGCAAGATGAATAAAAGTCACTCTCAGTTAACAATCAGGCACTGATCTTATCATTCACAAATTCTGTGACAAATCAGGCCTTCCCAGAGACTCTGAGGACCAAAATGGCTGGGTTCAAGTCTTTTTCATCTGGTTTTACAGGCTGTTGACTGAATAACCCAGTGTATGCAAAGACCCAAGCCATTATGGCAGGGATACAAAAGTAGAAGATATGCTCCCTGGCTCCAGGAAGCTTACAATCTTTTTGAAGAGAAATTATACAGTCAGTCAGTAAACATTTATTATGTGCCAGGTTCTGTGCCAAGTGTGTTAGGGATAGAAAAAGAAGGAACAGATAGTCCCTCAAGGAATTTACAATGTTATGAGGCAAGACAATAAGCAGTACACATGCAGGGAGGAAGAGATAAAAAGAAGGAAGGAGGGAGGGAGAAAGGGCACTTAATAAATACTGATTTTTAAAAATGTGATTGAATCAGATCAGCAGACTCTTACTGTGAACAGGGTGCCAAGACATTAAAATGACCTCATGCCAAAGCTGCGATAAAAGGATATTTGAAATCATGGGGTAGTATCAGAGTAATGCTTTGTGTTCTGTGGCATAACAAATAGTGACTGATAGCAAAATTATTTGGAGTTACGAAACTGATAGGGGTTCAGTTTGGTAGTTTGGGCAAGAAAAAGACAGAGTAAAGTTTAGAACTTGAGAATGTGTGGCTTAAAACACAAAGGCTACAATTCTCCCCAAGTACTGGAAGCTGACTAAAATGTAACTGATAAATATTTACCAAAATAAATAAAAATACAACAGAACACAGAAAATGTTAATGTGATTTTTAAAGTCAATATTCAACCCACAAAAATCCTTTTTGGACCCCATTTCTGTCTGAGTTTGACACAACTGATTTAAATCATACAGTAAATGGTGATCACGGTACTGGTCTTGCCCCATGACTGCTACTCACTGTGGTTATACACCTCAGAAGCTGAACCTGTTCGTTCTGTGGATCTAGCTCTCAGGCAATCATCAGACATGCAGCTTGGTATAATGAAAAGAGAATTGCACTTGAAGTCAGGAAGACCCAAGCTGGGATTCTGTTTCAGAAACTTCTAAACTACATAGTCAATTCCAGGCAAATCACTTTGCCTAGTGATTTGACAAATCACAAAAGGCTCTCTTAGCCTCAACTGAGATAAATTATCACTAATGCAGATACAGGAGGGAAGGTCTATGACTGCACCAAACTTATCACTTGCCAATAGCATGTCAGAAGACTGGCTGACTCACCTACTCCACTCAATGCTTTTCATTATAAAGCAGAAACTGTAAAGACAACCAAGACTACTCAACTATGTAGAAGATGCTACTTTCCTATTAATTAAGTCCAGGCTTCCTTAAGACAGACAGTGGTGGACAGTATCTTTCCTGTGGGAAATGTTCCATTGAAGGCACAAAAACCATTCAGCATTTAAGGGGTTTCAAAGAACAATCAACATTTAGTGCCAGGCCTACCCACCAACCCAGTGAAGTTTCTAAACATTCAGGGTAAAGGAAATTTGGAAGTTTATACCTTTACGAAGGAGAACTTCAGGAGCAATGTAGTTTGGAGTTCCAACAAGTGAATGTGCCAAACATCTCTGATGCTGCTTTTTAGCTCTTTGCTCTAGGGTCTTTAGCCTGTCTCCACATCGACAGTTTGACACGTCATCCCAGAGGTCACTAGGTTCCATGCTATCTTGTCTGATGTGACTCCCTTTTGCCCAGGGCAAAGAATGAAAAAAATGTTTGTTTTTTTTTTAACAACTTGATATAAAACGGAAAAGGGTTTAAAACAGCCTTGATAAATGCAAGAAATAATCCTCATAGAAGTTCACTAAGGATATTATACATTAAATACACTAAAGTTAATTAAACCAATATAAGAACAACATGATTAGCTAGACAGAGACATAGCAGAAAAGCAGATGGAGAATCATAGTAAACCAATGGTTGCATAGATTTAACTACCTATTATTTTCAATGCTTCTACTTAACGAGATCTGGGAGATCTAGTAGATGCCATCATGAATTGTTATGGCCCAAAACTTATCACCTATAGGCAATCTTCTGACAATCCTATTAGAAGGTAGTGATACTTTCTGGTGACATTGGCTAGTCTTGTTCTTCAATGACAGATGCACAATCCATCACCAGGCTTGTATCTGAAGTCTTACCAAATTGGTTAGGGCCTGCCTTAACTTGCACTGCTCTGGCACATCCTTTGAGAGCCCAGGACCACCTCTATGCCATAATGAGATGCTAGGGTAGGATTTTCCTCTTTTTTCATTTAAATGATAACATGATCTTGGGACATGCAAAAAAAAATGTACAACAGCCAAAGAGAAGACAAAAATTATAGCAGAAAAAGCGATTTCAGTGAATTGTTTTCAAAGTATTTTCATCATACTTGCAGAACTTTTGTTCTTAGAACTCTTTAAAGACAGGATAGATCGGCAGTTTCTAGCTTAGCCTCTGCAATATATCCTTAAGGTGTCTTTAATAACGATATGGGAATCATAAAATTCTTTTAAAAATGAGAAATAATTCACTTTAACTGAAAAATAGCAAACTAATATTAGGCAGCACTTTTAGGGAGTAAGGATAGAAATACATAAAAAAAATAGTGTGTTGGGATTCCAAAACCACCAAGATTCAAAATGAATAATGATGGTGTGTTAAACAGGGGTTATTAAACCTTTTCTTTTGTCATAGACTGTCTGTCCCTACTCCTCCCTCCTCCCCCTCCTTCCACCCCGGTACCCTTGGTACTGATAAAACCTATGGACTCCTTGGTATGTTTTAAACAAAATACAGCAGATCACAATACAGTTGTAAAATATTTTTAAAAAACCCATGAGTTTATAAACCCCAGATTAAATATCCCTGATCTAGAAGACTTAACCTACAATACGAGTAAACAAAATACCTTTCTGGTAGTATTTGGAATTGTGAGTCCATCTGAATCCAGTGCAGAGTCCAAAATCAGTTAGTTTGATGTGACCATCATGATCTATCAAAATATTATCTGGCTTGATGTCTCTGTGAATAAAGCCCATCTTATGGACACTCTCTATGGCCAAAGTCAACTCTGCAATGTAAAACCTGGCCAGGTGCTCAGGAAAGACCTCCATCCTTATGAGCAGGCTCATCATATCCCCACCAGGGATGTAGTCCATCACAAAATACAGGTTGTCTTTGTCTTGGAAGGAGTAATAGAGTTTAACCACCCACTCATTGTCCGCCTCTGCCAATATATCCCTTTCTGCTTTGACATGAGCCACCTGGTTACGATTTAGAACATCCTTCTTCCTCAGGGTTTTCATAGCGTACAGAGCATGAGTATCTACTTTGAAAGCAAGGCAAACTTCTCCAAAAGCACCGATCCCCAGGGTTTTGATTTTCACAAACATAGATTTGTCCATTTTGGCCCTCTTCAGCCTGTTGTAGTTAGACTCCTTCTGGTAGAGGATCTTCCTCATCTGTTCCTGTTCAGCTTCACAGAGACCAGCCTTTGGTAGGGAAGAAATGAGAGAGTCATATTAAAGGACATAAGAAATGGAACATGAAGTACAGTGACAACTCAGGTCTTTGATCCATAAAGTGATACAGAAAAGTAAGTCCCATTCACTCTAAGGAAGATAATAACGATTGGCTCATTTTTCTCTTCATATATTGGGTCCCAGCCTAACACTGCAGAGATTTTAAAATTCAAAAGACAATGGAAGTATTAAATTCTTTTATCTTATTTGTTTAGAGAATCTCTAAAACCATGGAAAACTCCTGAAATGACTTTGCGTTAAAACAGCAGTCTATGGGAAATGGGCCAAGAAATACCTGAAAACTCCAAGAGTTCTTTAACATTTTAAAAGCTTAGGGAACAATGAAGTTGCCAGGTTCCAGGGCAGCAGGTAGTTTTTGCTAATTATAAATGGAAGAATTTTTAAATGAATGATGACTTTCCAGAGTCTCTCAGCATTAGCTGGTAAATTGTACTTAAAGCATGATTTATTGAGACTGTATATGAATGACATATACTAATACTGGATATATAATATATTATCATTTTTCTAATTTTCCAAACTTCTAAGCTAGGAGACCACAAACCTTACTTTCTCAATCCTTTGAAACATTAACAAAATACTTCAGTAGTATTATGCTTCCTGTTACCTTAAGAAAACAATGCAACTCTCTCTCTATATTAAAACAATCCCAACACTTAAGTCATCTGGTCTTTGATAGAAGACTCACAATTTCTTGGGACAGTGCTTTACATTTCTGGATAGCTCTGTTAGGAAATTTTTCTTAACATCAAACCTAAATGTGGGTCTTTGAATCTTCTACCTGGGGTCCCTAGTTCTGCTCTCTGGGGCCAGAGAGGGCAGAAAGAGTTTGAATTTTCTTTACAGATGGCAGTCCTTAAAATACTTGAAGACTGTACTTTATCCCCACTAAGGCTTCATGACGTGTCAGAACATTTCCAGTTCCTTGATCTCCATTGTCCTGGCCTATTACTACTAACATAAAACTGAATTTAAGGATGTGTATTTGTGTGCACATATATAGGTATAAAAAGAAATTACTTTAGCCATTTCTTGCTCCAACTGCAATCGTCTGTTAATTTTCTGCTGGTAGGTTTTTAGGACATTCTCCACATGCTGCTCCATATAGAACTTAAAAGCAAATGGGGAGTAACTCTTAATTCGAGATTCTCTCTTCTCTTCATCTTTGCTGTTCTTACGAACAGGGACAGGAGAGGTTTGGATTTGCTTTATATCCTTCCCTGGTTTTTCCACCTTGGAATTCTTGCTGTTTTTGTCATTTCTCTCAACACTGTCCTCAGCCTGACTGTTTAGTGAGTTAGAAACTCCTCGAAGGCTCTGTTCCATCCCTACACAAAGGCTATTTATGTCAAACTGCTCTGAACTATTTGGAAGGAGCAAATGCTTGGGATATGGTGGTGGTGGGCACCTTGGCTCCTGAGTGCCATAATCAACATCTAGTGGGTAAGCATTTGGGCCTCCTTTTGGGAGAGGATGCTGCTCCATCATTTCTAAACCTTCCACAGCTGGTGTCTTTGGGGGAAGCCAGGCAGGATGAGATGGACCTACAGCTGTCTGAGGCTCTGGCCTCATGACTCTTACACTCTTCACCGGATGCAGGATGTGGGCAGATGTGACAGCTGTGATAGTATTGGGGGAAGGGATAGAGGCATCCGTTTTGCTGGCAGGTCCTGTCCTAATGGACACAGCCACTGGTGGCTGTTGGTGATTGTTGAATGAATTGGTTCTACTTGGCACGTGGCTGTCAGGTCGGAATGAGACATGTGGTCTAGGGGATGCCTCCAGGCTTGGGTTTTGTAAAGAATCCCGCCTTGACAGAGTAGATGACTGCCAACCCTGGACTGCAGGGCTATTCATGTCATACAAGTCCATGTTCAGGCTGTTTCTAGATGGGGTAATGATACTCTGTGGTGGGTTGTCCGAAAAGTCATTAGCAAATGCCGGACTCCGGGCAGCCATCATGTGCATCTGGTGAGAGGAGGGGCTGCTCTGCTTATGATGAGAATGTGTCATGTACAGGCTTGCTGCTGCTGGCTGAAACGTGTGACCAGTGTTATTCTGGACCACCTGCCCTTTACTTGGAAGATTTGCATACCCTCCGTCTTGCTGTATCTTGTTTTGAAAAGATGGGCTTCGCTGGATGCCATACCCCATTGGCTCTCCCTGTACTGTCATGTGTGGCCTGCCATAGTGTGGGCCGTTTGAATTGTGAGAGGGCTGGAGCTGCAGGGCCTGGCTGCTGTGATTAGCAACTGGATAATTAATGCCTGGAGCCTCCAAATTAGCAGAATAGGCTTTGGACTGGTGTTGATGGCTACCAGGGGTGTTATGAGGGTTGACCCCAAGAGGCCTTGGTCCTGTAGGAGTCAGAGCTGAAGGCTGAGGAGCAGAAAGGAGATAATCCATGTACTGCCTGGGCACATCACTCAACATGTTGGCTCCTTCTCCAAAGCCTGTCCCTTCATAGGCTGCACTGCTGATGTGGTAGGATGGAAAAGATTCACTTGTTCCTTCAAAGCTTGGCCTTCGAGTTACATTATTCGGCACACTTCCTTTTCCTGAGAAAGAACAGAGATACTGCATTAGGAGCTATCTGTTCAACCCAAAAGAATGGCGTTCCTCCGGTTTTATTTTTATTTTGCTTCTCTAGCTTTTAGATGCAACCTCCACCACTTATAAAAAGGATCTAAGAACCCCTCTGGTTCTTTAGTGATGAACCTTCCTTGCATACAGAGACAAAAGACGCCCTTTCCACTTTCTACACTGCATCAAGGAGAGGAATGCCAGAGAGGTGCCAATGTACATTTGTTTCCTCCTGCTTCTACCTTAGAAAAAGTCAAGAAATGGCAATGAAGAACTAGGCTGAAGAATATGTGAAGGAGACATCAAGGCCTATAAAGGAAGAATGTCTAACACCAACCTGCCTCTGTTGTGAACCCATGGGAGCAGCACTACCTGCAACTACCCTTCTTTTATGCACGGTGATGACTAAGATACTTAGAAAAATTTCATTTTTGCCTCAACTATGCAGAAATTTAAAATATCAATGCATTCTTAATCAGATGAGGGAGAACTAGGTAAGCACACAATTATCTATCACCTCTTCTCCAAAAAAAGGCATTTCTGGTGTCCCTGCCTTGAAATAAAGAAAAACTAGGCCCTCCCATTACTTTGGCAGACACCTTATGGGGTGATACTTTTGGTATGCAATGCCAGACGATAGAGAACTACCAATCAAGTACTAATCAGGCCATGGAGGGGAAAAACCTGACACAGCTAAAGCAAATAAACATATAGGGACTAAATATTCTTGAGCAGAAGAGAGCTGTCTGAGGCTTTACAACCCAACCTGACAGCAGTCTTCCAATTCCAAATCCAGTACTTTTTATATGACATAAAATATTTCCTGAATGCCATTTTTTTTTGTTTGTTTTTTTTTGTATGAGCAGGCCATTTTATTGTTGCTTTTACTTCCTTCTTGAAGAGGACCATGACATCAGGCAGGTGATGTCATGACATTCAAGTGAACTGGATTTAAGTGAGGCAGGGCTGTGCAGTATCACTAGCCTCACTTTCTCCTCCGCAGGCATCTGCCAGTGGCCAGATAAAGATCATAATGACAGGAGATGGCTCCACACTAGGCCTATTTTAGCTGAGAGGCTGAGGACTGGGATATGTTTTGTTTTTTTCCATTCTCTCATCTCCTGGTGATAACCCTGTTAGGATGGTAGAGTACCCCTGATGTACCCATTATCTGAATAAAACTGGGACTGTAAAATGGTCTCTGGTGATCTGCCATGGAAAATTCCTCAACTATGTGTAGTCACAAACAAATTGGAGGAGAAGAGAAGTTCACATCTTTGGAGAGAAGAAGAGTTTATAACCAAACAAAAGAGAGAAGACCACAGAGGATAAAATGTACAATTTTTATTACATAAAATTGAAAAGGTTTTGCCCAAAGTTAACACAGTTTAAATCAAGAGGGCAAACTGGGCTGAAAATCTTCCCAGCAATTTCTATCCTTTGTATCCAAGATACATAGGGAACTGATTCAAAATATAAGAATACGAGCAATTCCCCAAAAAATAAATGGCAAAAGGATATGAAAAGGCAATTCTCAAAAGGAAGCTATTAACAACCACTGGAAAAAAATGCTCCAAATCACTAATAATAGCTAGAATTTATATAGTGCTTTAAGGTTTATAAAATGCTTTACACATATTATTTCATTGGATTTTACCCTCACAAAAGCACAGTGAGGTATGTGTTATTTTACATTTTACAGATGAAGAAACTGAGGCACAAAAAAGTGTGTGCCCAGTGTCACAAAGCTAGTAAACATCTAAGGCAGGATTTGAACTCAAGTTTTCACAAATCCAACTTGATCCGCTATGCTACTTAGCTACCTCCTAATCTAAGAGAAAATGAAGAAAAATGACATCTTGACAAAAACTAAGAAAAAGGGCAAAAAACAAGTAACTATTAGAGAGGCTCTGGGAGGACAGCCAAACAAACACCTGGTACAGCTGAAAATTGGTCCACATTCTGGAAAGCAATTTGGAACGCTAACCAAAAAGCCAATAAGCTGTGAATACCCTTGGATCCAGCAATATCACTACCAGGAACATGTTAGCTGAACGTGATTCCACAGCCTACTGTTAAGTTTTCAGAGTGAGCATTTATCTGAACCACAGAAATCAACAATGCTACAAATCAGGGTTCAATTATTTTTCTGATGCACTTACCAGCATAGTCTTGGGCATATAAACCAAAGAGATGAAAGAGGAAAAGAACCCGTAAGTGCAAGAATATTCATAGAAGCACTTCTTGTTGTATTAAAGAAACAGGAACTAAGGGATATCCATTAATTGGGGAATGGTCAAAGAAACTATGGTATGTGAATGTAGTGGAACATTATCATGCCTTAAAAAAGGGTATTGGGGATAAGAAAAACCTGAAAGACTAAAAAAAAATGGCTCTGAAAGACTTGAGCATTCTAGCCAATTCAATCACCAATCATGACTCCAGAGGACTGATTAAGCATGCTTCTCATCTCCTAAGAAAGTTGATGCATTTCAGGTTGATAATGAGACATACATTTGTGGTTATGAACAAGGTGTGAATTTGTGAATTTGTTTTGTCTGACCATGTTATTTGTTACAAGGGGGAAGTTAATGAAAATTGGAAGGAACAAGTGGTGCAAGAAAAAAAAAGAAAAGAAAGAAGAGTGTCAATGAAACATTGAAAAGAATGAACAGAGAACAGAAGGAGGTTCACAAAGAAGGCAAAGACAAGGAGAACAGCTTTGAAACTAATATATTAAATTTATGGTGTTCTTTTAAAAAAGGAAACAAGCAGGATGAAATGAAGATTTGGTTTTTATATGGAATCTTTTTTTTGTTTTTTGCATATGGGAATGTTCACGTTAGTACTTGTTAATTTCAGAAAAAAAAGTAATAAAAATGTTTAAAATGCATTTATGATGAATTGATTTGGCTCCCTTTGCCCCCAAAGCAACCCCACATTTAAAACAGTTATTTTCTTCAGATAAATACAAGAAGCCTATGCTCACCTGAGGAGGTCTGCTTAATGACCCGCACAATTTGCTCATTTCTTGGGTCCACATAACCCATTTTACTAATATATTCCAGAGCAGCTTCAATGTTTTTACTGCCTGTTTGTTTGAGTGCTCTTATCGCCATCTCCTGGAACAAAAGGAAAAGCAAATATGAATCGCTGAGAAATGTTAAGTCTGATGTCATCTTTTTACAAAGCCCTTTTAACAGGATTTTAAATTCCTGGCTCTGCCCTGGTTTGTATAGTGTGACTCTCTGAACCTTCACCTGCTGTGGTGTTTAGGTTATTTTGAGTTCCATCTTAAGTACAATTATAGTGAACTCATACAATAATAACACCTTAGATTTAAGGAAGGCTTTAAGAATTATGAAGCACTTTCCTCCCACACATGAGGTCCATGTCACACAACGACTCCAAATTCAGTGCTCTTTGGACTATATTTAGATGCTTCTCAATAAACACAACTGACTCCACAAATTATAACATACCTATTTATTTACACGTGTACATTTAATACTAAAATAAACCACAACAAATTGGCCTTGTACCCAAGTCTCCAAAGGCAATGTAAATCCTACTTTTTGGCTGGGATGCACCTGAATTTGTAAACTTAATAGCAGCGAAGGCTAGTGGAAATAACAGCACTCTCAGAGTCAAAAGATTTGCGTCTAAATAACTAGTCCTTGGGAAAGATAACCAATCCTTTTGTCTCTGTATTTCTAGTTGTGAAATGGGGACCCTTAATACCTGTTCCTACCCACTTCATGAGCATATCATGATGATACATGTGGCCATCCATATATGTAAAACTGCTTTGTGTTCTTTAGAAGATAGATACCACATAATCCCTTAGGTAATCTTATTTTGAAAAGTCAACTCTTGATCATCTACATTAATGAAGAAGAGATTCAGCACAGAATATTCAAATCACATACACTTTGTTTTAACTTTGATAATGTATGACAGTAACCCTCCACTTTTATAGGAGTCAGATCTGTAGTAATTTCAACTCTCCTAAACATAGTGATGAACCAGAAAGTAAATTTAAAAACCTCTAAATTGTTCAAATAGCCATCAAATTCTATGCAACTTTATTTCTTTTTTTTAATTTTAAATATTTTCTTTCTTTTTTTTAATATATATTTTTTAATTTTATTATAGTTTGCATCATTCATTTCCACAAGATTTTGAGTTACATATTTTCTCCCTGTCCCTCCCCCACCCACCGCCCCCAAACAGCCATCCCGGTGCATCACCCCTCCCCCAGTCTATTCTCTCCTATGGCACTTTTTGGTAGGGCAGGATGGATTTCCCAACTGCAGTTATGCAACTTTATTTCACAAGGGAAGAACGCAGGTTTTCATTCTGAGCTAACTATAATTTATATACAATTCCCACAAGCTACAATCATCTGGTTTCCCTAGCACACAGAGGACAGGCAGCAAATTAGGAGGTGGTGACAACAATAGCCTGACTGAGAAGACAGAAACCATAAATATAGTTATAAGGAAAAAAAAACAATACTCCATGTACCCTCTTTAAGAAACATAGACTCTTACTTTAGAGACTTTCTGCTAAAATAGTTAAAATTTGTTTTCCTGTTTAAAGTGAGAGGTTTCAGTTACCTAGAAAAATCACTCATGTGAACATTTATTATCGTAATCTATATAGGTACAGACAAATATAAGCATATTCATAAATATATAGATAAATTAGGCATCACTATGGGAGCAGATACTGAGAGGTCTTTCTCATATTAGAAGAAGAAAAGCTACTAAAGAGGTTGTTTTACTTCAGATTTGTTCAGTATAGACTGTATAATATTAATTTACATTATATTATATTACATTTAATTTAACTATAAAGTCATTAATTTAGCCGTAGCACTACTATACTAGATTCCTAGGTCTTAAAATGGGCAGCTAGGTAGCACAGTGGATAGACTACTGGGCCTGGAGTCAGGAAGAATTATCTTCCTGAGTTCAAATCTGGCCTCAGATACTTACAAGATGGAAGGCTGTCAGTATAGGCTCCATTATAAATACTGGTTTAAGGACTAGCCTCACTAAGTGCAGAATGGCTCATCACCGAAAGGCTGGCAACCAAACGATAATCTGTTTTTGCTTATATACTTTGACGAAATCAAAGTCCTTTAAACTTCTGTGCGCTTCCTAACCACATATTAGTAAGACTATGTAATAGGAAGAGGTGGCCAAGAACAAAACCGGATATTGGCAGGAAGCCTAACCAGCTTAAAAAGAAAGTTGTTATGGATTCCATGGTATGAAGGGGATGGCTATATAGTGCAGGCGTGGGGAACCTTTGGCCTCCAGGCCACATGTGGCCTCAAGGTCCCCATCCCTGAATTATAGTGTATGTGTACTTTCTCTTAGTGAAATGAGAACTGGTCATGGTATGCTTGGTGAGGGGGAAGGGAAAGAACAGAAACTCAAATGTCCCAAATGTCTTCCTTGAACACCACAGGGAATAAGATGGTGGCAAGATCTTGGGAAAGCAGTGAACACAGAGGCACAGTGGTAGAAGATTCTAAAAGTCTTTTTAGGCAGATTGGGATTGATATAAAGGGGGATGGAAAGCCCACCACAGCTTCTGAGAAAGAGCATGCTGGGGGAGGTAAGGATTTTCTAAAAGCAGCATTTGGACTGGATTTAAAATCTGAGAAGGCAATGAGGGGAAAGCAGAAATAGTTCAAGAGTGAGATGGATACTCATCATTTCACCTGTAAAGAGGTGATACCACTTGCAATCTCCCTACCTCATAAGTATGTTATGCAATGAGATCATGTCTGCAAAGTACTTTCAACATCTTAGAGAGAGAGAGACACTACATGAATACAAGATCTTTATGATTAAGATAGCCTTGTAGCATTCTTTTCCCCTGAAGACTCTATTGAAAGACGATCCCAATTCTTCCATCAGAGCTGACTGTCCAATCTGTCTAGTCTGAAAATAGTACTAACAAGTTTGTTGCCACTTCTCTCACCTTTTCCTGGGGAGCAATCACCACAAGGCTTTAATTTGGTTTAATGTTAGATGTTAGCTGAACTGTGTCACATGGGTTCAATATAAAATCAACTAACAAACCTTTTCACCATCTAGAGCAGAAGCCATACACAGACTCAGCCATGCACTGACCTCAAGGGATTTGTGAACAACCAGTCAGTCTGATGAGATGGGCCACATTGACCCTCCTTGAAATATTCAACTGAGGGGCTTGTCTCTTAACAAAACCAGACTTAACTTTATCCCCCAAACACACCCTCACTTTGCTGTGCAAGGACCCAACCTCCCTACTTCTAAGTCCAGATCAACTCTTCAGGATAGTTATAAACTAACTTTAGATTAAGCACTGGGTGTTGGGTACCCACAGTAGCACTGTTCAGGTGGTGCCACTGGGACATTACCTTGCCTCCCTACCAGAGCATAGCAACTCCTTGTCCCCTATATCATCTAGTGGCTGTGGAAAGATGCTGTGGCTTCCCCAATAATAATTTTTGTGTGGGACAGAGACCCATAGTATAAGTAGCCACCAATGAGAAATATTCATCATAGACCTTAGTGTATTACTTCCCAAACCCACCTCTCTTTCAGATTTTCTTCTTATTCTCCAGAGCAATGCCATCTTTCCAGTCACCCAGGTTCACAACCTAGGAGGCATTACCACTAGATCACCAAAATAGCTAGTTAACTGGTCTCCCTTTCTGACATCTCTTGCCATCTTGATCCATCTTCCATTCAGCTGATATTAGTTTTTCTAAAGCATAGGTCTAACTTATGTCAGTTTCCTTAATTAGGAAATCCAGGGGCTCTATGATCAAATATTATTTCATTTTTATCTCATCCTTTTAAATTTCTATCTTGAGTAAGTTTTATAATATGTATGATTATTAGCATACTAGTACATCCATCTAATTTATAAATAAAGAAATATACACATGAGGGGGATGTTGAAACATTTTTCACTGATGGCATTAGCAATCAAAAAAGTCTGGAGACGGCTGATGGAGTCAGCACACACAACTTTATTATAATGATTTTTGCTTTTCTTTTGTTTTTAGTCTAGAGAAGGCTAATAAAAAGAATCCACATGTGGAAAGCACAAATATCTACACTGACATTTCACATTTTAAAATCTTTAAACATCAATGAGCCAACTTGTTTTTCCACTAAATGTTTCTCAAATAAAAGACCACATTACTTTACTCTTGTTCTTTTCCCTACAGTTTTCCCTAATTTGCTTGCCAAATTAGTTGTCTCTATGTATTCCATCTAAAAAGACTCCATAATACATTTGACTTAGAAACACAGGCCTTAGGAAGTCTGGATACAGCTCTACCACTATGAACTCACCATTCAAACTATTAAATTTCTATAGCATGAATAAGTACTTGTAAGGATGGGGACTAGATTTTTTCCCCCTTTCGTTGTATCCCCAACAGCTTAGCACAGGTCCTAGTACAGAGTAGGTACTTAATACATGCTTGTTGACTTGAGTATGAACACACCAGATATCCAACCTATCAATAGCATGGCCTTAAATTCTGTGTGGAGTGATTGGCTGACCAGTTGTATGTGACTGGCACCTTTACTGACATAACCTATAGACACATTTAATTCTAGATGACCAGGTGAATGAAATTAAGTGTGGACACAATGATGCACATTTTCAAATAACCTGAGATAGTTGTGGACTGCTGGGAAACAGCTACGGACAGGTGAAGCAGCCAACAGTTGGCTTTCCTTTTTCCTTTTAAGACGAAACAGTCAGGAAGTTTTTATGGTGAAGAGGCTGGGACATGGATAAGTAACACACTTTGAAAATAGTAGATACATAAAAGAATCAAAAGTAAGTTTTTACATGCTATAACATATAGAAAGAAAAACAAGATGGATGAAAATTACATATTACTCAGAATGACATTTGGCTGGAGAGGCACTAGAGATACCCAGAATTGAGGAGGAAGATATCCAGGAAGAATATATTTGGCAAAATGCACAGTAGCTTCAATGTTCTTAAACTGCTTACTGCTGTAAAGGCCATATTCTCAAAGAGTAAAAATTCCTACTTGTATATGTTTAGGCTTACCCCTCTTCTTAATTTCTTCCTCCCTCCTTCTTCCCTCACCCTCTTATAAGGTAGTACCTAACTGGGGGTCCATGGATTGGATTTCCGGATCCCTTACTTTAATTGGGAAAAATAAACAAACAAACAACTGCATCTTTATTTTCATCAACTTCTGATTTCCTTTGTAATCCTATATATTTTACTTCATGTATTTAAAACATTCTGAGAAGAGGTCCACAGGTCCCAGCTAATAGCTAAAGGAACCATGGCACAAAAAGAGGTGCTCTGTGTGTATACATACAACATATACACACACACATATGTATATATATACACATATATACACACACATATACAATAATGTACAGACATATATATGTATGTGTATGTGTGTGTGTGTGTGTATTTCTCTTCAAAACATAGAACACCAAAATTTTAGAAATAAACTAAAAATGACTTTAAGACAATTCCTAAGGTACATTTTTTTTTTTAAACATAAAGCATCTGGGCTACAGGACAGGTAAGAGCAGACAACATGATACCAATAATTTCTTGTGCACCACAAATGGTATCAAAGAGGAAATAGATGGCTGGAAAAGGAAGTGGGTAAGTGACATAATGAAATAGTTTAACTGAACATTGATTAAGCTCCTACTATTTTGCATGATACTGATAATCTGAGTTGTAGACTAGTTACCTAGATACTATAATAATAATAGTAATAATAAAGGCCTCCCCCCACACGGTGGTTGGATCCTTTATGAAAAACAAAAACAAACAACAGGGACAAGATTCTCAGTCCCATAAAATGAGAAATAATGGAAGGATCATGAGCTCAATTAGTGTGAAGACTCACAGAAATAGGGAACTGGGGAAGGAGAGGTGAGGCAAGAATCTGGAACTCAACTTTTTTTTTTAAAACAATGGTAAAAATTGCTTTTACATGTAATTGGGAGAGAATAAAATACTAAGTTTTTGAAAAGAAATTTAAAAAATACTCACAGCATTGAAATAATGGAATCAAAGTACTCAAGAATGGTTGCCCATGTGCTTAAGACCTACACCCACTGTGATTTTATGCAGACCCTAAGTAGGCTTAGTTTCCCATTCACACTAATAAATGACCTAATATGAGTTTCCCAGATAGCAATATGAAAAATTATCATACACATGTCTATAGAAGGCACTTAGAACCAAATTTTGATTATCCATGTTAACAGAGTACAGAAAAAGCACAGACAATAGATATTACAGTGGATGGTCCAAAAATTATTTTCATTTTTGTTTGGAAATAGATACATACAGAGATAGATCTGGATGCTTATATAGCTCATCCCTCTGACTCCAACTTGCTTCTACTGTTATGGGAGAGTACAGTAGTTCATATAATAGATAACTAAGAGTGGTGTTAAGCTTCTTGAGGGCACAGATTATCCCACTTTGTATTCTTGGAGCCTAATACAGTGCCAGCCACACAGCAAGCAATTAGTCAGTCAATAAACATTTATTAAGCTCTCACTACATGCCACTTGTTGATTGTTTAAGTTAACACCACTCACATTACCTCCGTATGGGAAAAGACGTTTTTGAAGCAGACCAGCCAGGGCATGAATACTTGCTTTGCTATGATGCCGCCATCTTCCCATGGCAGTCTCTCTCCCCCCACCCATTACTCACAGGTCCTATGTGGAGAAATAACTGTAGCAAGTCTGAATATTCTCTTAAAATTTATGACTCATAATTCACAGGAAGGTGATATACTATGGCTCACATTTTCTAGATAGCTAAGCTATTTCAATAGCACCAACACATTACTGAGAATAATTTAAATTCAGTGAAAAATGATTATGTATGAAGGAAAGAATTTCCCACAAGGGTCTCTCCCTCCTTTTCTTTTCTGGCATAGAAACATTTCTTAAACGTTAGCAAATCTACATCCTGATCTTTAATATTCTTAATGGAAATTTTAACTGAAAAACTTTTCTGCACTATGGGACATTCACACATTAGGATTTATCCATCTTTTTGTGTGGTTGAGCTTTCCTCTGTCTACCCTGCCCACCCCCACCCCTGTCATCTATCAATTTAGGTTCAAAGTAAAATGAGGGGTGGGGGAGTCATCGGTCAGTCCTACAGGGTAACAAAGCAACCAGGGAATTTGTAATCCAGTTTGGTTTAATAGCTTCATTGGATTCTCACTGACAAATCTATTTCTTACTGTCTTAGTAGAAAAAGCCGAAAGCCTTCAGCTTATTAAAAGGAGGAAGAAGAATTCCTGAGATGACACTTTTCCCAGGCTCGTAATTTTAAAACATCGTTATTTTAAAAATATCTCTTGGGGAAGCTAGGTGGCACAATGGATTATCCCCTGAAGCCAGGAGGATCTAGTTCAAATTCAACCCTTACCAGCTGTGTGACCCTGGGCAAGTCACTTAACCCTGAATGCTCCCCAAAATGTTTTTTTTAAAATAATAATTCTTCTCTTAAAATGGTTAAGATTAGCAGGAGAAAGCAGAGAAGACTGCCCTTTTGTGGAATGTTTATAAGTGGCTGCTATCAAGTCGGAATGCCTGCTCCTACTGCCCATTTTTACCTTTTGCTGCACAGTCCATGTGCCATGGCTTTCCATGAAGCCATCTCTATTCCCCATTCAAAGGAGAGCTTAGAAACTACTTATTTCAGCCTAATGTGCATTGAAGTTATTTGTGTGTGGAATTTACCACTCTTAATTAAATTCAAACCAACAAGCTTTATTATGTACCAGATACTCTGGATATAAAACTGATAAGTAAACAGTCCTTGTCCTCAAAGATCGTAGCTTCTACATTCCATAGAAGGCAAAGACCATGTTTTAGTCACCTTTCTAGACCCTCTAGTGCCAGCACAGTACATTATACAGGGGTATTTAATAGTTATTCAATAAATGAATAAATGATGTTAATGGAAAAGCATTCTGTAAAGGGGGGAAGAAAGGCTGGTGAGATTAGGGTAGAGAATCTGCATTCATAAATCACACTTCCTGGGGTACCAAAAGATATCTCTATAGAGCTGGCATTTTTTCATAGGCTCCACTGTTAGTCATTTTCAAGGCAAAATAATTCCAGGAAAGTAATGTTTTAAAAGCATAGCTGCACATAATGTTTTAACCAATGCTACAGCCAGTTGTCAAACCTTAATAAGAAACACAAGCCTCTGGCAGAATACATATAAATCATAAGCAAGGTTTGCAGGCCCAGCCACAAGCCATTCTTTGCATTCTATGATTTCCAAAAGAGGATTCAAATAGTTTAGCATGGAGTTTCCAAAGCAGTTTCTATAGTTGAGAGAGTAAAATGATGAGAAAATGAAATAAGTTTTGAAGTTTAAATAATGCATGCTAAAAATAATAATAAGGAAACTAGCACTTTTCATGAAGGCTGAGTCTAAAGCACCCTTGAAGAGTTCCTAATTTTGTTCCTATCACTATCTGCTAAAAGAAGACTGGCCTCAACGTACCTTAGACAGCAACTGGCTACGGTAAGAGTGCTCTTATGTAAATAAAATCTGACTACTAGCAGCTGGTGGGGCAATCGGTAGAGGGCAGGCAAAACTGTCAATGTGTTAACAAGCACTTACCTGCTAAGTGCCACAGTCCCTGCTCTCAAGGAGCTCACTGTCCAATGACCAGCCCATCTTTGCCAGTCACATTTTTTTAAAATTACTACTTTTCTTGTGTGCAATACAAAACTTCATGGGAACCAAGGATATAAAACCAAAAATCAAATAGCCTTTGCCAAATTATAAACAACTTTTTAAGAGAGTGCCTTATATACATTTGGTTGGCTGAACTTCTTGTCTATTAGCAAAATTATCATTTTTCTTTTAAATATTTTATTTTAAATGTCTACTACATTTTTCAGTGTGGTTTTTATGATGGCTTGGACCATACTTCCCCCCTCACACTACATCTCTAAATTTTTTAAAACAAAAATCAATAGGATAAAATAATAGGTAAGCAAAAATGACTCTGATGCTGGTTCTGTTGGGCTCAGGCTTCCTGCTTTCCAACAGAGGCAGAAGCTGATGAGAAAGACTCCTGGCTCCTTTGCAGAATTTCTCCCTCTTCAGCACCCCTGTGTTTCCTTCATTTCTCTGCAGTGATGGCAGAGATGTGCTTGTATGGTGGGTGTGGCTTTCAATGAGTACAGGAGGGTTTGTTTACTTCCCATGGGCATCCGCTTCCTGGAGCCTCAGAGCACTTCCCGGTGGTTAGCCCCACTGGGGTTTACATAAAGTAAGGCACACCTTTATTGTATATAAGAAGGTCTTGGCAGGGTGGGGAGGGTATCACCCTAAACAACATCCCTTCTCAATTCTGATTTCCATAATGGATTACATGGTAAAAATGACTGTGTGTTTATGTAGGCATGAACATGCATGCACACACAATTAGCTTGCTTTTCTGTGCTTAACAATCCAAGATTGCAGAAGGCTTTCCCAGTTTCAGTCTCTAACCTGGCCAACATTCATCAGTTTTGGCAGCAATACTTGATCCTCTCAGTGCGCCAGAGAGCTAGCTGGCAGTATTTCTCTTCCAATCAACTTGAAAAAGCCAAAGCACACTTATTCAAAGAGAAGATTGCATAAGAATTTAAAAGATCTCACATGCCCACAAAGGTCCATCATGTCTGAGTGTGGCAGCAGGTACAATTAAATGGGCCAGCTTAAGTTACAGCACAAGAAAAAAAATGACCATTTGCCTTTCCCTTCCACAGAGACTATGGAAACAATAACTGTTTCCTAAGGAAACAGTGAAGGCAGTCAAGATCATGCCAGGAGACAATCAGCATTTCAGGAGACAGAGAAAAGCACCAGTGTTCTGAGTCATGGGGGAAAAGGGGGCCTTTTGGCAGATGTATTATTTGGAAACAAAGAAATAGTGCAATCTATGGAAACGAAAGATGTTAGTCCCACAGAAGACAGAATTCTAAGAAAAAATCTGGGAACTGGTTTGACATCAGGGGCTAGGGTAGAGGTCCTGCTTTCCAAAACAAAAGAAAACATACCATTAGGTTACAAAACAATGTACTTTAAAAGAGTGAACAGAAAGAAGCCAGGGCAGATGGAAGTAGAGCTCAGTACATGACTTGACAAATGGTAACAAAACTGCTCTCAAAATAAGAGAGGCACAAAAAAGGAGAATAAATGAAAAAAAATGCCACAGCTCCTTTAAAGAGTCTGATCCAAATGATGTTCTACCTGAGCAAAACCTAAAAAGAGTCTCCTAGGTGGTGTGGTTTACCAAGAGAATCCTAGAATCCCTTTAGAATTGGGAGGGACCTTAGAGGACTGTCTGGTCCAACCCCTTCGTTTTACACATGAAAAAATAAACTGAGGTTCTGAAATTTTCCAAGCCTTGCTAGAGGTCACACAGGTAGCAAGCTGAAGAAGCCAGTTTTGAATCCAGTTGTTCTGACTCCAAATCCAGCACTCTTTCCACCAGACCACACTGTCTGAGCCAGAGCACACCTTTCAGGTGTGGTGCTACTGGTTTTATGTACCTGTTTACCCATCCTCATTTCCTGTTTTTCATGCATCATTCAACAAGTCATATATAATGTCCAACTGCATGATTCTGCCCATAGCCATATATATAGTTCATATAGGGGAGATGCAGAGAACTCCCAGAAGTCTCTCAGGCTTCGTTAATGGGATGTTCCCCTCTCCTATATATAGTTCATATAGGGGAGATACAGAGAACTCCCAGAAGTCTCCCAGGCTTTGCTAATGGGATGTTCCCCTCTCCTATAAATAAATAAACTGGGGGAGATGTAGTAGATCACACTTTCAGGGGTCCCCTGATCCCATTAAGGAAATGCTCCCCTCTTCTATGAGGTCACTAGGCAGATATGCAGGAAGAGTATAATCTTGTTGGATGGATGCTTTCATTGGTTCTATGAATAACTAAAGAAGTTTTGGGGTAGTAAATTAGCAAGTGACTCCCTGTTTTGTTTGTGTCTCTGGGAATGGTCCTAGGATGAAGTCTCAATGAATAATTAGCCTTGGGTTGGGGTAGGAGTGGTTGATTCCAAAGAAGGGTCCGGAAGGGTCCATGAATTCCTTCATGTAGGAATTTCTGCTATAGGGAATATAAGCCTTGTGATTTTCTTGTATCTTGGGCCTGTATGAAATGGTTCTGTAATAAACAGACTATCCAATACATCCCTGTCTTTTATTCAGCTGGTTGCTGGGCCATACAACTGTGCTGGTGTAGCTGTGGATCTACTTCTAAGGTGAGATCCCCTTCCCAGTCACCTGGAGACTCCCCACACTGTTGTTCCTCAGAACTTTCCAAATTAGATATTTCAAGAAGATATAAGAAATGAAGCTTGAAATTGTGTCAGAATTTTATTTATGCTGCAGGAATTCTGGGGTAGCAAATATGAGAAACTGATTTTGGAATACAAGAACATTCACCTTCTGGTTAACAGGAGGTGTTTAGCAGTGCCAACCAAACCTGGAGATCATTAAGCACTAGTTGAAAAGTAAGGACATAAGGAATTTGAGAAGAAATTTAATTCATACTCATACTCAATGACAGAACGTATGTATGGAAAAGAAAAAAGGGTTCCTGAAGAAAGAATCCATTTTGTGTCATTTTGTGAGTAAGGAAATAATAGTAACAATTGTGGTAAGCAGAGTCTCTGTGCTAACTTTCAAATATTAACAGAGAAATCTATCTTTATAGAGAAAGGTGAAAAGAAAATGGTGAAAAAAAGGTGAAAAAAAACCACCAGTAATGTTTATGAATTACCAAAAGCAGATAATAACTAATAACCATCATTTGCATACCAATTTTTATATGTGATTTTAAAAAGGGTGAACATGGCAAAGAATTGGAAAACAAGGGGATGCCCATCAGTTGGGCAATGGCTGAACAAGTTGTGGTATATGGATGTAATGGAATACTACTGTGCTGTAAGAAATGAGGAGCAGACAGACTTCATGATAACCCGGAGAGACTTATATAAACTGATGCTGAGCAAGAAGAGCAGAATCAGGAGAAATTTGTACACAATCACAGACACAACATATGTGTGACGACTAACTACAATAGACTGGGCTCCTTTCAGCAATGTAAGGTTATAAGACAACTCCAAAAGACTCATGATTGAAAGAGATATCCACATCCAGAGAAAGAGATGTGGTGTCTGAATGCAAATTGAAACAAACTACTTGCTGTGTTTCTTTTTCTTGTTTTGTTTTGTTTCCTCTTTCCCACTGATCAGTCCATCAGTTGTAACCCTTTTTTACAACCTGACTAATGATTAATGGGAAGATATCTGTAGATCCTATATTTGAGTGCATGCTGCCATGATGGGGGGAGGGAGAGGGAGGGGGAGAAAATCTGAAACTCAAGGGACCGTGGAACTGAGTGTTGTAAACTAAAAGTAAATAGAACAATTTAATTTTTATAAAAAAAGAGTGAACAGTAAATACATGTCAATATCTTGGGATGTAACAACAAACATACACTTATTATACATGATTCCATGGCTGAGGCACTGTACAGTACAGTAAGTGACCACTTAAGCTAGCCAAGAAATAAACAGTGCGTTCATCAAAGCAGAACCAGAAACCATTTAAATGCGGTTCTGAAATGTGTGTCATGTGAACAGACTTAGAAACCATTTGGGCTATGGGCCAATCCAGGCTCCTGAAATTAAGTGTGTGGAGCATACATGAAGACTAGGCTGGTCTTCATCTCCAGACAACTGCTGCTTGTAAAATACTATCATTCCTTGTAAAAAGGCAAGAACTCACATTTAAATAATTCAATATGCTACCTTCTTAAAAAAAATATACCACATAGATTCTTCTCTCGATACATCTATTATAAAACCTGATGGGTTTAAAAAATTTTTATTTCTAAATACTGATTCCAAACATTAGAAATTTAAACAAAGACAGAAATGCTTAATATGTACCTGTTTTATATGACATTAGCACTATCTTCTGTAAGTTTCATCTAGCTTCAGCACTAAGTTTCAAAGGATAAGAATCATTATAGAGTATTTGCTACCCTGGGATTATTATTTTTATGTAGTATGTATAGTGGAAGGATGACTGAATTTAGGGACAGAAGATCTCATTTCAACCCTGGCGATGCTATTTATAACATGTGTGACCTTGGACTTGTCACAATACTTCTGGGGACCTCATTCTCACTTGTTAAATCTTGACCCAAGATGATATAACATCCTTTTTTTTTTTTTACCTCTAAATAAGATGATATAATATCCCTTAAAATACAGAGCTGGAAGGATTAGAAGCCAGTTGTCTGCTTATAGTGGACAAAACTGTGGTGCACAATGGTTAGGTGACTTGCCTAAGGTCAGGTAGAGAGTGTCAGAAGAGGGATTTGAGCCCAAGTCCTCTGACTCCAGAGGGGGATCGCCTCTTTTACTTTTTAAATGATGCCTCCTCACTATATAAAAGTAAGTTTATAATTAGTGTTATTAATTATGACCCAGACAGGAGGAAGTACTGGCTCTAAGTAGGAATGAATGTACAACTATGAATGACAATGCCAATCTGGACATCTTTACATACAGGAGACAAATTCCGGAAAAGTAAAATATGAAACACTTAAATGATAACTGAATATCTTATTTCAAAAACAAGTTAAAAATTATATATGAACGGAGATACAGCCCCATTCAGATAAACACATCTATATGTATTCATATGACCTCAAAAAATATTAAGCACCCAAAGGGTACACAGCACTATGACAGTAGATCCCTTTTAACCTTGGGCAAGCAAAAAAAATTACTTTCAAGTCCAGTTACCTAACCAAAAAAAAGTGCTACTGAACTTCTTTAAACAATAAAGGCATCATATCTCACAGAATCATTAGTTCTCAAAGTTAGAAGGTACTCTACAGTTCAGACAACCCAATCCAAACTGGAACAATAATGTTCTCTACGGCACTCCCAACAAGTCACCATTTATCCATCTTTTGCTCGAAAACCTCTAACGAAGGGAAAACCCCACACTACCTCCCTCTCAAGGTAGCCCCTTCCATTTGTAAATGGCTCCCATTAATAGGGAGCTTTTCCTAACCTCAGGCACAAAAGGTATTCTGCTTGTACCAGAGAAAAGAACTAGGAGCAAAGAGTAGAGACGGCCAAGAGGCAAATAGCCCTTCAAAGTACAGTAATTCCATCCTTTTCCTGGTTCTGGAAACTATATCTCATTGCAAGCTACAATTACCTTAGCTTTTTGGTTCCCATATCACACTGGGCTTACAATCCATCAAAAACCCCAGACAGTTTTTTGATGAACTGCTATCTAGCCATGCTTCCTCATTCTGTGTTCATGAAATTGATTTTTTGAACCCAAGTGTGGGGCCTTACATTTATTACTATTAAGTTTCATTCTATTAGATTCAGCATAACATTCTAGTAATAAAAGAATTTATTCTGTGAAGTTTGGATTCAGTCAAAAGGCTACCTCTGAGGACCTAGTAAGCTACATGTGGCCTCGAGTTCACCACCCCTGTATAGTTCATTATCATCTTTTTGAATCCTGAGTCTATTCAACATGTTAGCGATCTCTCCCACCTTTATGTCCCCTTCAAATTTAATAAATATGTCACTATGTCTTGAGCCAAGTTGTTAATTAAGAAGTTAAAGAGGACAGGGTCAAGCACAGACCCCTATGGCATTCCACCAGACTTCCTCCCAGCTGACATTTATTTAGTCATCAATAGCTACACCTGGGTCTGGATAGTCAATCAATTCTGAATTCATATAAGCTGAATTATCAGTTAGGCCTTAGCTCTCCATCTTTTCCACAAGGGAAGTATGATAAGCTTTATAAAATCCTTGGTTAAAATTAGCAAACTATATATCTATGGCATTTCACTAAGACTGTCAAAACAGCATAGACAGTTTTGCATGACTGATTCTTAAAAATACTAAGGTCGTTCTCTACTTCCTTTCTCAGACGCTCACTGACTATCCCTTGGATATTAAAGTTCTAGAATTTTGCTAGAAATAAGTCAAACTCACTCGGTTATCTGTCATTTGCAGACTTTACTCTCTTCTGGTATCTTCTGAAATTATAACTTGGTGAGTAATTTATTTGTAATTTTCTGTGATTATTTCTTTCAAAATACTGTTATTTTGGTTCTGCTTTATTTATTATGTGCCACTTCCTACAAGTGTTCTTACATTTCTCCAAAGTCTTTCTATTTGCTCTTACAATTAATCTTCATAAGCCTTTCAATGATGATAGATTAAATCATATTTAAACAAAGCAAATATACACGTCACAATGTACCTGTAGTGTACCTAAAAGCTTATATAAACAGCAGCTTTTGTTATAGTGCCATTTGCTCTAAGGCATCAATCCCCTACTTCTTAAAGAACTAAGGTTAAAACAAACCATTTATTTTCATTTTAAAGGTTCAGCAGTTAGCTAGCTATAAATTCAGACAACTGCTTCCCAAGAAGAAGAAAGAATAAGGAATTTATTCCCTGTGGGAAGTTAAGATGGGGTATACTGCAGTAGAAATACATAGGGAAACCAGTTCAAATCTGCTTCATTCTCCTCTCCCTACCTCTCTTTGCTGACAATCTGAGAGCTCAGTCCCTTCAGTCTCTTCTTCCCTTTTCAAGTTCTACTGAAACTGGCTGTCAGAGAAGGTCACCCTCAGCAACAAAAAAGCAAATTGTGGCTGCAGGTCAGAGAATCACTGAAGCTTAGTATTACTAGCTGGAAGGGCCCTCAGGGGCCATCTAGTTGAACTCTTTCATTTTTACAAAGAAGGAAAGTAAAAACCAGAGAAATAAAAAAGGGTTTGCTCAAGGTTATGCAGCTAGTCAAAATCAGCAGATTTTCCCTTTCCTGGGTCTAAACACTCAAGTCTTATAACGTACTGGATTGATAATAACTTCCATTTCTATATAGTCCTATATACTGATAACAGCAGCACAGTATGCAAGGCAGATAGCTGGCTTTGCAGCTCAAAAGACCTGGATTCAAGTCCCAACTCTCATAATACAGGTCTTGTGGACCCTGGGCAAGTTTTTAGCCTCTCATTGTTCTAGGTCAGAGGTATGAAACACTTAGTGATGCCAGAACAAGGTTAAAATGTAACTAAGAAATACTTAACAAAATAAATAAATAAACAATAGAAGATTGATAATGTTAATATCTGGTTTTCTAAGTCAATATGCTGCCTGAAGGGATCCTCACTTTGGTTGTATTGTTGCTGTTCAGTGGCATCTAACCCTTCATGAATGTGGTTTTCTAGGCAAAGATACTGGAATGGTTTGTCATTTTCTTCTCTAGCTCATTTTACAGATGAGGAAATTGAGGCAAACAGAGTTAAGTGACTTGCCCAGGGTCACACAACTAGTAAGTATCTGAGGACATATTTGAACTCAGGAAGATGAGTCTTTCTGACTCCAGGCTCAGCACTCTGTCCACGTACCACCCAGTTGCCCATTTTCATTTGAGTCTGGCACGATTGCTTTAGGCAACTCTCTAAGTTCATATATTTCAAAGAAGATTTTCACCTCTAGTAGTAGGAGTTTCCTCATCCAGGAGTACCCTTTACTGTATTACTGAAATCATAGAACTCGTCCCTATCCCTAAATATAAAGAATCATACACATACTACCAGAAGCCTCTAAATAACCATAGGAAGTAAGCATTATCTTTGTTTTACAGATGGGGAAACCGAAGAGTCAGAGAAATTAAGTGACTTATCTAAGGTCAAAGAGCTAGCTAGTAAGTGGGAGACCCAGGACTTCAGTAAGAATCTTCTGATTCCAATTCCATTTTTCCTCCCACTACATCATAGGGTTGAAGACAGTATGTCTCATTTTTGGCATTATGGTTTTTGAAGCTTTGCCAACAAGAATTCCTTTTCCTCTGCCCCCATCTAAACCCCCCTCTTCCCAAATGGTTCACTGTGTCCATAAGTGTCAGAGAAATATTAAAATAAAGATCAGCAAAAGCTTTACTGCTTCCCTGAAAAAATGGTTATTTGCAAGGTTGAGTGACTCCCTGTGATGGATGGCTGAAAAGGTATTCTCATTATAAGCCACTGTTGGGAGGTTTTCCCTCAGGACAGGAATTTAAGAAATCCAGTCCTATAGAAATCTTGGGGTAAAATTTCATTTGGCTATTGTGGGATTGCCAGAGTATAGAAATAATGGATAGTGCCATTGCTTATGATATATTCCAGATGCTGTTATCCATTTGACCAAGAAAGACCTACCTTCAACACTGGAACTTTGTGCTTCAAATAAAAAGGGTAACAGATCCTCAAAAAATAGTCAGTCAGCTGACAGGCTGATATATTTGGAATAATCTAATTTTAAGACAGTGAATTTACCCTAAATTATTTTTTGTTTGGCTGTAAATGTACAGTTATCATTAATATGAGCTCCTATTATCACTATAGCTATGAAACAGAAACTTAGATTTAGTATTCACAATGGAATACAATTAGAATGTCACAAGGAATTTAAATTCCTTTGCTTTGGTGCCTTGTTAGCTGTAACATTTCATTCTAGTAAATTCTTATGGCATTATATCGTATTTAATCCTTCCTTTTTTTTTTTAACCTCAGGCAAGTCAAACAGAATCTGCAAATAGTCATATGTAGAGGCATGGCTGTTTCTGGTTAAAATTAACAATTTATTCATTGGAGAGTAATGTAAGCTCCAGAGTTCAGCAAATCCCAATTGGCCCATAATCAGTTGTTATGGCTTCTTGCCTGCTGACAACTTTCTTCTATCTTTTTTTCTGAGTAGTGTGTTTGAGGGAATTGTTTTGGTCATTACTTTTAACAAACAAGAATTAACATGTGCTAATTCATAACATCAATTAGAAGTTTTCTCTAAACAAGATTCCCAAACCAGGAAAATTGGCTATTTTGGTTTGACAGATACCTCCATGTTCAAGGTGCTAGGGAAGCAAAGAGAAGCCATAGTTGTAGTAACTGATATTTAACTAGCACACTACAGAGAGTAGCTCATTAGAGCCTTCTAACACCCTTCTGAGGTAGATGAGGAATCTGAGGTTCAGAAGGATTAAATGATTTGTCCATGACCACATAGCCGCTAAGTACCACAATCTGGTTATATAGTAGGTCTCCCAACTCCAATGCCATGATTCTTCAGATGGATAAGACACAACTAGTAAGTATCTGATGCCATAAAGGAGTTTACATTCTAATGAGAGCAAACCACATAGACGCAAATAACTATGATATTAAAGAAGAGAGAAATAAAGAATTAGGGAAGGGTACATGCAAAGTATAAAGAGAAATGCGAAGAATGTCAGTGGTGGAAATCAGGGATGACTTTCAAGGAGATGGCACATGAGTTCAGTCTTGAAGGTAAGGAGGGACTTCAACAGATGGGAATGCTGGAAGAGGGAAGTTCCTTCTGTGCATAGAGGAGACTATAAGGTTAGAGTGAGCAAAGGGAAGCAATGAGATATGTCTGGTTAATGAGGTTGGAACAATAAAGATTGTTGAGAACTTTCATGGCTAGGATCAGAAGTATGCAGTCTCTAAGTAGAGTAAGGGGCATGATTGAGGAAGTATATTGACAAGATTATACGGGTATGAAGGTGAGAATGGAGAGGGGAAGGGGTGGAAGCAAGGAGAACAGTTGAGAGGCTCTGAAAATAGACCCTAGAAGGTGACCAGATGCTAAACTAGGGTGATGTGTAGCAGTAGCAGACAGGACTGGATATAAAAGAGAGAGACAGACCAAGGTACAATAAAAGATAGGACTTGGCAGCCAATTGCATTTAGGGGTAGAGAGATGGAGGAGTAGATGACCCAGGTTTTGAGTCCAGGTGACCAGGATGATGGTGGTGTTATTAACAAAAACAAGAGCTAGAGATTAAGTCAGGGTAAGCCCTTTCTGATCTTCCCAGCTGCTATTCTCCATTATCTCCATCCCATTACTTCATGTATAAATATATATTATTTAACACACACACATATATATTGGCTCTCTTAACAGAATGTAAACATCAGGGCAGGGAATGTTTCATTTTTTTGTCTCTGTTACCTATACTCAGTGCCTGGTACACAGGAGGTGCCTAATCAATGCTTGTTGATTAATTGTGTGTTGAGGGAACTATTGTAAGGAAATACAAGTCCGAATTTTTGAGGAACTGCCTTCTTTGCCTCAAATTATTACTTTATTGTGCACTAGTATGATCTCTCCACTTTGGCATGTAGTATGCATGCAACATATCTTAAATTCCCTTCTTGTTCCTTCTCCCAACATTTGATAGCTAGAGTTGGTAGAACTGTAAAATATAGAAGGGAACTGGAACTTAAATGATAAATAGCTTAGAGAAAATAGATAAGAGGAGATCATTAGGGGGTAAAATAGTCTAAAGTGGCACAGAAATTCATTATACGTGGTGAAAGACAGAATGTTTGCTCCCTTAGCCACTCTCCCCCCACCTCAGAAAGTAAAGTTTAGGGCTTATAACACTAGGCAGCATACCCTTATTTCTTATTTGTTTTATTTTAGATGAGATTTAGCACCACATTCTGCTATCATCAAGTCTTAGTCCAAGGATAATCAATATAGAACTGGGAGGGAACTTCAGAGGCCATCTAGTCTAATCCCATCATTTTACAGCTGAGGAAACTGAGGCCAGGGAAGTGATTTGCCTAAGGTCACACAGGTAGTATTAGAAGTGGAATGTGGACCTCAGTTATAAGATCATAGATGATACATCAATTGCCACATTTTGACTGGGTCAAAAAAAAAACCAAACCCACCACCATATACATTATGCCTTGTATGTGGTAAGCTTAAAATGCTGAATCAGGTTGAATATTCTTCCTTTCTTCTTTGGTCTGCTGAAATCTATAAATGAAAGTGAAATTAAAAAAAAAACTAATCTCTGTTGCCTTTTAAAATTTGGCTAAAGAATTAGCTAAATACTCATATCTGTATAAAGGATGATCTTTGACAAAGACTACTAAGGAGGAAGCATTTTAAATATGTGGAAAGCAAACATTTGAGATCCAGATGAAAATGACAAACACATAAAAGGGAAAGGGTTTTAAAGTTTTAGTACCACCCTTAAAGCATTATGGCAATGGTGAAGCAGAGATGACTGGGGTAATTCCACAGACCATGCATAACTTAGTCACATACCTTCCAAGGCACTTGCTACTAAGCAGATAATTAAGACACGGTTTGTTGGGCCCAGATAAAATTATATTTCACTGCTTTTTACCAATCTCAAAGTGCATTTTGAGAAACAAAAATAAACCTTAAAGGGTCTCAAAATGAAGGTATGTAATGCTTGAAAAAAGAATATTTGTCAAGTGGTTTTAAGTTTCTAGGTAGTTTATCAACTATAAAGTACTGTGTAAAAATAAGCTAATATCTTGTTCAGTCAGGTCCTCATGGCTCCATTTGGGTTTTCTTGGCAATGATACTGGAGGAGTTTTACACTTACATTTTACAGATGAGGAAACTGAAGTCAACAGGGTTAGGTTATTTGCCCAGTGTCACATAGCTAGTGAGGGTCTGAGGTCGAATTTGAACTCTGAAAGATGAGTCTTTCTGACTCCAAAGATGGCGTTCTGCTGTGCCACCTAGCTGTCCTGAGCCAATGTAGTGAAATATAAAACTCCCACAGTAGAAATGACCAAATATGTAGGATTCTTTTTTCTACTAAATTATTCAGAGATGCCATCTACTCTTATCAGGTCAATCCAAGTGATGTTACTTCTTCTAGAGTGTCTTCCATGTGCACCTCAACTGGAAATGATCTTTTATTCCACTGAGCTCCAGCAATACTCTGTTGTTCAGTTGTGTCCGGCTCTTTGTGACTCCATGGACTGACTATTCATGAGGTTTTCTTGGCAAAGATACTGGAGTGGTTTACCATTTCCTTCTCCAGTTCTCTATGCAGGCAGGGGTTAAGTAACTTGCTCAGTGTCACAGACCTAGTGTCAGAGGTCAGATTTGAACTCTGGTCTTTTTGATTCGACAATAATTATGAGATCTCTCTTGTGATGTTACCTCCCTGACTAAACTGCAAGCTCTTTGAAGGCACTGGCTATAATTATAATTTGTGGTAGAGTTGAAAGACTGTGGTGTTTTGAGTACAGAAGACATGGATATTTCAAATCCCAGTGCTGCTACTTAAAAGCTGTGTGATGTAGGTTAATTCACTAACCTCATGTTTCAGTTTCCTCATTTATAAAATCAGAGTGTTGAGTAGATGAACTCTAAAGTCCCTTCCAACTCTTTGTAATCTTTTATGTATCTTTAGTCTAGTACAGAGCAGGCACCTCAATAAATGTCTGTTGGTTAAGTCATCTCTCTTCCACAAACCAACATTTCTCTTTAATTTTTAGACAAACTGGGAGCCCGTGAAAAACGATGAAGCCCTCTGTTCTCCTCCTCTGACATCCCACCCTCCCCAAGACCAGATCATAGGAAACAATAAAGGAGCCAGAAGTACATAATGCTTGGAATGTTTAAAACCATTTATTTTACTGTCAGGTTACTGGTCATATAAGAGTGCCATCTATAGGACAGAGGAATCTTTGTTCTCTAGATATCCAACTGGCTATTTGTTCCTGAAGCTATCCTACAGAAAACGTCAGGAACTCATCAGGTGACTGATAGCTACTGGTTGGTACTCACAAAGATGTAAATCTGATATATGACTAAAAAGTGCTATGAACAACTGACAAAGGGAAAAAAATTAAAGCAATATCCCCATGCAGCATGAGAAATAGCAATTAACAGAACTCTATACACTGGGGGATGGGGCAAGTTTGAGTTATATGTGTGGGAGCACTATTAACCAACCTAAAAAAGAACCTCATAACTCCCCTAAAACTCATAAAAAAAAAAA
>CM053582.1:202166122-202192100 GCA_028627135.1 Pseudochirops cupreus
ATTCAAAATTGTAGCAAGGCTTTTCCTTCATAGGTCTGTATATATCCTTAGTCATATACATGAAATAATAAAATTTGCCCTTACCTTGACTATACCTTAAAATAGTCTAGTACCTTTTATGGCATGCAAAGCCAAGAAGAGAATGCTGAACTCAGAGTAATAAGTCCTAAGTAAGAATTCTGCCATTTCACTAACCACCTGTGTGACCATGGGTAGGTCACTTAACTTGTCTGAACCTGTTTCCTCATTCCTAAAATGAAGATAATGCTACCTGTAATACTTACAGAACAGGTTTCTTGTAAGACTCAAATGAGATAATCCAAGCAAAGAATCTGCCAAGTCTTAAAGTGCCAGATAAATGCCAGGTATCACTATTATAATTATTAGGGTACTTATCCTAGAAATCTGACTTCTTTCAGCTACTTTTCTTCTTTGTTGTTTTCCCACACCTTTAACATTAGTATTCTTCTTGGCTTAGACTTGTTTTCTTCTTTTCTCTATACTCTCTCATGATCTTATCCACCCCCACAACTCTAACAAAGACTTCTATACAAAACATTTCCAAATCTCCATCTCTAGCCCACTTTTCCAAGCTTCCCAAGCTTGACTCACACTTCCACTACCTATTAGAGAAGCTCCATTAGAATATTCTACTAGCACCTCAAGTTCAAACTATCTGAAAGTGACCTAGTTTTTTGTTGTTGTTCAGTCATGTCAGACTCTTCATGACCCCATGACCTTACCACACACCATTAAGCCCAAACTTGATCCTCTTTCTGACTTCTATCAGTAATATCCTGGCTTACCACCTTCCTCTCAATGAACTCCACATTCAATGAGTTATGAAATCTTGTTATTATAACTACTCAAAGGCTTTTATTCTTTACTGTCCTCACTGCCAGTGCCTTAATCAATGAGAACATAATTATTTCTAGTAAAGAAGTTGGATCATGCTACCCCATTGTTCAAAATCTAGAGGCCCCCTAATGCCCATTAGATAAAGTCCAATTTTCTTAGCATCTGAGACTCTCTATAATCCAGTCCTACTTTTACTTCTTACTACTTCCACTTATATACCTTATGCTCCAAAACAGACTACTCAACCATACTCCAACCATACTCTACCCACATCCCAAAATGCCTTCCCATCCCAACTTTAAGACACAGCTCAAATTCCCTTTCTCTAAGAAGTCTTCCTTGATTACCTCTTCGTAGAAGTGAATATGGTCTTTCTTCTTACTTCTATTATTCAACAAAACACTTATTAACCATCTACGATGTATGGAATATTGTGGGAAGAATAAAAAATTTCAATATGGCAGCCTTTGGCACAACAGAATTTACAAATCTAATAAGGAAATAAGATGGATACAAATAAGTACAATGTGTATTATTATATTTATGTTCTAATTTGCATTATATTTGTACAAGCACACCCCCTTGGCACCACCACAACTAAATTTTAAGTCCCTAGAGGGTAGGTATGGTCTTGTTAATCTTTATAGTCCCTACTAACCAATCCATTGGAGATAATGAGCAGAAGGTTTGTACTTATTTGTTTAATGAATGAATGAATGAATGAAAGGATGTAGGAAGCCATATAGATTTACATGTACATGCTCCCAGTAGGTTTCAGGAAGGAGTAGGAAGTTTGGGTAGGAGTAGGGAGGATAAAAGAGCTGAAGGAGTTGGGGGTGGAGAGTTTCCCATGCTTCTGAAGCAGTATGGGGCAACCTGCAACAATGTTATGTCTTCTTGAATGTCAGGTATTTCACAACAGGCAGTAATGCACTCCTAACGTGCTACACCACACTATTGTTTAAAGCAGAGCTGGAGCTCGGTCTAGGACTAAAAGGACTTATTATAAACTAATTTGTTATATCATACTAGTCCCAATGAATTAATCCTGAACCGGTGCTGAAATGAATGCCTGATAAGGTTGCTCCAGTGCCAGCAGTGCAACTGTAAGATAAGAGCCCCGGTGGTGGTCAGCTATTTCCAGGATTTATTAAGCACAGTTCTCAGTTGGTCATTCAGTTCATTCTCCTGTCTGGGAGCATACATACTAAGTAAGAACCTAAGAGTATGGAAAATTGCCAGGGCTGAGTAGAGGCACAGGTGGGGTTCTCATTATTACTGTCTCTCTCCCAATAAAGGAACTAGGAAAAGGTGATCTGAACAAACATAAACTCCAAAGCTTTACATTTCAAAGGCTGGAGATAGACTGAGGAAGATCGGAATATTTAGCCTGGAGAAGAGATAACTTAAGGAGAAATATGATATCTATCTTCCAAGTATTTGACTTGTTTTGCTTGGTCTCAGTGTAAACAACTGGTAGAAATTACAAAGGGGTGAATTTAGGATTGGTACAAGGCAAAAACTTCCTAACAAATAGAACTATACAGAAGAATGGACTGCTCCTTGAAGTGGCAGATCCTCCCTTACTTGAAGTCTTCATGAGCAAAGAAGTACTTAGCACATGAGCTAGTAAATGGGATTTTTTTGTGTGTCAGTATATGTTGGGCTAGGTGGCCTTTAAGGCCCTTCCCAACTTTGAGCTTCATTAAGTTGACCAAGGGCTAACATGAATCTGAGATTCATGTAACAGAACAGCTCAACCTGATGGCTCTCACACTATGTGGGGACACGTGCAGATATATTTTTGGCAAGTCAAGTCTTTCTTCCTGGACATCCTACCCAGGATAGCTCAAATGGTTCCAATATTTGGGTGAAGTTGTTTAATTTAAGGACAAAAGCTTTCCCCAATGGTTAATTTTTCATGGAGAGACAAATAAGAGATCAGTCTCAAGAGAACAAACACCTACTTCACTACTACAGTTAACTTAGAATTTAGTCCCATGAGAAAAACTTCCCTTCCAAGGATCTGTGGTTCACAGTTCATATAGAGAAAGCAGGGATGTCAAACTAAGCATCAAACATTTTTTTTAGTCACAATATCACTTTCTTCATCTTCTTTCCTTTCCTATCTTACAGTTTCCCAGGTTCTCTCTACAAGTCTTCCTCCTCTCCTCCTACTGCAATCCTCTCAATTTTCTTTGACTCCTGGTTCATTTTCAGTTCTATTCAAAAAGCATTTCTTGAGCAGCAACTACTAAATACCAGGAATTTTGAAGATTACAAATATTAAAGAAAATGTGTTTTGTATTCTCAAGGAGCTCTTAATCTAGTCAGGAACGTACATACTTGAACCAAATAAAATAATATAAGGTAGAACATCTTAGGATCATACTTCTAGAGCTGGAAAGGAACTCAAGCTATTTTGATCCAATCCATTCATTTTAGTGATGAGGAAATGTGACTTGTCTAAGGTTGCACAGAGACGGGGGACTTGGACTCATGTATTCTTATTCCACTCTCTTTTCATTTTACCTGAGGCATCAAATGAACAGTGAAGTATGAATTTAAGGTCACTCAGAACAAGCTGAAAGAGCAATCAAATAAATCAACAAGCATTTATTAGGAGACTAATATGTGCCAGGTACTATGCAAGGGAGAAAAATAAAGAAAAAAAAAAGTTCCTGCCCTCAAGGATGTTACATTCTAATTGCTGGAGACACAATGTAAATAAATTGGTACATACTAGATATATACACAGATTCTTATATATAAAGCTAGTAGGGGAGTCAGAAGTCATGTCATACAACTTCTCAATGTACATAAATGGAAACTGAGGAATAAAGAGATTAAAAAATCACACAAGCAAGTTTAGAACCAATATTTGAACCCTGCTCTTTTGACTCAATCTTGTCTTTTGTTTTTTGGAGGGGAAAGGTAGGGCAACTGGGGTTAAGTGACTTGCCCAAGGCGACAATTCTTGTCTTTTTTTTCCTTTCCATTTCTCTTCTCTGGATTTTTATGACACTGATTTCTCTTCCTAAGCTGTTTTACTCGTCAGCACCCTTGCTTGGATCTTCGTCAATATCATGCCAAGTACCCCTGGGCATCCTCCAAGCACCCTGGGTTTTCTATATTCTCACCTGATGACCTCATAAATTCCTTTGAATTCAATTATCTTTATGCTGATGACTCCCATATTTATTCAGAGTGTCCCAAAATTCAAGTCTTTCTCCTGAGGTTCTAATCTCTTATTGGACATCAACCTATGAGTAGTTAATTCTCCCCCACCCTCTCCCAAAAATATTTTTTTCCCCTCTTCTCTTTATTCACACAACCATCAACCTAGTTCAGGGTTCTCATCACCTCTTACCTGGACTATTTCAATAGCCTCCTAATTGGTCTTTTTCCCTCAAGTCACTCCCCATCATCCTTCACACAACCAAAAAAATTCCTTTCTAAAGTACAAGTCTGATACTGACCTCAACTCCAGTGATTCAGAATAAAATATAAATGATATGGAAATAAAATATGATGATATGGAAATAAAAGCTACCATCCTAGCTTTCCAGTCTTCTCATAAATGACTCTTCTCCATATACTCTATGGTCCAGCCACCCTAGCCTATTTGCTTTTCCTCACATGATACGCCATCTCTCCTCTCTGTGCCCTTGTGAAGGCTGTCCCTCAGTCTTGGAATGCTTTCCTTCATCACCTCTGCTTATCAGAATCCCTGGCTTCCTTCAAGACTCTGTTCAAATACCACCTCCTGCAGGCTTTTCCAAGTTGTTGCTCCTCTCCACACTCTCAACCCACAACAATAATGCCTTACTCCTCTAAGATTACTTTTTATCCACTGGAGCAACATCTTGCATATATCTATGTATGCAAATATTGTCTTCCCCTTTAGAATATAAGTTCCTTGAAGACAGGGCATGTTTTTACTTTTTCTTTGTATCCTCAGCACTTAGCATAGTGTCTGGCACAGAATTAAGTGCTTAGAAAATGTGTTCTGATTGATTTATTCTAAGCACATCTCACAAATTAGGACACAGTGCACTGACCTGACCCATCCTGATTATATTTGGATTATTTTATGATCCCAATGGGTTAAGTACCTGTTTTTAGATCACAGGCATATATCCAAATATATCTGATTTGCTTTTAATACAAGAACACTACTTTGCTGATTCATTTTCTATTAAAAGATTAAATAATATTCCTTGATCTTTATCAGCTACATCAATGAAAACAATATCTGCCTTTTTCCACATTTGATTACTTAGTCATAAGTGAATCATCCTGCATATATCTCCATTTATCTTCATTCCATATACTCTAATCCCCTTTTTTCAACTTGTTACACTCACTGAAAAATTATAATCTCATTTTCCAGACCTGCTACATTATTCGATATGGTATCATCAATCATTAAAACAATTAAATTAAAATACCTTTAATTAAAGTAAATAACTTTTAATTAATTAAATTACCTTTTATTTTGAAATTAAATTAAAATACCTTTAATTAAAATACTTTTTATTTTGAAAAATAAAATAGCACCACATTTCCATTGAACAAACTGTTAAAAAGCAAATAATGGCAAGCCCAGAAACAAATGTGGGAATAATACAGGACGTATTTTCCTAGGTCAGTACTGAATCCTGTATTAACCAAGACGGTACATGGTCTTTGAAATTAAAAAGCCTGAGTTTGAATTCAAAATATACTATTTAATACCTATGTGACCTTGGCCAAGTATCTTAACTTTTCTGGGTATCAGTTTCCTGATTCATAAAATGAGGGGATTGGACTACATAGCCACTTCCTACATAAGGCATTTCCTGATTCATCCTTCAATAGTGTTTTCACCTCCACAATTCCATTGAAGTTGTTCTCTCTATATTTTTATTTACTAATGTGTGTATACTGCTAGTAAAAATATAAGCTCTGTGAGGGCAGGGACTGCTTTGCTTTGGTCTTTGTATCCCCAGCACTTTACATACTTCCTGAATTGGATTTTAACTCTGATTTTTCTTCTAGCTCTAAAGCTCATGATCCTATTAACACTCAGATGAACTGGAAAAAACCAACTTCCAATTCAATGAAAGTCTTACCATCAGGTCATTGCTGAAGAACGTATAGTGCATGAAGAAGTATGCGGTTCTTCTGTACTCTACCAGTTTTACCTCCAGCATAGCTGGAGAGAGCACATGGCAATGGAATGGAGCCAAGAATAACCCCAGGCTCTGCTTTGTGGGCCAATCACCAAAGCTACCATGAAATATACAGTTTTGAAGGATGGGAATTTGCAACTGGAAGAACTTAAAGGTGCATAGATTACTTATGGTAGAAATACTTTAGGAGCTGTCATAAACTAGGGACAGGTGAAAAGCAGGGGTTATATGTACAATTTAGCTGCTCCTAGAAAATGACTTGTGACTTCAATGACTAAATTATCCATACAGTATTTCAAGCACCATACTCTTCCAGGAATAGCAAGGTCTCAAGTAGTTCATTCTGACACTGACAGGGAGATAATGGGATACGAATTACAGTACATAACCAAAAATCGGGATATGCTACATCTGTAGTTTGTTTCCTATTATACCAAAACCATCATTCGGGGAAAGAAGCAAATCTGATTTATACTTGACAAAGCCACTTTAACTACTACCAATATTCTAGGCTTTTCATATTACTCACAAATGGAATTGTTTGTGTAAACTGATTACCTGTTTTGTTACTTTCCAAGTGTAGATGGTAATAAATTCTAGGATCCTAAAGGCAGCTAGGTGGCACACTGGATAAAATGCTAGAATTGGAATCAAAAAGATCTGAGTCCAAATCTAGCTCAGATGCTTGCCAGCCATATGACCTGGTGCAAATTACTTAACCTGTTTTCTTCGGTTTCCCCATCTATAAAAAGGGGATAATAATAGTGGTTGTAAGGACAAAATGAGATAATACTTGTAAAGCACCTAATATAGTACCTGGCACATTGCAGGTACTATATATATAAATGCCAGCTAATATTAAATTGTGGGAGCCTTGAGGACAAAGACTCTTTTGCTTCTTTTTTTTTTATGTCCTTAGCACTTATCACAGAACCTGGCAAACAGTAGGTGCTTATTAAGTGTTTATTGACAGTATCCGTTTATATGTTTCCCCCTCCTTGAGGGTACAGACCAGTTTGGTTTTGTCTCTGTATTCTCAGTTCCCAGTACAATGCTTGGCACACAGGTGGTACTCAAAAAAATGCTCATTTGTTAGTTTTTAAAGATCAACAGTCATGGAAAGCTGATATGACAGTCTGTTCTTTACAAGGATCTAAAGACAGATGTAATCAACATGTCACTTCGAAAGCAGTGGAAATAACAAATTGACAAGAATATTCAAAGCCACACCATTAGAAGTTTCTTAAAGCATTTCCCTTTAAAGGTGATATGCAATATCTGTTACCTATAGTGACCATTTGGGCGGGGGAAGGCAAGGTAATTGAGGTTAAGTGACTCGCCCAAGGTCATACAGCTAGCTAGTTAAGTGGCTGGGGTAGGATTTGAACTCAGATCCTCCTGACTCCAGGGCCAACACTCTATTCACTGTGCCACCTAGCTGCCCCTTACAGTGACCAGTTTTAAGACTGAATGGCAACGAGAGGGGGGGAGCCAAGCATTAGGTCTCCCTGAAGTGTAATTTTCCCCTTTTAACCTATAGAAGTGAAGACCTTCCACCTGAAGCTGACTGCCAGGACTGCACCCCCAGTTTCTGTACCACTAAAAGAAATGACCATCCATCTCCCTGCTGATCTGAGTCTGCCTTACCATCACTTTTCACATTTATCCGTATGCAGTGTTTAAAGGTGTGAGGTGAATGTCAGTCCCTCATCATTCCAGGGTCTCTTTCCAAGCAATACTACTCTATAGTAACAAGAGTGGCCCAAGTCTTCAAAAAAATCAAGGACAACTAGAAAGGTGAAAAGGAAGACAACTGGAGAAGGAGAGATACCTAGTGTCTCCTTACACAGATTGAAACCTGATTTTTTGCTTCTGGCCTGAAAAGCTTTAATTTTAAAACTTTCATTTGCTTTCCTACAAGACTGATGAATTTGGAATCTGCACTCATGAAACACCTGCTAGGCAGGACCATATGCATTAATGACCCAAGTCTTTAATAAGAGCACTCTTTTCCTGAGGCTTCTGGAATTCAGAGTGAACAAGGAAATGGAGTATCTCAGGATAGTAGGTGTCCTTGTGAAAAGTGGGCATTTTAAGGAGGCTTTGGAACACAGTACTGCAGGTATCCTAGGTAACCTGTGCTGATTTTGGGGGTGATGGGAGGCCATCACAGAGATCCCAAGATGCCCTGAAAATCAAGCTATAGACTATGGGGAGGGTATGGATCCTCAGCCAAAAAAGGGATATAGGTAATTACAAAAGATAAAATGGATAATTCTGATTACATGAAACTGCTAAAGTCTTTTGCACAAACAAAATCAGCGCATCTAAGAAAACAAAGGAAGAAGTCAAATGGGGAAAAAATTATATCAAATTTATGATAAGGGTTTATTATCCAAGAATATATAGGTAACCAACAAATATAGAAAACCAAAAGCCATTCCTAGTAGATAAGTGGTCAGAAGATAAGAACAGTTTTCAAAAAAAAGAACTACAAGCTATAAACAAACATATGACAGAATGTTCCACAGTTAACCTTAGAAGGCTTGTTGAAAGACAAGTACATTAATGAACTGTCTGTGGAGGGGTAAGTTAGTGTAACAGTTCTGGAAAGCAGATCAGGAGTCAAGAGGATATGGAATCCAAAGACTGAACTACAATCTAGCCTTCATTTGCCTTGGTCTGTCTGCCTTAGTTCTTCATCTATAAAATGGGGATATTAACAACAACTACTTTTCCCAGGGTTGTTGTGAAGATAAAATTTGTAGATATTTGTTTGTCTAGTTCTTTGCAAGTCTAAAAACTTTCTGTTAACACTGGCTATTTTAAAAAATTAATTATGCAAAACAGTAGCTAAAATGTCTATACCCCTTGACACAGATTCTACAACGAGGCACACGCACCAAAGGCTACTGCCAAAAAAGAAAGCCTCCACACACAGCACATCAAAATATTTATAACAGGATTTTTTTTGTGGTAGCAAAGACCTGGAAACAACACAGATGCCCATCGGTTGGGGAATAGTCAAACAAGTGGTGATGCATTAATATTATAGAATACTACTGTGCCATTAGAAATGATGAACATAATGAAAACTGAGAAAGTAAAAGTATTGTCATGTGCTAATGCCAAGTGATGTAAGAAGAGCCATGAAAATAACATATACGTGACAACAATGTAAATGGAGAGAACCACAAAACAACTGAAAAAGGAACTTGCTAAATTATAAAGAGTAATTTTGGCCCCAAAGAGTTATGTGTTATATATACACTGCATATAATGTTAGATATATTTTTAAAAAATCTGTTGACTGATTATGCTTATTTTCTTTTTCTCTTCTTTTCGGATAAAGGAGGGGGAAGAGTTAACAATGAGATGAAGGCCTACTTTTTGTAAGACGAAATTAATTCCTTTTCATTTCCCAAAATGGATAATACAAACCAGGGTGATAATGAAGTCTTAAAGAAAAGGTGGTGAATTTATGGGGAATCAAGATCTACCAATAAGGTGAGAACCCCCTACTTTAAAGTTTGTAATCTGCAACGACTAAAAGATAAAGGATATTTTAGTAAACCCATTAAATCTGAAATCTTCTCTGGGGATGGCTTCAATATTAACTGACTAATTACCTTAGTAAAAGGGCAGGATTGGGAGGGAAGACAAGTATACACTTCCTCCTTAAGTGTCCTTCAAGCTTCTCCAAAGTAATTTGTGGTTAAAGATTTCCACCTAACTCAGTTCATTCCAGTATGTTCTCTTACATCTCTTGGTCTAGTGGATGCCAAGTATGAATAGCTCTATGATGAATAAGAAGTTTTTTTCTCCGTCTGAATAAAAGCTTTTGGAACACAAATGAGGTTGTTTTAAATTCATATAGCATACTTATTGATTGAGAAAGCACACTTCTGGGTAAAGCAATCTTTATTCTTATCACATGACTAATTCTTTTTCTAATATCCTAACTCTCCAAATGATAAATCAAAACCACTAAGAGAATAATGCATACCATACATGCAGTTCTACAGGACAGGAGGAACAGAAATGAAGTTGCATAAGAGGAAAATGATACTATCCAAAAGAATTTTTTAAAGTAGCCATGCCAAGTTTCCCAAGCTCCAACACACCACCCTCAAGTACTTAGGACAGTTTTATGATTTAGGCTACAATTATATTATTAGAAAACTGGTAACTCAAATCCACGTCTGTACAGCATTTACTACGTACAAAACACAATACTGGTTGTTGGAGGAGGGGAAAGAAGGGAGAGAATACAATGGACAAAAAAAAAGGGAATTCTGCTACCACCACCCCCCCCAAGACACACAAAGGAACTCTCGCAGAAAAACATATTAATAAATATCCTACAAGAGAATAAAGAAGGCATTTTGCATAAAATTATAAAGCAGTAGAGAACTGTATTTAATTTTAACAAAATTCAATGGCAATGAGGTACTTTTAAAGACAGGAATAGTCTCGTATTTTATTTTTCATTTTTTATTGCCTATACCTAGTCAGTGTCTTGTACACAGTAGTTGCTTTTAATACACATTTGTTGCACTGGATCAACTTGTACCTAATGGAAAAGTCTATGTGGTGAATTAATGTTATGCTAAATTAGAGAACTATGAACATGGCATCATAGATCTGGAGCTTGGAAGGACCTTAGGGGGCCATCTAGTAACTGAATTAAAGAGAAGTTGGTAAATGACTATTTTTAAAAGCTAATTTAAAACATCATAATCCCATCAAAAGGCAGTTCTAATGTCTTTTTCTCCCTGGGTTTTAATCTTTACCACCCAGAAGTGTGAGTGCTATATTTAAAAGAAGAAACATAAAAGAGTCCAAAAACAAACTAGAAACCAGAAGAATAATACTCACTGACTAAAGGGGCATTTTGTTAATACATCATTATTGGTCTCTCTAATCAATCGAGAAGCCTTGGGAAATTGAACAAAAGCCCCAAGACTTTTTAACTGAATTCATAGCTATGTATATGGTGGGGTACTCAAGATGAACTGAAATGAATGCTATGATGTTATGTTAAATATACCATTGAAAAATTTATTTTGGCGAACCCAGTAGGATGTTAAATTGAGACAATAACTATCCTTATGATTTATTCTGAGAAAGTAGAACTGCAACAAATAGTGATATATATGACTAATTCATGCAGGAATGCAGGTTTCTTCTAACTCGTAATTCTATGAGTCACAGAAAACAGGCCTCTAAGAGAAGAGAGAGGATGGTAAAGAGATCTCTTTAATTAGGATCCTCAACAAGACTTCCTTCTTGACTAATGTATTAGTTAGTATTAGTTAGCACACCTCTGCAAAAGCTACCAGACCACTGTCAGGAAATTGTAGAATAACAGACTTTTAGAGCCGGTAGAAACCATCAAATCCAGACCCTTGATTTTGTAGACAATGAAGGCCAGCAAGGTTATCTGACTGCCTATTCACAGACTCTCTATTTCTTCCCATTGCCTCCCTACTCCTCCCCCTACCCCCCAGCCCCATCTGGAATGCTCTTCCCTTCCTCTACCTCTTGGAGCCACTAGCTCCCCCTCTCTTCAGCCCAAATTCCTTTCTTGAATCCCCGAAGTTGTTAGTGCCCTGCCCCCACCACTGTGTATTTATCCTGTCTTATGCATGAACATAAGTTCATCTGGAATGTTAATAAACATTTCCTAAGTACTTGCTATGTATATGGCAGTTACTGTGCTCAGTACTGGGGATACAAAGCAAGGAAAAACCGATTTTGACCCTCGATGGCTTCACAGTCTAAAAGGGGAGACAACACACACACAATGATGTAGTGTTGGTAAATGTTGAACGACCAGCTTTTAGAGGGGGTGAGGGTGGTGGCAATGTATAGTAAGGCTCACTTTTAAACTTAATCAACAAAACAATATATCAAGCTTTGATGTGTAGTGTCTGCTGATCTCTGAGGTGTAAATGCTCACACACAAATTTAACAATCAGCTCTGCCAAGGTTCGAGCTGGCTCCAGCACACTCTCAGGTGTACTATAGTGTGAAGTGAAAATAAGCTCTTTGTGGACAGGGACTGGTATTGGTTTTGTCTTTAACTGTAGGTGCCAGGAAGCAGTGACTGAAGTAGCAGAAACGAAACTTGAAACCAGATTCTTTGACTCTCAGATGAATGTTCTTTCCCTGATATTACACAGCTTCTCACAAGCATCCTAAAAATGAAATTACACACTCCGCTAAAGAATACCTGCAGAACAAATACAGTTTTAATCTTCTTTATTAATAAAAGGTATTAAAAAGCATCACCCACCTACCTGCAGGCACAATTGAGAAGATAGCACATAAGGGTATAATTTGCCTGTCCTAGGTCAAAGTAATTCCATATCCTGGCCACATAATGTATGCAATTTGTAATTAAGAGCAGATTCAACTAGAAAACCTAAAAGGGGGAGGGGGAGGAATAGCTACATCCAAATACCATTGTAATACAACTTCCTGTTTCATTAGTGACAATTCCACATTTAAAGTTCTGTGTTTTCTTCTTCCCTCAAATCTGGAGACTCAGAGTAGTCTTGAGGTTTCAATGACACAAAGATCTCTCCTTTTTGAACAAGCACAGAGATAACATTCATTACCACTTGAACTCTTTTGAATTCATTAATGTAAAATACCTTTAATGAAATGAAATAACTGCCATCTTGGGGTGAGAGGTAGGGAAGGGATGGGAAGAAAATCTGTAACTCAAAATCTCTGGGAAATGCTGAAAACTAAAAACAAATTTAAAAAATAAAAAAAAGAAATGAAATAACTTTAAGATGAGATCTTATTACCGATGCACAAAGGAATAATAACTCTGTATAAATTTAAGAGTGAACTGTTTTTTCTTACTTTTAAATATTTTATTGAGACAGCTAGGTAATAGAGCAGACAGAGTGCTGAACTAGAGTCAGGAAGACCTGAATATGAAGTTGGCCTCCAACCCTTACTAGTTTATGCTTCTGACCAAGTCACTGGAACTCTCTCAGCTTGTTTTCTCATCTGAAAAACTGGGATAATAATAGTACCTAGATTTCACAGGATTATCATGAGGCTCAAACATATGCAACTATAGATTCATAACTATTTACAACTCTATATAACATAAACAACATAACAAGAATTGAAAAAGTACCTAAGAACAGTAGTAAACAAAATAATAAACATTTACATATCTCTTTATAAGCATTTAATATAGAATCACAGGCTTAGAGCAAGAAGGGATCTTAGGGAATGTCTATTTTGCCTCCTTATCTTACAGATGAAATGGAGGTTAAGTAATTAGGTCAACTGGACAGTAAGAGGCAAGTTGAAATTTGCACTCGGGTCCTCTAACTCCAAATGCAAATATAATCTTTTCCCTAAATCATGTCATTATCTCATCTGATCCTCACAACAACCCTGTTAAATACAATTGTTATTATTCTTTCCATTTTTCAGATGGAGAAATAGGGTTCAGATACTTGGTTGCAGTCCCACTGCTAGTTAAGTGGCTGTAGCTGAATTTGAGCCCAAGTCTCTCCTTACTCCTAATCTGGTGCTCTATTATACTTTTCTGTTTCTTCTGAAAGAATGCTAAAAATGAATGAGTCTAAGAACATTAAATTTGCCTCTCAGAACTAAGAAACGTATAATCATTATGTTCATCTGATTTCATCACTTAATGGTAGGCTGGTTGGTATGGGACTCTCCTCATTCATCGGAAGACTGACTCTCACGGTAATAATACCATGGCAACCACATTATCTCCTAAACTGGTAGCCTGACAGGTGCAGGTCATCTGTACACAGCAAGTGTGCTTTGGAAGGGAAGTACAAAGTCTGGGATTGAGAATAAAAGTCATGGAAGAGCAAAGGTGCCATGCATACTTTTGGGTTTCCTGGTTGCCGCTGTCATTACCAAGGGCAGCAGTGATTCTGTCTGGAGTACCGAACTTCCATTCACTTCTGAGTCTGGGTCTTTGAAGGACAGAGGGATTATTTGGGACCTAGAGGCAGAGTTATTCTAGGTCAGGAGTTATTAATCTTTTTTTGTGTCACTGACCCATTTGGCAGCCTGGAGAAGCCTTATTAGAAATGTGTTTTAATTTTTTAAATGAAATCTATGTAATACCTCTTTTACGTGGTTGCTATTAGAATCAAATAGGGCAATGGATATAAAGCACTTCTAAAAGTGCCTAAAATATTTTTAAATAACTGAAAGAAATGCTAGGTTTCAGTTGGAAGTTAGTGAAAATAAAGATTTCATTTTCCCCCAAGTTCACAGAACCTCTAAAATCTATCCATAGACTCTTGGTCAACTGACTGCAGATAAACCACCCCTCCTCTAGAAGATGCAAAAAAAAAAAGTCCAACTGAGCTAATGACTACAAGTTTATTACAATTCTTGAATTATTTAATTTTACACATTATTAAATCTTAGAGGCAGAATATGTAAAAGGGAGAACTGAGTCCAGTGGTTATAGGACACCTGGATGAATAATTTCCATTATTGATATACTTGGCTTCTGTTCTTTTTCATTTTCAAAAAGAGTGAGACAATGGAATCACTGGGGATTCTCTTTAACCCTAGTTTTCTATTTTTGGCACTCTCTAGGTCTAAGAAAGATAATTTTTCTTCCCTATTAGGTTAGGCAATGCAAAGAACTCCTTCCCCTTTCTTAACAGACAAACCATTTTAACTTCCCTGGTTCTGCGTAAGTCACTTCTTTTCAAGAAGCACTTCATTTTCAATCTACTAGCCTAACCAAAAAGCTATATGTTATATAGTATATGCTGAACTTACAATCTGTAATATGCAATTTGTAATGTAACTAGCTGGTAAATGAATTATAAAAGTATTAGTTCCAGAAAAATGTGAACATTCTTCATACTACAATTTCTGTATAATCAAATCAGTGGTTCTTAAAAGACTGCCAAAAGAAAAGAAAAAGACTCAAAGCCTCTGTGACAAAGAAAAAAAATATGCAAGAATCCTGGAACGAAATGAAAAATAAGGAGATAAGCTAAAGCTAAGAAGAAAACCTTCATTACAGGCCAATAAAAGATAATCAAACTGATACTTGGAAGTGTATTACACTCATGCCAGAAAATTTATCTTTCCAACTCCTTGAAAAAACATTAAACTTTGCATCAGAAGGACAGCTCTCTTCAAGGAATAATATTATTGGCACAAGGGTCATTTTTTTCCTCTAAAGTATTTATATAGTACCTTAGTAACTGGACTATGAAGTTTAATTCACAGACTCATTATATAGAATATATAAGGGCAGGAGGAAAAGCACAGAGGACTTAGGTCTTCACTTATTTCAAGGAAAAAAAACACAACTGGTAGAGGTAGTGATGCATTTTGAATTAAACTTAGTTGAAATAAAATGGCAAAAGCAACATTTTGGTACAAACTTCAACAGAGACCAATCAAAATAAAACTCTCTGCCTACTAGATTATGGGAAAAGAGTTTAAATTCTTTCCCATCATGATGAAGAAAGAGAGTAAGGCTCAAAGCAGATGGAAGAGAGGAGGGGGAAGAGGAGATGGAAGACATGTGCAGATACAATTGCGTTCTCTTTTAAGTGTCCTATTTGAATTACAATGATACCCAGCTCTACCCAGCAGAAGGAGACAAAAACTAGAGGTGTTCAATCACTTTGTCTCATTGTTTGGGTTTATATAATATCTTTTTTCCCCAGAATGCTTTTTAAAAATCTTTTAAGATATACAGGTTCTCTCCACATCCAGACATAGTCAAATTTTGCTAGGATGGCTGAGGTGGGTGGTATGAGTGGAGGTACAGCTGTTTTGAGTTACAAAGCACCGCTGTACAATAAATTGACTTTAGATTTAATTTTTCAGAGGCAGTATGGTAAACAGGTTCCTTTTTACTTTCAATTAAAATAAGTGTACTTTTGTTGGTTAGAACTTTACTGGAGTGCCCACCCTAATTAATTTGAATGCATTGGGATCTCACCCAGGGGAAACAGAAAAACGGGATCCTCTACATTATATTTTGTAAGGCAATTATCACTAATGGATTTTGATACAGTGGGATTCCACCTGTGTTTTGGATCACATGCTTCACTTGCTTCTTTTTATCACAGCTGAATCACAACTGCACCCAATATGCCATCTCTAATTACTTCTTTTGTTTGCAAGTGATTTACAGGGACAGATTTTAAACTCTGCTGCTGACCTGTAAGTCTCTCCATGATCTCACTCTGATGTTTCTCCAAGATTGCTCCCTCTGTGCTTTCAAACCCATCAAGCTTTGTCAGGGAATAACACTTGGCAGCATATTTAGCTTCATGTTTTTGCAGTGAGCAAGGTCATGCCTTCTGCTGTCATTTTACACTTCTAGAAACCCTCTGCACCACATTATTTATGATTTCATGCTTTGTAAAACACTTTCTATACAACAATGCATGCCATAAAACACTTAGTCCTGTGCACAGCCTCAGCATCTTAACGAAGGAGGCACAGTTTCACAAACACACTACAAAACCCAGTAAAATTAAAATTCTGTAACCAAGAAAGACAGTGCAACTAACAGAGAGAGATCCTGACTCCAAGTCAGGAAGATCTGGATTCAAGTCCTACCTGTGTGATGTGAGGAATGCCACCTATCCTTTCACCAACCCCAAACAACTCTGAAAAAATCAGTTGTTGAGGAGGTGCAGCTGTCTGCAATGATTTCTTAGCTGGAGGTTTCTGGCCCAAGCTAAGTTATATGTTAACTGAAAGGCAACAAAGCCTTTCAATACATATTGTGTTCTGAAAATCTGAATTCAGCAATGATCTGTATCTTTAACAGTCACATATGAAATGTCATGATTATTCACTTTACTTCCTCTACTTCCATTCTTAGATTTTCTGAAAAAACTAAAATACTTAAAAAACTCTCACTTGTTCTGAAAAGTGAAATCTCATTTTTCAAAGCACTCTGTTAGCAAAAGCACCCAGCTTGTTCTAGTCCTGAAAGAGCAGCCATGACTAGGATAACAGATGGTACAATGACTTTCAGAAGCCATTCACAAAGAAATAATATTTTTATTAATGAGGACCTACAAAATAGCATCTAGTTTTACTTTAGACCTACTTGCCTCTCAAAATTAAGAGTTTTCTTAATGGCCACATCACAGTCATATGAAATTTTTTAAAAAGTACATAAATGTATTGAGCCTATTTTATGGATGTACATGGAAGCATGTCTACAGGTTACTTGACTTTTTTTCCCTCTTTCTTCTCTCCCTTCCCATCCACCCACAGGAAGTGACCTACATCTCCCATAACAAGGATTTGAGGGAAAAGTACACAGAGAAAGGATATGAACACCAAATCAGCATATGTGAGTAGAAAATCTATTAACTTAAAGCTAAATTAAGCCATGATGTAAGTTAAATGCTGAAGTCTTTCTTCCTGACTTCTTGAGTACAGACAACATAATAGAACCTTCCAGATGTTGTCTAAAGAGGACATGGATAGAAAGAAGACAAATGTATAATACGACTAATTAACAGGTACAATTAGAGCCCAGAAATCTTTTCTGTAATGAATGACCAATCTAGATCTCAGAATACACCAACACTTGCTAAAACAAAGCCTTCACTTCACCCCCAGTGCATTACTACTTGATACAACCCAAAGATCAAAAGAGAATCCATACACCTACCTGATCACATCCTACTTTGACCAACTCCTGTAACATCTGCCGGTTTACATCCACTGTGTTTGATTCATTGGCGAAAGGTAGCAAAGAATATCTGATCTCCCTCAAAGCTTTTTGATAAGGTCCAAACTTTGGAGTAGGTTTCATCTGCTGCTGCCTTGCTGCATCTTTTACTACCAAGATTTTGGTGTCCAAAGAGGTGTCACTGCCTGTTCCAACAGGTAGCCCTTGGCCAGAGGACTTGGAAGGCTGTTTTAACCCTTCACGAATCTCTTGCAATCTCTGTCTGCTGTTTCCAGAATAAGTTGTAGCAGGAAAAGTCTTTGGCCTCATTGTTAGTCCAGTTTCCTTTTAAACATAAATACAAGCTTCTCAAAGTACTTTATTCTAAAACAAAACAAAACAAATCCCCAACCTATTGTCAACAGTATCAGTTTGTTGTAAACATACTTTCAAAACAATTTCCTTTTTAACTTTTTTCTTCGATCTTCATAGTTGCTATAGAGAACCTAAACATTTCTAGAGTCCTCATTTTGCAGATCTATATCTGAAAAAGATAATGGAAACAAAAAGTTATTTGCTTAAAAACATAATCTTACACTATTTTTTTTGAAAAAATGTTCTATTTCATGAAAATCAGTGTTTTTGAAGTTAGTAAAATAGGTGACAACATATTAACAGTTATTTTTGTTTGTTTTTTGAGGGAGGGAGGGAGGGCAATTGGGGTTAAGTGACTTGCCCAAGGTCACACGGCTAGTTTTTATGTTAAGTATCTGAGGCCAAATTTGAACTCAGGTCTTCCTGACTCCAGGGCTGGTGCTCTTTTTACTGCACCAGCTAGCCACCCCCCCTTAACAGTTATTTCTGCATCACATTAAAATTTGCAAAGTGCTTTCCATACATCATTTCATTTGATCCTCCTCACAACCACCCAATGTGGAGGGTGCTATTAATATACCCATTCAACAAATGAGGAAAATGAGGCTGAATCAGTCCATCAATAAACATTTATTAAGCGCCTATGTGCCAGGCATTGTGCTAACTGCTTAGGATGCAAAGAAAGGCAAAAGACAAGAAGCTTACAATCTAATGGGGGAAAACAACATGCAAAAGGAAGCAAAAAAAGCAGGAAAAGGGAAAAGAGGGTCCCTACGTCTACCACGAAGGCATGATGAATTAGTCCAGCAGTGTAGGTGCTGGGGAATAAAGAGAGGCTAACCTGGACTCCTTCCTTAAATGGTCTCCACTATCCAAGGAGCTTCAAGGGCAGAGGGTACTGAGGTTAAGTGCTTTACCCAGGATCACACTGTCTGAGGCAGTATTCTAACTAATTCAGGTCTTCTTGACTGAGTAATGTTCTTTAGCCACCTTGTAGACCACTAAAATATAATATGCAAACTAAATGGAATACAGTTAAATTTTGGCTTATTCTAAATATATTTATCAAAGACAGAAAAAGTACCACCGTGATACTTAGTATTTCAATTGTATTTCACAGTGTGAGATTGTGATTTTATTGGTGCGGGTACTCACCAGGAGATGACAAGAGTTAAATGTGGTCAAACGTTTTATCACCCTGAGATTAAATCAGCGATGAACTTCTCCAAAATAAGCTGGTCCTCAGACCCCAAATCTTTATATAAGGTACCCCAAAAATCTCAGCCCAGGTTTAACCTATTAAAGCTCAAGCATTCGAAAACCATGCTAAGACTTTTGGGATATTCTGTATAGTACATCAATTGTCCCCTAGGTAGGACCTATCAAAGCTTGTGATCCACTGATATTTTATTCCAATTTCATTTAGAGTTTATTAATTTGTTTTGTAGGCTTTGTTTATTTGTTTCTTCTTGCCAATAAACCCTGCTTAGTATCTATCTACTCCACTTCTTTCCTGCCCTGGCTCTGCTAATCACCTCACCCCACTCTTCGAACATCAGTTCTTCATTATTCTAAGAAATAGCTCTTTTAATACTTTGACTCTCCTGAGAAAAACACCAATTATGTAACCTTTTCCCAAAGTTTTTCAAATTTTAAGAGACTCATGGAATCTTGGACCATCAGAGCTAGACAGGACCACAGAAATCATTTGATCTAACCAACTTAAAAAAACAAACAAACAAAAAACACATGAGGAAACTAAAGTCCAGAGAAGTTGCAATTTGTTTGTGGACATGCTGCTAGGAAATGAACAATGGAGCTGGAATTGGAAATATATTACACTAATGTGCAATCATACCCAAAAGAGAAGTGCTGAAACAACATCTGTCTTCATGATATCTGCAGAAATAGGGGGTGGGGGAGACATTGTCCCCCATGGGGGACAAGTAACATTGGTTATATTTTTAATTGGGAAGAATGTAAATCACTACATAAGTAACCTAATCACTTAAACTTTGAAATAAAGGAAATGGTGGGTCATGTAAGCAACAAGATGATGAACTAAACATTTTCTCTGATCCCAACAACCTCTCAAATCTCTTCAAAAAAAGAAGTTATATGCCAAAAATGAAATAAAGGAAATGATACAGAACCGGATGTTAGTATGGCATTAAAAAAAAAAAAGGATCCTAATTCTCCTTATTGTCCAGCTCACAAAATAATTTATTGAGGCAACCTGATAAAATAGAAAGAATATTGGACTTAAGACAGAGACCTAGGTTCATCTCCCAGAACTTCCACTTATTTAAGCTAGGTGACCTCAGTCAGGAACTTAACCTAAGCCTCGATTTTCTCATCTGTAAAATGGGGACAATATCTGTCCTTTATGCTTTACAGGGTCTTTGTCATGATCAAATGAAGACATCTATGAAGCATCTCATAATCTACACTAAATAAGTGTCAGCTGTTATTCTTATGATTAAAAAAAATATTGGTTAACTGCAAGGCTATTTTCTCTTATTTGTCTGTGTTTTTAATTTAAAGGGATTTTTTATTGGTGGTTGTTCCAAAATGAACTTTTTTGCTTCTTTGCAACTGAGCAGTAGTTGCATTTTATGACCCCCTTTTTTTCTGAAGGCAGAGACCTAGATCAGCTTTTAGATCCCTATTTTCTTCAATTTAAGTAATAGAACTTACTATTCATATGGTAACACAATAAACAAATTAAAAAGAAATCTCTTTCTCCTTTAAAGGGAGTAAAGTGAGTGGAAAGTATTGTACTGGGAGCCAGAGAGCCTGGATTGGAATCCTGGCTCTGCCACTCATTTACCTATGTGTGACCCGGGGCACATCATCCCAGGTCCCAGAGAAGTAGATCAAATGAAATGGTTGAATAAGATGACCTCTAAGGTCCATTTCAGACAGCTAGGTGGCACAATGGATAGAGTACAGACCTAGAGTCAATAAGACTCATCTTCTGGAGTTCAAATCAGGCTTCAAACACTTACTAGCTGTGCAACCCTGGGCAAGTCACTTGACCATGGGCAAGTCACTTAACCCTGTTTGCCTCAGTTTCCACATCTCTAAAATGAGCTGGAGAAGGAAACGGCAAACCACTCTAGTATCTCCACCAAGAAATGGGGTCATGAGAAGTCAAACAAGACTGAAATGACTGAACAACACAATAAGAAGTTCTCTTTCAGTTCTACCTTTCTAATGGTATGATCTTAAGAATCCAAGAACTTGGAGATTCTGGAATTACTGATTATGACTACAATTCTGATATTTTATAACATAACAATATTTAATATAATAAATTATGCACACAATTGTTACAAATAAATCTTGGTTTTGTTACTAAGGATATTGGTGATATAAATATTAGCTATTGTTGTTATTATAATTATTTAAAAATAGTTCATTACTACTTGAGGCTCCCCTTTAAGGACTATCATATTAGTTAACTAGGACACTGGGGTCTTTGCTTAATCAGCATAAAATGGCAGTCAGCATCATTTTCTGGTGACTCAGTGGTCTAACCATCTGGTTTAAAATACCTAAACTTTCTAAAATCATAGATTCAAATTTTAACAGAAAATTGCAAGAAAAGAAGTTCTCCAAAGCGAAACATATTCCAAGGAATTGATAAGTACAGATATCCAAGGATTAACTGGCTGCTGAATTGAATTAAATTATTTTGAATATTATACAAACTTCTTTAGTTAGTTCTTGCACCACCTACATTTCCCATGGTATGTCTATCTCTCCTCCTCCCAGAAAGCTACCCTTCATAACAAAGAATGAGAAAAAAGATAAAATCAGCAAAACTAACAAGAACATTGAAAAGTGTGACATTCTAGGCATTTATTCTTCCACACACAGTCCCCTGACTCTTCAAAAGGGGACAGGAGGGATAGGAGGAGGAGAGGGAACATCTTCTCATCTTTTCTTTGAGACCCAGCTTGGGAATTTTATTTTCACAGCACTCAGCTTCAATTTTTTGTGCTGTTCTTTTCATTTGACATTGCAGTAATTACAGACAATTTTCCTGGTTCTGTTCACTTTACTTTGCATCAATTCATGTCTTCCAAGTTTCTCTATAGTCATTTTCATCATTTAGGAAAGCTAGGTAGAGCTAGAATGCTGGTCCTAGAGTCTAAAAGAGCTGACCCGAGTTCAAATCCGATTTCAGGAACTTAATAACTGTGTGAACCTGGATAAGTCATGTAACTTCTGTCTCAGTTTCTTCAACTGTAAAATGGGGAAAATAAGAGCACCTATTATTATCCAGGGCTGTTGTTTTTGCTTTTTTTTTTGTTTTGGGGGGCAACTGGGGTTAAGAGACTTGCCCAAGGTCACACAGCTAGTAAGTGTTTAAATGTCTGCAGCCAGATTTGAACTCAGGTCCTCCTGACTCCAGGCCACCACCTAGCTGCCCCTATCCAGGGCTGTTGTGAGGATCAAATGAAGTAATAACCATAAAATGCTTAGCACAATGCCTGGCACATAGTAAATGTTATACAAATCTTAGCTATCATTTCTTACATCACTGTAATATTCCATCCCATTAATGTATAACAATTTGTTTCAGTCACATTAAGGTCCCACATTTTGTTTAGCCATTTCATAATCAACAAGCATTTAATTTGATTCCATATCTTTGCTACTGCAAATATTTTAGTGTATATGACACATTTCCTTTTTATTACCAAGTTAAATTCTTCTTTAAAAAATCAATAAATTCACTAGGATGTATCCACTATAACACTACTGACCATGACTCAATTAAATGACTATAAAGATGTAGTCTCATACAAAAATATTTCCTCCCAAAGCCTGCCTATTCTCTTTTCCCCCTTTTTAATGCACAAAGATTAATCATATTAAGATGTATAAAAAAAGAGACAGCTGTTCTGTACAGTGGAGAGAGCCCAGCACCTGGAGCTAGGTAGACTTAAATTCAAATCCCACACACTTATTGGCTGTGTGACCCTGGGAAGTTACTTAGTCTCTATCTGCTTCAGTTTCCTCATCAGTAAAAAGCACTAATTAAATGCTAGCTAAGAAGGCAAAAAATCCCGTAGCTTCAAAAGCCTTTTAGCAGTCTGAGCAAGGAAAGATGGGATAAAGAGACCATGATCTTTCTTATTCTCTTAGAATTTTCTCCTCTTAGATAACCGGGAAAATTGATTCTTTAACACTGAATCACTTCCCAAATGAATTTCTTCTGAATGTATTTAGTGAGGTCCAGCTGCTCTTCATCTGCTTAAGTATGACAGTTACTCCCTGACTTGGTAGGTGAGGTAATGAGGTAGCAGAGTCCAAATATGGTGATTCCATTTGTTGTCACCAAAGAAAACAGATCACTATAAAAACATCAGTAAATCTGTCCCATTTCTCATCTGCTGGTTGTCCTCCAAAAATCTAGAGCCAGGACCTAAACTTTCTCATGATACACCAGCTGCCTTAGACTCAAACAGAAACAGATCTCCACTAGCTGCCTATTGACATAGAAAACCACAAATTAACATTATCCATGTTGTACTGTATTTTTATTTATTTTGTTAAACATTTCCCAATTACATTTTAATCTGGTTCAGCTGCCCTAGGGAGTTTTTTTCAGCCCTGGGTTTTTTTTTTCAGGCAGCATATACTTGTTATAGCACCACATCTGGGCACTGTATCAGGCTTTCAGTGATTACAAACTGCTCCCTGCAACAAAGGTCCATTTTTTTTTTTGGAACCAATGTCCTCTTGGTGTTGCTATTTTACTGTGAGCTATGGCTTATCTTGATCTCTGAAGAAGTAGAATTACAAATTACTCAGAGGACCAGAGAAAGAAGCATAATAAGTTTAAGTTGAATTCATATTACCAATGGTAGTTTGCTCCTACTAAGTAGGAGATTAAGATATTTTTCAAGGATGCATACGGCAGGAAAAAGAACTGATCCTGTGATGTATGAAAGACAAGAGAGACAAATGAGAGACAAAAGACAGCCAAGTACTATCTAGATAGGACAGTTAAAAGCCCAAGAAGTAGGGGCTACTGCACTTTGGATGGGTGCTCACTCTATGAAGGATTTATAGGAAGATACAGACAAGAACCTCAGGATAAAAAAGTGTAGAGGGGTTGCAGTATGCATCAATGGAGGGAGTATCACACTGATGAAATCACATATTCACCAAAGTTTCAGATATAAAGTCTTAGAACTTGGGTTTAAAAACTCAGTGGCATGAAATAGAACTCAGTTTAGAAAACTGTAAAATTCCATGACAAACAATGAGTATAGAGCCATTCTACATTATAATAAATTCTAACTGGATCAATGATCTAAATTTTTAAAAAATCTAGTTCAATTCAAAGAGTACTCAACATAATAGGTGCCAATTGATTATATGTGAGGCACTGTTGGGAGCTTATATTCTTCTGGGGAAATACTAGAGCTTATATTTCATGGAGCTATATTCTATTGGTTAAAAAAAACTAGAAGAAAAAAAATAAGCAATTTGCCTCAATTTACCAAAAAGGACACTCTAATAAAAAAAATGGTTGAGGTTATTGGAGACAAAAACACTGAATTTGCTTATAAAAAGAGAAAGGTGGGGCGACTAGGTGGCGCAGTGAGTAGAGCCCTGACCCTAGAGTCAGGAGGACCTGAGTTCAAATCCAGCCTCAGACACTTCATACTTGCTAGCCATGTGACCTTGGGCAAGTCACTTAACCCCACTTACCCTGCCTTCCCCCCTCCAAAAAAGGCAAAAATAAAAAAAATCTTCTGTCTCCCTTACCAAAAATAAATAAATTAATTAAAATAAATAAAAAGAGAAAGGTATTCAGCACAACAAAAGCAGAAATAGGCATGTCTGGATCCTGGCTCAACTGGTGGACCTTACACAAGTCACCTTTAACCCTTCTCAAACTTAGTATCCTCGCCAATAAAATGGGAGCTTTACACTAGATACCCTCTAAGGTCTCTTTAAGTTCTAAATCCATGATTTCTAAAATAATGAATAGATTTGGGAAAATATTCACAGTAAATAGATCAGATGTATTGGTCTATAAAGAAATGACAAGAGGAATAAATACTCTCTAGGGGAAATGAACGGACCACTTTTGAAGCAATAAACATAACTGCTAATAACTACACAAAATGATATCAAACTCCCTAAAGATAAAACAACTACAAGTCAAGAAAACCTTAAGATACCATCTTATACCCGAGAAACTGGTAAAATAATAACAAAAAGATAAAATTTCATGTTGGGAGGGCTGTGGAGAAATAGGTAGGGCTATAAAGTGATACATAGAGTTTGAAGGTCAATATAAAAATCTATGTCACAAAATGATCACAACAGTTAACTTGGTAATTCCAAGGATTTTATTCCGAAGTTATCAAGGAAAAGAAAAAAAGAGTTTACCTGTATGAAAATATTCAGAGCTACATTATTTGTAGTCATAAAAGAAGAGAAAACCCCCGAAGACTGCCTAAGTTCAATGACTGAAGAATTACTGAATAAAATTAGGATGTATTGTATTACAGTACCATAAAGCACTAACTTGGAAGGATGAAAGAAAATAAAGACACAAAGTGATACAGAGTAAATCAGCAAAATCAGAGTGGTATATATGTCAACTAAAAGCATATTTAAAAAAACAGAAAAAGCCAAAGGGTCAATGAGCAAATAAACTTTTGGTTTTTCTGTTATCTGATTGTCAATTTGTTTGGTTCTATTTTATTTGAAATGTATAGTATAATATGTTTAAGTTTCATCCCTTATTTCTGCATGCTTATTTTTTTTTCTCAATGACTTGTTTGTTTACTTTTAGTTTACAAGATTCAGTTTCACAATCCCTTGAGTTTCGGATTTTCTCCCCTCTCTT
>CM053582.1:202192600-202215759 GCA_028627135.1 Pseudochirops cupreus
AGAGTCCAGTTTATCAAAGCTGGTCATCACACATACGATGTGTCTGTGACTGTGTACAAATTTTTCCTGGTTCTACTCTTCTCACTTAGCATCAGTCCATATAAGCCTCTGCAGGTAATTATGAAATCCATCTCCTCCTCATTTCTTATAGCACAATAGTATTCCATTACATTCATATACCACAGCTTGTTTAGCCATTCCCCAATGGATGGGCATCCCCTATATTTCCAGTTTTTTGCCACCACAAAGAGAGCTGCAATAAATATCCTTGTACATATGGGTCCTTTTCCCACTTCTGTGATCTCTTTGGGATATAATGCTTATTTGTTTTTATTGATGATCATTAAGTTTATGATTACATAAGTATAAGAAATCAATTGGCCAAGTTAAGGATGAAGAAGCTATAGCTATGGGATGGGGGAGGTTAGAAAAAGAACTAAATTTGAGAGTAAAAGCTCAAAAGTTCAAGTCCAGATACTTCTACATTCCTTGAATGAACTTGGAAAAATCATTTAACCTCTTGAGGACCTCAGTTTCTTCCCTCTGTAACAGGAACAAAATGAACTAAATGACGTCTCAGGTCTCTAGGTCCTGTACGTGATAACGGTGGACTGCCAGGTCAATGTGAGTCAACAGCATGGCCATCTTGGGCAGCATGAACAGCAACAGTATCCATAAGGAAGGTTAAAATCCCGACTATACTCTGCCCAAATTTAACCAAACACAGAATCCACTGGAGGCACCACAATGTGGGGAAACTGATGAGCTGAACAGGATAATGGTGAGAATCCAAACGAGGACACAGAAGGATCATTTTAGTTTTGGTTTTTATTCTTGTTGTGTTTGAGTGGAGGGAGATTTCTTTCTTGAAGAAAAGAGTAGGAGAAATGGGGGGGAGATACATGTTACACTTTTCAAATATTTAAAAGAGGATTGGACTTGTGGTTTGCCCCAGAGTGCAGAACTAAGAAAAATGGATAGGATTTACAGGAAAGCAGATTTAGGGCTTGAGGCAAGTAAAAACTTTCTAGGGGTGGCTAGGTGGAGAGAGCATCGACCCTGGAGTCAGGAGGACCTGAGTTCAAATCTGACCTCAGACACTTAACACTTACTAGCCGTGTAATCTTGGGCAAGTCACTTAACCCCAATTGCCCTGCCTTCCCCCCTCCAAAAAGCAAAAAAACCCCAACCTCCCCCGCCCAAACCCAAACTTTTCTAGCTGTCTCAAAGTAGAATAGCCTACCTATGCAATTAGGTGGTAAATTCTCCATCATTTAAGGTTTTCAAGTAGAGGCTGGGTGACTTTTTGTTAGGGATATTAAAAAAAAAAGTTCTATTCAGGTAAAGGACAAGGGACCTCTAAGAATCTCTACTGAGATTCTGTAAAATGAAAACACAGCGAGGTACCTTTCTACTTTCCCTTTTCCCTCCAATGGCCTGGAAGTTTAAAGACCTTTCCTAGGATAGAAGATCAACATATAGGTGAGTGAATCTCTCAGTATTCATTTAGCCACAATTTTATTCATGGATTCATAGACTTAGAGTTGCAAGATCCTTACAGAATAAATCCAGCTCATTTCACAGATGAGGCGACTGAGGTCCAGAGAGGTTAAATGGTCCTTGGTTGGTAAGTGTGAGAGGAGATTTGACCTAGGTCTTCCTAACTCCAAGTCCAGTGCTCTATTATTCTGTGCTACCTCTCTTGAACTGAGTAAACTTCAGATGTAATGGGAACCTATTTTGATTTTTCTGACTTACTTGGCATTTCCTAAAAATATTTCAAAGACATCTGAAGTTGCAAGAGTTTATGCCTCAGGGGCAGCAAGGTAGTGCAATAGATAGAGCACCAGCCCTGGAGTCCAATTTGGCTTCAGATGCTTGGTGCTTACTAGTTGTGTGATCCTGGGTAAGTCACTTAATCCTGATTGTCTCACAAAAAACAAAAATGACAACAAAAAAGAGTTTATGCCTTAAGTCACTGCTGTAGCTCTTTTGCTTCTTTTCAGAGTACATTAATTTAGGACTATAATCTTTCTTCTTTTTTTAGTCACATGGGAACGGGATGAAGGGGAATCAAGGTTCTTGGGACCTAGCTGATTCAGTTCTAAAGGGGAGTTGCCGAAATCTGCTTTTTTGTCAAGCCAACCTGAAGTCCCCAATGAAGGGGCAAATTCAGAACAAGTTTAAGATGGTAAGCACCTACAGTGGGGTAAAGACCACCTAGTTTCAGCTCTACCACTTCTTATTGTCTATGTGACTTCTGACAAGTCATTCAATCTCTCTTTAGTTTCATTTATAAAATGTGGAAAATAATACCTACCTTGTCATCCTTCACAGGACGATTTGTGAGGAACAAATGAGATAACACATGAAAACACTTTAAAAATTATTAAATACTACACAAATATAAGGTATCACTGTTAACTTTCTGGCTTTCCTCAAGTCCCAGCTAAAATCCCACTTTCTACAGGGAAGCCTTTCCCAATCTCTCTTAATTCCAGCACCTTCTGTTTGTTGATTTTTTCCTATTTATCCCATGTATAGCCTATCTATACGTATTTGTCTGCAGGTTGTCTCCACTAATAGATTGTAAGCTCCTCAGAGAGCAGGGGCTGTCTACTGCCTTTCTTTTTATCTACAGAGCTTAACACTGTGCTTGACACATATAAGATATTTAATAAATGCTTACTGATTGACTAATTGGCTGAGATATGAATTGATCCAACTATTCTGTAAAGTAACTTAGAATTAAGTAGGCAAAGAAAGTGATTAAAATGCCCTCTCCCTTTAAACCAGAGATCCCATGGGTAAGGCAGGAGGTCAAATACAGAAAGAAAAATCCCCTACACCTCAAAATACTCAAGGCCACATTTTCTGGTGTGTGTGTGGTAGCAAATAACTGAAAACAAATCGATGTTCATCCATCAGAGAATGGCTAAACAAATTAGGGTACATGAAAGTAATAGACTATTACTGAACTGTAGGAAATTATTCCTATGAAAAATTCAGAAAAGCACAGAAAGACTTATATGAACTGATACAAACTGAAGTAAGCAGAACCAGAAAAACATGTACAATGACTTCAATAATCAATCAACATTTATTAAGCACCTACTATGAGCCAGATACTGTTAAGTGCTGGGGCGGTTGTTCTTCACTCTTGAAGAAGACCAAAATGACATCACTATGTTAGAGTTAAGTTACAATGTGTCTGACTGTGGCTGATCAGACCAATATGAGGTCAGAATGCTCTATCACAGATTGGGCACAAATTGTCCATATGAGCATTTGGAATGAATTCTCTAAATCGGCACATCTTACATTTCTTTTGAGCTGTTTCAATTCTGCTTTACTCATAGAGCATAGTACCTTCTCTGATGAGGGCATGCCATCATCAGATGTGCCACTGTCTCCCATGTCACACAATTAATTCCAAAGTTCTTAAGAGAAACCTTGAAAATGTCCTTGCATCGTTTCTTCTGACCACCATGTGAGCACTTGCTCTGTGTGAGTTCTCTGTAAAGTAGTCTTTTTGGCAAGCATACATATGGCATTTGAACAACATGGTCAGCCCACTGGAGTTGTGCTCTCTGAAGCAGAGTTTGAATGCCTAGAACTTTAGTTCAAAAAAGGACTCAGTGTCTGGCAATCCTGCCAGGTGATCTTCAGAATCTTCCTAAGACAATTCAATGGAAGTGATCCAGTTTCTTGCCATGGCACTGATTTCACAGGCATACAACAATGAGGTCAACACAATGGCTCTGTAGACCTTCAGTTTGGTTGTTAATCTAATACCTTTTTTCTCCCACACTTTCCTTCAGAGCCTCCCAAACACTGAGCTAGCTCTGACAATGCATAGGTCAACCTCATTATCAATGCATACATCCCTGGAAAGTATACTGAAAAGTAAGTGAACTCAGTCACAGCATTCAAAATCTCTCCACTTGCTGTAACGATGGTTCCATGTATGGACGATGTGGTGCTGGCTGATAGAGCACTTGTGTTTTCTTGGTGTTAATTGTTAGGTCAAAATTAGCACAAGTAGCAGAGAACTGATCCATACTTTGTTGTATCACAGCTTTGGAGGCTTCACTGAGTGCACGATCATCTGCAAACAGAAACTGTGCGCTGACACTCCCTCCACTTTGGTCTTGGTTTGTAGCCTTTTCAAGTTGAATGATTTATCATCAATGCATTAGCTGACCTTGTGTTCATCCTCACTGAAGGAGTTTGACAATATGGATGAAAACATCATGCTAAAAAGCATGGGAGCAAGCACACAGCCTTGTTTCACTCCATTGGTGAGTGTGATACAATAAGAGACAACAGAGCTGACTTCAAGGAGCTTACAATCTAATCAAGGAGACAACATCCAAATATCAAAAATGATTGTCATAAAATTATAAAGAATAAACCTTGCTCCAAAGAGATATGAGAAAATGTTGAGTCATTTTTCATTTATGTCTGACTCTTTATGACTCCATTTGGGGTTTTCTTGGCAGAGATACTAGAGGGGTTTGTCATTTCCTTCTCCAGCTAATTTTACAGATAAGGAAACTGAAGCAAACAGGGTTAAGGGACTTGGCCAGGGTCACACAGCTAGTCAATAATCTGAGACCAGCTTTGAACTCAAGAGAAGGAGTCCTCCTGACTACAGGCTGGGCACTCTATCCACTGTGCCATCTAGCTGCCCTATGATAAGATAACTCCATCTTATCACTTTGCAGTGGTGAGAGGTCCACAAGTTGTGGTGCATTACTCATATTTCCAGACTTTTTCAACGTGTTGTTTTTTGTTATTTTTTCTTCTTTGTCCCATTTTTTCTTTAAAAGTATTATTTGTTATATGGAATAGTTTTCTGGTAGAGTGCAGAGACAGACAACTTGAGGAAATTTTGATGATGTAAAAAAAAAAAAGACACCCATAAAAATGTAGTTAAAAGAAATAAAGGTGATATAAAAACAAAATATGTAAAAAAAATTAAATGAAAAAGCCAAGATATAAACTTTTTGATGATTAAGTTTTTTTTAAATGTAAGGTATTATATTTTTACATATGTGCATGCTGAATCCTCCAGGAGGATAGAAGAGGTGGTTTCATTTTTTTTTTGTATTTACATCTCCATTGCTTAGAACAAAGAAGGCAATTGATGCTTGTTGATTAAGCATCTAAATAAACTAGAAAGAAATAATCTAATCAAGTCTAGGGATAAGACCAGCATTAAATTAACCCGTGATTCATAAATGATAGATTAATGACTAGTAAAAATGGTACCGAATTACATATATGTGATTCTTTAAAAGCTTACTACCAATTACCCTCTTTAAATTCAGTGACTGAATACTTTTTAAATGTTGTCTTTTCCCTTTTTTTTTTTTTTGCTTTAAACATAGAAATAGAAAAAAAAGAGGAAGAAAAATATCCTTTGAGAGACAGAGAGGAAAAGTCTGGCAAAACTTGCCTCTGGCACAACATTTACTGTTCAAACCATGGGGTTTTAACAAAGGTAGCAACATACCCAAATTGTGGGGTTCATCCTTTTTTTAAAGGGAAACTATAATTCCATTAAACTCAATACAATGAGGCCCATAACATCTCATGGTTATAAAAAACAAACCTCATGCAGGATTATAGGCAAAATCAAGATACCCAGTCAGCATTCACATTCAGATACTTAATTTTGTTAGTACAGTTGTTTCTTTAGCAAGAATTATGAAAATCAGTAAAGAAACAATGGGTAGCACAGTAGTAACAGCATGGTAAAATACTCTACTCCCAAACCTAAGGTTAAACCATGAAGGCACAAGTCTCAATTAAATGTGCAAGTCTCAATGCTCATATTCAACAAATCGAAATCCTATAAAGCTGGATTATTTCACAATAAAGTGTCCCCAAAAGATAGATTGGAGTTTTGTAGCAAAATCTTTCAATGTAACACAAAAATTCCATTTATGAAAATTAACCAGTGCAGGTAGGAGTCAGACAACATTCATGTGTTGATGTCCATATTTATACATGGGCTAAGTGCTGAGTGAATTTGCCCTAAACAGATTCCAAAACAGACTTCTTGGCTTTCTGTTAAAATCTTTCTCCAACTTGGAGGGTGGAGGAATGAGGTGCCACACACTGTTTTAGCTTGCCTACCTCCTTTCACCATAAACTTGCAGGAAATGTACGTAATATGAACTAAAAAACACCACAGGTATTTTCCTTTTTTTTTTTTTAGGAAAAAAAAACCTGAATATGTTTAAAAACAGCTGAGTGAAAAACAACTGTCTTTTAAAATAGTAAGCTGCATTCATGCCTGCCTGCCTGCTTGGAAAGGACACAAATTTCTTTGGTTTCATAAAGAATAGAGAATATTTTCTCAGATACAAACTTTGTGTGCTAAACTTCTGGCTTAAAGACAACTTATTTAATGTCCACATTACAAACTCTTGAAAGGATTTACAATAGGAATGCAGTAAGTCAGACTAAGATTAGTGACTAAAAACAAGACATTCTGACACCCTTTATCATCTTAATGAATGAAGCTTAGGATGAGAAAATTTTTCCAAAAGGAATTTTAAAAACATTATCCTTTCCAAAGCATTTGGGATATGTATTTTTTTTTTTAAAGTGGGTGCTGGGCTATCAAGGAAAAAACATAATCAAAATCACTGGCCATTTAAGTGGAATAATTCTAAATTTTTACATTTCTCTGGATGCCATCACCAGTCAGTTTAAAATATACTTAAAAGGGCAACTGCAAGACACCACAGGTTATAAATTATGAAACTGCTCACTAGAAATGAAAATCAGTTTCCATTTTTGAGCCCAGACATAAATGGCAAACTCTCTACCCAAGAATATAAATTTTGTTCCTGGTCCCAAGAACTTAACGCATCTTCAGTATTTTCAGTATGCTCTCTAACTTGAGTTTATCAAAACTGACTCCCAATCTTTGATCCAATGGGTCAGAAGTTTAAAAAAATTTTTCCTTAAATATACAGCAACCAAAAAAAATGCACCAAATAAAGAAGCATGTATTAAATATCTATTTACTATGATGCCCTTCAAGGTGACTGGGGAAACAAATACGAAGAATGAAACAGTCCCTACTCTCAAAGTGCTTAAAAAGAAATTAAAAACTATTTATCTATAGCACCTATGTGGCCTGGCATTACACTAGTCATTAAGCTATTTGAGATAACTCAAGTAAGAAATGGGTCAGAGAAGCTCACCATTTAGATGGAAAACTAACAGAGTAATTCAACCTCCATTAAAAACCTCTTCTGATGACAGACTGTGGCATGGAGGAGACTCCAAGGTCCACCTAAGAGGCTAATAAGTCAATAAACAGAGACTCTCATTAAGTTCCACAAAGATGGGGAAAGACTACAACTGCAATCCCTTCAAGGGACTGTTCTTCAACAATCTAACACAGGAGAGGCTCTACACCTAAAAAGTTGACTACCAGGTAATGAATTTTTTTCAACTAGGGCAATTCATGAAACCAGCCCCAAGGAATAGAGGAGTTGTGGTCTGAGAAAGTGGATGGAGCACCTACAGTGATCAAGACAGGTATTTTCAAATACTGAAATAGCCATATATGTATATCATATTTTTACACAAATATCCAACATGACATGTAAATACAGTATAACCTTTATTATAACTCTGTCCTTGGGATCTGGGTTATGGGATCGTGGTATAGATGGAATACCCATAGCATGCAGATGTTTCAAATGTGTGTGTGGGTGTGTGTGTGTGTGTGTGTGTGTGTGTGTGTGTGTGTGTGTCATAAATGGGCTCTTTAAGTATTCCTGGTGTAAAAGCACCTGAAAAGCTGAGCATGGACCTTCCAATTCATTTATTTAACTTGACTATACTTGTTTGTTACAAAGGAAGTTTATGAGGGTCAGGTGTGTGGCAGAAGGGGACAGTCACTGGGAAATCACAGTGATGTTTAAAAAAGATTAAAAAGTATTTAAAACAATGACAGATTTTTCATAATACGAAATGGTATATAGGTCATATTCAGATTATTTTAGAAGGGCTTCTTGGAGGAGGTATGCTTTCAATAGGGTTTGAAAAGCCCTAAGCTTGGTGGAATAAGTGTGTAGGCTATTTTAAGGATACAAAACTTTCTGTGAAAGACTAAGATGTAGGAAAGAAAGCTAAACAGGCAGGGATGATGAGGTAATTTCTCTCACTAAAAAAGATGGGCCTGTTAGGAAGTAAAGTTTGTAAGGTAGGATGCAGTCACTCAGTGAAGGGCCTTGGGATAATCAGTTCAGAGTAAAAGCCTTTCAAAACAAAAAGATTCCTCTTCATCCTATATCCTGCAAACGGACCAAGAAGACAAAAAAAATAATTACAGCGAGGGATGGAGAGGTCAGTGGAAAGACAGGAAAACTAATAAACTGTTGGTGAATCATTGCTGAATTGATTAACAAAAGTTCTGGCTATCAATTTGGAATCATATGGGAAAAGTGCCTCAATTGCCCATTCCCCACAACCCAGGAGGCCAAAGAGAAACAAAGGATTGCAATATTCTTAGCAGCACTCTTTGTGGTAGCACAGTTCTGGAAACAAAATGGGTATCCATCAACTGGGAAACAGCTGTATATAAATGACAAGGCCCATAAAGTCTAACAGAATAAGAAATGATACATACAGGGAATTTGGAGAAACATGGAAGAAAATACATATGAACTGATGCGGAGTTATGTAAGAGCTGAGAATCAGAACACGTCTCCAACAAGTTAGAAAAAAATGATTAAAATCAAACCAAACCCTCAGTAACTGAAAAAAACAATTATAATCAGGAGAGGATAGATGATGAGAAAGTAGTCCCTGGCCTTTCTCACGGCAGAGAGGGCTAGAATACTAGAATAAAATTCCATATACATTTTAGAGGTTTTTGCTTGTTTTTCTTTATAACAAAGAAAGGTTCAATATGAAGGGGGTTAAGAGAATCAGCATTTCCAGAAAGTACCATACCATAAAAATTACATTCATCTATAAGCCATAAAATTTTTTTTTAAAGATTAGGAGGCAGAGCCAATATTCAAACAGAGGTGTGTTTCCATTATTTTGCCATCTAACTCTTGACCTTTCATTTCATCAAAGTGTCCACTTTGCCAATGACTTTGACCCCCAAATGTGTTTAATATTAGGGCCATCATTTGACAGTTCTCTTACATTCCTATATAGTTTCTGAATATCAGTTAAGTGATTTGCATGCCCAAAGATCTTTAGTGTAAGAGAGCCATAAAAATAATTGCAACTGCTAAACACACCTGCAAAATAATGTTTTATGTCTTCTCATAAATAACAGTTTTGGTACACTACATTATATGTACCAATTACTGGCACATAAAGGATAATAGGTCAGCTCATTCTAAAAAGCAATTGCCACAAGTAAGTTCACCTGCTGGTTAGTTTTTAAGTACTACCAGTAGGGCATGCATACTAAATTTTTATACTTCAAACTTTCAACGTTCTTTGAGTTCACTGGTATGGATATTCCTTCATACAAAATCAGTTAGAGGGAGCACTGTACTGAGCACTGGGTGTGGATGTAGGAAGCGTTGAGTTCAAATTTGTCCTCAGTTGATTGCCAGTTGTGTGACCTTGGGCAAGTCACTTAACTTTAGTTTCCTCAACAGTAAAAAATAAAGGATGAAGATAGCACTTACATCCCAAGGCTCTTATAAGGATCAAATGACATAATATTTGTAAAGCAATTAATTAGCACCATACCTGGAACACAGCAGGTGATTAATAAAGGTTTCCTTCCTTCCACTGACATAGATTACCACAGCTCCCTGCCTCAGGGGAAATCTTCAAAAGAAGGAAGCCCCAAATAACAAGCAAAAACATCATCTCATCTTGAGCCTCTTCCTATTTCCAAGGGCTAGCCTATAGGAGGCAATTTGTTGCTCAGGTCCTACTGGAACCCTTCCCAATTGCATAGGAACTGCCAGAGTTCTGAGTCTGTTAACATAGTCTTAAAGAGAAAAGCAGTACAGCACAGTGATACAAAGGGCAGCTAGGTGGCACAGTGGATATAGTACCTGGCCTGAGGTCAAATCTGGCCTCAGACATTTACTAGCTCATTTACTAGCTAAGTCACTTAACCCTGTTTGCCTCAGTTTCCTCATCTGTAAAATGAGCTGGAGAGGGAAATGGCAAACTACTCCAGTATCTTTGCCCCAGATGGGGTCACAAAGAATCAGGTATGACTGAACAACAGAATGGTACAAGCACTGACTTTGGAACTGGAAAACCTGGGTTAAAAGCCAGGTTCTGATTCTTACAGGGAGAGACCAGGCCATAGATCTAGAGCTGGAAGGGAACTCAGATGTCATCTAGTCCTACATCATCATTTAACAGATGAGGAAATAGAAGACCAGAGAGGTTAAGTGATTTACCCAAACTCGAACAGGTATTATATGAGAGTCAGTGTTTGGAATTAGAGGAGCTAAAATCAAACCCTGACTTTGACACTACCTGTATGACCTTAGGCAAGTGACTTAATCTTCCTGGGCATCAGTTCCCCCATTTGTAAAAAAGGGTTAGACTGCCTTAGGAAAGAACTTAGACCCACCTCCATGATAGAGAAAGGCTATAAGAGTAACCCTGAAATGGAGGGGAATATTAAAAAACAAATTTATAAACTTTATTTTAAAATCTTAACCAAGTTTTATTTTCAATATTTACTATTTTTTTCATGTGTCCTTGTTTTAACACACAAACACACACAAAAGTAAGTTAAATAATAACTGTCTTGTAAAGTATTTTATATGCCTAGCAAAAGATCATTTTAGTTCAACCCAGATAGATAGATCACTGAGGGAGAGGGGGGGCCCTAAAAAAACAACTTAATTTCTCTGTAAAAGCAATACTATGGGCAGACAAAGTGGAGATATTTCTCTCTGATAATTTTTAAGAAAGTAACAGCTGGAAAAAATGTTGAAGGGATATTACTGTGAAGTTTTATAGTTAAATAATTGTAAAATAACTTTTAAAATTGACTTACATAATGAGATTAGTCTGATTTGTGGTACACTGGAGGGAGAACAGGCCTGGAAGCTAGGAAGACAAAAGTTCAAGCCAGCCTCTGGCTTTTATGGGCTGTGTCGCCCTGGGCAAATCATTTACCTTTCTCAGTGCCTTGGGAAACTCTGTAGAACTACAAAGTTTCAGAGAAGGTGCAGACCTGTCCTGGTAAAGGGAATTTCCTCATGTGAGAGTTTCCTGTATCAATGAAATCTCAGGTCCAATCTCTACCTCTTGTTTTTTAAAGGCAATCTCCCTGGTACACCCTACAAAAAAAGCTCCCTAAACCACTTCTCAACTTACTATGTGTTATGTTGTGAATTAATCAACATTTCTGAGGTTTCAAATATGTGGGATGACATAAGGAATTAAACAGTGCTTTAAATTATAAGACTGCTTTAAATAATAAGTATTTTACTCTAAGCTTTGACCTCCCAATGCTCCATAAACACTTGGTAAAAAAGAGAAAGAAATATGTGCTGCTCTTTAATACCAGCTGAAAACTACTGCAAAGTACATGAGGTAGTTTAGACTATATGGTCTCAAAGGTCCCTACTAGCTCCAAGTTTCTCAGATCCTCTTAATTAACCTGAATATTTCCACATTAGTTATTATCTAAGATACAATTTCAAAATTACCTGAGTGTCTGACTTTGACTCTTCTGATTAAATGCTCAGAGAAGTCATTTCAAAGGAATACACATATATTCATTTAGCAGAATTCTCTATGTAACTGGAGCTAATTAGACCAAATTTTATGAGGTCACCTCAAACTGTCATGTAAATTTAAAAGGCCCTTTTCTGAACAGTTCATTTCTGCTGAATTTGGAAGTTCTAATTTAGTGATACATTTGAATTACAATAGGCATTGTGAAACAAACTAAAAAGGTCGGAAGTAGCTCATTCCTTGTAGCACACCAAGAATGAATGGTTCTCAAGCAGACCTCGGGGAACCCAACCTGCAGCAGTTACTTATCCTAAAACGAAGGACAAAATCTTCTGATAGTAAACAGTTATCTACTTTTATCTTTATTTGCTTCAAATAATCCACCAGTTTCAAAAATTTTACAATTTCCAGACTATCTGAGATTCAAACAGAATTTAGGAACTGAAATTCCTGCTGGCTTCCTTAAAGTATTATTATTATCCTTAAAGTAAAATTCTGGCTTCCTTAAAAGTATTCACAAAGCTTGCTTTAAAAAGGAACAAATTCATGAAAAAATATTACTGAAAAGATTTCATTTGAATTGCTACTTATTATATGTATTAATAACATTCTCTATTAATATCTTCTCTGGCTTAGTGCTGTTCACAAAGCTCAGGACACTACATATGTTACAAATGAACACTTTAGTTTGCCCTAAATATGTTGCCCTCCCCCCCCATAATGTAACAAGGGTTGTCCTTATCAAAAACCTATTTTATTCACACATTGTAACTTCTGAAGATACACCTTGATGTTTCCTTACAAAGGAACAGAGCTTTTAAAAGCATTAGTTTTCACTTCACCGTAGGGAATGTATAGGTGGTATTTACCAGCTCAAGGTCACATGGTGAGTCGGGACTGTTTCCTTCTAGGAGGTTACTCTAACCAACACACCATGCTGTCTCCATACCAACAAGACATACAGATGTAGTTTTATTCTGACTCAGTACTACTCCAGTGTACAGAAAACTTGGGAAGAATCAAACACTAAAGGCTTTCCAACCAAGTTCTCCAGACTTCTGCTAATTTGGTCCCAAAGGCTGCATTTTTCCCACAAGGGAAGTTGCAAATCCTTGTTTCCAAAGACAGGTAACGTAGATAGATAATATGAAAACAAACAAAAAGTAAAGACAACACAACGAGCACCTTCCTCTGTGGTCCCGGGAAATAAACGCTCAGGGTTAGTGAGAGCGCGTGGCATTAGGAACTAAGAAAGTCAAGTCCCAGGAAAGTCAGCTAAACTAGGACACAGGGAAGACATGTTATGCAACTGCCACCAGAATTACCGCGGCGAAAGTGTTCCCGAAACTTGGAGTTTGGTGAAAATAGCGACACAAACTTATAAAGGAGAAAGGAACAGAGGGAGGGAAACTTGCAGAGGAAAAAGCCTGGGAGAGAGCTTGGATTTAGCCTCAAGGGTATTGAGGCCTGCGTGGGACATCCCGGCCAGTGACGTGCAACTGCCCCCGAGACCGGCCAGGCCCAGCTGAGCCAAGCAGAACCAAGTTGTCAAGAGCCCCCAGGGCCACCAGCGCCCCAGCGGAATCAAAGTGTCTAGACTCAAGGGGCATTTTGATGGAAAAGCCCAGTTCAACATCCCCGGGTACCGTCGCTCTCTCCGCCTCTCAGGAATGAGAGAGAGGCATCTCCCCACCCCCGCCCAGGGAGGACACCGTCTCGGGACTCCTCCAGCGGCCAGCCGGGTAGAAAAGGGTGATCCTGCCCCTTCTTCACACACCACAGAAAAGCCATTCCCAGGGACCCACAACAAAGAGGCGCACCCGGTGCTTCACCGGGCCGCGGCTCCTCCAGCGCCCGGACAAAGTCCCCGCGGCCCGTGCCCTGCCAACTTGTCCCAAACTTAGTTTGCGCTGCAGCAGAGGCGGCGGGGACAGAGGAGACTGAGTTCTGGGCTGAGATATCTCTCCACGGGGCGAATTCACCCTACTCCAGAATGTCCTGGGACCGTCCTAGCCCCGACCCAACACCGCGTCGGGTGGGAGAGATCTCCTCAAGTGGGAAGCAACTGGGGCGGACTAGGGCAGAACTTCCCTTTGGTCTCTCAATCCTCCGCCCCAGAGCGGCGGCGGCGGCCGCTGCCCTTGACTGGAGCCAGCCCCACGCGGCGGAGCGTCGCCGACGGACAGTCCGGAACCTCCCGGGGCGGAGGTGGGGGACTGGAAGAAGGAGGAGGAAGAGAGGAGGAGGAAGAGAGCGAGTACCCAGAGTTCGGCCGCCCCGGGACAAACTTTCCATAACTGCACCCCCCTACTCTCTCTCTCTCTCTCTCTCTCTCTCTCTCTCTCTCTCTCTCTCTCTCTCTCTTTCTTTCTCTCTCTCTCTCTCTCTCTCTCTCTCACACACACACACACACCCCGCACCCAGCGCCTACTCACCTCCAGAGACGGGTGGGGTCTAGGGACAGCGGGGGCCGCTGACCAGCGGCTCCTCAGTGGCCTCTAGCGCGGAGCAGCCGTGCACGGGCGGCTCGGGCCGCTGCTGGCCCCGCAGGGAGGTGGGTGCCCCGGGTGGAGGCGGCAGCAGCGTAGGAGTGGTGGTCGGCGGGGGCTGCTGCTGCGGCGGCGGCGGCGGCTGCTGCTGCTCCATCTTCCCCGGGCGCTCACGCCGCTGTTCCAACGCGCAGACCCAAGTGGGACATTCGCTACATTGTTGGCATTCCACGGGCGTCACGTGACCCCGCCTCCCGCGTCATTCTCCGCCCGCATACCAGCTCGGGCGGGGCGCCTGCTGCCGTCCGAGCCGCGGCTGTTGGTCCAGTCGCCGCTCCTACCTCCAGCCTGTAGCCCTACCAGTACCCTCTCCGTTCCCCGTCACCCAGCGGGAGCTCCGTCTCTGGGCCCAGCTAGTGACTCTGATTCTACAGCTTTTGTTGTTGTTATTTCTGTATTTCTGCCACCCGCCCCCCAACTTCAGCCCGGGCTCAACTGCACTCCCCTATAAAAGTTTGTAGCCCCGCAGACCCGTGTCGCCACTGGGTTTGCCGAGGCGTAGACCCACTGGCCTGGAGGGGAAAACGAGTCACTAAGCAGCTGGCAGTCATCAGAAACATGGCGCAAGAAAAGGGACCCCTCCTAATTTCTTAAAGGACCCATCGGACCGTGCAATAAACGAAGGCTGTCTCTTTGCAAACCGAAATTTAGCCCCATCTTGTCCCACTTGATCTGGTATATTTTGTTTAAATAACTGTAGTACAGTGCATAAAACAGTATACTTTCTGCTGACGGTATTGAGTTTGACTTTTCTTTCTTCTGTACTTTGTACAGTGCTGCGTTAGCACTTTGGGACTATGTACTTAGTAGCAAACGAAAATGAAGCGATTGTGCAGAGAAACAGGGTGGGGAGAGACTACTGGAAGTCAGATCCAGATTCTGTTCCTGGATCTTCCATTATGTCCAGTTGAACAAGTTATTTAGCCTCTCTTATAATGTCCTACTTTAAAACAAGCAGTATAGTATTATGGAGATTCTTCACGAGTTTGTCCACCGGGTGATGAATTTTTTGACTATTGTTAACTTTCAAAGTCTACTAAGTTACAAAGGAGTTGTATTCTGGGTTGTGGAGGGGAAGGTGAGGGACAGTACCAATACCGATGAAATCATCAATCCTTGAAATATAATCTTAACTTACTACCTCCATCCGGAAAAGGGGGACATAATGTCCATATTGAGAACTAGTAGAAAGTTGAGGTGAATTCTCATTTAACAATCAACTACTCCATTTTTGAGTTATTTAAACTCCCTAGGGAATAATAATAATGAAATTGATCATCGCTCATCAGAATTATTTCAGCATTCTCCTTCATTTGCCCTCCTACCTTCAATCCTCAAAATCATATTCTTTATATGCCTCTCTTTCAGGGAGCCTCCTCAGATTATTCCAGTCACACTGACCTGTGATTCCCTGTATTTCTATTGTGCTGCGACCAAGGTTAGAATGTTATTGCATTTGGATCTCTATCACTGCTTATTTACTTAATTATCAACCAACAAATATTTATTAAGCACTTACTATGTGCCCAGTACTGGGTTAAACAATGATAATAATAGAGAGGAGGGTGGAATTATGGATGGGGAGGCTGCCTAGGCCTCAGAAAGTAGTCCATGCTGAATGCCCAGGTAGAGGAGAAGGAGGGTCCAATGTTCTGGCCCCTGGTGAGCCAGCAGTGGCTCTCTCAAAGTGAGAGGAAGAGGAAAGGAGACCTGAGACCTCTATTTGTAGAGAGAAGGAGTCAATAGGGAGAGGAAGAGGAAGATGAGATAGAATCACAGAGATGTTATTGACTGTACTTGGCACCAGCTTGGATATGAAGGGTAAGGGAGAGGGAAAAGCTGAAGATGACTTTGAGGTTTCGCATCTGGTTGACTGGGAAGATTATGATTCTGTCAACAATAATAAGGAAATTCAGAGGGTTAAGGATGGGTTGGGGGGAAGGTGTGTTCAATTTCAGACATATTCATTTTGAGTTGGGACAGCCAGGTGTAGATATCTAGCAAGCAGTTGGAGATCTAAGACCAGAATTCAGGAGATAAAGTGGGACTAGATGTACAGATTTGGGAATCTTCTTGGAGGTGATAACTGAATATAGGGAAGCAGATGAGAACAGGAAGGGAGTGAATGTGCAAAGAGGTCTAGGAAAGAGCTTTGGAAAACACCTAAACATAAGGAACTGTATATAGATGGATGAATTACAAAGATAACTTATAAGGAGTGGCCAGACAGATAAAAAGAGAGCCTGGAGAGAAAGTCATGCCTAGGGAGGCAAGAATATATTTTTATTTATATAATATATATAAATATCTTTTTAATATATAAATTCTTTCCTTGGACAGTCATGTATTAAACTCCCATTATGTGCAAAGCTCTGTACGTGGCATTGGGGGATATATAATAATTAAGGCATAGTAGGCAAATTAAGGCAAACTTACAACCTAGCAAGGGATACATATGCAAATATGGAATAGTATACAATAATGATGTTGCGGAATGGGATTGTAGGATCAGAAGACAGGTATAAAGTATTTTGTGAGGTCAAAAGAAAGAGATAATTTCCCAAACGAGGCAATAGGGAAAGTTTTTTTGAAGTTAGCCAGTGGTGTCTAACCTTCAGCTTCGAGGACACTTATGGTCTAGGTCCTCAAGTTTGGCCCTTTGACTGAATCCAAACTTCACCAAATAAATCCCCTTAATAAAAGGATTTGCCCTGTAAAACTTGGACTCCGTCAAAAGGCGGAACCCAAGAACCTAGAAGGCCACATGTGGCCTCGAGGACGACTTGCCAGGATGCAGATGGGGGTTGGGAAGGGGAGAGCATTCTAGGCATGAGAACCATGTAAGCAAAGACCTAGAGATGGGAATGCATCCAGGAGACAGTAAATAGTTCCTGTTAAGAAATTCAGTAAATGAGGCAAAGGATATTGTAAGAAGTTGCAGGAGCTCAGGAACTTCACTTGGGATGAATCCAGATGTGTTAGACTAGATGAGGTTAGCTCTTTAAGATTATCCTATAATTACCCTGTTTTAGACAGTGAGAGGAGATTAGCTAGTTTTCTGAAAGAGAGGGTTTTAAACAGGACAGAAGAGAAAACTGCAGTGTCTTCTGCCTAGGCTAGAGAAGGAGAGCTTCCAGTCATTGTGAAAATGCAGTAATTTGAGACCAAGAAAGGGTGAATGCAGATCCCAAGATCAGGAACAATGGGAAAAATTACAATAAATCATATAATTTTTATTTAGATTAGAAGTTTTAATTTGTTTAATCTTACGGGAATTGGTGTAATAGAGAATGGGATGAATATTAAATGCTCAAAGTATGATTTTAGTTAATTTTTAAGTTGCTTTACTAATAAACTGTGTTCTGTATTTTGCAGTATTTATTGCAACAATCTGATAGCGAGCCCCTGACAAGCAGTGCTTATATCTCTTCTTTGGTACTCTTACCACTTGGCACCTGGTACAGACACCTGCTAGGCATGAAAACACCTTCAACAAGCTGGGTTAATCAGGAAATACTTCCTAGAGGAGACGACTTCTGAGCCTGGCCCCTCATGAAAATTGACAGGGATGTATGAAAGGCTGGGGGCCACTCTTGAAGGGTCAGTGGACAGACAAGAACAAAGTTACAGAAACCCAGGCAGTTGACATTGAATTTGCCTAATCCTACAAAATGTTATCTTGGGATTTATGTGATTCCCACCCTGAGCCTTTCAGAGAAAAGGTGGCATTGACAGCACGGTACAATCAAAAAAGGACTCGATCCCCATTGGGGAATGGCTGAACAAGTTATGGTATATGAATGTAATGGAATACTATTGTGCTATAAGAAATGATGAGCAGGCAGACTTCAGAAAAATCTGAAATCCCAGATCTGCCACTTTGCTCCCTGTATGACCTGGGACAAATCATTTAAACCTTCAGGGACTGAGTTTCTTCATCTATAAAGTGAGGGTCTTGGACCACATTGCTTCTGAGGACACTTCCAGCTCTAAATCTAGAATCCCATGGGTCTTCTAAAGGAGTAAGGGAGCTCATTTATTTACTTCAATGCGTCAGGTGTCCTAAACAGAAAGAGACAAGAACAGTTAATTGAACATAAGTGGATAGAAAGGAATAGCATGTGTAGTCCTGATGTCAGGAAGGCTAAAGCTCAGAATCTGCTGAGGCTCTTGTTAAATACTATGCACAACACTGAACAAAAATAGTCAACAACATGCTAAGGACAGTAGGGACATAGGGAGTTTATCAAAAGAAGGGACTATGGTTATGTTTCAGAGTAGATGCCCAAACTTACAACCTAGGTCTCCTCCTGGACTCACTCTTTCTCACCCTTTCCCATGCAAATTCAGTCATTTGCCAAGTAATGTCTTTTCTGCTCTCCCAACATCTCTCATATACACCCTCCTTCTCTTCTCTGATACTACCACTACTCTGCTGCAGGGCCTCATCACTTCATGCCTGGACTATTTCAGTAGCCTGCTGGAGGGTCTGCTTGCCTCAAGTCTCTCCCCATTTTAGTCCATCCTCCACTCATTTGTCAAGTCGTTCTTCCTAAAGCATACCTATTCAACCTATTCAACCAACTCCAATGGCTTCCCGTTACTCCCAGGATCAAATAAAAAATTCTCAGTTTGGGTTTTAAAAACTTCCATAACCTGACCCCTTTCTAGTCTTCTGACATCTTACTTCCCTCTACGTGCTCCAGGATCCGGTGGCAATGGTTCTTTGGTGTTCCTCAACACATGATACTCTGTCTCTGGACTCCATGCATTTTGCTGACTGTTCCCATGCCTGGTTCACTCTACCCTGTCATCCCTGACTCCTGGCTTCCCTAGCTTCCTTTAAGACTCAACTAGAGTACTATCTTTTACTAAAAGCCTTTCCCAGTCCTCCTTAAGCTTAATGCCTTCTCCCTGAGATTATCTACAATTTACCCTGAATATACCTTGTTTTACATGGTTTTAGTCTATATCACATCTGTCTGCCTCGTTAGACTGAGCTTCTTGAGAAAGTAGGGACTATCTTTTGCCTTTCTTTGTATGTCCAGCACTAAGCAGAGTGCCTGGAACCTAGTTGGTACTTATTAAATGTTTGTTGACAGACTGGGGATGGCTAAAGAAATTGTGGCTCAAATTATTTCACTGTGCTATAAGAAATCATGTATTAGAGAGATATGTAGTAGAACACAGTAACTTGAGCAGGGGGCCACAAAGCTGGTATGAGTTAGAGTAGGAGTTAAAGTAAGGAGATATTCCTCACTTTAGGACCAGCCTTCTATCCACTATCACTTTGCCTCTGGAAAAAACAAAGAAGAAAAAAGCTTTAAAAGCAAAGATACTTAAACATTATATCAAATATTTTCACATTAGTCATGATGTAAAGAAGAATTAGAACTAATGGGAAGAACCACAAGAAAGATGAAACAAAACAAAACAATGAAAGAAAAGGAGAGCAAATAGTATACTTCCATCTGCATTCAAACTCCAAAGTTCTTTCACTGGATGTGGATAGCAAAGGAGTTGTCTTAGATCCTTGCATTGCTGAGAAGAGCCAAGTCAAAGTCAGTCATAGTACAATGTGGCTGTTACTGTGTACAATGTTCTCCTGGTTCTGCTCACTTCACTCAGTATCAGTTTAGATAAGTCTTTCCAGGTGTTTCTGAAGTCTGCCTGCTCATCATTTCTTATAGCACAATAGTATTCCATTACATTCATATACCACAACTTGTTCAGCCATTCCCCAATTGAGGGATATCCCCTCAATTTCTAACTCTTGGCCACAACAAAAAGAGCTACTATAAATATTTTTTGTACATGTGGTTCCTTTTCCCATTTTTATGGTCTCTTTGGGATACAGACCTAGATGTGGTATTGCTAGGTCAAAGGGTATGCACAATTTTATATCCCTTTGGGCATAGTTCCAAATTGCCCTCCAGAACAGTTGGATCAGTTCACAGTTCCACCAACAATGTGTTAGTGTTCCAGTTTTCCCACATCTTCTCCAACGTTTATCATTTTCTTGTTTTATCATGTTAGTCAATCTGATAGGTGTGATGTGGTGCTTCAGAGTTGTTTTCCTCGACTCACTTATTAAAGTGGCCTATTCACTGAATGGCTGTTGCCTCACTCAAACTGAGAACTTGAAAAAACCTTAGCTTAAAAAGGTCAAGGTCCCCACTGCATCCTCCAGTTGTCCTGATTGATATTTGGCCACTGGACCCAAAAGGTTCTGAAGGAGAAAGTGAGGCTGGTGACTTTGCACAGCCTTCCCTCATTCAAATCAAATTCAATTGCAAGTCATTTCATCATATCCCTGATGTCATGGTTCTCCTGGAGAACAAAGGACAAACCACATAGAGCTCTTCTCCAAATGTTTTTAAATGAATAAATTAGAATACATAGGATTTCAAAGGAAACAAATTACATTGAAATAGCTATCAAAATTTAAAAGAAATTTTAAGACCATCTGCTCTAATGCAACAGAGACAAATCCAAATAAGGAGAATGAAGTTCAAGAGATTGGGGGGTGGTAGAGTAACACCAGGAAGGAAGGGTAGAAGAAGGGCCTTTGAGAAATAATTGCTACAATGTTCTTCCCACAGAGGATGGATCTACATTTTCTAAGGAATGAGGAACTTCTTATGATCCATAGAAGGATAAAGTGAGGTACAGAACCCAGAGTGAGGGCACCTATTACTGGCCTCAGCAAGATCTCTGTCATGTTGGTAGATATTTTCTTTCCAAAAGATCTGGAGGCAGCTTAGAGGTCGTCCTGATGGGAACAGTTGGAAGGTGTGATGTATTCTGAGGTTAGGCATTCAGGACATGTTCTGAGGACATGACAGGGAAATGATACTGTGAGAAAAGATTTGGAAAAAAATGTCTGGGGATTATGAAGTGCCGGGCAGGACACTGAAGGATTTGTGGGACATGACTGATGTTTTAATCACTACTGCTAATGTAAGGTTAAATAAAGTGAAGGTATGAAATAGTGTTGGAAAAACAGAATTTAGCTTTCCGGGTAAAGGCCGAAGATGGAGGAATGAAGAGCCTGGGAAAATGTATTTGCCTGGAGAGGGGTTCATATGTATATGATAGTTTCAAATGGAAGGTAGAGGAGAAAGGAGAAAAATGTCCCAAATGTCAATAAATCAACAAATATTTGTTTTTCTTTTTTAAAATTTTATCGTTTTTCCTTTTCTTTACATTTTAAAGTCATACATATTGTTTTCCTTGTTCTTCCTTCACTTTATATTAGTTCACACGTCTCCTCACACTTCGTTGTACCCATCATCTTCATTTTTAAAATAGTCTTTTTTTCCAATTGCATGTATCCAAAGCACTTATTAAGCATTTACTGTGTGCCAAGCACTGGGAACATAAATGCAAACGGAAAGAAAGCCAGTCCCTGTCCTCCAGGAGCTTATATTCTAATGGGGGAAGACAGCATACAAAATGAAGCTGGGGGGAGGGGGGGTGGCATGATAGGGAAAGTCCGATGGTCAGGAGTTTACCCTGGAGAGGAATGACAGACAACGTGGAAGAGTGGAGACACAGGGAGCAGCAGGTAAGATGCAGGAAGATGCCCAGTCGTGGAAATGCTCGCTAATTCATAGGAGACAGCAATGGGAAAGAGGAGAGAAACAGTAACGCTCAATGGGCTTAGTTGTCTATACTTGAGAGTATATAATATCAGCAATAAAGGTATAAATAAACAAATACAGAGGAGAATTTAACAAGAGATAACTATGACCTCACAGGTGTCACAGAGACTTGGTGGGCCTGGAAGTATCTCTCAGGACTGGAGGCTGGCAATGGAAGGGGTCACATTGTTCAAAAGGAACAGACTAGAGAAAAGCAGGGGTATGTTGGTAATATTTAACAACCGGCTCTGGATTGCGGGTGAGGGATAGGGAGGTAAGAAGAGGGTAGGGGAAATGTACTCACAACATATTCTTAAGCTTAATTTCTGCATTATTAACATTTTCTCCATCACTTCATTAGTTCTAGACAATCAATAGAACTATAAATCCAGAGCAGCTAGGTGGCTCAGTGAATAGAGCACCAGCCCTGAAGCCAGGAGGATCTGAGTTCAAATCCAGCCTCAGACACTTGATGCTTAACTAGCTGTATTGGCCAGTCACTTGGGCAAGTCACTTAACCTAAATTGCCCTGCCATCCCTCCTCCAAAAAGACCCAAAAAAACCTCTAATAAATCAAGTCCTGGTTTGTAACAGTGTAAGTGCTTACACTGAAAATTTAACAATTGCTGTCACCACTTGGAAGAGGCTCCATCACATCCCTGACACAGGGGTGAGGGTGGGGGCACAGAAATTATATATTCATTCTTTCATTCAACAAATATTTATTAAGGATAAAGAAAATATTTGTTTGAATGGAAATCTATGAACCTAAGGGATGAAAAACGATAAAGACCATTTGAATAAAGATCCTAGGAAATAGCAACAGCTCACATATTGAATCTGTTGACAAATCATGTCTTTTCTGCCTTCCCAGCATCTCTTGTATATGTCTTTTTTCCCCTCTGACAACAGCTATCATTCCAGTGCAGGACCTCATCATGTCATACCTGGACAATTACAACAACCTGCTGGTTGGTCTCCTTGCCTCAAATCTTTCCTAACCAATTTGTCTTACACTTAGCTGCTAAATGTGCTCTTCCTAAAGTGCTGGTCATTACTCAATGAATTCCAGTGGCTCCCTATTACCCCCAGGATCAAATATAAAATATTCTGTTAGGTTTTGTTTTTAAAATAAATTAATTTATTTATTTTCTTGTTTACATCATTCATTTCCACAAGATTTTGGGTTACAAATTTTCTCCCCATCTTTCCCCTACCCAACATCTCAAAACAGCCATCCCACTGTATAACCCCT
>CM053582.1:202216259-202249455 GCA_028627135.1 Pseudochirops cupreus
CCCCCTGAACTAGGTAAATGATATGCTCGATTAAAGTAAGATTGTTAACCCATTTTGAGTTGCTTTCCTTTAGAAAAGCAGATCTAAGAACCTGTGCTAGCAGCTGCCCTAGGTATGTTAGGGTGTTTGCTGATACATAATAATAATAATTTTTCTAGTAAAATCAGACTAATTACTCTTTTAGGATCATAGATTTAGAGTAGAAAGGGAATAGAGGTCACCTATGTCAATTCACTCACTTTTACAGATTGAGAAACTGAGACCCAGAGAGATTAAGTGACTTACCCAAGGTAATACAGGTAGTAAGTAAAAGAACTAGGATTTGAACAGTTGGCCTCTGACTCCAAATCCTTAGTGAGAGTTTTGATAGGGGAAAAAGGGGAAGTAATGTATGTAAAGCACATTACAAACATTAAAGCTCTACGTAAATGCTAGCTAGTTTTATTATTTTAGAGCCTGCTGGCTGGTCTTCCTGGTTCAACCCTCTCCCTACTCTAGTCTATCCTCCACTCACATTTCAATGTGATCTTCCTAATTTACAGGTCTGATCATGCCTCCTTCCTATTCAATAAGCTCAAGTGATTCCCTACTCCCTCCAGGATCAAATATAAAATCCTCTATTTGGCTATTAAAGCCCTTAGTCTCTTCCTATTTTTTCCAATTTTCTCATGCTTTGCTGCCTACTACAATCCAGAAGCATTGGTCACGTTCTTCATCAGCCCTAACGCTCCATCCCCTTACTCCATTTTCACTGACTGCTCCCCATGCCTCCAATGGAAGTGCTTTTGCTTCCTGGCTTCCTTCAGGATTCCTACCTTCTACAAGAGGACTTTCCTTCCTCTCTGACCCCCACCCCCAATGCTAGTGCTCTTCCTCTGAGATTACCTCCCATTTACCCTGCATTTACCTTGTGTGTACACGGTTGTTTGCATGTTTTTCCCCCTTAGAATGCCCTTTCAAGGGCAGAGACCACGTTTTTGCATTTCTTTATTTCTCCAGCCTTTAGCGTAGATTCTTGCATATAGTCAGTCCTTAATGAATATCTGTTGATGATGATTTCCTGGGATGGACCAGATTTCAAGAAAAGAAAGTGGACTCTTAGGGAGATTTTACAAAAGGAACATCAGATTTGGTGTCCTGATTTGGGGCTTAGGAAAGATAGTATCTATAATACCAGGTGCTCTATAAATAATGACTGAGAGATTCTAGTTCTTTCTCGGGTTATTAGTTATAAACCTTAGAAAAACTAAGCCCTGAACTTTCATCTAACTCCCTGGAAGAATTTTATTAATTTTAGTGTCTACAATTTACCTTAACTATCAAGGAAGATTAGAAAATATTTGGAAATATTTAATCCCCTTTAGCCTTTATCCAGGTAGGAACTTTTGGAGAGTATGAGAGTGCTCCAGAGAAGTGATTTTTCTAATGGTCAGTTCATCGTTTTGTTCTGCAGGGGAATTATGAACTGAACATTTCACACTGCCTGTGGCTCCCCCTCCCCCGACTTTCTTAACTGAGGACCTTGACTCATATTTTACAGAAAAAATTGAGGCCATTCCCTATGAACTCTCTCTTTTCCCCTCTTTCTCTTCTATCGCTAAGGTGCCCTCTGCTACTTTGTCCTCGTTCATCCCCGTCTCACAAGGCCTTAGTCCTTACAAGGTAAACCCCTCCACTTGTTCAAGTGATCCCATTCCATCTTGTCTCCTCCAACAGATTGCCTCCTCTGTCATCCCTGCTCTTTCACTTATTTTCAGTCTCCCCCTCTCTGCTGGTTCATTTCCTGCTGCCTACAAACATGTCTATGTCTCCTGTATCCTCAAAAAAACCTTCACTGGATTCTTCTAATCCTGCTAACTATTGTGTTTCTCTCTCTCCTCCTCTCTCCCTAGAAGCAATCAGGGTTAGGTGACTTGCCTACAGTCACACAGCTCATGTCAGAGGTCACATTTGAATTCAGGTCCCCTCGATCCCAGAACTCTGTCTACTGCAATACCTAACTGCCCCCCTTGTCCTATATCTCTTCTGTCCTTTTTAGCTGCCTCTACTTTCTCTCTTCTCACTCTCTTCTTAACCTCTTACAGTCTGACTTCTGACCTTATCATTCCATCAAAATCGTTTTCTTCAAAGTTACTAAAGATCTCAGTTGCCAAATCCAATGGCCTTTGCTCAGTCTGCACCCCCCTTGACCTCTCTGCAGCCTTTAACACAGTTGATCACTCTCTTCTCCTTGATAACTCTCTCCTCTCTATATTTTAGGAGTATCACCCTCTCCTGGTTTTCCTCCTACCTCTGCTTCTTCTTCTGTCTCCTTTGATGCATTCTCCTTCAGATCAAGCTCTATACATATAAGTGGCCCTTTGTCCTGTGCTCTCTTCTCTTCTTTTCTCCCTTTATACTATTTCGCTTGGTAGCCTCATCAGCTGCTATGGATTAAATTACCATCTCTATGCTGATGATTCCCAAATCTAACTTTCCTGCCCCAATCTCTCTACTCGTTTCCAATCTCCCATCTCCAATTGTCTTTCAGACATCTCAAATTGGATGTCCAGTAGACATTTTTAATGCAAGATGTCCAAAACAGATCTCATTATCTTTCCCACTAAATTCTCCCCACCTCCTACCTTCCCCATTGCTGTATCAGGCAACACCCTTCTTCCAGTTCCTCAGGCTTGAAATGTAGGAGTCATCCTGGACTCTGACTATCTCTCAGTCACTTACATCCAATCCGTTGTCAAGGCTGGCCAGTTTTACCTTTGCAACATCTCTTGAATGTGCCTTCTTCTCTCCTCTAACAGATACTACTCTAGTGCAGGCCCTCATCACCTCACTATTGCAATAGCCTGCTAATGGGTCAGCTTGCTTTAAGTCTCTCCGCACTCTAAGACAGTCTCCATTCAGTCACCAAAGTGATTTTCCTAAAACATAGGTCTGATCATGCTCCTTCTCCACCTTCCCCAGTCAATAACCTCTAGTGGCTCCCTATTATCCCCGGAAGCAAATACAAAATGCTCTGTTGGGTATTCAAAGCCCTTCGCAACCTAGCCCTGTCTTACCAGTCCAAATTTTGTATACCTTACTCTTTGCCTTGTACTCTTTGATTCAGTGATACCAGCCTCCTGGCTGTTTCATAAACAAGACACTCCATCTCCTGGTTCCAGGCATTTTCTCTGTCCCCCAGGCCTGGAATGCTCTGCCTCCTCCACTCCAACTATTGACCTCCCTGGCTTCCTTTCATTCCCAATTAAAATCTCACCTTCTACGGGAAACCTTCTCCAACCCGTCTTAATTCTAGTGCCTTCCCTTTGTTAATTATTTACTCTTTTCCCTATACATAGCTTACTTTGTATATATTTATTTGCATGCTGTTTCTCTTGTTTAGATTTTAAGCTCCTGGAGGGCAAAGACTTTTGTCTATGTTTGTATGTTCAGTGTTTAGCATAGTACCTGGCACTTAGTGAGTATTTAACAATCTATTGATTGATCAATCCAGAACATCCCCTTGGGCTGTGAAGAGAATTTGGAATTTGTTTTCTAAGACAATGAAAATTCCTTACTTCAATATTTTATCCCCTTGAATCTTGCCATAGAACAAATTTACGGGACATGACTTCATCACACACTGTGGTCAAATACGAGCAGGGGCTTTGTTAGCTCGGCCTCTCTTATTGGCTTTTGTTTCTCTGTCCATCCATTTGGCATTTAAGATAGTGCATGGGAGATAGGGAAGCCATTTCCTGGAAATGAAAGAGCAAATTCCTCTGAACATTCCACATGGGATGAGGAATTGCTTCTCGAAGGGAAGGAATTGAAATCATTTGACCATCTCTCTTCACCCTCAAGCTGATTTCCTGACATTCTAAGAGTTTTTCAGTGACACATTCTTTTGGGTGTGTGAACTGACCAAACAGGGCGGAGGCCAGCATCGGGTGCTGTGAAGGGGCTGCCCTTTTGAATGAAGCTAGCCTCTCATTTCCAGTTGAGCCCGATACCAATCTTTTTCCCCCTTGAATCAGGATAAAGCCTGACTCTCAAAAAATCAATCCATTAATGTGACTAATGTTAAAATAAACAAACAACTCTCCCCTCCCCCAGATACTGAAGTAGCCAAATCATCAGATAAAATGTCACTAAACTCCAAGTCACTGGTGGCTTTTTAGGCTAACTGCTGTCAAGCCCACATTGCTCCTCTCATGGTATTAGAATTAATCCATGATAGCTGTTCGGGGAGCCGTGGACCCCCAGTTTTTGAGAGCTTCAATTTCCTAGCTCTTGCCAAACTAAACAATTGTCAAACTTTAAAGTAGCTCAGAATTAATTCCCCAGCTGGCAGTGCTGACATTGCCTGGGGCATAGCTTCCTAAGGTTAGGGAAATTCCAGCCAAAGTCCCCAAATTCTTTTAGATCCTTCTGCTCTCACACAGCGTGCAAAATCAAGCTAAAGGTCTTTGAGAAAAGCAATGTGTTATCTGTGGGCTTCCAGGCCCAACTGTGCCTTCTTTAGTAATCATCCTAAATTTCTTGTTTTAGGCTTTTAAAAAAAATTGTTACCAAAGACATATATAACTGTGTTCTGTAATTGATAGCATATGGTATTAACTTCAGCAGAAAACTCATTTCCCCTACCAGATTTGAAAAGATAATTTGATTTGTTGGACTGAAGACCAAATAGAATTGATCTCTAGTTCTATAGCCTTACTTAGGGCACACTGAGTAAGCCATATTTACAAATGGTAACTAGGTTGGGCCTACCAGTACTTTCTCCAAGGGCACCAAATTTAGAAGAGGCTAACGTTTGGAAGCAGCTAGGTGGCTCAGTGGGTAGAGGGCTGGACCTGGAGTCAGGAAGATCTGAGTTCAAACCTAGCCTCAAACCTTACTAGCTGTGTGATCCTGGACAAGTTTCCTCTTCTGTAAAATGAGTTATAGATGGAAATGGCAAACCCCTTCAGTATCTTTGCCAGGAAAACCCCAAATGGGGTCATGCAGAGTAAGCTGCTACTCAGCAGCAACAACAACAAACATCATTTTCAGTTTTTAAAGTCTTATGTGAAAATAATGAAGTTTAACATCTGATTATAGGATCATAAGATAATATGCCTAGGCCTTGAAGGAAGTGTAGAGGTCATGTAGTCCAACCTCCTTATTTTAGAGGTAAGGAAACTTAGTCTCGGGGACTACACACTGAACCCAAATTCCCTATCTATTTCTTTCTATTAGAACCCCAGGGATCTAATCCTGGCTTCCTATATATGCAGTTCTCCATAAGACGGTGCATAAGGACTTGCTCCGTAATGGGACCTAGGTATTCCTGTTTTATAGATGAACAAACAGACACACAGATATTAAGTCTTTTGCCCCTGATTCCACTGTTAGTAAGAATCAGAGGTAAGGGAGAAACTGAGGTCTGTCCTGTTCCCAAGTCCAACCCCCTTACCATAACAATAGGCTTCCTCTCAATGACCTATGATTTTATCTTAGGTATTTCTTCTACCTGTACAGAGCATAATTCCTCTATGACCATATTGAAAGATTTGTATACTTGCTACAGATGAAAGATTCATGGATCAGCCTAGTGATAAGCCTCTCACAACTTAGCTAACCTGTAACCCGGGAAAGTCAGTTGAGAGTAGCCAGAGTGTGCCAGTGAAGGAAAATGGTCATTTGTGGGGAACATAAGAGTACCTTATACCTAAGGAAAAGGGGTGAGAGAAAGAAGGATGAGTAAGGAAGTTGGAAAAGCAGCATAAGCACATTTTTTTCTGTTATGCTTAGAACCCACACTTTCTCAAACAATTCTCTACCACAGCAAGCTTGGATTTATAAATAGGCAAAGAAGGGTCAGTTTTCACAGTAGGATTTGATGGGCACTGAGTAGGCACTGCCCCCAAATATCTCATATCACCTTTGGGAGAGCCTGAAATTTTACCATGAGAGATTCATTCATTCTTTTAAAAATATTTTACTGATAGTTTCAGTTTTTTGTATCACAGTTCATTTTCTGATGCACAACTCTCCTTTATGACAAGGAGAAACAGTTAAGCAACTGACAGGGCAGGCAAAAATTCCACACCTGTCGTCTACTGCCTCTCTGCTTAAAGGAAGAGAGTGTGTTATATCATCCATCCTCTGGGACCAAACTTGGTCATTGCATTTAATCTGAATTTGGCTGTTTTATGTGTTGTTTTCATTCACATTAGTGTAGTCATTGTGCATGTTATTCTTAGTTGTGCTTTCTTCCCCCTATATCAATTCAAAGAAGTCTCTCCATGTTCACATTTCTCTTAATTTCCCATATTTATTCTTTCTTGAAAGACGCTACTGTTCTATTACATTCACAACCACAATTTGTTCAGCTATCTTGCAATTGATGGCCGTCCACTTTGTTTCTGGGTTTTGTTTGGGGTTTTTTAGTACTACAAAATGTTGCTATGAACGTTTTGGTGTATATGAGACCTTTCTGTCATTAGCTTCCTTGAAGTCCAGCAAATGGGATCTTTGGGTCAAAATGTATGAGTAATTTAGTGACCTTCCTCACATAATTCTAAATTGTTTTCTAGAAAGTTAGACTAATCCATCACTGTGCCAATAATGTATGAATATACCTATCTTCCCACAACTTGAACTATTTCTATCCCTTTTTTTTTGCCAATTTGATTAATGTGAAAGGAAACATCAGAGTTCTTTTAATTGATGTCTATCTTATTATTACATTTCTTATTTTGAATTTGAATTTTTAAAATATCTATTGAATATTTCTGATGTATAAAGAATTATGCAATGCATTGATTGAACATAACAAAGACAAAAATGAAATAGTTTCTGCCCTTAAGGAGCTTACATACTACTGAGGGGATACAAAGTATACAGATAAGCAAATACTAAGTAGGTATGACGTAATTCAAGAAGGAGAAAACGGTCATAATTGTGTGAAAGCCTCAAGGAGGAGGGGGGAGTTGGGGGATACTTTGAAGGAAGGTCAGGATGGTAGGTTGAAGTGAGTAGGGAGTGCATTCCATTCATGGAGTAACCCTCATGCAAAGGCAGGGAGAGGGAGAATTGTGTCCATTTTGTCTTTTGAAATCTCCAGTATCCTTCATCTGGTTATGGTTTCTCTTCATATCCATGGCTATAAATGTAACTGTCCAATTTCTTTTAATTTTTAAAATTAATTACTTTTTGCATTTTAGTTCCTTATCCATTTTGAGTTCACTATAGTTTAGGGCCTAAAATACTGATACAAAACTATTTTCTGACAAATTCTTCCTTTTTTTTTCAACAGTTTTTATTCACTAGGTAATCCTTACCACAACTTGGTTTAAGTGAACAATGTATTATCATCATTTTTTTTATTTCTAGGTCTTGCTTATATAAGACCTTGTTACCATACTTGGCTCATTTTAAGTCTAAAGACAATGTAATGGCCTCCAAGGCCCAAGTGGTTCCCTACTTTTGTCTTTAGAGTTTATTTTAGATGAAAGTTATGAGTACAATCACAATCACTCCCAGGTCTTGGTTAGGAGAGTTCCCCACATTGAACCAGAGGTTTTGGCTCTCTGCCTTATTTTAATTCATATCCATCCCTAGTTAACCTCTGGCCTCTTTGTGGCTGAGGCAAGATTCAGGTTGTCAGAAATATTTGAGCAATGAAGCAACAGACTATTATTATGGCGTCTATGGCTAGATACACAACAGGAAGAGAAGTTGCAGGAAGAGCAGATATTTTAATTGACTTTTCCTTTATTCATTGAATAAGTGGGTACAATTGGTGGTGTCAACCCTGGTCTTCTACTTCCAGATGCCTATAGGACCAAGAGTTCTCCTCAATGTCTCCTTTCTCTTCCATGGTTTATTCCTACCTTCTCTTTCTTCTTTCACTAATTGCCTCTAGGTTTCTTGTTCTTTCCAGCTCAGCTCTGAGTGACCATTCCTTACTCTCCACTTCCAGACCCTTGGAATCTCTGTCTTGTTCTGAGATAGCTTCCCCCTTTGCATGGAAGTTCCTCAGAGAGCAATCTAGTCTTTCATGCAATAGATTTGATGGGATCCCTGAGATGTGCAGATCCAGTCCACACTTAGCTCTAAGAAGTGTTCTTCCTTACCAAAAGTAATTACTTTTAAGTGGCATTGGATAATCAAGAGATCTCCACTCTTACACTTGTCTAGCTTCTCCTATGGACTTACCTTGCCATTTTTTAACCAGTACCAAAACGTTCCTTGTTTCCTAATATAGTTGAAGATGTGACATTAGGCCAACTTCTATCCTACTTTTTTTCATTATTTCCCATGAAATATTAAACTTTGTATTACTCCAAATGAATTTCAATTGACATAAGCACTAAACTTATATATTCATTTAGGTAACATGGTAGGTTGAGAATTGACTTAGACATAATGTAGCTGGTAAAATTTTACAAGGAACTTCTACCCAAGTGGGTGATCTAGGCTCAGAAATAAGTCTTCAGATGTGTGGCCAACTAGAGGAGAGGAGAGAGATCTCTTTAAGGAAAGTAAGGGCCCTGGTGCCCGTTCAGGGGCTTGAGAACCCTTTGGGTTTGAGGGAAAGGAGTCATGACAAGGGTCTGAGGATGTTTGTACTAAAAATTCTTATTGGCATGTCAAATTGTTTTATACAATGATTGTACCAGTTCACAACTCCACCAACAGTGCATTATTGTTATTTAGTTTCATCCAACTCTTTGTGGCCCCATTTAGGGTTTTGTGTTGGATTTTTTTTTGCCAAAGATAGAATGGTGTACCATTTTCTTCTCCAGCTCATTTTACAGATAAGGAAACTAAGGCAAACAGGGTTAAGTGATTTGCCCAACATCACACAGATAGTTTGAGGCTGAATTTGAACGTGGGTCCTCTTGACTCCATTCCTGGCACTCTATCCACTGTGCCAAGTAGCTGCATTAGTGTCCTTTATTTCTCTACATCCCCTTCAGCATTTGTCATTTTCCTTTTCTGTTACTAGCTAATCTGATAGGTATGAGGTGGTACCTGGTGTTTTAATATTACATTTCTCTAACCAACAGTAATTTACAGCATTTTTGTGTGACTAATGATAGCTTTAATTCTTCTTCTGAAAAATGCCTGTTCTTATCATTTGACTATTTGTCAATTGGGAAATGACTCTTATTTTTATACATTGGCTCAGTTCCCTATAGATTTGAGAACTGAGGCTTTTCCCTAGTTTTCTGTGTTTCTTCTAATTTTGGTAGCCTCGGTATTTTGTGCAAAAATCTTTTAATTTCATGTAATCAAAATTATGTATTTTGCCTCCCATGATCCTCAATATCTGTTTTTTGGGCATAAACTATTCCCTTATCCATAGACTTAACAAGTAATTTTTTTTCCATGTTTCCTTAATTTGCTTGTCATATCACCCTTTATGTCTAAATCATGTACCCATTTTGAGATTATCTTGGTATTCAGTGTGAGATGTCTAGTTTCTGCAAGACTACTTTCTAGTTTTCCTTTCCCATTAGTTTTTATCAGATAATGAATTCCTGTCCCAAAAGCTTCCACCCTTGGTTATATCAAATACTAAATTAATGCAGTCATTTACTATTGTGTGTTACACACCTAATCTGTTCCACTGATCCACTGTTCTATTTCTTAGCTAGTGCTAGATTGTTTTCACAACTATCACTTTGTAATATAGCTTGAAATATGGTGTTACTAGGCTACCTTCCTTCACTTTTAAAAAATTGATTCCCTTAACATTCTTGACCTTTTATTCTTCCAGATGAATTTTGTTAGTGTTTTTTTTAGCTCTGTAAAATAGTTCTTTGGTAGTTTGATTAGTATGGTATTGAATAAATAAATTAATTTAGGTAGAATTATCATTTTTATTATATTGCCTTGACCTTCCCATGAGCAATTAATATTCTCCAATTGTTTAGATCAGTCTTTATTTGTGTGAAAAGTGTTTTGTAATTGTGTTTATAGTGTTTCTGGGTGTGTCTTGGCAGGTAAGATCTATACCTGTGATCACATTAAGAAAGGTCCCTCCTGTGCCCATTTTTAGGGGCATTTTTAACGTAATTCAGAGCTATATTTTGTCAAAGGCTTTTTCTGTGTCTGTCGATAGAACTGTAATTTTTTGTTATTTATGTGACTATGCTCACTGTTTTCCTAATGCTGAACCATCTTTGCAACTATGCTATATAAGTCCAGCATTGTCATAATGGATAATTTTTTTGGCTATATTATTGTAGTCTCTTTGCTAAAAATTTTATTTAAAATTTTTGCCTCCTTAGGCAATCAAATGGGTTTATAGTCCAGATTCTCTGCTTTGTCCTTCCATGGCTTGGGTATCAAGCTCTATACATTTGTATTATGGAGGAGTTTTCAGAGTGTGTCCTCTCTCTTCATGTGTGTCCTTTTATCAGCTAGGTGGCATCATAGAAAGAGTGCTAGACTTGAAGTTGGGATACCTGAGTTCAAATCCTGTCTTAGACTATACTGGCCACATGTGATAGCTCTCTCAGCTTCTGTTTCTTCATCTAAAATGGTAATAGTTATGCTTCTTTCTTCATAGGATTATTGTGAGGATCAAATAAGATAACATGTATAAAGTGCTTTACAAATCTTTTAGTATCATATAAATGCTTTTCATATTCAAGGGTGGGGAATCTGCGGCCTACAAGCCACATGTGATCTTCTAAATCCTCAGGTGCAGCCTTTTGACTGACAAGTTTTACAGAACAAATCCTTTTATTAAGGAAATTTGTTCTGTGAAGTTTGGATTCAGTCAAAGGGGCGCACTTGAAGACCTAGAGGGTCACATGTGGCCTTGAGGCCACAGGTTCACCACCACTGTTAGCTGTTTGATAGTATAGCTAGGTGGTGCAGAAGATAGAATGCTGGGTCTGGAGTCCAGAAGACTCATCTTTCTGAATTCAAATCTGGCCTCAGACACTGCTAACTGTATGACCCTGGGCAAGTCACTTAACCCTGTTTGCCTAAGTTCCTCTTCTATAAAATAAGGTAGAAAGGGAAATGACAAACCACTCCAGTGTCTTTGCCAAGAAAACCCCAAATGGAGTTACGAAGGGTATAACACAACTGAAAAATTGCTGAACCACAACGAATAGATACTTGTTATTAAGTTTCGTGGCAAAGGTGTTAACTGCTTTTCAAAATGTTTGATATAATTAACCTTCAAATCAATCTGAAAAGGTTGTTTTATTCTTTGATAAATAATTTACAGTTTGCTTAATAGCTGATATTTATCTAGTGCTTTAGGATTTGCAAAGAACTTTACATACTTTATCTCACTCCATCCTTGCAACAACCCGAGGAAGCCACTGTTGTTATCATCTGGTTTACAGGTGAGGAAGCTGAAACTTTAAAAAGTCAAGTGACTTGCCCTGAGTTATGCAGCCAGCAAGTGTTGGAAGCAGTAATGTACCAAGTCTTCTTGCTACAAAGCCAGAACTCCACATACTAAGCTAGATGCATTAAACTCAAAGAGAAATGGGGGCCTGTAATCCACACATCAGGATCCCATCCAAGCCCATATTGACTTAGTTTCTAAATGTGATATTATTTATGTCTTATTGCAGTTTTACTTGTTTTATTAAATATATTCCAACTACCTTTTCATCTAGTTTGAACCCCATCTCAGAGCCACGTATTTGTCCTTCTTCATTGTACCATGTAGCATCACGCTTGTACCTTCTTTGTAAGACTCGGTAACTTAAGAACTCTATTTCTTGTCTTGTTGATTTGAGAGTTTTATGTTTTTGTTGATAATCATCTATTTCCTTTCAATTCTCACTTTTGCTGTCCAATAATTGTGTGTTGCCATTACGGATGATAGTCTCTATTTCCTCTGTTATAAATTTGCCTTGTTAATTTTTTAATTTTCTCTTTTAAAAAAATGCATGGGATAATAGGATTATGGATTTAGAGCTAGAAGGGATCTCAGACTCCCTCTTATTAGTCTTCTTTGCTCCCTAAACTTTGTAAAAAGCTAACAAGTTCAGAGTAGCTAGGTGGCGCAGTGAATAGAACACTAGCCCTGGAATTAGGAGGACCTGAGTTTGAGTTCCGCTTCAGACACTTGAGACTTACTGGCTGTATGACTTTGGGCAAGTCACTTAACCCCAATCACCTTGCTTTCCCCCTCCAAAAAAAAAGTTAAGTTCTATAATGTTTTCATTTTCATTTTATCTATTTCTCCTTTAAGATTTGCATTTTTTCTTTGTATTTGTTTTGAGGTTACAGATTTGTTGGTTTCTAATTGTGTAAATTGCAGGTTCCGCTCATCAACCCTTTCTTTGTCTCTTTTGTTCATATATGCTTTCACTGATATACTTCGTTGGTGTACTGAAGATTGCTTTAGTTGTATCCCATATGTTTTGGGATGTTATCTTATTATCATCCTCTTTGATATTGTATATTATTTCTATAATTTACTCTCCAGCTCACTTATTACTCAAGATGTTCTTGATCATAAAGCATTTAGTAAGTGCCTACTGCGTTCCAGGCGTGGTGGATACAAAAACGAAATGAAAACAGTCTCTGCTCTCAAGGAGCTTGAATGCTATAAAGGAAGATAACAAGCACCTATGTAAGTAGATACAGAGTAAAAAATAAATGCCAGGTAATTAAGGAGGGAAGGCACTAGTAGTCCTGGGGAAAGGTTTTCTGCAGAAAGAAATGCTTAAGCTGACTCTTGAAGGAAGTAAGAGATTCCATGATGTGGAGTTGGGGTGAGCTAGAGCGAATGCCACAAATCAGAGCTTGATTTATTGTTTTGTTGATGGTCTAGACTTAAGAAAGTGATGGAGAAAATGTTAATGTAGATGTTGTGTATTTTTTTTTGAGGGCTAGTTATTAAACATTTACCAGCACAACCCTGGGTGGAGGTGAAGGAGGAACGCATTCCAGGCATGAGGAAACAGATAGTACAAAGACAATTAGCCAGGAGATGAGTGGATTGTGCAAAGAACAGCAGGGAGCACAGTTTGACTGAACCATAGAATGCAAGAAGAGGAGTCATGCATTAGAAAGTTTGAAAGTAGACTTCAGCCATGTAGCAAAAGGCTTTAAGTAAAACGGGTGATTTTCTATTTTATCTCAGGAGCGATAGAGAGCCATTAGGGTTTAATAAGTGAAGGAGTGACACGGTAAAACCTACCCCAAAGGAAAATCACTTTAGCATCTGTAGGGAGGATAGATTAGAGCAGGGAAAGCCTGGAGGCAGGCAGATCAATTAGGCGAAATAGCAATATTCCAAGCTAGAGGGAATGAAGTCCTGAAATAAGGAGCTATGTGAATAAAGAGAAAGGGAAGAACGTGGGAGATATTAAGGATATTAGAATGGCAACATTTGATATATGAGGTAAGGGGGAGCTAGCACTTGAAGATATTGCCAAGACTGTGAACCTAGGACACCCTTGATTGAAATCAGGAAGTGTAGAAAAGGGGACGATTTCGGGGGAAAGTGCATGAGTTCTGTTCCTGACATGTTGAGGTCAAGATGTTTCTGGGACATCTTTTTGGAAATGTCCAAAAGGCTATTGGTAATACAGGACTGAAGCTCAAGGGAGAGACGGGGGCTCTGTGGGTATGTGTATCTATATCTGTATCAATGACTTTATGCACACAGAGATACACATACATAGATATATACGTATATATGTGTATATATACACATGTGTATATGCGTATATATAGATACATACATGTGTACACATGAGTCATCTGCATGTTGACCTGTTGGGAGCTCATGAAATTACAGTCAGGAGAAAGTATAAAGGAGGAGAACAGGGTCTAAGACAGAACCTTGGGAAACACCCAAAGTTAGACGGTCTGATAAGGATGATGTGTCAGCACAGGAAATGCAGGAGTAATCAGACAGGTGGGAGGAGAACCAGAAGAGAAGAAATCCAGGAAGTAGGAGAGGTCAACAATAGCACTAGAAAGGCTTAGACTGGCTGCTTTTTGAGGAGGCCCAAGTCACTAACTACTCTAGGAATTATATTCCCAACTGGGGAAGACAGAAGGCTGTCAAGGGATAGAAACTGGCAGGGCATGGGTTTCTATCACAGCAGCAGTTTTAAATCTCTCTGGAACTGGAGAACCATTTAGAACCATTCATCCTACCATTTGACCTATATCCTTGTCTACTTGCTCTATGTGCCCACGATATTTCCATGAGGTGGAACTAAGAAGAAACACCACTTCATGGGCAGAGAAGCCTACTGAAGCTACTGAAGGGCCTTGTGCCCCCAAATGGAACCCATTTCAAGGGTCACAATCATTTTACCCCTAGGACTGAAGGGAAACCATATTCATATTCTGCACATTCCTCCTTTCCTTCTCTCATTTCTCTACCTTTTCCAGGTGTGTGTGTGTGTGTGTGTGTGTGTGTGTGTGTGTGTGTGTGTGTGAGCAAGCATATCCAGGATGGCTGCTAGCACAGGTTCTTAGATCTGCTTTCCTAAAGGAAAGCAACTCAAAATGGTTTTACAGTTTTACTTTAATCAAACATATATCATTTACCTAGTTCAGGGGGAAAAGTCAGTACCCTGAACTTCAGAGAATACAAAAGAAGTTACAAGCAAACAAAAGAACATATCACTGGGGCTTCCAGCCGTCTGACTATTGCATCCATACTAGTCCGTTATCAGAGAAGGAAGCACCAACATCTGGGTTTTCAAAGCTGGGGGGCTCAACAGCTTCCCAGAGTCTCATCTGGCCAAATCACACAACTCTTTCCAAAGTGAACCCCAAAGCAAAAACTCACATCAGGGTATATATAGCCTTCTCCTGGATCAGAGAATGTCACAGCCCTCTTGACCCAGTGCCCAATCACAAAGTAATAAGGCATGAGCATTCCTGAAGAACAAGCCTCCTGCCACAGGCTCCATGCGACCACATTCAGCCTATTAGGGGGCAGAGTATGCTTTCAAATCTGGGAAGGTTCTCGGAGCCACTTAAGTCTATCAAAGGGCCTAGGGGCAGGGAAGATCTTCAGATTCCCATAATAGTGTGTGTGTGAACAATGAACCAAACAAAACACTAAGCCCCCTGTTATTTTGAGCCCAAGTGGAGGAGAGTAGGGGGGTGGTTTTGTATATTTGACTCCCTTCATTCTTCTGTATTTCTCCAAACTCAACTTTAATGTGAGTTTTAATTCGAGAAGTATTAATTGAATTATCCCTCCTCTAGACCTTTTTACCCTTTACATCTTTTGCCCCTTATGTTATTTTTCTCACAGTTTTCTCTTTTTTCCTCATCTGGCCTCAGGACCTCATCCTAAGGAGAGGCTTTGGTTTTTTGTTTTGTGTTGTTTTGTTCTTTGGTGACGTGGGGGGGAGACAACAATTTTGTCTCACCCTAGAAGCTCTAGAGCATTAGCTTCATAGCTTAATGTTATCTTGCTAACAATATTTATTTACCTTTCTTTGTCTATGTTTGTATGTCAAATTTCCTTCACATCTTTAGTTTCTTTGGAAGGAATGATTTTCTTCTTCCCAAAGTCTTTCTGTCTATAAAAGTCGTCCATTAAAAGGCAGATATCTAAAAAAAGATAGCATCTAACACCTTTAATCCAGAGCAGCTAACGCCTTTGTGGGGATTCCTTGGTAGCTGGCAGAGGTACCGACTTCAGGACAATCAGGCCTGGGGGCATTCATCTGCCTGCTGGAAGACCACCGAGGGTGGAGGGAGGAAACACAAAGTTGACTTTCTTTATTATTTTGCCCAGGGTTAACCCAAGGCCTCAGTATTGGTGGTCACACTGAACTTCCAAAAGAAAGCAGTAGAGTTGTGCCTGGGGCTCCAGCAGATGTCCTCACTTTATCGCCACTCTAAGATGTGCATTAGAACTCTCTTCCCGTTGTTGTTGTGTCTGACTCTTCGTGATTTATTTTGGAGGTTTTCTTGGCAAAAATACTGAAGTGGTTTGTCATTTTCTTCTCCAGCTCATTTTACAGATGAGGAAACTGAGGCAAAGAGATGAAGTGACTTGTCTAGGATCACACAGTTAGTGTCTGAGTTCAGATTTGAAGGCAGGAAGATGAGTCTTCTTGACTCCAGGCCTGGCACTCTGTCTACTGTTTCACCTACCTGCCTCTTTTCCGAGTGCCCACTAATTAAAAGGCACCAAATCTATGATCTGGTCAGATTTAATCTTATTTAAATAGAAATATATGTGACATTTAAAAGTATTCAGAAAAGATTATTGGAAGGTACATTCCGAGGAAAACAGTGCAAAACGACCCAGTCTTTTAAAATTTTGGTGTTTCTGTGACATGGTAGTGCTCTCATTATATTGAGCTTCTGATTAGATTGTGAGCTTCCTGAGGGAGGGACTGTCTTTTGCCCCTTTTTGTATCCTGAGAGCTTAACAGAGTGCCTGGCACGTAGTAGGCACTTAATAGATTTTTATTGACTGTCTCTGTCTTTGTGTCTGTCTCTCTCTTTCTGTCGATCTCTGTGTTGCTATTTCTGTCTCTGTTTCTCCCTCTCTCTTACAATCCTCACAGATTGTTCTGATCTTTAACATATCCTTTCTCTGCACTTTTGCTCTCATAGTTCTTGGCTTTTTCCTTTCTTCTTCTGTTGCTTCTTGCCTGCCAGATTTTAGTTGAGATTTCTCCTCCTTTCTTTTGCTGTCTTGTTTAGCATTTAAGCTGGAAGGCATTTATTAGAAAAAAGATTTATTAAAAGAGATCTTCCTCACCCCACCCCTAGGCTCAAAACAGGATTACATGTGCAAAGTCAGAGAGGTGTGTTGCAACTGTAATGTGGTAGTCTAAAACTCTGTAGCATCACAGCAAGGATGAAAATAACTTATCTGATTTAGCCAATAAAACTTCATAGAATTTATTCCTCACTCTTTTCAACTACTGGGGATTTTGTGGTTTTGCTAACAAATTTATAGAAATGCTCTGGGTGAGATTTCCAATATTTCTTTTTAGTAGAGATCTTGAATCACAAAATTTATGGTTAGTGCTGATAGCCCCTTCTTTTTGTCACCATTGACATGTAGTAAATGCTTCATTAATGCCTGATGAGTGCTGATTGACTGTTCCCAGCAAATTGTAAGCTCCTAGAAGGTAGGGTCTGTCTTTTGCCTCTTTTTATATCCCCAGTGCTTAGTATAGTGCCTGGCATATATAGTAGGTGCTTAACAAATGTTTAGTCCTCGACTGATTATTCTCTGGTTTGGAAAATACAGTCTGTAATTTCAAATGAAATAATAACTTTTCATATGTTGATTATGCCTCATAGAGAGGTACTGTGGTAACATGGAGAGAGAGCTCTGGCTTCTGCCACTTACTCCCACTGGGACCTAGGGCAAGTTGCTTAACTTCTCTGGACCTCGGTTCCTCTATCTGTAAAATGAGGGGGTTGCTTTGACCTGGAAATGCCACTTCTATGGCTGTATCCCAAAGAGATCTTACAAATGGGAGGAGGACCCATATGTAAAAAAATACTTACAGCAGCTCTTTTTGTGGTGGCAAAGAATTGGAAATCAAGGGGATGCCCATCAATTGGGGAACAAGTTGTGGTATATGGATGTAATGCAGCGGTTCTCAACCTGTGGGTTATGTTCAATTTGTAACAATGAAAATACATCTTGAATATCAGATATTTACATTACGATCCATAACAGTAGCAAAATTACAGTTATGAAGTAGCAACGAAAATAATTTTATGGTTGGAGGTCAACACAACATGAGGAACTGTATTAAAGGGTTACAGCATTAGGAAGGTTGAGAACCACCAAATGGAATATTATTGTGCCATAAGAAGCGAGGAGCAGACAGACTCCATAATAATCTGGAGAGATTTATATAAACTGATGCTGAGTGAGGAGAGCAGAACCAAGAAAACATTGTACACAATTACAGACATTGTATGCATGATGACTAATTTGGATAGACTGGGCTGCTCTCAGCAATGCAAGGTTATAAGACAAATCCAAAAGATTCATGATGGAAAGAGATGTCCACATCCAGAGAAAGAACTACAGAGTCTGAATGCAGATTGAAGCAAACTACTTGCTCTCTCTTTTGTGTTTTGTTTTGTTTCGTTCCTTCTTTTTCATTCACTCCATTGGTTATAATTCTTCTTTACAACTTGACTAATGTTTAATGTGAAGATATTTGTAGAACCTATATCATATTGCACGCTGCCATAGAGGGGATGGGGGAGGACAGGGACAGGAAGAAATTTGGAACTCAAGGGATTGTGGAACTGAATGTGTAAACTAAAAGTAAATAAATATTTTTTTTTAATGAGGGATTTGGACTAAGATGAATTTTAAGGTCCCTTCCAACTTTCAATAGTTGCTCTAGTGTAGGACTTAGAGTAATGACAGCCTGCATGTAGGTGAAAACAGTGAATAATGGATTCTCTGAAGTTACATTGGACAAGTCAGACAAATCCCACCTCTGACACTTTCTAGCTGTGACTTTGGGCCAGTCCTTCTTGTTGTTCAGTCATGCCTAACTGGCTTTCCTTGGGAAAGATACTGGAATAGTTTGCCATTTCCTTCTCCAGCTCATTTTACAGATGAGGAAACTGAGGCAAACAGCGTTAAGTCATTTGTCTAAGGTCACATAGCTAGTGAATGTCTGAAACTGGGTTTGAACTCAAGTCTTCCTGACTCCAGGTGAAATGCTCTATCCACTTCACCACATAGAAGTCTCTAAGACAGCTATTATGCTGGAAAATATTCTATTCTTGGACCAGTAACAACTCCAAAAGGCTTAGGAATAATAAGTAAAACAAAAACAAAAAAGTAACTATTTGGCAGTTTATTAGTGTATTTATGTTTAGAGCCTATTCCTGTTTGTTGTGTGAGTAAGTACAGCTCCAGAGAGGCATCTTGGTGTCATCTGGAAGATCTGGATTCAAATCCAGTCCCAAACCTCTTACTGCCCCCAGGAAACTGTCTTAGACTATAAACTGAAAGGTGTGACACTGCATTAGAAGAGAAGATTAGTGCCTCCCTGGGATCTCCACACACTGGGGGAATCACAGATCCAATCCATGGAGGAAAAAATACATCAGGATTTTGGACAAAAGCTGCAGAGGGACAAAGAGTGCTCCTCACTTCATGGGCCTGGAGGACAGAATGAGGAGGATTGCTTCTGGGAAATTGTGCCATGTTTCTAATAACCACAAGCCTCTCTCTGAAACAAAGGCTTATTTTTTTTTTACATATCAATAGTCCCCCAATGGTAGCATATAGCTTCTGGTGATGAAATATCACAGTCTGAGGAATTAGTTACAGACCACCCAAAAGGCAAGAGAAAGTGACAAAATGGGCATGAGAAGGTGGCAGTATATTCTTAATAATGAATTGTTCATGTGTGAGAGAAGTGATGTTAAGGATATTACCTGAAAAACAAATGACCAGAAAAGGAGTGGGTCCAGTCACATAACGAGAACAAATATCAAGAGAGATAGAGGGGTACTGCCAGCACCTCAGCATCCTCCTGTGAAGGATTGATGAGAGGTCTTGGACAAGGGCTTAACAAGATAAGAAGGTACCATGGGCTGTTATCTGTACCCCTCCAGGGGTACAGATCTATGTCAAGGATATCATAGTACAAGTATATCCCTGTACACAGAAAGCATTCTAGAAATGAGTTTTTGTTGTTTTGCAAAACAGTAACTTCATCTACTGTACTTCTAGGTAGCACAGTGCCAGACCTGAAGCCAGAAAGATCTGAATTCAGATCCTGTCTCATGTACTTAGCTTTATGATCCTTGGACAAGTATTAAATCTCTGTCAATTTCCTTATCTGAAAAATGGGAAAAATAGTAGCACCTACCTCCCAGGGATGTTGTGGGGATCAAATGAGATTTATTTGTAAATCATTTAGCACAATGTCCCAGCCACAGCAGGTGATTAATAAATGCTTGTTCCCTTCTTTCCTGCCCATATGACTTCAGGCAAATAACATAACCTTTCTGGTTCCAGTTCCAAATTTGTGATCTTATGAATTATAATATGACATAATATGTACAAAATGTCAATAAGTGATATTTAAAAGTCCTAGGGGGTTGAGATCAGTTTCAGCTGGAATAGTCAAGGCAGACTTCATGAAGGAGTTGCCATGAGCTGGGTCTCAGAAGATGGTTAGAATTTGTGATGATAGAGATGGGGAGAAGCCATTCTAGAGGGATCTAATGGCATAAATAAAAGTGTGGTTGACATTCAAAATACAACATGGATGCCACATCTTGATCTCCCAACTATTAGCAAGTTCTGTCCCCTTTCGAAGAAAAAGTTCCTAGAGGGCATACAATTTTTTTTGTTTTGTTTTTTGTCTTTGTAGCTCCCATTCCTAGTCCAATGCTCTGCTCAAAAAATGTCTGATGAATGGAATGGAATTCACAGAATTGTGAGTTGTCTCAGTTGACTGTAGTTTAGCATACCTGTAAAGGAATAATAGGAAACAAGGTCAGATGAGTAGATTGAAAGCAGATTGCGAAGTCCTATGAATACCAGGCTAAGTTATAGACCTTAGTTGGGAGGCAACAAGGAATATTTTTTAATAGGACAGTGACACGGAGTCATGGACCCATAACATTTTTGAGCTAGAAGGAATCATAGAGACCATGAAATCCAATTCCCTTTCTTTTTGCCAGTAAGACAACTTAGGACTATAGAAGTTATGTGGATTTTTTTCAAGGTCATGCAATTGATTGGCATTAAAACCAGGACCTAAATTTAGACTTCTTTATTCTTTCTCCCATATCATGTTGACATGAATAAAGCCTGGCATTTTCAAGATTAACCTGGTATGTAGGATAGATAGGTAAGAGCATAGATGCATAATGAAGATAAGGATAACAGAAGACCATTTCAATAATCCATACAATAAGAAATGAGAATAAATCATGGTATTACTAAAAGAAATAGAGAAGACAGGAGGAAGAATGGAGTGGAGATGGTGTGGGTCCTTTTAGCCATTTTGGGCATCAGATGCCAGGCCAGTGGGGTATCCAAGGGAAAATGTTCAGCTGGAAACTATCTTCTGGTAAAATTCAGTCATCATTATCTCTCTATTACTCTTGAATTTCCTCTGATCCACGGAAATTCTTCTTCTAATTGTTTTAGTTCCTCTATTCCCTAAATTTTGCTTTGGTGACACATACCTTTTTAAAAATTATTTTCGTCTTATTCAAACCTAGATATAGTAGCTCATCTTTAGAACATTTTTGTTCATTTCAGAAACAAGTTCTTAACCTCTATGGATTTGCCTTCCTCCTATCTCCACTCTTATCCTATTCTTTTCCAAAGTCCATTTTCTACATGCTTTAAATACCAAACTTCCCTCTCTACCCCCACCTCAAGCACCCTTCCCCCACTCAAATATCTCCACCCCTACAACAGATCTCCTCACCTAGAACATTCTCTAGGCCTTTGATGGATATCAGCTTCAGGACATTTTTCAAGTTCCATCCTTAAAGCCCCCCTTTCTCCCTAGTCTGAATTACTGTCTATCTAACAACATCAGCAGCACTGGCTTATTGACTCTCTTATAGCTTTTTCTTTCCAAGTCAGAGGCTCTCCTGAAAATTCGGTATGTCTGTCCATTCCAACTTCATTATTGACTGGTTTCCTCTCAGGGTGTGATATCATTGATAGCATAATATCATCATCCTCATAAAAAACTATTTATTGAAAACCTATGAATATCAAGACCCTTATTTTGGTTCTCTAGGTTGCTACACTTAAAGGCCTGGATTGAACTAAAAAGCTGTTTCTTAAAAAACAGAGGGCTATAGGAGAAAGAGCACTGGACTCAAACGCAGAGAACCTGGGTTCAAATTGTAGCTGTACTATGTTCTACTATGTTGATCATGGAAAAGTCACCTCACCTCTCTGGGCCTCAGTTTCCCCATCTGTAAAATGAGAGTTAAACTACATAGATTTTAAGGTCTCTTCCTGTTCTAGATCTATGATCCTATGAACTTAATCCAGAATAATATGCTGCAGTGACCTTAAATATGAGGTTATTAAAAAGTACTGGAAGGTTGTTGTTCACTTGTCATGACCCCATTTGGGGTTTTCTTGGCAAAGACACTGAAGTGGTTTGCCTTCAAGTGGTATTCCTTCTCTAGCTCATTTTACCTATGGGAAAACAGAGGTAAACAGAGTTAAGGGATTTGTCCAGGAAGTATCTGAGGCTGCATTTGAACTCAGGTCTTCCTGACTCTAGGCCCAGCACTCTATCCACTGTGCTACCTACCTGCCCCTCCAGAAGGTAGTTCATTTAGAATTATACTAATTAAATACATGTTATATGAATTAACTTATGTTTCTGATTTTTTTTAAAGAAACTGGGAGCAATTAGATAGTTTAAATCTGGCTGTGTGACCCTGAGCAAATCACTTAACTTGTCTGTCTCATTTTCCTCATCTGTAAAATGGAGCTAATTATAGCATCCTGGGTTGTTCTGAGGACTAAATGAGATATTTGTAAAGTGCTTTGCAAACTTTAGAGCCCTAAATAATTGCTAACCATCATCACCACCACTGTCATCATCAACATCATCACCGTCAGGAATTTGTTTGAGCCTCACATTTTACCCCTTGCATAAAACACGTTCTTATGAAACCTTACTGTAGTAAAAAAAAAAAAATTTTATAGGAAGTAAAAACTACTAGAGAAAGGTTTGAGGTTGTGTGTGTGTGTGTATGTGTGTGTGTGTGTGTGTGTATTTGTTTGTTGTCATAGGATAGAAATGCAATCACACTTCCCTGTAATGTCTGGAAAGTGATCTCAATGGCATTTAACTTGTGCTTACTGAGGAAGGACAATGTAGCGAAGCTGACAATGAACATAATGGAAGATAACGGGGAGATCCTTGATATCCCTGTCACAGATGACTCCTAATGAAAGATAAATTAATACATGATAAAAAGAGAAGTCAGCCCTGGCAAATCTTTTCCTCTTTATGCCGTAAGGTGTCAACATACAACTTCTTTGAGTACAGAGTGTATCTTGACAGTGTTTCTTTGAGCTTTGTTGGTTTAAAAAAAAAAAAGCTCCTCCTTGTGAAGCAATCCTGCCTTATGTAACCACATACTTTGTTACTCATCTGTGAAGCAGAGAAACAATTTAGAGAATGAGGCCCTGCATGCCCCGCTCCCTGGCATTTCATTGTCTGCCCTCAAACTTGCAGGTAAACCAGGATTGCTAAATAGTCAGCCATATCCTGTCGGACTTGTTGAAAACCAAAAACCTGAAACATTTTACTTCCATAGATGGAGGGGCTCGCAATTACATTTTTTTAGTGGGTTTCTTGGTTTTGTTGTCCTAGCATAGTGTTAGAGAAAGTAGTAATATACCAAAACTCAGGAGAACGCACTCTTTAATTGTACTAACTTAAGAAAAACAAGACAGAACTGATATGGAATATGGAGCATAGTTCTCCTCCCTCCCTCAAAACACCTCATGCCTCAATCATCATTTTACTGTCTCTTCAGTTGAAGCTCTTCATCAAAATGGAACAGCCAGATGATAGAGCCGATATCGATTCTATACTGATCCCTGCAAGTTCCTACTAGTAGATTTATATTCAAAATCAAGGACTTTAAAAGAAGATAGCTGTATTATCTAACTACAACTAGATATTAACTCCCTGTATGACCAAAGATCTTGCAAAAGAGATGAAGAGGGTTTTTACAAGAGATTTTGAACACCAAAATATTGGAGCATTCATTTATTCATTCAGCAAACCATTATTGAGTGTTTCATGCATACACAATGAATGGGGCAGGGGAGAGGTGGAGAGGAGGGTTACTGATATGGTCCCTGTCCCAAAGAAGCTCACAATTTAGTAAGAGAGGGGGAAAAAATGCATGCACATAAAACAACTAGAAAACAATATTCTCTGCCTGGTATTCTTTTTTCTTTTAATTAAATTTTCTTAATCAACAAAAATATACAATTTCTCTCTCCTACCTCCCTCCTCTCCCCATTGAAAAAGAAAAACCTAACCCCTGTTATATACATGCATTAAAAAAGCAAAACAAATTCCCATATTGAACGTGTCTCCAAAAAATATGCCTCCATCTGCACATGCATAAACCTCATGATGAAACATTCTGCCCACCTCCCAATAAAGATGTGAATCCATCTGGAGTTGTGGTTGGTCACTGCATTGATCAGAGTTCCTAAATCTCTAAAAGCTGTTTGTTGTTTGACATATCGTTGTCGCTGTATGAACCATTCACCTGATTCTCACCTCACTCTGCACCAGTTGGTACAAATCTTCCCAGGTGTTTTTGAAATCTCCTTTATTATTTCTTACTTTACAATAATATTCCATCACAATTACATATAAATATTGGTCAGACATTCCTCAGTTGTTTGACACTCCCTTGGTTTCCAATCCTTTGTCACTGCAAAAATAGTTGCTATATTTTTGTACATACTTAGCATTTATCTTGCTTAATATTATTCCCTCCCCTAATCTACCTTCCTTTTTATTCTCCCCTTCTCGCTTTTCCCCTCCTGCTTCTCTGTTTAGTGAAATGTTTTTCTGTACTCAACTATATGTATGTATATTTTTTCCCCTCTTTTGACTAGTTCAGATGAGAGTGAGGTTCAAGAATCAACTGTTCCTCCTACCCCTCCCTCTTCATTTACATAGACTTCTACTTGGTGACCGTAATTATATGAGATAAATTTCCCTAACTGTCATCTCCCTTTTCTCTCCCTCCCTACCCAGTGTATTCCTCTTCCTTCCCTTTCCATTCTTCTTCTAAGATCTTTAAAACATAACAGGATCACTCCCAATTCCTCTATCTCTCTATAAAACCTGGTAACTATAAGGCTCTGAGAGGACATATGTATCATCTCCATATATAAAATGTAAAGAGTTTATTCTTTTTTAGACCTTTATGGTTGTTAGGTCATGTTTACCTTTTTTTGTTCTCTTGGCTCTTGTGTTTGCTTTTCAAAGTTTCTACACAGCTCTAGTCTTTTCATCAGGAATACTTAGAAGCTTCAAATTCATTAAAAGTCTGTGTTTTCCCCTGTAGGATCATATTCAGGTTTTCTGGATAAGTTATTCTTGGCTATAAGCCCATATCCTTTGCCTTCTGGAATACTATATTTTAAGCTCTCCACTCTTTTGTAGTGGTAGCTGCTAAATTACATGTGATCCTGACTGTATCTTCTCAGTATTTGGATCCTTACTTTCTAGAAACTTGCAGTATTTTTCTTCACCTGAAAGCTCTAGATTTTTGCTGTAATGTTCCTATGAGTTTTCTTCCATTTCTTTTCTTTTCAAGAGATGACACATAGATTCTTTCTGGCTCCACTTTGCCCTTTATTTCTAGAAGATATGGGCATGGTTTTTCATCTTGTTTTCTCTTGGTGATTTCTTTGAATATAATGTCCTCTTTTTTGATCATAGTTTTCAGGTATGATTCCTAAATGATTCTTAAATTATCTTTCCTAATCTTTTTTTCCAGGTATCAGTTGCTTTTGCTATGAGATGCCTCCTATTTTCTTCTGTTTTTCAGTCTTTTGACTTTAATATTTCTCATCTCATCACATCAATGTCCATTTGATCCATTCTAATTTTCAGGGTTGCTTGGGTAAGGTTTTTGTACATTTTGCACTAAGTTGTTAATTCCTTTTCTAATGTTTTTCTTCCATAGTTCTGCTTTCAATTCATTTCTTTTTCCTCTAGTACTCTCATTTATTTAAAAAAAAAATTAAGTCTTCTTTTTAAACACTTGCTTCATTTTTCTCCCAGGAATTCTAGTTGAAATTGTGACTAAGCTATGTTTTTTTTTTTTTGAGGCTCTACTTATAGATGATTTCGAGTAATTTTCTCCTTTTGAGTTTATGTCTTAAGAGTCTCTGTTGCCATATTGGTTTTTTATGATGGAATTATTTTTTAATTTCTCATTCTTCTAGTCTACTTCCTGACTTTAGACCTGATGTTAGGGAAGGGCTCCACTTCTAAAGGAAATATCAAGGCTGATCCTACTGTCGCTTTCTTGGGGTAGGGAGCGTTGAGTTATTCCAGGATCTCAAAGATACCTCAGACTGTGGATTTGCAATCTTTCATTGCTGCAAAAATGGCCTGAGTCAGTGGCAAAGTTTAAATTTTTGCCCTCCTGGTCTGAGCTCTACAAGTTCCTGGCCTATGAACAACTCACCTGTAGGCTTGCCCCAGTTGGAGTTCTAGGAGACTGTAGAAAGAGTCAGCCTCTACCAACCAACTAGAAAGCTCTGCTGGTTCAGAGTAACAACACTGCAATCTCCCTTTTGGTCTGGGAATCTTGCCATAGTTATTTTACTGCAAACTTCAGATTGGACTGGAGCCTGGAACTGAGACCTTATTCTGCTCCTGGGATCAAAACCATACAGCTGTTACTTGATTTTGAACTTCCTCCTTGCCCAGTACCCAGACTATATCCCAGAACTGCTGCTGCTCAGGCAGGAGTGCCACTCCTAGGTGCAGGTCCCCTCCTCAATCAGTACTAGATCTGTGATCTGGAACTGGGTAGTAAAAACTGCCAAGTGGCATCTATCCCTGCACTTTGCACAAGGTTGGGTCCCTCTTTGCTGGATTTGGAAACTCTACTTGCCCTATGAAAACAGTCTTTCCATGTCTGGAATGCTTTGTGCAGCCATTCCTGCCTACATTCTGTCCACAGGGTCAACAGAGTGATCTAACAGTCTCTTTATGCTGACCTAGGCTAGGACAATGACTCACTAGATTTTTTTCTTAGATTTACCAATCAAGATTTTTGTCTGGCATATTTTCTGGGTATGTTTGGAGGGAATGTAGAGTATACTTCTCCCAGCTGTTCTATCATCTTGGCTCTACCTTGCCCTTCCTAATTTTCAAGGCTCTATATGATCTGGTCCCTTTCTAGGCATTCAGCAAACATGATTTTCCATTACTTCCCAGCAATCTGCCCACCATTTCAATCTGACAAACCTACTCTCTCCTGAATGCACAATATTCATCTCTCTGTGCATTTTCTTATGCTGTTCCCCCTCCCTCTAATTCATCCTCCAACCTCTGTCAATTAAATCTTGTTCATAATAAAAGGTTCAATTCAAACGTTGTCTCCTCCATGTAGCTTTCTTTTACTCAATATTCCGGTACACAATGATGTCTCCTTTTCTACATACATGATACTCTCATAGTTCCACATAATTTTGTTTTGTTTTGCATGTTATTTTTATCTCCAAAAGTAGCGTTTCCTTCTTGTAGGCAGAGACCATATCTTGTCATTATTTTATACTCATTATAGTTAACAGGTCAACAAAAATTTATTAAGTGCTTTTACTGTATGCCAGGCATTACTAAGTAGTGGGGATACAAAGAAAGGCAAAAATGTAGTCCCTGCCCTCAAGGAGCTCACGTTCTAATGGAAGAGGAAACATGCAACTATGTACATATAAAATATAAATAACTTACTCCAGATGTAATTTCAGAGGGAGGGAAATGACAGTGTGGGGAAAGAAAAGGAGGGACCAGGAAAGGTCTCTTGCTAAAGGTGACTTTTGAGCTAAGTCTTAAAGGAAGCCAGGGACCAGGAACAACATAGTCACACAACCAATGTTTATTGAAGTTCCAAGAAAACTACATGAATTTGTTATTGCACTTTCCTGAAAGAGTATGAAGTAAAGAGATTTGTAGTTCATCATTTTAAAAAACAAAAACAAAAAAACTTAGAGGAAACTAGTTTTCAGTCAGGTTTTGAAAGAAGTGAAAAATTTTGACTGTTGGATAAGTGGCAAGGGAATCTTTCCTGGAAAAAGTAATGGCATCATCAAAGGCATGGAGGCAAGATTACTCATGCTGTTATTTCAGAGAAGATGGAGAGATATTAATTGAACCAGAATATAATTAAATGGAGTCAGAACTAGTTGGATAGAAGGACTCAAAGAGTACTTGTTAATGGTTCACTGTCAACAATTTCCACTGGAGTACCCCAGGAATCTGTGCTTGGCCCTGTGCTGTCTAACATTGCAAACATAGGCAAAACATTGCAAACATTGCAAACGTAGGCAAAAATGTCATGACCATCAAATTAACATATGACACAAAGTTGGGAGTGTTAGCTAACACACTAGATGACAGAATCAGGATCCAAAAGGATTTAGATAAGCTAAAACATTGGGTCAAATCTAAGAAAATAAAATTTAATAAGGATAAATGTAAAATCTCTTGGGTATAAAAAAACAAACTTCATAAGTACATATAAGATAGGGGAAGGATGGTTAGATAGCATTTGTTCTAAAAAAAAAATCTAGCAGATTTTATGGTTTGCAGGCTCAATATGAGTTAGCAGTATTAGGCGAATCAGTCAATAAGCATTTGTTAAGCACCTTCCATGTTCCAGGCATTGTATAATGTAAGTCAGTCAATAAGCATTTATTAAGCTATGTTCCAAGCACTGTGCTAAGTTCTGAGGATAAAAGAAAGTTAAAAGACAATCCCTGTCCTCAAGAAGAACTTTCTAAAGAAGGAGACAAAATACAAACAACTGTGTAAAATCTAAATATATAAAAGATAAATGTAGCAGCCAAAAAAAAGTTAATTTGATCTTGGGCTGCATTAAGATGGGAATAAAGAGTTTCACTGCAGTCTGTCCTTGTCAGATGTCTTGTGGAATATTGTGTTCAATTCTGATTGCCATGGTTAAAGAAGAACATTAATAAAATGGAAAAAACCCAGAAGAGGGGAACCTGGATAGGGTTAGGGTTAGGGATAGGGAAGGGCCTTGAATCCTTATCATATGAAGATTTGTTGAAGGAACTGTGCATTTAGCCTGAAGAAGAGAAGACCTATGGGAGACATAAGATCTATCTTCAAGTATCTGAAGAGCTGTCCGTGTGGAGGAGAGATTAGATTTAGGAAGAACTAGGAACAATGGGTGGAAGTGGCAAAGTTTCCATTTTAAGTTTGATGTCAGGAAAAAAAAAACTTTGTAACAATTAGAACTATTCAAGAGTGGAATGAGCTGCCTAAGGAAGTCATGGGTTGCCCCTGCTTAGAAATTTTCAAGCAGTTGTTGGATAGTAGCTTCATGATATATTATACTAGGTTTGGGCTTTTTATTTGTTTTCATATATGAGTTTGACTGTCTGATCACTCAGTTCCCTTCCAACTCTCCAGTTTTATGAGTCTGTAAGATGTATGCTAAAGTCAGCAAAGATAGTGATGAGAAGATATATGCTGAATAATAATTAGAAATGAGATTTGAGAGGGAGCCCTAAAAGCTAGACTAAGTAATTTAGATCTGATACAAAAGCCACAGAGTCAACTTTTTTCAATTTGATAAGTTCAGTTCTTTCTTATCCATGGAATTTTAACTTTTTTTCTATATTTCAAGTTTTCTGGATTCAAGAAAGAATAATATCCCTTTACCTTTTCCAAATTTGTTCTCCCTCTTACCCAGGCTTACACACAACAACAACAACAACAAAAAGGGTTGGGAAGTATTGGAGAGTCTGTGGTCTGGGAGCTCATTTCAGATTCTACAGAGTGAACAGCTGAAGGGCACACACAGCTCTTGCCTACACAGAAGGAAAAAAAAAGTGAAATAATTTCAGTTTGTCTCTGGCATTCCTTCCCTCCCCTCATCCCTCCCACTCTACCTTTTTAAAAATTTACCATTTTGGTGCTCCATCACCTGCAGTATTTTTAGTCACCTTGGCTCATCTCAGCCAATCCCTTTGTGCTATATTTTAGCTGTCCAGGGGCACCCATTGGCCCATTACCTGACCAAAATATTGTCCCTTGAAATCCAAGAATGGATTCCCTGGTACTATATCTTATTTTATTTGAAGTACTATTTATAAAGTACTTAACACATTTCCTAGCTCATAATAGACAATTAATAAATGCTTATTCCCTTCTTACCTATGTTTCATTTTTCTAGGGTCAGGCTCTCCGAGTCTTCTAAAATAACCATCAGTTAATCTGACAAACTAACCTGTGCTAAACGATGAAAGCTAAAAACTATCCCTAAGAGCTCTATAAAAATTGTCTTTGGGGGATAACTTCCATCTTTCTTTTCTAGAATGGGAAAGTAATTCTAATAGGAAAATTAGACAATGTGGAAGGAAAAGGCAGTGTGATATTAAGCCTAGGAAGGATATGTTTGGGGAAAAGGGTAGTCTTGTAGCATATCTAGAATCATAACATCTAGGAAGCCATCTCTTTTATCTATCCAATTACTTCACTGAGAACTCCTCCTTCCCTCTTTATTACTTCTCAACAACTTGACTTCTTCCCCTACTATTTTTCCTTTTCTCCAGTCTCTGATGAAGTGACCCTTCTTAATAATAATAATAAGGTCAAGAGTTGACATGTACACTTGATCCCATATCCTCCCATCAGTTTTCTCTCTTGGACTGCCCTATCATTCCTACTCTACACACCCCCCTTCAATCCCTCCCTATCTATTGATTCCTTCCTTCCTTCTTGCACATATACCCAAGTTTCTTACTTAAAAAAAAAAGTCTATGATTTTATGTCTCTCACCATTTCAACAACCAGACTCATTGAAATTGAAGCCATTTACATTCAGTGTTTCCTTTTCTCTCCATTTCTTCTTCTTTTTCTACATTAGTAATATTTGGGAGAGAGAAAGAAAGAGGAAAAAGAAATAGCTTCAATCTTCACTCTGAATCTATCAGTTCTCTATCTGGAGCTGAATAGCATTTTTCATCATGAGTCCTTCAGAATTGTGGTGAATTATTGTGCTGATCAGAGTAATGAAATATTTCACAGATGATTATCTTCACAATATTGTAGTTACTATATAAATTTTTCTCTTGATTCTTTTTATTTCACTCTGCCTCAGCTTATGTAAATCTTCTCAGATTTCTCTGAAATTTTTCCCTTTGCCATTTCTTCCAGCACAGTAGTATTCCATCACATTCATATACCATAACTTGTTCAGCCATTTCTCAATTTGATGGGCATCACCTCAGTTTTCAATTCTTGCCATGAAAAAAAGAGCTACTATAAATATTTTTGTATGTTAAGTCCTTTTGGTTTTTTTTCTTTGATCTCTTTGTTTGGGATATAGACCTAGAAGTATTATTACTGAGTCAAATGGTAGACACAGTTTAATAGCTTTTGGGGCATAGTTCCAAATTACTCTCCAGAATGGTTGGACCAGTTCACAACCCTAACGACAATGCATTTGTGCATCTATTTTTTTTATATCCCCTCCAGTATTTGTTGTTTTCCTTTTCTGTCATCTTAACAAAATCTGATACATATGAGGTGGTACCTCAAAGTGGTGTCAGTTGGTATTTCTCTAACTATTAGTGATTTAGAGCATTTTATTTGACTATTGATAGCTTTGATTTCTTCTTCTGGAAACTTCTTGTTCATACCCCTTAACCATTTATCAACTGGGGAATGGCTCTTACTCTTATAGATCTGATTCAATTCCCTATATATTTGAGGGATACACACAAGCACACACACACCTTTATCAGAGAAACTTGCTACAAAGATTTTTTCCCAGTTTCCTGATTTTCTTCTACTTTTAACTGCATTGATTTTATATATACAAAAACTCTTCAACTTTATTTAATCAAAATTATCCGTTTTACCTTCCATGAACTTTTCTGTCTCCTATTTTGTTACAAACTCTTCCCCTATCCATAGATGTGACAAGTAATTTCTTCCATGCTTCACTAATTTGCTTATGGTATTACCCCTTTTGTCTAAAAATCATGTATCTATTTTGAGTTTATCTTGATGTGTGATGTTATATTGAATTATGTCCAGTTTCTCCATTTCTTCTTAATCCTCTGCAACATGGCTTCTGATATCATCACTCACCTGAAATTCTTTTCTCAAAGTCATCAATGATCTTTTAGTAGCCAAGTTTAATGACCTTTTCTCAATCGTCATCCTTTGTAATCTCTCTATTGCACCTGATGCTGCTGATCACTCATTCCTTTTGAATACTCTCTAGTTGAATTTTCATGACACTGCTCTCTTAGTTCTTCTCATGCCTTTCTGATGACTCCTCAGCCTCCTTTACTGGATTATCACCTATGCTGCACTCACTCATTGCAAGTATACTCCAAGGCTCTGTCCCAGGTTTCTTCTCTTTTCTCTGAATACTTTCTCTTTGTGGGTGACCTCATCACTTTCTGTCAGAAGGATCAATTCTATGCAGATGACTCCCAGATCTATGTATCCAGCTCTAGTAGTTCTCCTGAGCTCTAGTGCCATATCATGGACATTTTTTATTTGATGCTTATATGAAAATTGAATATATCCAAAACAGAACTCATTATTTACTCCCTTCCTCCTTCTCCAAGCCTATCTCTTTTCTCAACTTTCTTATTACTATTGAGGACATCACCATTTTTCCATTCACCTAGGTTCCATTTGCCTTTGAGAAATCCTTAACACCTTACTCTTACTCAATCCAGATATCCAATCAATTGCCAGATCTTCCCTGTTCTATATCTCTCAGATGTAGCCCTTTATCACTTCTCTCAGAACATTGCAATAATTACCAACTGCTCTCCCTGTCTCTAGTCTCTACTCACTCTAATCCGTCATTTACATAGAAAGAAAAAGATTTTCCTAAAGCTCAGGTGTGACTATGTCACTCCTCTACTTAATAAGCTCCAGTGACTCCCTATTACCTATAAGATAAACATAAACACCTCATGTTTTAGCATTTGAAGCTCTTCACAACTTTTTTTCTTCTACTTTTACAGACTACTTATACTTTACTCCTGTAATGTGTAATGGACCTCAAACCCATTGGTTAGTTAGAGGGATACTTTCCCCAAGCAAGTGAAGACTTTTTTCCAATTTGTTCCAGCTGCCATGAAGGTAGCTGAAGCAGGTGATGTGGAGCACTTAGAACTTGGTCAGGCATCAAAGACCCAAGGTCATCCACTGCATTCTAGGCTATCTCCAGTCATCTTGACTTTTGTCTTCCCATTAGACTTCAATGAGTCAGGAAAAGAGAGTAAGGATGATGACTTTTTGCAACTCTACCTCACTTAAATCTTTTTTTTTTAATTTTATTATAGTTTGCATCATTCATTTCCACAAGATTTTGAGTTACATATTTTCTCCCTGTCCCTCCCGCACCCACCGCCCCAAAACAGCCATCCCGGTGTGTCCCCCCTCCCCCAGTCTATTCTCTTCTATGTCACTTTTTGGTAGGGCAGGAT